>CM060345.1:8993005-9043051 GCA_030674155.1 Stramonita haemastoma | reverse complement strand
TGTGTGTGTGTGTGTGTGTGTGTGTGTGTGTGCGCGCGCGCACGCGCGCGCGCGCGCGCGTGCGTGTGTGTTTGAGTGGGTAAGAGAGAGAGAGAGAGAGAGAGAGAGAGAGAGAGAGAGAGAGAGAGACTTACACACACACACACACACACACACACACACACACACACACACACACACACACACACACACACACACACACAACAACAGAAACAAACACAGACGTAGACAAATAGATCCAACAAGCAGATGACGAACGCACCACCAACAAAAAACCAGACACTGAATACACCATCATACACATACACACACACACATATACACTGATAAAACACCACTATCGACAAACCCACAAAACACACACACAACTCACACACTCTCTCTCTCTCTCTCTCTCTTCTCTCTCTCTCTCTCAGCAGCAAGCATGGGTAACAGGTGAGCACGCGCGCGCATGTTCAGCAGCATGTAACTGACCAGGCGGCAGAGGCGCGCGCGCGCCTGCGCGTGCGTGCGCGTGCGTGCGCGCGCGTGCCAGGCCCAATCCATTGTCAGCTAATGATCAATAATGCCCTCGTCATTATAAAGGAGATCGATGGTTATCTCCTCTTTCATGGCAACTCCACCAGGTGATGATCAGACAGACAGACAGACAGACAGAGGGGGTTCTGCTCATGTTATAATAGGGGACGGGATAGCCTAGTGGTCAGAACATTGCGCTCGCAATTTGACGATCCGAGTTCGATTCCTCCTGGTCGAGGGGGATTTTTCCCCCTGGAGTTAACAACATCAGTGCTGCTGACTCCACTCTCCCCCAAAAGTCTTTCGGATGAGACTGAAAACCGAGGCCCCCGTGTGCGGACGCACGCAACGCAGAACATCTTGCCGCACACGTTAAAATCCTGTTCCGCTTTTTTGTAAGAGTAGGCCATTGTGTACCGGTGGGAACAGATGACAATATTTACAAAACTGCATACACACGGGGACTAGATGTAAAAAAAAAAAAGCATACGAGTGCTTATTCCATTATCCTCGATATAAAAGAAAAAATAAATAAATCGAGGGTTCTGCTCGTGTTATAATATAATTATTATCTTATCAGGTGGACAGTGTAACTCTCCTCTGTACTACTAGTAGGGACAGACACACACTATACTAGGCCTAGGCTAGGCTAGCCAAGCCAACAGGTGACCAACCAAACGTATACATGTAGGCCTACGTGCCTTTTCTAGATACACGTACCGCCCACAGCAGCGGAGTTGAAAGAAACGTGGCAGATGCGGCGGACACAGGGTTTAGTTTGTGAGCAAACACCCATTTTGGGGAGGAGGTGGGTGGGGAAGGGGGGAGGTGGTGTTGTAGAAGAAGAAGAAGTAGTAAAAAACAAGATGATAGTTTCTACGTTTTTCTTAAGATTGTTGTTCAGCTATTGCCCAGAATGACCCGGGTTCGATTCCCGTTCGAGGGGATTTTTTCTCCTGGAGTTAACATCAGTGCCGACTCCACTCTCCCCAAAAGTCCTTCGGCTGAGACTATAAACCGAGGCCCCCTGTGCGAACCAAAGCAAGAGCAGAACATCTTGTGCACATGTTAAATCCTGTTCTGCTTTTCGTAAAAGTAGGCCATTGTGTGCCGGTGGGAACAGATAAGATTTACAAAACTGCATACGCTCGGGGACTGGATGTAAAAAAAAAGCACATGAGTGCTTATTCTAATATCCTCGATATAAAAGAATAAATAAAGAAATAACAAATAAATGTTTTTACTACTACTTGTGGGGGTTAGAAAAAAACACCAAGATGCTCATTTTTACGTTTATCTTAATATTGTAGTTCGGCTTCTGCCCAGAATGCTTACTACTTGTGGGGGCTAGAAAAAAAAAAAGCACACACAAAAAACAAGATGCTAGTTTCTACGTTTATCTGAAGATTGTTGTTCAGCCATGAATGTTATAACTACTACTACTCGTAATTGGCCTTTAAGGGATGATTAAAGCGTTTTTGACTTTGACTTTTGTTTGCCACAGGAAGTAGTTTGCTCCCTTCCTGTGGCAGATTGTGTTTTGTATTTGGTTTATTGGTTATCAAAATAGATGAAGTATAATTATAATTATGATCTATCCTAAACAGTGTTGCTGAACGTAGCTACATACACAGATGCACATGGAGGGAGTGTGGCGGGGAAGTAGAGAAAGACAGCATGTGAGGAGGGGGGGGGGGGACGGGGACAGTGGGCGACAGGGGCACACACAATTGTGTGCAGTCAGGACTCTGGCTATTTGCGCAAGCTGCTGACGACAAAACAAAAGAAACACACACACACACACACTCACTCTCCTCAGATTTTCTTACAAAGGCTCCTACAGACGGGTGACTTCACACGACTATACTGCTTATAATACCAAGACAACAGTTTCATTTAAAGATTTTTTTTAACCCTAACTTCGAAGTGAGAATGCGCGCGCGGGTACCTAAATGATGGAGCCCAAAAAAAACAAAAAAAAAAACCAAAACTCTGGTCACATACGCAAAAAAATCTCACCAAAATATTGTGATTCTTAGAGCTCTTGACAAGGAATGAAAACCACCACCACCAACAACAAGAACAACAAAAGAATAACGAAACATCTGTTTCGATGAAATAAAATGGCGGATTTGCACACACCCGTCTAGATTAGTATAACCCATCTAGAAAAACTAAATTGGTGGCTTTGATCAAACCTTGTTTGCACCCGGCAATTTTCCATGTCCATTAGACCTTGAGTGGTGGTCTTGGTGCTAGTCTTTCGGATGAGAAAATTAATTTAACCCAGGTTCTGTGTGCAACATTTAGCGCACTTAAGATGACCATGGCAACAAAGAATTATTAAAATTGTATAGAAAAAAGGCAGTCTTATTAAAATAAAAAGAAAAGCATAATTATCCAGACAGATTAAATTAAGAAGAAAAAAGTGGCCTGCTTTTGTGGCGACGGCTGCTCCCTCTAAGGAGAGCTTCCCAAAATTCATGCAGAAAATCGGCTGTGACTTAAAAAGTGATATACTTTGGGATAACTGCTAGTGCGTTAATGCTTGACACAGAGAGAGAGAGAGAGAGAGAGAAAAGAGAGAGAGAGAGAGAGAGAGAGAGAGAGAGAGAGAGAGAGAGAGAGAAGGTTAATGCTAGAGAGAGAGAGAGAGAGAGAGAGAGAGAGAGAGAGAGAGAGAGAGAGAGAGAGAGAGAGAGAGAGAGCTTAAAGGATGACATGTCCCGAAATTGATCTCGTTGGAGTTTCTGCATACTTTAGTGTTTTTTTTACTAACCCCCCCCCCCTCCCCAATCCCCTACCTCCTCTCCCCCTTCTTATCCCCACATCTTCTTATCCCCCTCCCTACCTCTTACCTCCCTCCCCTCCCCCCTATCCCTCTTGTCCCCCCTCCCGCCCCACCCCCCTTTTTCCATGTTTCGATATTGATATTGCATTGTATGGAAACAAAAGAGTGTTGCTGGACATTCTGACAGATGCGCAGGCAAAGTAAAGAGAGAAGAAGCACGTGATGATCGTAGGCCACAGTCTGCCCACAATCTCACACAATGGTGTGTGCACACATGACTGACTGACAGTCTTTCTCTCTGTCTGTCTGTCTGTCTGTCTGTCTGTCTCCTCTCTCTCTCTCTCTCTCTCCTCTCTCTCTCCTCTCTCCTCTCTCTCTCTCTCTCTCTCTCTCTTCTCTCTCTTACCTTATTATATAATATTTTGTGTCCTTATTTTCTTGTATGTATGTTGTTTGGTAC
Organism: Stramonita haemastoma; assembly: GCA_030674155.1. Classification (NCBI taxonomy): domain Eukaryota; kingdom Metazoa; phylum Mollusca; class Gastropoda; order Neogastropoda; family Muricidae; genus Stramonita; species Stramonita haemastoma. Next base: position 9,039,281 of record CM060345.1, on the reverse strand, counting down.
TGGCTATAGTTTCTTGCTCTTGGTATTTCATTATTGTTATTGTTTAGTTTAAGGAGGTGTTGTTGTTTTTTTAAATCTTGATTTTATCCGTGATAAGGGCGGGGACTGGATGTAAAAAAAGCTTACGAGTGCTTATTCATTATCCTCGAATAAAAGAATTTGCCTTGCCTTCTCTCTCTCTCTCTCCTCTCTCTCTCTCTCTCCTCTCTCTCTCTCTCTCTCTCTCTCTCTCTCTCTCTCTCTCCTCTCTGTCTGTCTGCTCTGTCTTCTGTCTGTCTGTCTGTCTCTGTCTGTCTGTCTTCCTCTCTCTCTCTCTCTCTCTCTCTCTCTCTCTCTCTCTCTCTCTCATCTCTCTCTCCTCTCTCTCTCTCTCTCTCTCTCTCAGCATTAATTCAAGATGTATATTGAAAAACTGTTATGATTCGACACGTAATTGATGTGCATGATTTCCACAATTTTCCCTAGACATCATATTTTTGTGATTAGAATAACGTGTGTTTTGCTTCTTTGATCAGTTATGAATCAAACCTTTTGTGCATTTGGTTTGCCAGTTATATGAATGAACCCCAAGCCCATGAAATGTATTGTGGTCCATGGCCAATGTACATTAAATCATTTCAGTGTTCAGTGTTCAGTGTTCTCTCTCAGCATTAACTTCTCTCTCTCTCTCTCTCTCTCTCCTCTCTCTCCATCTCTCTCTCTCTCTCTCCTCTCTCTCTCTCTCTCTCATCTCTCTCTCTCTCTCTCTCTCTCTCTCTCTCAGCATTCCAAAGTATACCCTTTAAAACAATTTTTGTTTTAGTCAAACCTTTTCCCCCATCCATGAGTGGTGGTCTGGGCGCTAGTCTTTCGGATGAGACAATAAACTGAGGTCCTGTGTGTTACATATCATGTCTCTACATATCTCTGCTAAATAGCGCACGTAAAAGAACCCACGGTAACAAGAGGGTTGTCCCTGGAAAGATTCTGTTTTTAAAAAAAAGCCACTCTGATAGGGAAACAAATACAGTTGCAGAAAGGAAAAAGAGAAGAAAAAAAGGGCGGCGCTGCAGTTGTGGCGACGTGCTCTCCCTTGGGAGAGCAGCTCATATTTCACGCAGAAGAAATCTGCTGTGACAAAACGGTATAAGATAAAATAAAACATGGTGTATAGACTAACTGATGTCATACTATACTCTGCCATAAACCTATCTCATACTATGAGTCATAGCATGGATATCCACCACTACCCATGCCATGTAAAACCCCTGCCATAGTGTGCCATATGCTGTAAGGGGACACAGGTTAAGCCATAGCCATAATCCCCCCATAGCATACCATGTGATGCCACGGCATAGCATAGAGTACTTAAGAGTCCAACCTATGCTAAACACCACCAAAAAAAAACAACCCAACACACTTTAATACACGTAATACAACTGATATCACTTCACACTATACTGAATAGCACACTATTATATCTTTGACTGGTTATGTCATACACGATACCGAATGAAAAGGGAAAGGAAAATACAGAACTGAGAAGGGTTGAAACAGTATGTGGAGGCTTTAGAATTGGGACGTCAGGTAGACAGACAGACCTCAGTGAAGAAGAATAGCCCACCAATTAGCACCAAATCCCTCCTACTTCATCACAGACTGCTCATATAATAGCAGCATATGTTGCCAGGCTGAAGTAACATTAGACAAATAACTTTCAGCTCGCCCAGCCGATAAGCTTTTATTTGCTCGCAGCACACTTTAACGCGCCATGTATGCCCTCAGGGAGGGCAAGGGGATTTTCGTGCAAATAACAACTAAAATGAACAAAGCTTGACTTGATAACGGCTGTCACTTACATAAACACAAGCGTTCCTGAAAACTCGTTAGAAACCTCTTGGCCAGCTAACTTCCTGTCGTTGGCTGTTCGCGCCTGAATGGGCCTGCCAATTGCGAAAACACAAAAAGAGGACTTTTGGATTCAACTGGAGCTAGTTTTTTGTCAAAGACAAAACCCAAACAATGGGGTAGGACGTTCATACAAGGCTTGGGGAAAGGAAGAAAATTGGATGGCGATAAGATCGAGAGGGAAGGGTTTAAGTTATTGTTCTAATTTCATTAGCCCTGGCCGAGGGTGGTAACAGGTGTTGGGGAGAGTCCAGGTGAAGACGACTGTGTACAGGGCTGGGCGATAGCATCTCTTACCAGCCGCCAGCGAATCACTACTCCATTCCCGGGCAGGTAGGCGCATCCCCCGTTGTATGGGGGCTTATCTGATGAATAAAACGTTACGCACAGCCACAAATTCTGCTAGCAGCTCAGTGTGGGCCGAGATTTAATTAAATCATTACTCTCTCTGGCTGTCTGCCTCTTGTCACCCCTGCTCTCTCTCTGTGTCTCTCTCTTTCTCTCTTTCTTCTCTCCCCTCCTCTCCCTTTTGATGGAAGTTTTCCCTTTCTATATATATATATATATATATATATATATTATATATATATATATATACACACGAGAGAGAGAGAGACATACAAGAGAGAGAGAGAAGAGAGAGAGAGAGAGAGAGAGAGAGAGAGAGAGAGAGAGAGAAGAGAGAGCATTCTATATAATTATATAGAATGACAGTCAAGTTATGAACAAACACAAGATTGAAATTAGTGCGTCTGAAAACAGGAAGCTACAAAAGGTTGACGTGATAGATCTATTATTTTATGAATGTCATGGTGAGTTGTTTTATTATATTATTTTTTTGGGGGGTGGTGGTGTGGTGGTGGAGGGGGGATCTTCATAAAGATCCTTGTTTCTGATCCATTTATTTGTAGATATCTGAACAAGTCAACGCACAGTAAGGTATAGGGGATGGAAGAGAGAAGAGGTGTGTGGTGTGTGGGGGGGGGGGGGGGGGGGGGGGGGGGGGAGGGGGGAGACTTCAGTGGAGAATAATGAAAGGGGTGTGGTTGGGGTGGGAGTCAAATCTACATTATTCTGAAAAGAGGGCTCACACACACAAAAAAAAGATGGCTCACTGAACACTGGTATAGATCTGCAATCCCTTTGACCACACAACCAGAAAATAGCCCCCAGGTTCCACTGAACGCTCCGCTGTATGATAATAGGAAAAGTTGACCAGCAGTAGGCCTACCCTAACATGCTGGCGAGGATAGGACAGTCCACCATGTGCCTCCCCCCCCCCCCCCCCCCCCCCCCTTCAGTTACTCGAGAGCTGCTGGCGCGTGTCATCAGCACAGTCGTCCCAGCATGCCCCCCTGACTGAAGGGAAGCAACCCTCAGTAACTGGTAGCCCTGCACTCCTCCAAGCGTTCATGCGGAGAAAAAGAACGGACGGTCAGGATCTATTCAATAATGACGCTGTCATGAAGTTATCTCCCCCCCCCCCCTCCCCCCGCCTGCCCCTATATACTACTTCTCCTCCTCCTCCTCCTCCTTCTCCCATCAACACCCGATAAACGCCGGAAACGCTGTCGCTAACTCACACATGCGCAACCAATATGGAAAGGGGGGGGGGGGGGGAGGGGGAGAAAACGCCCGTGGGGGGCAATTTGATCAAGTTGCGTTGCGGTTGGTGTGTTCAAATACCTGCTTGTTCACTGACGGTGGTGGGTTTTGATTAAAAAAAAGAGAGAGAGAGAGAGAGAGAGAGAGAGAGAGAGAGAGAGAGAGAGAGAGAGAAGTACAAGGAAGAGGTGAAACAATGAATTGTCCCCAATGTTTTCATAAAGCTCCTGTGCCTGAACGAGTGGTGAACCGTTTTGTAATAATGGACAGGGTGGTATTGAACCTTACAATCTTGTTTGTTCTTGGGAGCCATCCTTCATGGGAGATGATTCTGGTTATGAATGGTGACATCATAGCGTCGTTTACACATCCTCATTGCTTTTTTTATGTGTCATAAGTTTAAGTACTTCAGGTTGTCTTTTATTATTATTTTTTTTAATATCTACCTCTGTAGACTGATTTGATTTGCTCATTCAGGCACACGAAGCATGTGGTTTGCTGTATTATATAACCACTTTTAAGTGCTTATTTGAGTGGTTGAGTGTGAATTGACAAACAAGATATAAAACAGAAAAACCTCGCACATAGTTATGCACACATGAAGCATTAAAAGAAGACATTAAAGCAGTTTGTTTTTTTTTAATCCAAGAATTGCGTAAAAATCCACGTGCGCCAAACTATTTTAACGCAATTCTCGGATTAAAACACACACACACACACACACACACACACACACACACACACACACACACACACACACACACAAGTACTGGAGCAACACAGATGCATTTTTTTTTCAAGAACATGATATATTTTACCACAGTAAAACTAAACCCCGTGTATTATGGTACACAGTATATGCCTCCAGTCTTTTGGAATTAGGGTTTGTCACCCTTTTATGTATTTACTTTTTTGGGGTGGTGGGTGGGGGGCTCCTTGGCTAGAATCCCTAGGTTCACGTATGTGAGATTTTATGGACCACCCCCTCCCCAACCATTTTGGTAGCTGCATTACGACTTCGGGGATGGTGTCTAAACACATAACTTGTGTGTATGCTGGTTTGTTGTTGGGTTTTTTTTGGTCATCTGTTCCTACTGTTACACAATGACTTACTCTTCTCAAAAGCGGGACGGGTTTTTAACTTGTTCACAAGATATAAAAAAAAAATCTTGTGCGAAGATGTTCTGCTTGCATTTACACACGCGGCCTCGGTTTGTAGTTCTCATCCGAAGGACTTTGACATTCAGTTCGATTTTTTTTTGTTGGTCCAATTGGGAAGAAAGGGCGAGGCAGGGAATCGAACCCAGAACCTCATGGATTATACTCATTGGCATGCGAACGCCTTAACTATCCTGCCACCCTCCTCCTTGTCTTTTAATTTAAAATAAATTGTGTTGTGTGTTGTTGTTGTTGTCTTCAATTTAACGTCTGTTCACACTCAGTGATATTAGACGAGGAAAGTGGAAAGTAAAGAAGTTGAAGAAGGGAGTGGGAGGAGTGGGAGAAGAAAAGACTGAAGAGTTAGCGTGTGGGTGGATGTTTTTTGTACATGAAAATGTAATAATACTTAAAAAAAACCCCACACACTTAGACATGAGAAAAGTTTAAATTTAACAAAGTGTGAACATTAAACATCAATAATGTAACTACGACAAATTTCCAAGTGGACTGTGCAATAAACATCTAGCAATGGCAAAGGCTAACTTTGAATTTTCAAATACATTTTTCAGAGACTGTGTGTGTGTGTGTGTGTGTGTGTGTGTGTGTGTGTGTGTGTGTGTGTGTGTGTTGTGTTGTGTGTGCGTGTGTGTATGAGTGTGTGTGTTTGGTGTGTGTGTGTGTGCGTGCGTGCGTGTGTGCGTGTGGTGTGTGTGTGGTTGTGTGTGTGTGTGTGTGTGTGTGTGTGCGTGCGTGTGTGTTGTGCGTGCGTGCGTGCGTGCGTGTGTGTGTGTGTCTGAAAAAAAACAGGCAGACTGTATGACCCCCTCTCGGTCCGCTGCAACAGCATCGGAGGCAGCAAGCCCAAAGTGGCGACCCCTAGCGTCGTGGCCAAGATCGAAGAACTCAAGAGGGACAACCCTACCATGTTCGCTTGGGAGATCCGGGACCGGCTGTTGTCTGAAGGTAAGGGCCCCTGACGTGGATACTTTCAGCTTACCGCTCTTGATTTTGTTGTTGTTACTCCTTTTCATGGGGACAGGATGGCTCAGTGGTCAGAGCGCTTGCTTAGTCCGAGTCAAGTTAAGCAGCGTCGAGCGTGGTTGCCAGTTGGATGGGTGACCGTTTGCGCGCCTTGGTTTCAGTACAGTTCCCCCAGCTGTAATTGGGTGCCTGCCCTCTTTAGGGTCAGGGAAGGTAAAGCAGCGAGGGAGGGGAGATGGGCGCCGCTCTCAACATGCAGGCCCTTAGAGAAGCTGAGGTCTCTGATGCCTCGCTCCCCTACGACCACACAAGGTTATGGGACACCTTTACCTACCCCTTCTCCCCCCCCCCCCCCCCCCCCCCACCCGTCTCCTCAACTAGAACCCTGAGGTTTCAAGTTTGACGAGGAGACAGCCTCCGGTATGGCTATGGCCTCTGTGGTCACTGGGGCTACAAACAACGAGACTGGATCGGAGATTCACCAATGGTGAGATTTTGTCTTTTGTCTTTCCTCACTACTTTTTCCTCAACAATGGTGAGAGATTTTGCGTATGCAACCTTTTTTTTTTTTTTTTTAATTTTTTTTTTAAACCCACCATTGATAAAGTCGCATCCCAACTTTAGGGGTGGGGTGTCTAAATATGACACATGTGTGCATGAGATTAAAAAAAACAAAACCAAATTGTCACCCGTTCTTACTGGCACACGAAATCACCTTCGATAAGATGGGGTAGGTTTTTTTTGAACGTTTGCGCAAGATATCTGTTCTGCGTGCGTTCTCACATAGTGCTTTGGTTTGTAGTCTCATCCGAAGGAGTTTTGGGGGGTAAAGGGGTCAGTACTGATGTTAACTCCAGGGGTAAAATCCCCTAAAACAGGCGTCTCCGTGGTGGCTCGATCCTGGACCGTCAGATCATGTGTACAGCGCTCTAACCACTAGGCTCCCCCCCCCCCTCCCAAATGCCATTGCTTATGTACTGTTACTTCTAATTCAAAATAGTGTATTTTACCCTTATTTCCACTGAAACAGAACTTTTTTTTTTTATATAAGCAATTTGATTGTTGTTGCACTTCGAAAAATAAAATTTTAATAATGTACGCTTCTTTGTGAATAAAATTAATACACATCTAAACCAAACAGTATGTACGATATGCAACTATCAAAGAGAGAGAGAGAGAGAGAGAGAGAGAGAGAGAGAGAGAGAGAGAGAGAGAGAGAGAGAGAGAGACAGAGAGAGAGAGAGAGAGAGAGAGAGAGACAGAGAGAGAGAGAGAGAGAGAGAGACAGAGAGAGAGAGAGAGAGAGAGAGACAGACAGAGAGAGAGAGAGACAGAGAGAGAGAGAGAGAGAGAGAGAGAGAGAGAGAGAGAGAGAGAGAGAGAGAGAGAGAGAGAGATTGTCAGTATGCTGTTCAGCTCATGGCCTGTCCTTTTTTTTTCCTGTGTAACTGCAAAATGTGATATTCACTGTGGCAGATTTACATCACGCTGTGCAGGCAAAACGAGAAATAGATACGAGAAATAGGACAGTAATTAACTTTCATCAAAAAAAAAAAAAAAAAAAGGGACAACATCAAGGATTAATTAGTTAGATGTATATGTTATGTTATGTGTATTTGTAAAGCCTTTTGATTTGTTTTTGCAAAATATAGCCATATACGAGTTCCATGTATTATTATCATTATTATTAATCATTATTATTAGTATTATTAGTATTATTATTATCATCATCATCATCATTATTATTTTTTTATTATTATTATTATTATTATTATTATTATTATTATTATTATTATTATTATTATTATTATTATCATCATCATGCTACACCACCTTTGTTGGTATGGGGGGCGGGATAGCTAAGTGGTCAGAGCACTCGCTTTCCCCCAGTCAAGTTAAGCAGCATCGCGCGTGGTTACCAGTTGGATGGGTGACCGTTTGCGCGCCTTGGCTTCAGTACAGTCCCCTTCCAGTTCACCCAGCTGTAAAAATGGGTACCTGCCCTCTTTTAGGTTCAGGAAAGGTAAAGCAGCGAGAGAGAGAAGAGATGGGCGCCGCCCTCAACATGCTGGCCCCCTAGAGAAGCTGAGGTCTCTGACTCCTCGCTCCCCTACGACCACCGCCTAGGTTATGGGACAACCTTTACCTTGACTGTTTTTACCTGTACACCGCCATTTCCCTCCACCTCCTACAGGTGCGGTGGAGCCCAATGTTTTGGGGATTTCGCGCTATTATAAAGCCTCCATTTTATTATTATTATTATTATTATTATTATTATTATTATTATTATTATTATTATTATATTATATCATAGGTGTCTGCACTCAGTCCAACGTACCCAGCGTCAGCTCCATCAACCGGATATTACGTAACAGAGCCGCAGAGCGAGCCGCCAGCGAGTACGCCAAGATGGCGTCGCAAGTGCTTCAGCCGATTTATCGCCCTTGGTTCGCCACGCCCCCTGCCCTGACGGCTTTCGCGGGTCACCCCTTGTCCTCCGCCGCTTTTCCTGAAGATGCCCCCCACCCCCCACCCCCTCCCCACGCAACCACACCCCCACCTCCGAAAACGGGATGAGTGCCATGGCCGGTCTGTCGCCTTGTGACAGTCACGTGGTCAATTTCCATTCAGCCTCTGACGCGGAGAAAGACGGGGAGATGCCGGAAGATGGTATGTTTTGAACTGTTTCAATTTTTCTTTCTTTATTTTTTTTTTCTTCTCTTATTTGCCGTTTGTCTCGAGTTTTTTTTCTTGACCGAACAAATTGATGGTTGTATGTTTATATCTTATTTATTTATTTATTTGTCTATTTATTCTTCTATATCGAGGATAATGGAATAAGCACTCATGTGTTTTTTACATTAAAAATTTTTTTTTTACATCTAGTCCCCTTTTGTTAATCTTGTCATCTGTTCCCACCGGCACACAATGGCCTATTTGGTGATGAGAGATTTGGATATATTATGTATAGACTCAGTTTTGAAGGCGGTCACAGCTCTGCTATGATCACTGTGGTCTGGTCAGCAAAGCTGAAAGGCTAAGCATCATGATTGGTTGGTTGGTCGGTCAGTTGGCTGATCTATGTTTGACTTTACATATCCTATAGTTCACAGTGACTTAGAGTGTTGCGCTTGTGATTTGACGACCTAGGATCGATCCTGGGTTCGTATGGAACCACCATCGAGAGGCCTTTTTCATCCCTGGAGTTAACCTCTCTGACTCTGTCTGTCTGTCTCTCTTTCTCTCTATGAATGCTTACCTTGTTGCCCTTGGAAAATAAAGATTATCATTCATTCATTCATCTCTTCTCCTCTCTCTCTCTCTCTCTCTCTCTCTCTCTCTCTCTCTCTCTCTCTCTCTCTCTCTCTCTCTCTCTCTCTTCTCTCTCTCTCTGTGTATGCAATAAATTATCTGAATGTGAATCTCTCTCCCACCCTACCCCCCCCCTACCCCCCCCCCCCCCCCCCCCCCCCCCCCCCCCCCCCCATCGCCGGAATTCCTTTTCGCGGTCTAACGGACAATAATTATATCGTTTCCTATCGTTTCCATGGAAACATGCAAACGACGACCACCACCACTTGGCAATAACACTAAACAAAATTCGACAGCTATGGCTTGTTTTGCAACCCCAAAATATTCAGTTAACCAACACTGACAAAGCCAAATGTATTGTTACCCAATACTGTTTGTGTCAGCTTGGAGCTTTAAAAGCCAAAACGGATGTTCTTTGAAAAAAACAGTGCCCCTTTCATCTTCTATACTCAGTTATCCCGCTTTATGGAGAAACCTACGGAAGGGGACTGAACTCTATTGCCCACAAAACTGCCACAATGCGTCTTCCTTTAAAAAAGAAAAAGAAAAAAAAAGACGAATAAAAGAACATTAAAAAAAAAAAAAAGATAACGAGATGTAAAGGCCAGATTGAAGATAAAGACTGGCTTTGTGGAGTGAAGTGTCGAGGGGGGAAAAGGATAAGGAAATGGAGAGATCCCCCAACCTGACAACTCCTCTTGTCTACTAGCATACATAACAAATAAACACGCAAACAAGCCAGCGCATGCATTATTTTGTTCAAGCAAGTGTGCACGGGAGATGCACGCACAGGCAAGCATAAACCAGCTGGTATCAGCGCGCGCGCACGCGCACGCACTCGCACGCAGACACTTGCGTGACACAATTGCCACAAACACACACACACACACACACACAACGCACATACAACCTATATGGTAAGGCGGCTGCACTAAAAAGTTAGGCCTCATCATTGAAAGTAGTAGAATTAAACGACTGCACTCTGCACTGTCGAACTCTCGTTACAAATAGCATTGCGACAAGAAGTAAAGTAACAAACAGTAACAGCTGTAGCCTAACCTCTATAATCAAGACAAAAAGCACGTGCAGTAAAGCACTGCAGAAAGTTGCGCAGTGAATAGGCCTAGACCTAATCGCGAGAGACTAGAAAGCATTCCTAAAAACAAGATGTACGGACTGGCATGTGAAGAAAATGGGAAAAATATGGATTAATTTTAATGGAAAAAAAAACCTCACAATGTCAGTTATAAATCGATATCCACCGTTATGGTAGCTAGATCTAAATTGTTTTTGATTTTTAACAAATATTTTCTGTGAAACAAAAAAAAAAACTAAATTATTGCTGTTGACTGAAAAGTGTTTGTGAAATTTTCGATTTGGCATAAAATGTGTGTTGAAAAAATTTGAAATTTATGTGTATGTTTAAAAACAAAGAAACAAACCCCAAAGCAAAAAACCGGAAAGGTTAAGTTTACCCCTAAACAAAGATACAGACCCCCCCAAAACAAAACAACAACAAACAAACAACAACAAAAAACGACTAACAAAACAGACAACAACAAAGAAAGAAACAAAAGAAAAACCCAAAATAAACAAACAAAGCACTTCCTCCCCCAAATACAAAAGAAATTAAAACCAAATAGCCACACATTTCAAAAACTTGCACCAGACCTTATTGTCTGCTTGAAGCAAGGAGGCAACAACCTCTTGACGAAAACGTCAGCATTGAGCGTGGTTACCCACTGGATGGGTGACCCTCTGCACGCCTTGGCTTCAGTACAGTCCCCCTGTTCACCCACCCAGCTGTAAATGAGAACCAGCCTTCTTTAAGGATAGGGAAGGCAAAGCAGCAAGGGAAAGTAACCTTGTAGCCATGAATAATCAAAATCACAAAGAAACTTTGAAGGCAAACCAACCTATGTTTTGATCACTACTGATTCCGTTCAATTTTATTTTTATTTTTTTTTATACAACTTTATGTCACAGCAGATTTTCTCTATGTGAAATTCGGGTTGCTCTTCCTGGGGAGAGTGCGTTGCCACAAGTGCAGCGTCTGCCCATTTTTTATTTTTTTTTTTCATATACAGCCCCGAGCCGCCCTGGGGACTCCCAACTCCCCGATTTTTCATCAGGAAGGGTGTCTAAACACAACACCTGTGTGCATGCTTTTTTTTTTTTTTTTTTTTTTTTTCCACAGACCCAGAAGGAAGCTCCCCAGACTCTTACGAGGACGGCCCCCAGAAACTGCGCAGGTCACGGACGACGTTCACGCGGAACAGCTGCACGTGCTGGAGAAGGAGTTCGAGAGAACCCACTACCCCGGGGTGGCTGTGCGCGAGGCTCTGGCGGCCAGAACCGCTCTCTCCGAGGCGCGCGCGTGCAGGTGTGTTGTGTTGTGTGTGTGTGGGTGGGGGTTGGGGTAGGGGGGGAGTGGGGGGGGGGTGTGTGTTGGGGGGGGGGGGGTTGTGTGTGGGGTTGTTAAGTCTGTGGTCTGTTTGGTTTCTTGGATCTTTGCTCATCTGTTTGTTTGTGAGTTTTTTTTTTTGGTTGTGTGTGTGTGTGTGTGTGTGTGTGTGTGTGTGTGTGTGTTGTGTGTGTTGTGCGCGCGCGCGCGCGCGGGTGTGTTTGGTTTATTATATATATATAATATATAATATATATATCTATATAATATATGTATGTATATATATATATATATATATATATTTTTTTTTTATAAAGTTTTTTCTACTTTCCCAGAGTAAAGTTCGTTTTTATGGGACTGTCTTGACTCGCATCACTTGGCGAAATGTTATTTTGCAATCTGGAACTTCTGCCGTATTATTATTATTATGATTATTATGAATTATTATATCTCATCATCATCATCATTATTATGATTATTTTTATTATTATTATTAAAAGTATTTGTTTTTGTTCTTAGGTTGATGGCTTGCAAAAAAAAAGCAAAAAAAAAAAAAAAAAAAAAAGCTAGAGGCCTTGTTCATTCAGTGTAATATCTGGAAAGGACAATTCGACTTTGACTTTGACTTTGACTTGATGTTCGGCCAAATCCAGGTAGATCTGACTCGCTCATCCCCACCCACTGTGTGTTACATATAGGTGTGGTTCTCTAACCGTCGAGCCAAGTGGCGGCGCCAGCAACGCCTGAAGCTGCTCCAGACCTCCTCCTCCTTCCTCCTGCCTTACTCCCCCTTGCAAGTTCCGCCCGTCTCCGCGCATGCGCCGCCGCACAGCTCCCTCCGCCTCCTGCCCTCAAACCCCGCGGCAGCAGCAGCAGTCTGTGTGACGTCACTTCCTCCCATCATGCTGCTGCTGCCGCTGCTGCCGCCAACATGGCACTATCTGCTTCTCTCCGTCTGCCATTTTCTCACTCCCAGCCCGTGTTCTCTCCAGATTTCGCGCTTTCTCGGGTCCCCTCCCCCCCTCCAGTCAAGCAGGGTAGTCCCTCTCACGAGCAGACAGCGCCCCAGGAGGTCAAGCGATCTATCGGGAGTAAGCCCTCAGCCTTCACCTCCATTGAAAGACTGGTAAGTAAGGATGATGGGCGATGACGACAAAATTTGTGCCCGTCACGACGACAACGACCTTACTGACAGCAACGTGTGGAGCAGCCTCAGCAACAACAACAATAATAACGTCATTATCCACAAGCTTGCTGCTCCAGGCAGCCCTGATAGACTCAGTGATGATGGTAACTCCACAGACACAGTGTGGATATTGGAGGTGGTGGTGATGATTGAAGTGTTGCAGGCTTCTTTGTTACTAGTATATATCAAAATTTGGTGAACATTATCATGTATGATGATTATATGTTTTTTTTTGTTTTTTTTTAAGCTTTTCAACTGAGGAACCAGAACTGAGACACATTGTGAGGGAAACTGCAGAGAAGTTGTTATGTATTAATTTAGAAAATGGTTCTGAGATGGGAAAAAAAGAAAAGATTATGAAGAGCAGTAAATTGTGCTATACTGTAAATACGCTATATATCTAGTCTGTAAGAAGGAAACAAAATCTACTGTGGTTGAAAATATGATTAAAACGTTTTGGTCTTTTTTTTTTTTTTCTTTCTGGGGGCGGGGAGGGAGGAAGGGGGGATGTTGAGACAAAAGTGAGCCAATGCTATCACCCTTGTGTGTGTGTGTGTGTGTGTGTTGTGTGTGAGAGAGAGAGAGAGAGAGAGGAGAGAGAGAGGAGAGAGAGAGAGAGAGAGAGAGAGAGAGAGAGAGAGAGGTTTCCATTTTTCTGATGACTTCATGCAGCAGTGGGCAGCACAAGACTTTAAAGGGAGAAAACCTGTGCTGAGAAAAGATGTAAATTCATTCCCTTGGAGTGTTGTCCTATTCATGATAATAAACGATCTGTCACAAGTTTTCATTTTATTGTAGTCAATGCTAGAATTTAAAAACTTTATTGTATACTTCCTTTTCCTGAAACTAATAATCTAGAAGTAGAAATGAAAAGCATCAATTAATATTACAGGGTTATAGGAACATGTCTGTTATGTTAGGGGACGGGATAGCTCAGTGGTCAGAGCGCTCACTTTCCCCAAGCTAAGGTTAAGCAGCATCAAGCGTGATTACCAAAGTGGATGGGTGACCTTTTGCACGCCTTGGTTTCAGTACAGTTCACTCAGCTGTAAATGGGTATCTACACTCTTTAGGGTCAGGGAAGGTAAAGCAGCGAGGGAGAGGAGATGGGCGCCGCCCTCAACATGATGGCCCCTAGAGAAGCTGAGGTCTCTGATGCCTCGCTCCCCTTTGACCACATAGGTTATGGAACACCTTTACCTTACCTCTTATGTTTGAATTTTTCAAAAGCATACATGATCGAAAAGCAGGTCCAGTGCCTTGACTGAACGTTTCTTTCCTCCCTGAGAAATACAGCTGATTTCAAATCAGAACAAGCCCCGAAGCCGGAATGCGGCTATCTCAATGGTGGGTAAAGACAGTCACCTACGCAAAAAATCTGCACTGCACCATTTGCAAGTCATTTGTTTTCTCGTACTGCTGTCACAGCTTTTCCAGCTGCCAAGACTAAAAGGGACAGCACTCTTTTCAGGAAAGGGGAAGCAATCATGGGTAGATTCCTGGTACTGAAATAATTAACTTACATGTGCACCACTGATACCTATTACCATGTTCAGATATTGTCCCCGCAGATAGAATGCAGCTGTCTTAATTAATGGCAGGAAAAGATGTTGGATACAGAAAAACATCGTCAAGGGACAGTTCTGGCCGAGGATTGAAGCAATCTGATTGGTCAAGTTGGATGGTTCTGTCAATTAAACCAGATCTGCTTTTAGTAAAGCATTAGTTGTTGGCAATGATGTTATCATGAATGCATGTAATTTTGCTGGTTTTGTTTATTTTCCTATGTTTATTTTCCTCTCTGCATGCCTCTCTTTCTCAGTATTTATGTGTCTGTCTCTCTCTATGTGCCTTAATGCAACACTAATCAAGGAACAACAGATGTGCTTGTTCACATTTTGCCTCTCTCTCTCTCTCTCTCTCTCTCTCTCTCTCCTCACTACCTTCAACAGCCTTATAACATTGCCAACTAAATTACATTCACAGATAGGCCCGTTTCCTTTCTGTTGTCAGAAACTTCGTACACTGTTTGTTTGAGCTTTTTCTGTGCGGTGGAAATGTAAGAATGAATATATATATTATTTTTTTGCTGTCATGTACATAGTAAAATCATTCCAAATGGACTGAAAACTGGGATTTTGTGCAATGAGAAGAATAATAAAAGGCAATAATGATCAATGTGCTGGTGTTTATCTATGCAGAGCTGTTTACGTGAGAGAACTATTTGCATAAGTCACTGAACAATTCAGTTCAACACATGTACATCACATACAAGCACTTGCAAAACCAAATTGGGATTTTCCTTATGCATAGCGAGAATAGCTAAGTGGTCAGAGCGCTCGCTTTCCCCCAGTCAAGTTAAGCAGCGTCAAGCGTGGTTACCAGTTGGATGGGTGACTGTTTGCGTGCCTTAGCTTCAGTACAGTCCCCCAGTTCACCCAGCTGTAAATGGGTACCTGCCCTCTTTAGGGTCAGGGAAGATAAAGCAGCAAGGGAGAGGAGATGGGCGCCGCCCTCAACATGCTGGCCCCTAGAGAAGCTGAGGTCTTTGATGCCTTGCTCCCCTATGACCACACAGGTTATGGGACACCTATGCTGGGTATGTTCATGTCTCCTTAACCTATCAAACGCTGACACGAATTATGGGATCTCTAACGTGCATATATGATCTTCTGCATGTAGAGAATTAATGCACTGGCAGTTGACCTGGGAGGTAGTAAAAATCCTCACCCTGAATCCACCAAACTTAGCTGCCAAGATTTGAACCCACAACTTCATGGACGCACCAGACTGAAACTGAACAGTCTTAACCACTTGGCTATATTGTATTTTCACAAATGCATAATATACACACCACATTCCCATTAAAAAACAAATTCAAATCCAAAAAATCATACCATAAAACTGGGTTGCAGTGAGAAAGTTCTTTTATTTTTATTTTTTTTTGCTTTGCTTTGCTTCTGTACATTTGTTTGTACATATCAGAATCACAATCAGTGTTCAAAACGCAAAGATATGCATTGAAAACTGTGAGAAATACCACTGGCTTTTGCACTAAGAAGTTCAGGGGAAAAAAAAAAAAAAAAAAAGACCAAAAAATTAATAATGTAGGGAAAATACATTATCTTGCATAAAATAAGCCAAGCACCAGCTAACCATAAATCAGGCATGCAATTCACCAAGTGTACTACCCGATTGCTCTAAAAATATCACATTGTTGTGTGTTGTGTGTGTGTGGTGTGTGCACAATTCTTATGGTTCTTGTGTGTGTGTGTGTGTGTGTGTGTGTGTGTGTGTGCATGTGTTCATGTGAGAGAGAGAGAGAGAGACAGAGAGAGCAAAGAAAGAAAGAGACAGAGAGAGACACAGAGAGAGATGGAGAGAGAGCAAGCCCGACAAAGATAGTGTTGTTGATTTTTTTTTTCCAGTTCAACTTTTCTTCTTTAAAATTTTTTATTTTTTACAGTGAGTAGTAAGCGAATGTAATGTTGGGTGTTCCTCAGCTTAACATCTGGGCTATTGTTCAGTTATATATCACCTGCAAACATCGATCTCAGCTTTGGTGCCTGTGTGTGTGTGTGTGTGTGTGTGTGTGTGTGTGTTGTGTGTAAGTGTGTGGTGTGTGTGTGTGTGTGTGTGTGTGTGTGTGTGCAAGTATGCATAGATCTATGCTGGGGGAGGGGGTGGGGGTGCATGATGATTTTGCTCTCTAAGCCCACCAAGTCTCCCCCTGTGCCTTTCCCAGACAGTAGTTTCTCTAAATAAAAAACAAGATGATGAGCAAAGCAGTATGTGGAAAAGATCAACAGCCAAAAACACAAGAGAGAAGAAACAAAATGTAAAATCTATTCACGAACTAAGTCTGTCACCCTTCTAGCACCTAGGATTTCGTGTGCATCGCTTTTGTTGTTGTTGTCAACAGTGAAGTGCCTTGTGATGACGCCTTATGGCTGATACTCATTGTCGATTTTGACTACTGGTAAGGCAAATTTTTTTTTTTTTTTTTTTTTTTTTTCAGTTTTGATACATGATTCTTGCAAGCATGATACTCCTGATGTATGATGAAAAACTACTCCCAAAAAAACTGTTCTCAGTAAAAAAAATGATATCTGATGCTAATTTCTAATCAGAGAATGGTTAGCTACTTGATGTTAAAAAAAAAAGCAAACAAACAAACCAATACCCCCCAAAAAAACATAACCACTTGTTCGTATTATGATTGCATGATTTTTTTTTCATGATGGCACATGTTCTTTTTATCAATGCATTTAGCAAAAGTTCTTCACTTGAAATACTGTAAAATATCAAAACATGTTCGAAGTTTACAACCATCCAACCATCTGATCCAAACACTTGTGGATCTAAGGCAGACGAATAATAGCCAGTGGGAAAGATGCCCAATTTTGCCTAATCATCTCCAAAGAATACACAGCAAAAAAAAAAGATAGCCAATTTTGGCTAACCATCTCCTAAAGATACACAGCAAAAAAGATGGCAAATTTTGGCAACCATCTCTGAACAATAGCCAACTACAAAGATGGCCAATGTTGGCTAACCATCTCTGCACAATAGCCAACTATAAATATGACCAATTTTGGCTTACCCTCTCTGAACAATAGCCAACTATAAAGATAGCCAATTTTGGCTAACCATCTCTGCACAATAGCCAACTGTAAAGATGACCAATTTTGGCTAACCATCTCTGCACAATAGCCAACTGTAAAGATGACCAATTTTGGCTAACCATCTCCACCTTGGCTGTATGTTTTAGGGCAGTTAATTCAACACAGAGGGTTGGTTGGGTTTTGTCGAAGCCTTCGTCTTTTGCTTGTATCATTTTGATCTGCCTGGTTGAAGATATCCTGCACTTGAAGTTTTATGAAAGGTGAAATTTGTACTGAATTTAGAGCACGTGCCTTAAAAATACATGGAACTTTCTATCCTATAAAATGCATCATTTCAATTTGTTTAAAAAAAAAAAAAAAAAAAAATGTGTATCTCAAACAGGCCTATGACATAAAATCAATCACAATTTACGCACAGCACAGTTTATCTGATTGCATTCAGGCATTAACTGGGAACATAAAACAAATAATAACCGACACAGGGAAAGAAAAAAAACAAAAACAAAAAAAAAACGAAGAAAAAACCCAATATCAAAAAAACCTCAACAAAACCCAAACTCACTAACTTGTTCACATCATATCTAAGCTGCCAAGACGACTGGAAAAAACCCCATTTATACTGTAATAAATAGAACCATGGCAATCATACGGTTATCAGGGCTGGAATAGCCTGGTGGTTAGAGACTGAGCTTACGATCTGATGGGCTGGGTTTAAGACCCTACAGAGGCATGCATCTGTTTAACCCTCTTGCATTTGGATTCTCTGAACACAAACTGCCCCTAGATTTCGCATTCCATCACGAAATCAGGTCAGGCACGCATGCTGGCTGGCCTTTTCCTCCTTCTAAGTGCATACCAGCGGCTATAATTACTTCCAGACTCTCAGCAGGGTTTCTACCTCTAGCCTGCTAGAGCTTTGACATGTAGTAGCAATTAGTGATGGTCACAGCGTGATGGAAATCTACTTGTGTGTAAATCCTGGCAAATCCCGGTTCGGGATTCAGGGGGGGGGGGGGGGGGGCAATTATTCAATCCCGGCAAATGCCGGTTCAGGACTTAAGAGGGTTAAGGGGATTTTTCCCTTAGCGTTAACATCAATATTGACTCCAATGCCCTTAAGTCTTTTGGATGAGAATACAAACAAGGTCCTGTGTGCAAACACGTGCCAACCACCTTGTGCACACGTTATGAAACTGCTCTACTTTTTCAAAAGAGTAGGCTATTGCATGCAGGTAGGAACGGATGACAAAATCACACCCAAAAAAATCGCATGTAAACTGGTGCTGTGTTTAGACATCATCCCCAAAGTCGGAATGCGGCTACTTTCAATGGTGGGTAAATGGTTGCATGCACACAATCTTAACCATCGATAAACCTTTTGAGCTTTAGCCAAGCAAGAAAAAAAAAAAAAAAAAGAAACCCACAGAAGGTAACTGAAACAAAAAAAGCATACCCCCCCAAAAAACCCCCAAAATCTGTAAACTGAACTTTCAATGTCGACTTATAGTTTCTACTTGGTCTTGTTCATAAACTCCAACAAAGCTGCAGATTGTAAAAGAAAAAAAAAAAAACTCATAAAAAAACACACACAAAAACCCCCATAAAAAAAACAATACACACATATTTTTTAAAAAAAGCTGCAAAAAGCCCCCAAAGCAACACACAAAGCATGGTTCCCAATGTTATTTTGACTCCCAGTGTCCCGAATTTCAGACTCATGCCATTGTTTCACAACTTCTTCTTTTCTTCGAATAAAGAAACGCTGTATAAAAATACGGATATAAATCCCTATACATCGTTATAATCCTCCTCCTCACCATCATAAATAATCTCTCCAGATTTCACGCGTGTGATAAAACGATACAATACTACCGTCCACATTGTATCAAATATAGTCCACACACAGCAAAAAACGAAAACGTAAGCAATTTTGCATGCATGCAGCCGATTTCTTCATGCAACGCTCCGTGTGCATGCTTCAGGTATTTTGCTGACAAAACGAAAAATTATCAAAAGCTGCATAATTCTAACGGTTCTAACCACAGCAAAAAAAGGTTGGGTTCAAACCAGCAATGGAACCCAGGATAATACTCTGATGACTTTCTGTGATCGCTGACAAGCAGATCATACCGTTTCCACATGCACTAGGCATATACACATGAGAAGCAAGTCTTTGGCACAGAACACAGAGAGAGAGAGAGAGAGAGAGAGAGAGGGGGGGGGGAGGGGCAGAGGCTGGAAGGGAATGCAAGGAGACTGGATGTAAAAAAAAAAGCACATGAGTGCTTATTCCGTTATCCTCGATATAAAAGAATAAATAAATCAATAAAATAGAGACTGCATAAACAGACAGACAGACTGGAAAAACACTAAAACTTCACAGACTAGCAAATGCACTACTTCGCAGACACATGAGCTCACTGACAGACAGACAAATGCATGAATTCAATGACAAACAGGCAGGTAGGCAAACACATGAGTATACTAAGTTTACAGACAGACAGACACACAAACATGATTGTACAAAGTTCATAGACAGATGAGCGCAGACAGTTTACAGACACATACACACAAGTACGCAAAGTTGACAAACACATGAGTATACAAAATTGACAGACAGACAAACATCACAAAGTCCATAGACAGACATACATACACACGAGTACACAGACAGAAAGGCAAACACATGAGCTCATGAACAGACATAAGACCAAACAAAAAGAAGCCTAAAAGGAACAAGGACACAGGCACAATCTAACCCCCCCCCAAAAAAAAAAAACAACAACAACAGATTAATCAGACTTTTAAATAATGAATCTCAACCCCCTCCCTTGCAGAAAGTTTAACTTGCACTGACATTTATTAAAAAAAATAATCTCTTATCAAACAATCTCAGTCCACACCTTAAAAGCAGTCTGACAGAAATAACACACAACGAACAAACAAACCTCTCTCTTGCCCAAACCGATCATTAAAACGATCTTAAACGTCTCTACTCACATACATAAACTTCTTCTTCTACGTCGAATGCTCTGAGAGCAATCATCGTTGTCTGTCGTAGGAGCAAAATTGAACTGCACTGCTGATAAGCACCTGACAAGTCAGGCCCAGCGCTTTCAACTTTGCCCTGACATACATATAACAAATTCTCCCACATTCTCCATGTCTGACCTTCAATCATTTAGTAATAGCCACAGCAAAGCTGGAAAAAAAAACCCCACCTCAAACTACCCCCTCCCAACCCCTCCTCCAAGTATTTTCAAATCATAAACTAGTTTCTTGTAAGGAAGTCCCGACGAATGCATGAGTAACGTGTATCGCCCATCACCTTTAAAGCATAGGGAAAGAAAGCATGATTGTAAGTCTCAAGTAGAAAAAAAAAGTGTATTCACACGATGCATTTGTTGTTGTAAAATATCACACTGCAGTCCTTACCACATGCACACAACACACACACACAAACACATACACACACACACATGCATGTACAACACACACCACACACACACACACACACACACGCATGTACACACACACATGCATGTACACACATGCATGTACACACATGTGTACACATTCACACAATCACTGTCTCTCTCTCTCTCTCTCTCTCCCTCCCTTTCTCTCTCCCCCCCCCCTATAGAGAGAGAGATGAAGCTGCAGTTACAAACCAAAGCACTAGCACAAGCCGGCATCAACTGTGTCCCGACGACGGCATGTTTGGCGACGACGATGACGACGCACGCTCCCCCACAGAAGAGGAAGTGGAAGGAGGAGGAGGAGGAGGAGGAGGAAAAGACGTGGAAGCGGGAGGTACGGAAGAGGTGGAGGGTCCGGAACCAGGTCCCAGCCTCGACGACGATGACGCTCCTTCCGGCATGTCTGGTGACCTTGTCCTTGACCCCTCAGGGGCGAGGTCGGAGGTCGCGGGGTTGCTGCGCTCGCCGTCGAGTCGCATCTGGTAGATGCGGGAGACCTGCATGAGGATGGGGCCTGTCTCCGGGTCCTTCAGCCACTGGTTGGCCGCGATGGGGTTCTCCAGCATCTGCAGGAAAGCTGGAGAGAGAGAGAGAGAAAAAAATTAGTATCCTGTCCCCCTCAGACTTAAGGTGGGACACTGGGGTCGAAACTGATGAAAGTATGTTTACAAGCCCATGTTAAAAGTTATGCCATATATTGAAAGGGCATCACTTGTAAAGGCATAAAAATAACCGATTTACTCGGTTTTTCTGCACTGTTGCCATGGAAAATATCCAATACGGCCGCCCAAAACTCAATATTTCAAAATCCTAAGCCTTTTTATCTATAACAAGTATGAGTATATCTGTTTCTACAGACATATTTTACGGTCTGAATTCTGTACTTTTACATAGGGAAATCTCCATAAATGCATCCAGCAATTTTTTATTCTAAAAAAACATGTTTTTGGCCACTTTTGGACCCGTGTCTCACCTTAAGGGTAGATACCGGTCCAAAAGTGCCCAAAATCATGTTTTTTTTTTAGAATAACAAATTGCTGGATACATTTATGAAGGTCTCCCTGTGTGAATTTAAAGAATTCAGGTTGTAAAAAGTGTCTGTAGAAACAGGTTACTTCAACTCGTTATAGATAAAAAGGTTTAGGAGTTTGACACATTTAATTTTGGCGGCCATATTGGATTGTTTCCATGACAACAGTGCAAAAAACCGAGTAATTCTTTGATTTTTACGCCTTACAAGTGATGCCCTTTCAATATATGGCATAACTTTTAACAAAGCCTTGTTAACAAAATTTCATCAGTTTCGTCCCCCAAGTCCCACCTTAAGGGGAATGGTGGTCTAGTGGGTAACGCGTCTGCCTAAAAAGTCGAAAAGTCCTGGTTGGAAGTGTGAGCGGTAAGTTCGATCCCCGTTTGTGCCTGAAACTTTTACCCCACCCACTAGACTATGAGTGGTGGTCTAGGTGCGAGTCTTGTGGATGAGACGAAAAGCTTAGGTCCTGTGTGTCACACATAATTATTCAGGGCATGTAAAAAATTTTAAAACCCAGAGGAACAAGAGACAGACAGACAGACAGACAGACAGACAGACAGACAAAACACACACACACACACACACACACACACACACACACACACACAAACAACCGTGGTCAGAACATTGCGCTGGCAATTTGACGACCTGGGTTCGAGTCCGGTCGCGGAGATTTTCCTCCTGGAGTTAACATCAGTGCTCGACTCCACTCTCCCCTAAAGTCTTTCGGACGAGACTTTAAACTGAGGCCCCGTAGGCGAACGCACGCAGAACACCTTGCGCACACGTTAAATCCTGTTCCGCTTTTCGTAAGAGTAGGCCATCGTGTGCTGGTGGGAACAGATGACATTTACAAAACGGCATACACACGGGGACTGGATGAAAAAAAAGCACAAGAGTGCTTATTCCATTATCCTCGATATAGCAAAAAATTAAAAAAAAAACAACACACAACAAAAACAGACAAACCACCATACAAACAACCACACACACACACACACACACAAACACACACCTAAACACACACACACACACACAAACACACCTACACACACAAACCACACCAACACACACACAAACAGACAAAACAATCCACGTGTGTGAGAGACCTCACCCAGCAGGCAGCGGGGTTGTTGAGGCCCAGCTGCACAGTGGGGTTGTCCATGATGGCCTGGTACACCAGGGAGGAGGGGTCCAGCCCTTCCTCCACCACAGTCGCCCGCTCTCGCCGGTCCCCCAGCAGCCAGTCACACTGCCACCAAGCCATTGTTATAAATTTAAAAAAAAAAAAAAAAAAAAAAAAAAAAAAAAATATATATATATATATATATATATATATATATATGTCTATATCTATCTCTCTCTTTATCTCTCTCTCTCTCTCTCTCTCTATATATATAAAACAAACAAAAAGGCTTGACTGTTGTTTCTGATGTGTGTGTACACACGCACGCTCATCTGTCTCATTTGTCAGCATGAAGTGGGTTCTTTTTTTTGTTTGTTTTGTTTCTTGTTCCTTGGATACAGCTCCGAGGTTTACCAATGGCAAGATTTATGTGTATGCGACTGTTTTTTTGCCCACCATGAAGGCCATCGAATTCAGGGATGTTTGCTGTGTATGTTCATGTTCCATAGTTGTCAGTTTCCCCCACTTTCAGCAGCTAATTATTCCATCTTATCCCACCCCATCTAGTGCTAATTATTGCACAAACTGACCACACTTGGACTAGGTGAATGGAAGGGACACGCTAAATTTAGCACTCTTTGACTGAGTGATGTTGGATTTTTGTGCTGTGGTTCCTGTAACCCACCAGAATGCTGACAAAAATTACAGGATGTTTATTATGCCTATTTGATCTTCTCATTGTGTATATATATTATACACAAAGGGAAATTAAGGCAATGGCATGTCTGCACTGATAGATGACCTGGGAGATTGCCAAAAAAATCCCCACCTTTATTTCATCAGACAACGCCGAGATTCGAACCACAACTTTTTGGGCCCATGGAACTGAAGTTCTCACCACTCTGCTACAGTGTTTGTTGAGTGGGTTCTGTGTGGGCTATACCACAGTGCACAAATCCAACATCACTCAGTTAACAGTGCTAAAATTTGCAAACCCTTTCCTTTTACCTTTGGTCAGTTCCTGCTATAATTAGCACCAGCTGGCTCCATCTGGGCAGGGAAGGGATTTTTTTTCTTTCTTTATTTTATTTATTCATTCTTTTATATCGAAGATAATGGAATAAGCACTAGTGTGCTTATTTGCATCCAGTCCCTGTGTGTATGCAGTTTTGTCAATCTTGTCATCTGTTCCCACCGGCACATAATGGCCTACTCTTACGAAAAGCGGAACAGGATTTAACGTGTGCGCAAGATGTTCTGCGTGTGTTTGCACACACAGAGCCTTGGTTTATAGTCTAATCCAAAGGGACAGATTAACTAGCAGCTAAAAGGAGCTGGAAGTGGGGAAAACTGACAGCTGTGGCTACTGTGTTCCATGACACTGGGGCATCTCTCCACATAGCTCTGTCTTGACTTCTGTGGAAAACTTCTTGAACAGTCTGGTTGCTGATGCGAGTTGCGTTCTCCAAACACGATCATGGCTGTTTCCATACATTCTCTTTTGATGCCTTGGCCAGTGCATTTCTCAAAGCAATGCAAAGTAAAGGGCGGTGGCCCTCGAATCGACAGCTCAATGGTGATTCTAATCAATACTCTTCCATTCCTTCAGATCACAAGTCTAGGCATTCCAACCACCCTGATGATTTTAGGCCACTGATGGGGAATAAAAAAAGAAAGAAAATAAAAGAAAACCAATGCAAAGAGAAATACAGACAGGAGAGAAAAATGTGCAAGACATGAATGCTTGGGACAGAGAAAGAAACATCCTCCACCAACCTCCCCCCCCCCCCCTCCCCCCAAAAAAAACCCCTTAACACCCAACAACTACCACCCCCCCCCCCTTCCCCTCAACCCCCCCCTACCAACCAAAAACAAAGTCCCCCTTACTCCCCTCCCCCCCTAAAAAACAAACAAAAAAACGACAACAACAAACTGAAACCAACCAACCAACCACCTCCCCCCCCCCCCCCCCCCAAAAAAAAAAAGGAATAAAAAACCAACAAAATCCCAAACCAAACAAACACACACAACCCATCTCCCCCCCCTTCCCCCCCCCCCCCTCCACACAAAAAGGTGTTCTTACCGCTGCGTCCTGGTCGTTGCGAAACATTCTCAACGCTTCGATGGATTCCGCCTCCCCAAACCCCATCTCTATCAGCCGCTGCAGAGCCTGTGAAAAAAAACAACAATGGGGAAATCGGGGTTTGGGTCTTCTCCTTCATCGCACGCTCAGACAGTGACTATTGACGTCTGTCATATGAGTGAAAATGCATTCGGATTCTCTGAACACAAATTGCCACCTAGATTTCGCATTCCATCACAAAATCAGGTCAGGCACACATGCTCGCTGGCCTTTTCCTCCTTCTAAGTACATACCAGCAGCTATAATTACTTCCAGACTCACAGCAGGCTCTGTGCCTCTGGCCTGATAGAGCTAAGCTTCAGCATGTGGTAGCAATTAGTGATAATCACTGCCTGATGGAAAACTAATGTGTGTAAATCCTGGCAAATTCCGGTTTGGGATTTTGGGGGGGGTGGGGGGGGGTGGGGGGGAGGGGGTGGGGGGGGTGGGGGAGGGAGGGGGAGGGGGTGGGGGGAGGGGGTGGGGGGGTGGGGGAGGGGGGGGTCAATTATTCAATTCTTTGGACAGGCCCAGTGCATCTGACTGTGGCATAAGAGAAAATTGTTACGTAAGTGAAAATGCATTGCAATGTCGTTGAAGGAGTGGTAGCAATTTTATCACATATAAAAGACAGAACACACTCATGCACACAAACACACACACTCACAAATACACCCACACATAACACACACACACAGATACTCACACAGGTTAGAGCATTGTGCACTGCACTCGTAATCTGCTGACCTGGTTTGAATCCTGCTCAAGGGGATTTTCCCCTCTGGAGTTAATATAAAAAAACCAACAAAATCCCAAACCAAACAAACACAACCCATCTCCCCCAAAAATCTCCCCCACTTCACTTCCCCCAAAAAGTCCTTCGGATGAGACAATAAAACTGAAATTCGGTGCACAAATGCACGCAGAACATATTGCACACATGTTAAAACCTGTTTCACTTTTCAAACACACACTCACACACACACACACACACACACACACACACACACACACACACACACACACACACACACACACACACACACGCACACACACACAACACAGACACAGACACAGACACAGACACACATACACAGAGAACTTATTAAACAGTTGGACATTTCAATTGATTTTTAAAATACAAAAACATTGGGAACATATGACAAAATTTACAAAACTCCATACACATGGGACTGGATGTAAAAAAGCACACGAGTGCTTAGTCCATTATCCTAGAAATGAAAGAATACCTAAAAAAAAATAGATATAAAACATAAACACACACACACACCGCAGAGACTAACACACAGACACACACATACATACACACACACACAAATCCACACACACACACATAGAGATAACCCCCCCCCCCCACATACATACATCCACTTACCCACCCAAACACACACATCCCCCCCCCCCCACCACCACCTTCCTTTCAGCACCATGGCTACATACCCGAGGGTTGGCCCTGAACTCGCGTTTCTTGAAGGCACGGATGGTGTCCAGGATGTTAGTGTAGTGAGGGAGTTCACCTGACGATGCCTTCTCCTCGTCAGAGGTTGTGGCCTGACCCTCTGCCCCTGTACAGCACACAGAAAATGAAGTCACCAATAATTATCCCTTCACCTCTTAGCCAACACACCCTGTGTTGGGTACAGCACACAGAAAATGCCATCAATAAACATCCCTTCACCTCTACACCAACACACATTGTGTGCTGGTGGGAACAGATGACAAGCTTTACAAAACTGCATACACACGGGGACTAGATGTAAAAAAGCGCATGAGTGCTTATTCCATTATCCTCGATATAAAGGAATAAATGAATAAACAGATTTTTTAAATAAATAAATTGGGTACAGCACAGAGAAAATGTCACCAACAAACATCCCTTCCCCTCTGAACCAGCACAATCTGGCTGATGGACTGCAAGTCACTTCACTTTTTTGATGGACACTGTAGCCCAGTGGTTAAGACCATTTGACTTCAGTCCTATGGGCCCATGAAGTCGTGGGTTTGAATCTGAATCTTGGCAGTGTCTGGTGAACTAAGGAAGGGCTGGTGTGGCTGAAAGTGGGGGACACTGACAGGAGCTGAAAGTGGGGGACAGACAGTGGAGCTGAAAGCGGGGGACACTGACAGTGGAGCTGAAAGTGGGGGACACTGACAGGAGCTGAAAGTGGGGGACACTGACAGTGGAGCTGAAAGTGGGGGACACTGACAGGAGCTGAAAGTGGGGGACACTGACAGGAGCTGAAAGTGGGGGACACTGACAGGAGCTGAAAGTGGGGGACACTGACAGGAGCTGAAAGCGGGGGACACTGACAGGAGCTGAAAGTGGAGGAGACTGACAGGAGCTGAAAGCGGGGGACACTGACAGGAGCTGAAAGTGGGGGACACTGACAGGAGCTGAAAGCGGGGGAGGGAAACTGACGGCGGAGCTCTCACTCACGGAAGGTTCTGAGGAGCTGGTGGAAGGAGGGGGCTCCTCCAGCTCGGGAAGGGGCGTGTCAATGTCAGGGTCATTCTCGTTCTGGAACAACCAATCCATGGCCGCCATCACCGCCATCCTGCACGCAGAAAGCCCACGCTTCAGAATCCACAATGTGCCTGCATGCGCGCACACACACGCACCCACACATGCATGCGTGTGTGTGACACACACACACACACATACATACACACACACAACACACACCTACCTACTCACACACACACACGCACACCTACACACACAGAGACCCCCCCCCCCCCCCCACACACACACACACCACACACACTGTCCATACTAACTTGTTGAGGATGAGAGCTTTCCTGGCACGTATTTCAGGAAAGCCCATGTCTGTCAGTTGTTTGAGGGCACCCTGGTCAATCTTTGGCTGGGGTATGGGCTCACTCAGCATCTCTGCCAACCATTCAAAATGTCAATACTCATCAACTGCATGAAAAATAACCAACACACCACACACACAGTGACACACACTCTCTCTCTCTCTCTCTTTCTCTCTCTCTCTCTTTCTCTCTCTCTTTCACACACACACACACACACACATACACACACACACACCACACACACACACACACACACACACACACACACAACACACACACACACACACTCTCTCTCTCTCTCTCTCTCTCTCTCTCTCTCTCTCACTCACTCACTCACTCACTCACTCACTCACTCACTCACTCACTCACTCTCTCACTCTCACTCACTCACTCACTCACTCACTCACTCACTCACTCACTCACTCACTCTCTCTCTCTCTCTCTCTCTCTGTGTCTCTCTGTGTCTCTCTGTGTCTCTCTCTCTGTCTCTCTTTCTCTCTCTCTCTCTCACATGCCTTCCTCCCCACTTCCTTCATACACAAGAAGGAAGATGGCAGGATGGTTAAGACATTCACCTGCCTAACAAGTATACTGGAATCATACAAATATTTGTTAACTGGAAGTGACATGCTATTGATAAACATACAGGAAAAGACTGGTGGGATGAAATTAAAAGCATGAGGGACAGGGGACAGAATGGGGAGAAAGAGAGAGAGAGAGAGAGAGAGAGAGAGAGAGAGAGAGAGAGAGAGAGAGAGAGAGAGAGAGAGAGAGAGAGAGAGAGAGAGAGAGACAGACAGACAGAGACAGACAGACAGACAGACAGACAGACAGACAGACAGACAGAGTGATACAGAGACAGACAGATACAAACAGACAGACAGAGACAGAGACAAAGTCAGACAGAAAGACATGAAAAGACCTAGTCTAACTTGAAACAAAGCAGAGAGACAAGCATGTACACAGATATTGAATATATGAAGTATTCCTCAAAATTAAAATTTTCAATCTTTTTTTGGGGGGTGGGGTGGGGGTGGGGTCTAATTGAAGTGTGACTAATAAATTCATACAAGTTTCGTCACCTTCAGCCTGCTTGAAGATCTTGGCGGCTGAAGGGTTCAGACACAAAATCCTTTGTGACGCTTCAATCAAGGAGATCAGGATGCGCCTCAGCTCCGTCTGAAACTGTCATGTTCAACAACACAGGTCAGTATCCCCCAAGTCAGAATAAAAAGGTAAAGGTGTCCCATAACCTAGGCAGTTGTAGGGGAGCGAGGCATCAGAGACCTCACCTTCTCTAGGGGCCAGCATGTTGAGGGCGGCGCCCATCTCCTCTCCCTCGCTGCTTTACCTTCCCTGACCCTAAAGAGGGCAGGTACTTATTTACAGCTGGGTGAACTGGGGGGACTGTACTCAAGCCAAGGTGCGCAAACGGTTACCCATCCAACTGGTAACCAAGCTCAACGCTGCTTAAACTTGACTGGGGAAAAGCGAGCGCTCTGACCACTTAGCTATCCCGCCCCCAAAGTCAGAATGCAGCTACCTTAATAGAGGGTTGCATATGCAATATCTCACTTATGGTGAAGCTCTGAGCTCTAGCTAAGAAAGAACAACCCTCCCCACACCTTAAAAGAATAAACAAGAGCACACAAGTATTGAATTAACTTTAAAACGAATACGAATACACGAAAAAGGAAACAGAAAAACAAACTCAGTGGCAAGCATTTACTTTCCTTGAATCAACATACAGTGATAACATCAAATGGAATTTTCATTCTTTTAGGAATACATAAACAGCGGCCAACATAGTGACATCATGAAACCGGGACTTCCATTACAGAATGGATAGTCATCTTTAGAATTCAAGTTTATGCATGGGTAGTGAGAAAGAACAGCGGATTCAGCTGTTAAGTTGGGTTTTTTGTTGTTGTTGATTTGTTTTGTTTTATGTTTGTTTGTTGTCGACATTATGTTTTACATTAGCTGAGTTGGTTAATCCTAAATTTCCTAAAGTGCGTTTTGCTTTTCACTGATTTTTTTTTTACTTTAAGGCTGGTGAAAATGAAGGTTCTATAGATCTCTACAAAGAGAAAGATTGAAAAGTCCAGATTACTCAAACATGCAGTAGATGCAGCAACAGACAAAAACAGACAATAGTCCAGACAGACAGAGAGAAAGACAGACAGAGAGACAGACGCACAAAGAGACAGACTGACTTACATCGACAGAGTTGATAGGTTCCTCCTCTTTAGCACTGTAGCTGGTTTTGGGCAGATGGGAAGTCACTTTGCGAATGGTTGCCATGTCTGGTGTGCGTCGATCTTCTCTCTGGTATTCAAAAAGCATTCTCATTTGTTATCTATATATAATTCAGTTTATTTACACTAAGAATATGAATGAGAGCATAACAAAGTGTTGATCTTCTCTCTGGTAATGAAATGCATCCTCATTTGTTATTTATTTCATCTACTTTAGGAACATTATTTGTTTACTTATTCTTTTATATTGAGGATAATGGAATAAGCAATCATATGCTTTTTTACATTCAGTCCCCGTGTGTATGCAGTTTTGCAAATGTCATCTGTTCCCACCAGCACACGATGGCCTACACTTACAAAAAGCGGAACAGGATTTAACGTGTGCGCATGATGCTCTGCGTGCGTTCGAAATAGTGCATTAGTGAATGAGAGCATGACAAAGTGTTGACTTTCACTCTGGTAATGAAACGCATTCTCATTTGTTATTTTTTTCATTTAGTTACGCTAAGAGCATTAGTGAATGAGTGCATGACAACATACAATAAAGTGAGTGACTGAGGCAGAGACCGAGAGAGGAACTAGGTGTAGTGTACTTGAGCAGTGTGTGTGTGTGTGTCCCTGTGTGCGTGTGTGTGTGTGTGTGTGTGTGTGTAATGTGTGAGAGTGTGTGTGTGTGTGTGTGTGTGTGTGTGTGTGTGTGTGTGTGTGTGTGTGTGTGTGTGTGTGTGTGTGTGTGTGTGCGTGCGTGCGTGCATGTGTGCCTCTGTGTGTGTGCGTGCGTATGTGCACAGATGCATGTGTGTGTGTATGCATGCTCATGTGTGTGTTTAATAGCATGTGCACACCAAAAAAAACTACTAGTGAATGTATGACAAACATCAATTTTGTTCTGAGTTTCAAGTTTTACCATACTTTTCTTCTCTCTGTGAATCATCATCATTACTATGGAGTGTTGCTTTACAGTTGGTAATTAACTGGATTAATTATAGCATAGCACAACAGATGTTTGCAACTGACATCTCATTAGGCAAAACCACAAAAAATTATCATGAATTATAAAACACCAGATGATTTGGTAATTTGATAGTACCAGTTCTCTCTCTTTTTGTTTCTATTAAAATTTTTTTTTTTTTTTTTATTATATCTTCAGTACTAGCTGAAATTACAGTACCTTGCTTTGTCAGCTGTTGAGCTATTTTCTTTCTGTTTCATTCCTTTTTTCTTTCAGTAAGCTGCACAATTTCATTATTCTTTTTACAAGCAGCGATGTTTGTTTAAACTTGGGCACAATTTTTCAACCTTAATCTCAGGATTTTGGCCACAAGTTCTGCTGAGAGAGACTCCCAAGTCTCATCCAAAAGTTTTGCAATTCAGGGATGTTTCACAATTTGCATGAAGCACAAGTTTATGAATATAAAGTATATATATATAATACATATGCCAACAGGAAAAGAAAAAAAAGGTAGCGCTGCTCTTCTGGCGACATGCTCTCTGCAGGGAAAACTGCCCAAATTTCATGCAGAGAAATATACTGTGACTTAAAGCAGGGTTCGCGCTAGGATTTTTAAAAACCGGTACTGCGAGTTGCCATTTCAGAGATTTTTGACCAACTCCCCCAAAATCGGTCCCCAGAAAATAAAATCCGGTACATACTGCGAACAAAACAAACTATTCAGTGATGGGGGGGGGGGGGGGGGGGGGGGGGGGGGGGGGGGGGGGTGGATTGTTCGGCAGCAATGGGGACTAGATGTAAAAAAACACAGGAGTGGCTTTTCCATTATCCTCGATATGAAAGATTAAAAGAATAAAGAATAAATAAATCTAGGCCCCATTTACTCATTGTGAATGGAAGTTACTGTCATGCCGAGAAGAGCGCGAAGCTCTATTCTTTCACAGTAAAGCTAGCTGTTCTGCGTGCTAGGGGTGGAAGGGGTGGTAGGAAGGGGTAGGTGCGTAAGCACAGTACAGGCGCATGACAGACTGTCAGAAAATGTCACTTCAGACTTTTTATTTTAAACAGAAATCTAATCGGTCACAGGCAAACAGAATCGGTACGCGGTACCGGCTGCTTCGAAAATTTTCGGTATTCCCTGTTTACAATCGGTAAAATACCGACAATTACCGGTTATCGCGAACCCTGTTAAAGTGGTATACTAAGTATACATATAGACCACTCAATAAATATTTGGAAATTTACAAACCATTTAATAAAGTTCAAAGACAGCTCTCTGCTTGCTTTCAAATGCTTTTTCTGATTTTTTCCCTTCAGTAATTATGTTAGTTTCACTCAGTGACGAGAGGCTTTTGTACTTTAAAAATCTGAACCCTTACATATTTTTTTCAGTATCTCAAAAATTACAAAATACTGAATGACAGGAAGCGATAGTGAAATACCTACAGTAAACTAAGTGATCCTAATCCTATCTTTGGAGAAATGAAGGTAGAAAAGCAGTCCATGACAGAACATTGAGGAACCTCAAGTCTGCGCAACTAGGTAACAGAATCTAGAACAGTTTCTTCACTATGACTATAGTTCAAGCACCTTCACAAGGTGCTATCTCAAAATAATCTCTGAATCTGACTAAAAGGTGAAACAACCCCCCCCCCCCATTTTTGGGGGGGTTTACATAAGGAGAGGACTTGTATTTCTTTGTCTTGTTTCTTTGATTACACAGAGGCTACACACACAATTTATCTAATGGCATCTAGCTTCATTCTACATCCTCCAAAGGTAAATGTGTGAGAAGACCATTAAAAAGAAGGAAAAAAAAGGTGACTTGATTAAAAATACCACACAAATTACAGCAACATGACACTGACACGACACGACTCAATTGCCCAAGGCTGTTACTGAGGTAGTCAGACTTGCAGTCAAGCTGAGTCTGCTGTTTATAAATAATCAATATTCTCTGAACCCAACACACGCAAAAAGCCATGTTCGAAATGGAGAAGTGGCTCACTTTTGCCTTCTGTAAACTCTACCAATACTGTTCATAGATATTATAAATATAAATTTAAATCTGACTCAAAACTGCTTGTCAACACCTCACTATTGACTGCCTGCAGAACTAGTGGTACTGCTCTAGTGTTAAAACATCAAACACTGAAACAGCAAATATCACAAAGTCAAAGTGGTATTAAAAATAAACTTAAAGGAATGAATTATATACCAACCTGTCTGTCGGAAGTTTCAAATGCTGATGGTGGAAGGCGACGTTTCAATAGCAACAATTCATCTGGTGGGAAAAACATACATTTGAAGCGATCACTATCAAAGTCAATTTAAAAAAAAAAAGATTTTTAATTTGGAATCATGTTTTACTTATAAATATTAGAATGCTGAATCTAAAGATATTATTACATTAGAACTTCGGTTTTGGAAGGTAAAATGGAAAATCCCCAAACAAAATCCAAGTTTTAATATTAAGTTTAGAAGTAGTTCTTATACTTTAAAAGTAGTTCTTATTCAAACTAACTATACAAACACTATCTTGTATTTCTTCAGCTGGTTTAATTCAGCAAATGAGATTAAAAAAAAAAAATATCTATATATATATAATATATAAACAACGTTTTTGGAATTTATGTTTACTGTTATTTTTATTTAGTTATTTATTCACTTACAACTACAAGATCATTCTGACTCTATTCTTTAAAATTATTTTATATATTTATATATTAATGATAATTTATAACAATACATCTCAGTGAAAAAAAAAAAAGATGCTGGGAGGGAGAGGTATTTTGGGGATTTTTCCTTGGCTGTTGTAACTTGTACAAGCAATGAAATCATCCAGATAATTTTTTAAAGTAACAATACTGCAGACAAAAGATAATTTGCACAGGTGGCTACAGGCTAGTAAAAAACCCACAAAAAACAACAAAACAAATACAAAAACCAAAATAAAACAAAAATAACAATCCAAAATCAATAAAGCTGACATTAGTGACAATGCCAATTTCAAGAAGGAAGAATATGGAAAGGGGGAGGGGTGTTGCTTACATTACATTTACAGGTTCCACAAAAAAATTATAGCTAGTCTTATTCACCTGTAGAGTTCTATCGTGAATTGTGTTCTCTTCAGCATAAAACTTTCACAATGTTGGATTCCCCCCCCCCCCCCCCCCATTTGGGCTTTACTGATTGTGTACAACTATAAGATTGAGTATTTAACTATTAAGCCTAGGTACCTTAGTTAATTTAAATAACCATTAATATAATCTTTAACTGTTTTGACTGGTAATTTTCAGGAAAAAAAAGAAAATTAAAACAAACTAAACCCCCACAGTCTCCTCAGGCATCCCCCCAAAAAAACCCAACAAACAAAAACTGTTAGTGTTAACTTTACTTAAATAGATTTGTTTAAAAAAAACAACAACCAAGGATATCATACTTTCTTGGCAAATTTAAGAATGAAATGACTTTACTGACTTTAGTATAAAATTAAAAAAACAACAACATGATCTTATTTTTATTGTGCAGCTGAAAGTGAAACTGTGAAAGTATACTTCATGTTTGTTACTGTTGTGTTAGGTCTTGCTTTCTTGATATTGAAATAGCAGGATCTTCCCTTACTAAGAAACTTTACACCAAGTTTGTTGCCTTTTATTTTGGAGTATGATTTAAAAAAAAAATGAATGTCATGCAATCTAATTGTTCAGCTGATGTGAATATATACTTAGATCCACACTCAGGCTTGATTGTTTATATATATGGGTCATTCTCCTGAAAACTGGCCAGTTGAGGGTCACTGTTTTTAGAACCAAATAAAATATCTTCCAAGGCAAAAATATTTATGTTTTTGACATCTTTTGTGTGGACTATGTTTGGAGAAATAAAGGAAATGAAATCAAATGTGTGTGTGCATTATTTTACTAGCTTCGAGCCATTTATGTGAAAAAATTACACTATTTCCGGTACCAAATTTGTGACATGGTTTCGAGCAGACAGATCAGTCTTTGATATTTCCCTAGATTTTAAGTGTAAAGAATAAAATTTGTTATCAAAGCAAAGGTATGATGAAGAACTTTGTTTCTTGTTAAGTTAAAGTATATAACATGATTACATCATAAAGAAATACCAGGGAGAAAATCAGCGTCGTGAGCGTTACAAGAGGCGTCTTCGCCATGGTCGATCGTTAAAGCTGCATTGTCTAAAATTAGAGAACATGACCTTCACCCCAATGTGTTGTGTAAAGAGTAATGCTTTTTGTGGTATTATTCACCAAGTTGGATGATGAAAGGATAATGCTATCCCGAGACATGAGCTATCTTTTACGATTTCCACACGAGGTGTCTAAAAAAAGCTGTAACGTTCGGATAAACAAAAGGACTCTTTTATCAGTCACAGTGAACTCTTACCGACCTTCGCGTATGAATCTCGGTACATTTCCATCGGGGACGCTTTGTGATTCTTTGTCTGCTGTGAGAGAGAGCGCGCTGAGCTACACACGCACTTTGAACCCGTGGCGTCGTTAGCAATTTTTTTGAAACTCGCGGGACCGCCATCAAGCGACAGCCCCTGTTGAGGTTTTGGAGGTAAGATTTTTTATTCTTTCCGAACACTATGCATAAAAAGTTTGTTACTACAGATTCAGAGATGTCTATTTTTCATTTCTTCGTGATAATTTCAGACTGTCACTGGCTTTAGCAGCTGTAAAGTTGATTGATTCTAGCGACATGAGACGTCGGTTTAAAAAGCGTCGGAACCGTCGATCGGTTCAGACATGGCTTAAAAAACAGAAATGTACTCGAGATAATGAAATTATTGTTGTGATTTGAAGGTTTTGTACGTACGGAGATATACCAGATTTCTTATTTTTGCATACAGCTTTTACTGTTGTGAATACTTAGTGTTTATTTAGTGGCATCATTGACTTGTTTGTCTTGATCGTTAGCAACGACACCATTTGTTTGGCGTCATGAAATGTGTCGCGACGCAGAAAAAAGAAAATAAATGGAAGCGGTAGTTAGTGCAGCTTTCCATTGCTTCTCATGGGTGAAATAATGTAGTTTATTAAGCCTACTGGTGTATGAAGCTCCTGTTTCTGTTCACTTGTCTTTTGCTTTTCTGTAAACAAGTTTAGCCCTGCGCGTTAACAAAGACACCGCTGCCGATGTGTCTGAGTCACATTCATTACGTATTTATTTTATTCTTTATTGTTAATAGAAGAAGGCTTCAACATATCTTGTTAAAACATTTTAATGTGCAAATCAAAGCAACTAGGATGTGCTAAAACAACTTATGGATTAAAATATTAGCTTTAGTGATAAAACTTGCACAAAACATTAAAATCGTTGTCCTGCACATTACACTACCACCATAAGCTAGGTGTCTATGCAATGTGTGTGACAGATTTATTGAGATTCATAGTACAAAGGGGTTGGGATTTTGTTTAAATCATCTCAGTGTCTACCTAAAAAAAAGTACCTTCTCCAGTGTGTGAAAATATGTTGAAACTTAGTGTTTGGCTGCATTCATTGAATAAAACTTAATTTTTTATTCAATGCTGTGTCTTGCATATTACACAGACACTATTGGCCTCGTGTCCGAGTAACACTCAAGACAAAAAAATAATGTTTGCTGCTGGGATGGCTACTCCTTACTGTAGGGTTTAAATTAGGTAAAAGAGAAAGCAGTAACACAAATACATTGCATTTTCATTTGTTTGACTACTGATAAATAAAGATAAATCATTCAAAGTGTCATGTGCATTACACAGACACCATCACATGTTTAAATCATGCCCTGTATATAAAATGTTGCTTATAATGACAGTTAAATCATTTTCCTTTTATTTCAATACATGTCTGCCAAGAATCTTTTTCTTAAATACACAATTTGTTAACAGAATTGGCTACCTGTACCATGGCAGAGGCTAAAGAAGAACCTGTAAGGAGAAGTGAGCGTCGCAAGAACCCTCCCTCTAAATTCCTCCCTGTCCTTCCACTTCCAGTTTTTCCCAATCTGATTCTTCCAGTTTTTCCCAATCTGATTCTTCCTCTAATTCCAATGATCCCAAATCAAAAAAACCCAAGAGTAGTGCTGAAAGGAATCGTGAGTACAGGCAAAGAATTCTCGCTGATCCTGTAAAAGCAGCTAAGTACAAGGAGTACAACAGTCAGCGCAGCAAGAAAGCAAGAGAAAATGCAACTGAGGAACAGAAGGAAAAGGCCCGAAAAATGGGCGCTCTGAGGGTGGCTAAATGTCGCAGGCTGAAGAAGGAAAGAGAAAGTGAGAATGAAAAACCAAAGACAAGGAAAGACTATGAGGAGTATAGAAAAATTAAAGCAAAGCGGACAGAAAGCAAGAGGAAGTACAGAGCAGGACTGACACCTCAGAAAAAAATGTGGATCAACAAACAACGCAGGGAAAAAAGAAAAGCCCAAAAAGCAGAAGCAGAAGCAGCAAGAAAACTAAAGGACCAACGGTCTCTCGGCTCTCAAACAGATTCCAACACTGCTGATCCACGCACACCTGCGGCTCAGAGACAGGCACTGCATCGGGCCCGTGGAGCCCTACCGGAAGACCCTAGCTGCTTTGCTTCGACTGTGAAACAAGTTGTTCACATGTCATCACCACGTAAAAAAAAAGCATTGGAAGAGACCGGATTTGTGACAGAAGCGTATGAAGCGGGCTCCTTTTTCTTAGATGCCATGAAACGTTTGCAGACGCAGAAGAACATGAGCAGCCGAATTGCCCGCAGAGTACTGCTGAATATTTACGCCAAATACGGGTCTCTGTCCAAAAGAAGCCAAGTTCTGAAAATGAACCGGAAGACCATCAGGGAACATGATAGGCAGAAAGAAAGTTTACGTGTTGTAAGCAGTCAGCAAAGAAGGGAGGAAGTTGCCATGTTTTTTGAAAATGAATCGGTTCCTTCAGCTGATAAAAAGTCTGTCAGCAGAAAAACGGGACTTCCCAAAAGTTATCTGCAAAAACCTATCGCAGAGTATTACAAAAAATACCAGGTGGAAGGAGGTAAAGCATCATTCTCCACATTCTCGAAATGCAGGCCCAGCACAGTAAGAAAAATGGCAAGCACCTCACTGAACCAGTGCCTCTGTGAGTACTGTGAAAACTGCCGTTTAAAGGTGACAGCCATCAACAGGATTGCATCAAATCACTGCAGGATCCGCCACATCTACCATGCTGTTGCGCTTTCTGTTTGTGAGGCAGGTGGCAAGGCCTGTGCATACCGCCAGTGTGGGGAGTGTGACATCTCCAGATTAGAGGAGTACTTGTCACCTCTGAAAGACCATGTGGGGGAGATGTCCTGGCATCGATGGACAAACAGAAAAATTTTCAGTGGTGGAAAAGAAGTCCTACGAAAAGTTTTGGAGACAAGAAGAGGATCAGTTTCAGAACTTGTTCAGGAATTTCTTCAGGAAGTTAGTTTTCTTTCTGAACACCTTTTTAGGGCAAACTGGCAACATCAGCAGTTCGAAAACATTAGAAATCGCAAGCCTTTCCCCAGCGATTTAGTAATCATGGTGATGGACTTTGCTGAAAATTTCACCTGCCTATATCAGCATGAAGTGCAGGCTGCTCATTGGCATCATGAGCAGGTGACAATCCATCCAACTTGCACCTATTACAAGTGTCCTGGCTGCGATGAGGTTGTCCATGAATCCCTGATCTTTCTGTCTGATGACAGCCGACACGACCACCATGCCGTGCAAGCTTTCGTCAAGGAGACGATGAGGCATCTGACTGAAAACAGGGGTCTCCAGCCAAAAGATGTCGTCCAGTGGTCTGATGGTTGCAGCAGCCAGTACAAGAGTAAAGGTCCTTTTGCTGATGTTGCTGCAAGTGACGTGGACTTTGGCCTCAAAATTCACAGATCTTTTTTTGGATCCAGACACGGAAAAGGCCCATGTGATGGCGAGGCAGCAGTGGTTAAAAGTCACGCAACACGGGCAGTCAAGGCAGACAGAGCTATCATCAGCAATGCCCAGGAATTCTTTGAATATTGCCAGGGCAGCCAGCTGAACAAGCAGCCTGATGGAACCTGCCAACACTTTCTAAGAACTTTTTTTCTTATAAAGAGTGGTGATATTCAAAGAGACCGGCCAGACAGACAGATGAAGACGCTGAAGGGGACCAGGTCCTTACACCACATCAAGTCTGCTGGCACAGAGGGCATCCTGCAAGTGAGGCACCTGTCTTGCTTTTGCGAAAAATGTCTGCACGGCATAGGTGACTGTCCCTCATCAAGCACTGTTGGAGCATGGGCAGAACATTCCCTCATTCCCTCTCTTCCACCCCGAAGACATCACCTGCTTCCACCCCAGCCTGCTTCTGATACCCCACCCCAGCCTGCCTCTGATACCCCACCCCAGCCTGCCTCTGATACCCCACCCCAGCCTGCCTCTGATACCCCACCCCAGCCTGCCTCTGATACCCCACCCCAGCCTGCCTCTGATACCCCACCCCAGCCTGCCTCTGATACCCCACCCCAGCCTGCCTCTGATACCCCACCCCAGCCTGCCTCTGATACCCCACCCCAGCCTGCCTCTGATACCCCACCCCAGCCTGCCTCGGATGCCCCACCCCAGCCTGCCTCGGATGCCCCACCCCAGCCTGCCTCGGACCTTCCACCCCAGCCTGCCTCGGATGCCCCACCCCAGCCTGCCTCGGATGCCCCACCCCAGCCTGCCTCTGATACTCTCCAGCAGCCACACAATCCTAGGTAATCATTTACCACCTGATTAATTAAACAACTGTTGGAAAATTTAATAGCTTGTAAGTTGTATACAAGTTTATCTCTTACAAAAGATTACACTAACAGCTATCATAACAGTACAAGAATGTAAATAACATTGAAAGCTTAGTTCATAATAAGATGTTTCAATTTAAAACATTAGACTTAAATTTGTTTTGCAATTAGGTTTCAAAATATACAGTGGTATAGATTACAAGATTACACTTTTCTCTTTACATTTTCCTGGGATGTTTGTGTGTATGCTTGTCTCTGCGTGCTGTACTTGGCAGGTATTTATTCTGTGGAGGAAATCAAAGTTACATTGTTACAAGCACAATTCTTTTTTGTGTTGAAATACAGGTTCAGGAGAGGGAGTTGGGTCAAAGCAGCTTTCACCGTTGGAAAGAAGTCCAAGGAGTACATCGGAAAGGTTTGTACATTTTTTTTCTAACACTTGGCATTAAATTACATCTTGTTAATTAATGCTTTTGGAGGAGTTATCATGCAAAAGATGTGAAGGCATGCAAAGATCCAGGGTACCAAGAAGTTGCTGGCCTGATATCAAGCACTGGACAAGCATGTCCATGCCAGACTTACTGTCCACAGCAGCCAACAAAATTGCTTGGAAGAATTCAGCTTCTTCAGCCATCTCTTTCCCCCAGCAAATGTTGAAGTCAAAGGATTGATAAAGATTATTGCTTTTTATAGAATTCCAAACTTAACTAAAGGTTTTGTAGAAATAGAAAGCTGTTCTTGTTTACCAACAATGTAAATAGCCAATAAAGTTCTCTAACATTAAATGTCCTTTTAGTCATCCTTAAATGTGTTAGCCAAAAACTTGGCATATTGAAAAAAAAAAAAAAAGGAGAGAGAGAATAAAGGAAGTGTTGTAGATAACTGCTATCCCCACTATGTTGCTAGTCCTATCCACAAGAAGCTGATATAGATCTCAAGTCTGCTGATTTGACTTCCACATGTACTGTATTACGAGGGTTACAGGCCAGGAAGTATATCAAATGGAATAAAGACGAGATATATATACTTCTTGGCCCGTAATCCGCAATTTTTCAGACTGACCTTGAAAGATTCATCATTTTGTGTTTTGATGTGTTTAATTTGTGCAGGTCATGTGTGAAGATTCTGATGGGCAAGAAGTGCAGCTGCAGTTCCTGAGGTGCAGAGGAGACTTCTACACATGGCCTGATGTGGAGGACACAGCCTGGGTCTCCATGGACCAGATTGTTTCTGCACTGGATGATCCTCACATTTCGGCCCGGGGACAATATTTTTTTCCAAATTAATTTTAAATGAAACCGTGGAAAACTGAACTATCTCCACCACTGGCTTGAGAATGTGTGATGTGTTCATTTTTGTGTGTGGTACACACATAGTCAAATTATTTTGTGTTCAGTTTTGTGTGTGTTACACACTTAGTCAGATTATTTTGTGTTCATTTTTGTGTGTGTTACACACTTAGTCAAACTATTTTGTGTTCACTTTTGTGTGTGGTACACACATAGTCAAATTATTTTGTGTTCATTTTTGTGTGTGTTACACACTTAGTCAAACTATTTTGTGTTCATTTTGTGTGTGGTTACACACTTAGTCAAACTATTTGTGTTCAGTTTTGTGTGTGTTACACACTTAGTCAAACTATTTTGTGTTCACTTTTGTGTGTGTTACACACTTAGTCAAACTATTTTGTGTTCATTTTTGTGTGTGTTACACACTTAGTCAAACTATTTTGTGTTCATTTTTGTGTGTGTTTACACACTTAGTCAAATTATTTTGGGCGAGAGACAATACCTTCTTTCATTTGAAATTAAAAACTCAAAGGATTTTTTTCCATTACATGTATCAGTTTGAAAAAATGTGAATTGTGATGCTTAAGTTTCTGTCTGTTTCAGTTACTGGGAAGGTAACTGTGTCATGAATTTGATGAGCAATGAGACATAGAAAGTAGTTTATGGAGATTTATGGTTTTCATGTTCTCCTGTTTGTGATTCTGGGTTTTATTGTTAGTGGAATCCTTAAACATGTAAAACAAAGTTACTGTTTCCTTGTCTGACTTGTTAAGTTCCTGTCAAACAACTCAGTTTTTGTATTGTCAACCCTTTATTCATGATGGCGTCTGTGTAACATGCAAGACGTGTCTATGTAATGCGCGAGACATGTAATTAATTACTGAAATTACCTTGATTGTTAGAAACCAAAAATAATGTTTATTTGTCATTTTGAAAAGATAAGTAATGTTGAACAATTACCACATAACAGTGTTTATATAGTGTCTAAAACAAATCTGATAGAAAGAAATAAAAAACTGAAAATTTCAGGTTTGATTTGGTCATTTCAGAAACATTGATAAGATAGGTCCATAAATACAGGAAACTTTCTGTTGTGTAGTAATAGCCAATATATAGTGGAAATGTGTGGAAAACTACCAAAAATTTACAATAAAAAATCCTCTAAACAAGGTTATTTTTGTCTTTTTTGTGTCTTCTGTAATGCGCGAGACGGTGTTGAGTGATGTAACAAAATTAATTATTTATCAAGTTCTGAGCATTGTGCCATTTTCTGCTTTATATGTATACTAAGAATAGATATCAAGCTTTCATTCCCAACCAACATTAGGGGACAAATTACATTTCAAAATTTTAGCTGTCATGTCACAATTTTGTCCAGTTTTCAGGAGAATGACCCATATATCTTCATTCTTTCACTAACTTTTTAGTACTTTTTAACCATTCTGATGATATGTTAATATTCCAGCTTAAGGCTTGCTTTAATTAAACCTGATTAGTAAAAAGCAGCTCTGCGTACAACTCTAATTATAACTAAAAGAGTTGGGTATCCCCCCTCCCCCCCCCCCCCCCCCCCCCCTAAATGATCATAAAATTTGAGCTGAACTCACCATTTTCTTTCACGCCTTCCTGTCCAAGTGTCATTTCTTCACTCAAGCACTTAGAAAGACGAACGTGAAGTAATTTATGATACAATGAGGTTTTCATGCTGTCACCTGGCCGGAGAAAGTGTTCCATGGCAACGATTTTCACTTTGTCAACAGTCCATTCTCTCTGCAAGTCGACCACCGCATCTCGCCCATCCCAACTTGTGATTCGGACCTTCATGTCGGAAGGTGGAAAGAGATGACTATCCGTCACTACCATCTAGGATTCCTAAATGGAAGACAGGTGCTTCATTGGCTGCTAGAAGAGGCCTGTACAGCTTTTGTGTGTCCTTCTGATTTTCGAAACAGTCGAAATTACAGTCCAAAAATTGTTAGAATGTCTCGTCTGCATCCATATTTGTTGTGAATGCCTGCCCTCTATTTCCGGACAGAAAGTTAGGTGTCAAGGGAGATCACTTTCTGCCTTGATAGCAGACGACTTTGAATTAAAACACACTTTTCAAGGGCAAAATATAAGTGACTGACTCCCACAATGGAAACTAGAAAAGCTTCTGTTTGAAACAAAATATCTCTACGACAATCAATACAGATTTAGATAAAATCACGAAACTACAAACAGACCGTACGTTAATCCCCCGATCAATCAAACGATTAAGCATAGTCCATTGACCCTGGTTACGGGATAGCGTGACTAGAAACAAGATGGCGGGATCTTGTGCACTCAAACAAATCCCTGCTGAGGATTACGCTTGATATTCTCCTCAAGGTCCACGTGCAACAATAGAAGGTTAGTAAAATAACTGCGTGCAACGAATCAGAACCATTAATGAGAAACAGAATGTGCATAATCCTTTTTTTTTTCTTCTTCTCTCATATGCTTACTAACACAAAGCCATTTAAAGTTACGTCGACCTCTACTGTGTACTTTGTGAACTTTGCAAATTGATTTTATTTGCTCGGCAAACACACGGGACAAGAAACATTTGCTGTGGGCGGGATCACTACTACAGAATACCTCAA
This sequence comes from Stramonita haemastoma, assembly GCA_030674155.1. NCBI lineage: Eukaryota > Metazoa > Mollusca > Gastropoda > Neogastropoda > Muricidae > Stramonita > Stramonita haemastoma. The sequence goes on along the minus strand of CM060345.1, from coordinate 8,995,632 downwards.
TTGTGAGTTACGTTTCCTTCGTGGTTTCTTTTTTTTTTCTTCTTTTTCTCCCCCCCAACTGAATTGTCAGAACGGACATTAGGCCTATTATCGTGGAACCTCGTTGAATAGAGTCCGTCTTTGTTTTCTGGATTCGTTTTAACTGATCGGTTCAGTGTTATCTCAGGCTCAACATGACGTCTACCGCCGAAAAACGAGTATACAGGCTAAATGGGATATGTAACATAGATTCTGCTCGGAAATTAAATGATGAATATACAAGAAAAGTCAAACAATCAAAGAAAGAATGCGTGACAAAGAATGCTAAGTGAATAAATTAAGTTCACTAGTGAACAATAAATAAAATTTAACATGAATATTAGTGTTTAGGGGAGTAGTTAAAGAAGGAACAATGTAAGAAAAGAAAAGAAGGAAGGATGGAAAGAACGAAAGAATGAAAATGTCAAGAAAAGAACAATAATGCAGATGAATTTTTATTCTCTTTGAGTCTTTGAAGCTTTTTAAAAAAAAACACACACACAAAAACAACGTGTGTGTTTTTGACCGTCTCCTCAGGGACTGTTGTCTCTATGTCTCTTGTCTCTGTCACTCAGGTTGTCTGTCCCCCCCCCCCTCCCCACTCTCTCTCTCTCGGAAGGGATGCCAAAATTTACAGAACTGCATACACACGGGGACTAGATGTTAAAAAAAGCACATGAGTGCTTATCCCATTATCCTCGAAATAAAAGGGAATTTTTTTTTATAGAAAATTAAAAACACTGTTCCTCCGTCTGTCTTTGTCTCTGTTGATCTGTCTTTGACTGTTTATCTGTATGTCTCTGTCTCTGTCTCTGTGTCTTCTGTCTGTCTGTCTGTCTGTCTCTGTCTCTGTCTCTGTCTCTCTGTCTCTGTCTCTGTCTCTCTGTCTCTGTCTCTCTCTCTCTCTCTCTCTCTCTCTCTCTCTCTCTCTCTCTCTCTCTCTCTCTCTCTCTCTCTCTCTCTCTCCCTCTCTCTCTCTCTCTCTCTTCTCATCATCCCGTCCCTCTCGTCTCTCTTTGCTCTTTCATCGTCCTTCTGTTATCTGTCTCTCTGGTCTTGCTTATTCTTTATTTCAAATATTTCTGTCTGTCTGTATGGCTGTCTGTTTGACTGTCTGTCTGTTTGACTACGTCACACACACACGCATGCACGCACGCACGCACGCACGCACGCACGCACGTACGCACACACACAAACACACACACACACACACAGAAACAAAGAGAGCACCACACAATAAGTACACACACACACACACACACACAACACACACACACACACACACACACACACACACAACACACACAACACACAACACGCACACACACACACAACCACACAAACACACACACACACACACGCACGCGCGCCACACACACACGCGCGCGCACACACACACACACACACACACACACACACACACACACACACACACACACACACACACACACACACACACACAACTCACAGAGAGAAACAAAGAGAGCACCACACAATAAGTACTAAGAAATGGCACTCAGTGGACAAGCCAGGATCGATCAGGAGCAAACAGTCCTGAAGCGCAAACTGTGATCGAAAGGGAGATCAACTAACTAACTACTCAAAGCTGAGGCCTAGGCTACAGTGCCTACTACCACTAGTATAGCGACAGGCAGCTGGCAGACTCCACGCTCCAACCAGCCCGCGCTGTGCTTTTAGGCCTATAGATGATGATGATGATGATGATGATGATGATGATGATGATGATGATGATGATGATGATGATGATGATGGTGGTGGTGGTGGTGGTGGTGGTGATGGTGGTGGTGATGGTGATGATGATGATGGTGATGACGATGACGACGACGACGACAATGATGATGATGATGATGACGACGATGATGATGACGATAATAAATAATAATAATAATAATAATAATAATAAATAATAATAATAATAACAATAAATAATGAATGATAATGATGATGTGATGCTGCATGCTGATGATGATGATGAAACAACAACAACAACAACAACCAACAACAACAACAACACACACTACTACTAACTACAACTACTACTACTACTACTACTACTACTACTACTACTACTACTACTACTACTACTACTACTTCTATACTACTATCTACTACTACTACTACTACTACTACTACTACTACTACTACTACTACTACTACTACTACTACTACTACCTATACTACTAACACATGGATTTTACATAGGGCTATATCTTGTAAAAACAAATCAAAGTGCTTGCATTCGACCTAGACAACACACAAAACAATCAATAACAATTTATAGTTTTAGCGAATTCGAATGTACACACACACGCACGCACGCACGCACACACACGCACGCACGCACGCACGCACATACACACACACACACACACACACACACACACGCACGCACGTACGCGCCACACACACACACACACACACACACACACACACACACACACACACACACACACACACACACACACACACACACACACACACACACACACACAGCGCAGAACTGAACAGAACAGAAATCGATCAGTGTAAACTTAAGGCAGCATGCAAGGTTCTCTTCCTCCACTATTCTTCATACTTCTCATACAGGC
>CM060345.1:8985505-8988005 GCA_030674155.1 Stramonita haemastoma | reverse complement strand
TATTTATTGTATTGTATTGTTTTGTATTGTATGGTAGAATTGTTCTTTTGCCATCCTCGCTTGATAGACTAGTGGCTGGACCCCCATCCTCCACTCACTCACTCACTCAGTCCCATGTCCCAAAGGACGTAGGGGGGACATGAGAGAAGACGCAACAGAGATCTTTTTCCATGCTTCACGATCCTGTGTGGCTAGAAGGAGGTGTTGCAGGGGTTGGGCGGTCCAGTCTTTGATGTTGTCAACCCATGATTTCTTTTGGCGGCCTCTTCTTCTCTTGCCCTCGACTGTTCCTTGCAGGATGGTTTTTGCTAGGGTGTTGTGTCTTGTGGTGTGACCAAACCACATCAGCTTTCTCCTCTTTATGGTGGAGAGCAAAGGCTCTTGGGGGCCCACACGCTTTTTGATTTCTTCTTTCACATAGTTATTGGTCTTGTGTTCTTTGTATGATATTTTGAGGAGTCTTCTGTGGCACTTGTTCTCGAATGCTTGGATTCTCCTCTCTAACTCTGCTGTCAGAGTCCATGATTCACAGCCGTATAGGAGGATAGATATCACGAGGGATTTGTAGAGGTGGTATTTGGTGCAGAAGTTGATGTTGTTGCTTCTGATGATCTTCTCGAGTCTGACTAGAGCAGATGTTGCTGTTGCAATGCGAACTTTCACTTCATTGTTTGATGTGCCATCTTCATCTAATTCTTGTGTTGTAGTGTGCTGCATCTTGATGTGTTTTATATTCTGTTTAACGATTTTGTATTGTAAATAATGTTGTGTTTTAAATGTGTTGTATCGCGTTGTGTTGTATTATGTTGTGTTGTATTGTGTTGTGTATATCACTTTCGCTCTCTTGGCCTTCATCTAGGCTACTTAAAAACCATACTGCTCCTCGCGTGAAGAGCGTGTCGCCGCAAAAACAGCGCCACCCTTATGTTGGTATCATCCATTCCACCGACCCATAGCTGGCCAACTTTTTTTTTTTTTTTTTTTTTTTTTTACAGGAATTTATAGCCTCAAAATAAAATTTACCAAACACTAACAGCCAGATATTAAATCCAACATTTTGATTTGTTTTTTTTGTGTGCAAGATATAGCGCTATATAAATTCCATGTATTAATATTACTAACAGCCAGATATAATAATATTTTCTTTATAAACCCCACCAATGTTGGTATGAGGAGGAATCTATTCATCTTGTTCATTGGTTAAGGTTTAACGCTGAAAAGTCTGGCACTTCAGCCTATAGTGATTTGGCACGCAGAGGCACCGTCTATTCATAAGTCTAATCCCAGCCAAAGGTATAGATTATGGCAAGGCAAATACACACTGTTATTAAATGTCGGGCTTACAGGTTTGAAAGCAGTAAGCTTCTACCGTACCGTCCAGAGTAAGGAAGACGAGATTCAGAGGTATGGCTTACTTTGAGTGTCAAAACGTCTGCTTTGTGGGGTTTGTTTTTTTTTAGAGTGGGAAAAAAGGACAATTTGGTTGTAGAAAGAATTTGCATTTCAGAAGTACTGTGTATGTAGTTTTTTGTGAGATGGAGTAGGGTGTGTGTGTGTGTGTGTGTGTGTGTGTGTGTGTGTGTGTGTGTGTGTGTGTGTGTGTGTGTGTGTGTGTGTGTGTGTGTGTGTGTGTGTATGTGTGTGTGAGATAGAGTGGTTGTGTGTGTGTGTGTGTGTGTGTGTGTGTGTGTGTGTGTGGTGTGTGTGTGTGTGTGTGTGTGTGTGTGTGTGTGTTGGGTTTTTTGTTTTGGGGTTGGACTTTTGTGGTTATTTTCATTAATGTTGTATTGTGTTTTTGTCATTGAGGATTTTTTTCTCATTCTTTAGTTAGAACTCTGAGGTTCACCCAATGTCGAGTGTCTTCGTATGTGACCCTTTAAAATTAAAGTCTGTCCCGAGCCTAAGGCTCATCAGGCCGGTGCTTATCCCAGTTTCTGTGGCGTTAAGCGACTGAGAGTCATAGACCCCCCCCTGGATAGGACGCCAGTCTATCGCAGGGTTAACTCCCAACACAAGGTTGGCACCCCTTTTACACCTGGGTGGGGTGAGAAAATAGCCGTAAAGTGCCTTTTCCAAGGGCACAACGCCATAGCGGAAAGCTGGGATCGAACCCGCAACCTTTAGATTACGAGTCCAACGCCCTAACCACTAGACTGCAGCGGCGGCTATGTGACCCTTTACCCATCATAAAAGTAGCTGCATTTTGACTTCAGGGAAATTGTGGATTTTTACGTGTAACGTTTGGGTTGATTTGCCAAGCAAGAGTACTCTTGTACAACACAACGCTTGTTGTTTATTCTTTCTTTAAAAAAAATTGTCTGCGTGCCTAGTTGTTTGACAGCGACCTAAGCGTGTCAAGAATGGAAATGCAATGTATAATAGACTGATAAGATTAAAACAGCAACAACAACAAAACAAAACAAACAAACAATAGCGACGACGATGACAACACACACACACACACACACACCACACACACACACACCACACACACACACAC
>CM060345.1:8968039-8973039 GCA_030674155.1 Stramonita haemastoma | reverse complement strand
GAATTACTGTCACCAAAACCACAAAGATAGGAGGCATTTTCTGGAGTGTGTGTGTATGTATGTGTGACATGTGTGTGTGTGGGGGTGGGGGGGGGTGGGGGGGGGGTGGTGTGTGTGTGTGTTGTGTTGTGTGTGTTGTGTGTGTGTGTGTGTGTGTGTGTGTGTGTGTGTGTGTGTGTGTGTTGTGTGTTGTGTGTGTGTGTTGTGTGCATGTGTGTGCATTGTGTGTGTGTGTGTGTGTGTGTGTGTGTGTGTGTGTGTGTGTGTGTGTGTGTGTGTGTGTGTGTGTGTGTGTGTGTGTGTGGTGTGAAGTCAAGTTAAGTGAAGTCAAATTTTTATTTTCAGATGGTACATTGAATAAGCATAGATTTGCTTTTTTCATCAAGCCATCTATCTATCTATCTATCTATCTATCTATCTATCTATCTATCTATCTATCTATCTATCTATCTATCTATCTATCTATCTATCTATCTATCTATCTATCTATCACCTTGGCTTCAGTACAGTCCCCCAGCCCACCCAGCTGTAAATGGGTACCTGCCCTCTTTAGGGTCAGGGAAGATAAAGCAGCGAGGGAGAGGAGATGGGCGCCGCCCTCAACATGCTGGCCCCTAGAGAAGCTGAGGTCTCTGATGCCTCGCTCCCCCCTACGACCGCCTAGGTTATGGGTCACCAACCAGTTGGTACATGAGCTTATTAATCGAGCAGTCAGTCATTGAGTCAGTCAATTAGTCCGTTTGTCAGTCATCTGCCAATCAAGCAACCAATTAGTTGACCAACCAACCAACCAACCAACCAACCAACCAACCAGCCAACCAGCCAACCAACCAACCAACCAACCAACCAATCAATCAATCAATCAATCATGATTATCAATTATTAGTAAACCCATCAATCAATAAACCCATCAATCAATCCACCAGTCAATAAACCCATCAATCAATTAATCAATCAAAAGACCACCACCACTACCACCACCAAGTTTCTCAGCGTCGCCTCAAAGGCAAAGTCCACAAAAACTCAAAGAACCAGCCAACCAATCAGCAAACGCTGAGTAACGGTCACGCTTTGGTGGCTGCGAGCAATGTCTGTCTGGCCGGCCACCCGTCACGGGTGTTTTCACAGGGTATCTCTCTCTCCTCAACACCCCCCTCCTCACCCCCCACCCTCCATGGCGTCTCCAGGAACCAATGGAGGGAGGACGGGGGAGGAAGAAAGAACCTACCCCCCCCCCCCCCCTCTTAATCTCTCCCCTGGCCTCTATAGGGGAGCAGAGCAAAAAAACAGTAGTAGTATAGGTGGCTGTTTAGGTTGTAAGCAGAAGTGTGGAGTTTTGTCCTTGTTGTAGTAGTGACATGAAGAATGATCAGGGTTTGATGAGGATGGAGTTTTCACTGTGACTTGGAAAGGGGAGAGGGAGGGGAGGGGGAGCTGTTTTTTGTGTGGTGTAGAGTTGTTGCTGTTGTTGCTGCTGTTGTTGCTGTTGCTTAACGTGTCTCTTCACAAATTGTGATCAATTTTTAGACCAGCACGTGGTTGTGTATTCTTGTGGGTGTGAGGAGTTTTTTTTATCTTTTTCTGTGATGTGTGGGAAGTTGTGTCAGATTGCCGGTGTTTGTTTTGTTTAGGGTTTTTTGTGGTTTTATTTTTTTTGGGGGGGGGGGGAGGTGGGAGGTTGGGTGGAAGATTGTTCATTGATCAATGTAGTCAATTTGCTTTAGATTATATTATTAGAGAACAGCATGTGGCCATTTCGATACAGGTCTATAATCACGGCAGGCATAAATAAACCCATCAGTGTTTAGTAAACTTCGGTACACAGTTGCACTGGTCATGCTTGCAGCCTTTGAGCTAGTTTCCTTTAGTTTTGCTGTGTGTGGTCTGTATGTGGAAGCATTCATTTTCCATCTTTTTAAACAAAAAATTTCGTTCCTGGTTACAGCTTCTGGGTTTACCAATGGTGATATTCTTGCGTATGTGACCCGTTTTCCCTTCACTATTAAGGTATCCACAATCCATCTTCCAGGATACAGTCGGGAATCGAACCTGCCAATTTTGCCAGGACAATCAGGAGGTTCTTCCTTGCTCTTTCCGATTTTCAACTGTCATGATTTGTTTTTGTTGTTGTATTTTTTTACGTGCACAGTTCTGTAAGTAAGCACATGGGTAGGAGTGGGTTTAAGAATTTCTTCCGAAAGACTTGACGTTAAGTTCGAATTTTCCTGTCAAAGTGGGAAGAAAGGGTAAAGGCTGGGAATGGAATCCAGAACCTCGCAGTTTACGTGTAGGCAGGTGAATGTCTAGACCATCCTTCCACCACCTTCCTTCTTGATTTGGTTTATTTTTTTCGAAATAGGCTGAACCTTCTGTTAGTATCCTCATTGCAAAGAAAATTAATTTAATTTTCCTGCATTTTTTTCCCTGAGAAAAGGCGTGGTGGTGTTGGTAACTTAGGACAAAGGTCAAACCTGTATGGCCAAATATCAACATCAACAACAACAACAACAACAACAACACTTAACCAGTTCCACGTGCACTTGCAGCCTTTGAAACAAACAAAAAAAAAAACACACAAAAAGAAGAACATGGTAGACTACTTGTGACGTAAGCCAAACCTACCTCCAGAGACCATGACAGCGGTGGGGACTATTTTGTTCGGGCGGGAGAGTATCTCTGTAAAATGCCCCGAGGACAAAACCAAGAAAGTAAGACAGAAGGAAGCCACCAAAGTCACCCTTCCCTACCTGCCCCCGCCCCCCAACAGCAAGCCTGTGGGCATGCACAAAGTCAGGTGAGTGAGTGAGGGCTGGCCACAGTCATCTGGGGCATTCATTTTGTTCTTGCCACAGTTTACTTGTCGCAACAACGCAGTTCGTCGCAATTTGCCACAAACTGCGTTGCACCCCCCCCCCCCCCCCCCCCCCCCCCCCCCCCCCCACCCCCCCCCCCCGTGGATCGGTGGTCTAGGTGGTAACGCGCCTTGCCTAGAAAGCAAAAAGGTCGGGTCGGAATGTGCGGGTGGTTCGTACCCTGTTTGGGCCCCAAACTTTCCTCCCCCCCCCCCCCCCCCCCATCCATTAGACCCTGAGTGGTGGTCTGGGCGCTAGTCTTTCGGATGAGACGATAAACTGAGGTCCTGTGTGTTACACATCACTATTTAGCGCATGTAAAAGAACCTACGGCAAAAAGGGGGTTGATTGACCCTGGCAAAATTCTGTAGAAAAAAGCCACTCTGATAGGAAAACAAATACACTTGCACGCTAACGCAGTTTGTCGCAAATTGCGACGAACTGCGTTGTTGCGACGTATTGCGGCAGAACAGCATGGATTGATTTTAGTTGGGTTCAAAACAAAGTTTCACGCCAGCGTCGGATTGCTCGCAGGGTCTGACTTGCCAGGCGCTTAACGGCAGCGCAACGCGTTTTTTCACTCATATTATATGACTGACTACACTTAGACTCGTTGCTGTCTGAGCATTGGAAGAGGAAGAAGAAGAAGAAGATTTATGGCTTTGTGTGTGTGTGTGTGGTGTGTGGTGTGTGTGTGTGTGTGTGTGTGTGTGTGTGTGTGTGTGTGTGTGTGTGTGTGTGTGTGTGTGGTGTGTGTGTGTGTTTATGTGTGTGTTGTGTGTGTTTGTGTGTGTGTGTGTGTGTGTGTGTGTGTGTGTGTGTGTGTGTGTGTTTTGTGTGTGTGTGTGTGTGTGTGTGTGTGTGTGTGTGTGTGTGTGTGTGTGTGTGTGTGTGTGTGTGTGTGAAACTTGTATCGGCTAGATCTCCTTGTATGCGCTCGCACGCACGCAGAACATCTTGCGCGCACGTTAAACCCTGTTCCGCTTTAAGTAAGAGTAGGCCATTGTGTGCTGGTGGGAACAGATGACAAGGTTGACAAAATGGGGACTGGATGTAAAAAATATATAAAAAAAAGCACACGAGTGCTTATTCTATTATCCTCGATATAAAAGAATAAATAAATAAATAAATAATTAAATAAATAAATAAATAAATAAATAAGTATCCTGAAAGAGAAGAAGGGGTAGAATTTATGTCACACACAATAACTGCAGAGTACTACAGAATTGTCACCTGGCGATTCTCTTGTTTCTCCACGGGGAAAGACAGACAGCAGTTAGAACCACGACCACACGCTGCTGACTGCAAGATTGCTTATTTTTAGTTTTCCCTGGTTTCAATAATGAGGAAAGCCACATGGGAAATCTACAAAGAATATATGCTACAGTTTTGTTTTGTTTTCTTCTCATTGTCCATCACTTTTATATGACCTTGATTTTCACATGTAATATTGAGGAGGGAAAACCTGTAAGATTGAAACCTTTCTGTTTGTTTCTTTGTTTGTTTGTTTTGTTGCTGTGGTTTGAAGAGTGATGAGAATTAAAAAAAAAACCCAGACAGGTAAAGGTGTTCCCATAACCTATGCAGCTGTTGGAAAGCAAGGTGTCAAAAACCTCAGCTTCTCTAGGGGCCAGCATATTGAGAGCAGAGCCCATCTCCTATCCCTCGCTGCTTTGCCTTCCCTGACCCTAAAGAGGGCAGGTACCCATATTTACAGCTGGGTGAACTGGGAGGACTGTACTGAAACCAAGGCGCGCAAACGGTCACCCATCCCATTGGTTACCACCTTCAATGCTGCTTAACATTGGCTGGGGGAAAGTGGGTGCTCTGACCACTGAGCTATCCCGTCCCCATCACTTACTGACTGACGCTAAAACCAGATTCGTGTATTCCGTGGTCCATTATTTTGTGCGTTAACTGTGCTGCAAATCTGTCAGTCTGTCTGTCTGTCTGTCTTCTTCATCGTCGTCCTCTCTAAAAAAATACTTTAGATAGTAGATTGATTTATCTTTGATAAATCCTTTAAATCTAATCACTCCTGATTTCAAACTTATAAAACAAACAAAAAAGAACAACCAACAAAAAACACACACACACACCCCTTCCTTCATCTTCATTTCTGTAGTCCTGCGGACCGGACCGTAGGGG
>CM060345.1:8957737-8962939 GCA_030674155.1 Stramonita haemastoma | reverse complement strand
TTGTCTGGCTGAAGTGGGAAATTCTCAAAACATTTTACAACATCACACATTTTAGGGTAGGCCTTGGCAATGAGCTGACATCAATAACTGACACAGCTTTAGGCCTGGGTCGGAAAATGAACACATCATGAAAGTGGTCTTCATGGTGTCAGAACTCACACCTCAAGGGACACTTTCTGAGGGGTTAACAATAATGAAGTAATCTTTTTTTTTTTTTTTAATTTAATACAAAAAATTGTTGACCTGTTGGTATACATGTACACTTCACAACTACGAAACGACACAACATGTTAGTCATGGGTAACATTAATTGCTGTTTGCACTATTGATGACTTGGTGGGTTTTTTAGGTTTAAATTTTTTATTTTATTTTTTTTTTTTTATATATATTTTTTTTACTATTGATGACTTGTGCCACACATGTGAAGAGTAGAGAAAACAGAGGAAGCGATCATCTTCTTGGTGATGAGTCATTTGGTGCATATACATAACTGGGTTTAATCCATAAATCTTTTAACAGTGACCACAGGGGAAAACTGTAAGCTTCTAGGCTCCAAATCTAAATATTATTAGGGCAACAGTGCAAAAGAAAAAAAAAATCTCATTCTGGTCAACTACACATCGTTATAAAAATTCCTAAAGCTGGACACTTACTCTTCAAAAAAAAAATATAGAAATGCTCTTAAAAAAAAAAAAAAAAAAGGGTCAAGCACCAATTTTGGGAGAAATGAACAATAATTTGAAAGGGAACATTTCTAAAAAAACCCAAACCACACCAAAATGAATATTTGTTCTTTGGTTTAAACATTTAAGGTTCACACAAGGTTTAGCGGGTTAGCCTAGTGGTCAGAACATTGTGCTCACAATTTGATCACCTGGGTTTGATTCCCGTTCGAGGGGATTTTCCTCTGGAGTTAACATCAGGGGCTGACCACTTCCCCAAAAGTCCTTCGGATGGACTATAAATGCATAACATTTGTGCACATTTTTAAATCCTGTTCCGCTTTTCGTAAAAGTAGGCCATTGTGTGCCTGTGGGAACAGATGACAAAAATTACAAAACTGCACACACACGGGGGCTGGATTGTAAAAAAGCACACGAGTGCTTTATTCCATTTCCTCGATATAAAAAAAAAGAATAGATAGATAGCTATTACTCAGCACCAGTCAGCGCTGCAAAAAATCGTGGTACAAACTTTTTCTTGAGGCTCACACAAGACTTGAGCAGAGCAATAGAATCCCTCTGCTATCACAGTGAATCAATGAATAAACTGACATGCATTCATTTGGTCACAAAACAAAAGTTTCAAGTCCGGGTATTGTATACACAAAACCAACGTATGCACAATTGTACGCATTTGGGATTATGTATGCACACACGTTATGATATATCCTTTTTCACACACCATTGTCGTATTTACACCAACTGGTAAGAGTCTGCATATGCGATCCGATTTTCCCACTCGTTTAGGTGGGCCACATTCCAACTTTGGGCCAAACCTTGGGAAATGAGTCTCTTGTCTCTATCCTGCAGATGTTACAAATCTTTTTTTTTTTTTTTTTTTAATAAATCCTTCATCTTCACTCTGCCAATCTTTCACCATTTTTACAAATATTTCTTCAGCCTGTCATGTGCCATTTTCCCATCCTGCAGATCTTGTGCCGTTTCTTTTGTTTTTCATCAGGCAGATCTTGTGCCATTGCTTGGCGTTATCTGTAACATCTTGTGTCAATCATCTTGCAGATTGTTTCATTCTTATTTATTTATTTATTCTTTTTTTTTTTTTACAATGTCATTCACCTAAAAAAATCTTGTGCCACTTCTGGATCTGCGAGATCTTGAGCCTTTTCTTTATCCCTCATATTTGATGTCATGTTTCTGCCTTTATCCTGTGGATAATGTGCTGGTTCTTCTTCCTGAAGGTCCTGTGCCGTTTCCTTATCCTGAAGATCCTGTGCCATTCCGTCACCTTGTGGATACTGTGCCGTTTTATCACTTTGAAGATCCAGTACTATGTCATTATCCTAAAGACCTTGTGCCAATTCATCATCCTGAAGATCATGTGCCATTTCATTATCCTGAAGATCATGTGCTGTTTTATCATCCTGAAGATCCTGTGCTGTTTCATCATCCTGAAGATCCTGTGCCATTTCATTATCCTGAAGATCATGTGCTGTTTCATGATCATGAAGACTTTGTGCTGTTTTATCACACTGAAGATCCTGTGCTGTTTCATCATCATGAAGATCCTGTGCCATTTCATTATCCTGAAGATCCTGTGCTGTTTCATCATCATGAAGATCCTGTGCTGTTTTATCACCCTGAAGATCCTGTGCCTTTTCATTACCATAGAGATTTTGTGCCACACCTTCCAACTGAAGACCCTGTACCATGTCATCATCCTGAAGATCTTGTGCCATTTCATCATTCTGAAGATTCTGTGCCATTTCTGTCAACTGCAGATTCTGTGCCATTTCGTCACTTTGAAGATCTTGAGCCATTTCTGTCAGCCGAAGATCATGTGCCATTTCATCATGATTTTCTTGAAGACCCTGTGCCATTCCGTCACATTGCAGATGCTCTATGGCTTTGGCATTCCCTCTTCCTCATCATCAGGGCGCCTGTCTTGGCAGTGAGGACCTGTTGTCATGTCACTGTCGTCTTCCTGAGAAAGGGTCTTGTTTTCTTCGCGATACTTTGCTTCATTCATGTGACAAAAATCTCCTGAGCCGTCTCGAACTTTGTCACACTGAAGGCTGTTCTCAACTGGGTCAAAAACTTGCATCCCTCACTGTCTTCATGCTGTGAGTCAACTACAAGTTTTTCAGTCTCTGAAGGCGACAGATCAGTTTTGGTATTTGAGGCCGGCAGGATGGCTTTCCTTCCTGCCGACGGTGTGCTGTCATCTCTTTGTGCTGGTGCGCTAGTGCTGAACCGTGGCGGTACACTAGTACCGAGAGTGTCCCCCTCTAGCGGTTCATCCGCACTAATAATGCTGTCATGCTGTGCCTGCGAATCGTCGTCCTCTTTTCCACCTGAATCTGCTGCTAGGACACTTTCAGAAATGTCAAACGGGGCATTTTCCGATCGTGGCGTCTGGGTTACAAGACCGCCTTTTTCTGAGGAGATGTCTTGGACTGAGTTTTGGATCTGTTCCAATCCCGTTTCTGATGAAGCAAAAGAAATCGAGTTTTCTGGTCCGTTAGACTGTGGTGTGGTTTGGTCAACAGTCCGTGACTGGGGTGACTCTCCTGCATCTGAAGGCACAGGGTGAGCACAGTCACTGTTGAGGATGGCTGTCTTGTCTTCACCGAAACCCCAATCCCCACCAGCGCTTGAAACCTCAGGATCAGAATGTCCTGAATCTGAAGTTTTGGGGTCTGCTGGTTTAGCTTCCGACTGTGAACCCACAACTTTTCTTTCCGCCTCTCTTGTCGATGAAGTGGACACATGCTGCCTACTGGCACTGTTCTCGGTATCCTCCTCCCCTTCAGATGCTTCAGACCCGACAGGCTGTGGGGCGGAGTGGCCAGACGTCTGCCTGTCAGGTTTGGACAGACTCTGGTGGCTCGTTGTGGTGGGAGGCTTGTGAGGATGCCGTCTTCGCGGTGGTGGCGCTCTGCACTTTCAGGGTTGATCTGGACGTGGAAGACTGCACCGAGGAAGGCTGGCTCCCTCCCTTGGGGAGTCTGGCTGAGGAAGGTTGTGCCCGAGTCCCAGCGCTGGCTGCTGCAGACCTGGCACTTCTCGGGTTGTGGGCCTGGCTCGTTCTGTGTGTGCTCCTTGATGTTTCTACCCGAAGACCTGAGCCGTCTTTCCTGGATGTGACACTTGCACTGACGCCAGGAGACACAGACCTCATGCCTGAATGAGCTGCGCTACTGGTGTGTTCACCGCTTGATTTATGATTCTCGCTCTCAGACTTCACACCTGAATTTGCCGCGCCACTGGTTTGTTTACCGCTGGATTTATGAAGAAGGCCGCTGCTCTTCTGACTCCAGCTCTGGGCAGAAGTCTGGGTGGACGTGCCTTTAGCTGAATAAGGTCTGGACAGCAGCAGCTGTGACTCCCTCTGTCTGGGAGCTGAAGACCCTGTGGCAGCTGACATGGCTTCCCTTGTTGCTCTACCTGCTCTACCTCCTCCTCCTCCTGCTGGTCTTGTGCCTGAGCTAGCAGATACCGCAGTATTCCTGGAGCTGAACGTCTTCGCTGAGTCTGCCCTGGTTCTAGCTGATGAAGAAGAAGCGGATGGTCCTCTGGCTTCTTGAAGGGGTCCAGTGGCCAGGGATGCTGAGGCAGACTGTGGCCTAGTGGAGGAGGAGGAGGAGGCTGCTGTGGCTCTTTTTGCCGCCAGGGAGGATGCCCCACACCTGGCCCCAGGTGGAGAGGGTTCTGCTGGTCTGACTCCCTGACCTAGCTGTGTGAGTGATGATGATGATGCACCTTTTGTGACCGATGACGACGACGCACCTTTTGTGACCAATGACGTAGCACCTTTCGTGACTGCACCTTTTGTGACAGATGACGACGCACCTTTCGTGACTGCACCTTTTGTGACAGATGACGACGCACCTTTAGTGACTGCACCTTTTGTGACCGATGACGCATCTTTTGTGACTGATGACGCACCTTTTGTGACAACTGATGACAACGCACCTTTTGTGACTGAAGATGACGCACCTTTTGTGACAACTGATGATGACGCACCTTTTGTGACAACTGACGACGACGCACCTTTTGTGACAACTGACGACGACGCACCTTTTCCTTGACTTCTGGTGGACGTGACTGAAGCTGAGTTAGGCCTGCATCCCGACAGTAGTGAAGATGCTGCTGCTGTTGCTGCTGCTGTTGCTGTACTGGTTCTCTGAGCTGAAGAAGCAGGTAGACCTTTCCCCTGACTTGTGGCAGAGGCTGGTCGAGAAGTAGGAGAAGCTTCTGAGGATGCTTTCTTCTGCTTGGAAGTCCCCTGGGAGACACCACCACCACCGTTGCCACCACCACCACTGCCGTCACGACCACCACCACCACCACCACCACCACCGCCACCACCACCGCCACCACCACCACCACCGCCACCAGCCTTCCCACTCCCCCCCCTTGATCTTGAAGACCACAATGATGATGACGCTGACGATAACGACGCTGACTCTGCCGCCGTGTTTCTTCTCTTCGACGCCTCAGGCTGTCTGACAGGAGTGGG
>CM060345.1:8935237-8952737 GCA_030674155.1 Stramonita haemastoma | reverse complement strand
AAATTTATATGTAAGCAAAGTTTAGGGGGAAGACGAGGGTGGGGCAGAAGATTGCATTGGGGTGAGGTGGGTGGATGAAAGAGAAGGGTGGGGTGGCGGGGGGGTGGGGGGTGGGGGGGTGGGGGGGTTGAGGGAAGTAATAAAGAAACACATACATGCACACATACACACTCTCACATGTGTGCGCACACACACACACTCACATGTATGCGCACACACACACACTCACATGTATGCGCACACACACACAATAAAAAAAAAAATGCACTCATACACACATGTGCATACACACATGCATGCTCACGCACACACAAACACACACACACACATGCACACACACACACACAAAGAGATATATAATGTACTAAGAGGGTGAGGGGTGCATAAAGAGAGATTTCTTTCTTTCTTCCTTTCTTTTATGTCAAGGATAATGGAATAAGCACTCATGTGCTAATTCCATTGTCCTTGATATAATGACACCGGAAGTGACACGTATTACACGACACTGGAAGTGAGGCAGCCATTGCTTAGCGTGAAAGGGAATCTGTAAATTTTTCAAAAGTT
Organism: Stramonita haemastoma; assembly: GCA_030674155.1. Classification (NCBI taxonomy): domain Eukaryota; kingdom Metazoa; phylum Mollusca; class Gastropoda; order Neogastropoda; family Muricidae; genus Stramonita; species Stramonita haemastoma. Next base: position 8,952,173 of record CM060345.1, on the reverse strand, counting down.
TCAAATTGTTATTCCGAAAACACCACAGCCAAAGGTACGTTTGAGAAGTGTGCCACTTATGATTTATAGCACTGGGGCAATCTTTTAGTGAAGGATATTTCCTCGGTGTTCATGATTGTGTGGCTTATTCCCTACGCTGGATAATACCGGTGATCTACAAGTGCAGACTTGTTCATCAATTCACTGTCTCTCAACACTTTCTCTTACATGAAAGTTGTATCTTTTTCAATATTTTTGATGCACAAGAATCAGGATTTTGTTCTTACTGATGCAGCGTGTAGAGAATGATTTACTTTTACTGAGAAATTAGTTTTAAAAAAAAGAAAAAGAAAAAGAAAGAAAATAAAACAAAACCACTTAGCTCTTGAGCCGCCGCTGTGGCCTAGTGGTTAGGGCGTTGTACTCGTAATCTACAGGTTGCGGGTTCGATCCCAGCTATTCCGCTATGGCGTTGTGCCCTTGGAAAAGGCACTTTACGGCTATTTTCTCACCCCACCCAGGTGTAAAAGGGGTACCAACCTTGTGTTTGGGGGTTAATCCTGCGATAGACTGGCGTCCTATCCAGGGGGGAGTCTATGACTCTCAGTCGCTTAACGCCACAGAAACCGGGATAAGCACCGGCCTGATGAGCCTTATGGCTCGGGACAGACTTTAACTAACTTAGCTCTTGAGGAAACATCGCGACTGTATGTATGACTTGAAATCAGAGAAGTAAGTGGCTTAGTTTCAAGATTAAGCTATTAAGCTTTTTTGAAGTAACAGAAGAACCTGCCGTTGATTGATAAATAAGTGGTAGTTATCACGAATGACCTGATAAGGCAAGGTAACTGAATGGGTTTAAAAAAAATTTTTTAATTACATTTTTTTTTTTTTTTTTTTAACTGAGTGGGTTAAACATAAGTGAATACATGCACAAAGTGTGCTGGCACTAGGCTAAGTAGCTCAGGGGTCAGGTGATAACTGATTTTTGGTCCAGTTTTTCACAAGTCAAGTCAAGTCAAAAACCACTTTAACTGTCCCACGAAGGGCACTTACAACGCTGGCAAAAACGGAGTGGGTGACAAGAAGCCAAGTGCTTGTAGGCTGGGTTCTCGACCTACTACTTCTATGAGCCCTTTTCAAATCAAAACACCTGGTGTTGTGTCAAACACTGCTCACAACACCTACAACCTTACTGACTAGGTCTATGGAAAGGATAATTAAGCTGATAGGTTGGTAAAGATCATGCGATAGTCTACGAAATAATAATGATGATAATACATAGAATTATTATATACATAGCGCTGTTTCTTGTAAAAAAAAAAAAAAAACTATTAAAAAAAAAATCAAAGCACTTGCATTGAACCTACTCTTCTACATGCAACCTATTACGAATAGTTTTAAACAATTTCAAATGTACACACACACACACACACACACACACACACACACACACACACACACACACACACACACTCACACACACACACACACACACACACACACACACACACACACACACACACACACCGAGTGTTGCTGGAGTATCGTATTGGGGGTGGTGGTGGTTATTTTTTTGTGCATTTTATTGTTACTGGTTGTAGTAATCATGCTGTAGTTAAATTATATTGATGAAAAGTATTTTTGTTCCTAGATAGGTGGCTTGGTGAAAAAAAAAAAAGTGATGGGGTGCTCATTAGATTACCTCCCATGTGATCAGAGCAACATTCACAGCCCTGTTTTTCTAAATTGGGACACACCTGCGAATTGTCCCACACTCATTTTTGGGGGGTGGTTGAAAACCCTCCACTGCGTACACTTTGCCCTTTGCGGTAAAATGTAGCATTTATGCAGCCTATTTTGAGAGGCCTGATCCTACCTCAGTAACCGTCTACCTGTTACTGTGGTCATAGCCAAGAAGTTGTACAGGGTTGTGACACATCAAATATCTCCACTCTGTTACAAAACCAAATACATCGCTTATTCAATGCACCATACGGAAACGAAAATTTGACTTGATTTCACATGTGTGCGCGCATGCACACACAAGTCTCACACACACACAATTTACACACATATATATACAGAGTCTCGTGTGTGTGGATATATAGCTTCATTTCACAGAGTCTGATGTGTGTGGATATATAGCTTCATTTCAGAGTCTGATGTGTGTGGATATATAGCTTCATTTCACAGAGTTTGATGTGTGTGGATATATAGCTTCATTTCACAGAGTCTGGTGTGTGTGGATATATAGCTTCATTTCACAGAGTCTGATGTGTGTGGATATATAGCTTCATTTCACAGAGTCTGATGTGTGTGGATATATAGCTTCATTTCACAGAGTCTGGTGTGTGTGGATATATAGCTTCATTTCAGAGTCTGATGTGTGTGGATATATAGCTTCATTTCACAGAGTCTGATGTGTGTGGATATATAGCTTCATTTCACAGAGTCCCGTGTGTGTGGATATATAGCTTCATTTCACAGAGTCTGATGTGTGTGGATATATAGCTTCATTTCACAGAGTCTCGTGTGTGTGGATATATAGCTTCATTTCACAGAGTCTCGTGTGTGTGGATATATAGCTTCATTTCACAGAGTCTGGTGTGTGTGGATATATAGCTTCATTTCACAGAGTCTGGTGTGTGTGGATATATAGCTTCATTTCACAGAGTCTGGTGTGTGTGGATATATAGCTTCATTTCACAGAGTCTGGTGTGTGTGGATATATAGCTTCATTTCACAGAGTCTGGTGTGTGTGGATATATAGGTTCATTTCACAGAGTCTGGTGTGTGTGGAGAAAGCTTTCAGATCTGAGAAGTCAGCTAGACCAGTCACAACCCTAATTGAAGAAGAGACAGCAAATTTGGCTGTAACAACCCTGTTTGATTCATACATGTATATACATGTATATATATATATATATATATATATATATATATATATATATATATATATATATATATATTATATATAATATATTAATCCTGTTTGATGTTACTAAGTAGGCAGTTGCTTGTAATAATCCTGTTTGATACATATACAGATATATGTATGTATGTATATATATATATATATATATATATATATATATATATATATATATATAAAATTAATTAATCCTGTTTGATGTCACAAAGCAAGCAGAAACCCAGGAGACAGCAAATTTTAGGAGAGTGACAATCCTCTTTGATATGAGTATGTCACTTTGCAGAACTGAACCCCCAGCCATGACTGCCCAGGAGTTGGATCAGCCCGCGACGGGTGACCAAGAGTGGACAGCAGCAAGCCCCAGCAGCGCAATAGATCCTGCTGGTCAGGCCTGCGGGAAGGGTTGTTTCATAGCCCAGGAAAGTGGAGACCACAACTTGGATATCAAGGCTGGCCTGAAAAAACAAGTCCCTCAGGTCAGTTCAGAAGAGCAACAAGTCGATGTGGTCGGTGGTTCCAGAGATCAGGATATCAATAAGACCAGCCCTGAAGAGCAGGGCACCCAGTCTCCCAAACTGCGCCGCAATCTAGAATTGAAACCGCCGGCCACTGAGGATGACCGAAAGAAAGCTGACCCCAAAGAAGAGGATGTTGAACTTAAAAATCACAGCATTAGGGCCAACCCCAAAGTAGAAAACATTCAGGTCGATTCCAAAAAACAGGGTTATGCAGCTGACCCAAAAGAACGGGATGCTGACCTTGCCCGAAAAGACCAGGATGCTCACCTTGACCCAAAAGAACGGGATGCTGAACATCACAACATGGTTCAGGCTCGACAATCCACTTCCCAGGATACTGAGATTGGCCAGGGAGAACACGAGAGTAAGCAGAAGTTCGGAAAAAGTATGGCTTTCATCATATGGATGTATCTGTTTCTTGGTGTTGTATATCGAAGTAGTTTGCCCAAAATAACTGCTCTCTGTGTCATTGTACTTGTGGGGTTGTTTTTGCCCATGGCGGAGGCGGATAGTGATCCTATCGTGGAAACCAAGCAAGTTTTCCCCCAAGCCTGTTTGTCTTTGCTGATAAAAGGTTGTCCCAACAGAGAGTATTTTCCCGAGACCTGGAAGAAAACAAACAAATCCTGCTGCGGCTATTATCCAGGGGACTTTCAATGTCAGCTGATGGCAGACCAAAGCCACAGGATCATTGGCTGCCTACCTGAAGAAGACATTCCTGTTGGCAAGATTGGCAAACTGATAGTGAACAAAGCGGGATATCCTGAACTGGACATAACCCGAAACTGTTCCAATGACACATACCGTTCAACAAGCACCAAGTCTACGTACAATATCTACGGATACTGTTTGGAATTGAAGGGGAGAGTAAATCCAGAGACAGAGTACACGGCATGCGACGGAGGACCAGAAGATGACGACCGTGTCTTCTGCAAAGAGGGGTTCAAGTCTGACTGCCCCCAAGGGCGGTACAGGGATAGTGATGCTGACTGCACTTGTCGACCTCACACATGTGACAAGGGATCCCAGCCATTCCAGAACATCACTGGAACCTGCAGCCACAAAAACCGGACGGTCACTTACGGCTGCAGAAAGGAACATGCCGTGACCTCTCCTCCTCCTTCTCCTCCCACACCCCAGGAGAGCAGTTCGGTGACCCGTTCTGGCCTGACAACCTCCACCCCACACAACGTCACCAACACCACCCAAGGAGGCATGAGCTGTGGACAAGTTGTTGGGCTTGTCATTGGAGGAATTGCACTGTTTGGTGTTGTTGCTGCTGTCATTTGTTTGGTTCGGAGGTGGTACAGGAATAACCACAGATCTTACGATGTAAACAAACAGAATAAGATCTGGAGAAGATTTTTAAAAAAAGAAAAAAGTCCTTCCCTTTAGTTCTCTTCTAATCAAGTAATGTTGACAGCTTTCCTCAACAATGCTTCTTCAGAAAAACAAGTGTTGAGGAATAGTAACAAACAAACTCAAACTAGCCACCCCCCCCCCCCCAAAAAAAAACAACAACAACAACAACACAAAAAACCCCCTCAAACTAGCGAGTCGGCTGCCAATACCGCACAGGCGATGATGTCTCTATTGACACCCGCAGCGAGAGAGACACGATAAAGAAAAAACTACACATCTGACCGCAACTGTGCACTGACGTCAGTGAACTCATGAGGTCCCGGTCACTGACTTCTAGCTCCAGTCCAGCAGCCCACTGTTGCCTGTGGCCTCCCTGTCCAGCGAAAGCCGTGCACCAGAGGTTCCATCCCGCGTGTGCCGCACTGCAGCGACTTGTCATCCGTCACTGACAGTGACCTTCTCTGAATGTGTATAGATCTGTCCCTTTTTTTTAAAATCATAAGTCGAGTTTTATTATTGGTGGTGGTGGTTTTTGATTTTCTTTGGCTACATTTTGCTGTTCTTAATTACTGACAGTGACCTTCTCAGAATGTGTATCTGTCCCTTTTTTTTTAAAATCATAGGTTGAATTTTTTTTATTATTGGTGGTGGTGGTTTTTGATTTTCTGTGGCTATATTTTGCTGTTCTTAATTACTGGACCTTCTCACAATGTGTATCTGTCCCTTTTTTTAAAAAAATCATAGGTTGAATTTTTTTTATTATTGGTGGTGGTGGTTTTTGATTTTCTTAGGCTATATTTTGCTGTTCTTAATTACTGACAGTGACCTTCTCAGAATGTGTATCTGTCCCTTTTTTTTTTTAATCATAGGTTGAATTTTTTTTAATTATTGGTGGTGGTGGTTTTTGATTTTCTTTGGCTATATTTTGCTGTTCTTTACCGTCAGGACTGGAGCCATTAAAGGCAGGTGGGGGGTGAGGCTGTGGATTTTGAGATTCTGATTGATTATAAAACTGTAGCACTTATTCTACCTTGTGGTGAAATATCAAGGCATAATTCTGTTTCCTTTTGTCTTGAAACGTGCTTTGAAAATAGCGAAACCCTCATTGTGACCGCCTGTTACTATACTTAACTTCTCAATTTCTCATTTTGACATTTCCTGCAGTCTATCATTTCAATTTGTAATAACTTTTGTTAGAATTGTCCAATTTTCCATCTGTTTTCTGTATTATATAGCCATTTCATTGCAAATTGATAACATGCCAATAACTAAACATTGACCTCTGGAGCAATGTGACTCCTTATCTGCTGAAGCTTCACATATTTGTATTTTTATATAGGTTTGTTGGTTGAATCTTTTTGATTTTCATGATTCATATGTATTTAGCTAGTTATTTTGTCTTCTATTTTGTTCATATGATTTTAATGATTAAGGAGATGAGATATCTTATTATAATGATTTTTGGTATTCGTTAGGACGAAGTTATCTCCCATGCTGTGTGAGCGTCGGTCTGATCTATGGAAAAAAATCATTAACAGCAACTTTGATAAATCATATTGTTTGCTCACATTCAGGGGTATGATTGTTGAAAGACTGGTTTCAACTCGATTCATCTCAACTACAGTGAAAGTTCTTTATTTTCGTTGTGAATAAATATTTTTCACCTGTGATGTCATGTTGGTGTAGATACATTCTCACCACCGGCAAAGCAGTTCTAATTCCTATGTAAAGAAATCTTTCATAAACTGTAGTGTGTGATTGAAAATCATGTGGAATAAACTTTTTTTATATGAATAAAACAGAACTCAATTCAAGTGGCGATATATTGTAAGGCATATGATGCTGCTTGAAACATGATGACAGGCCTAATGGTCGTTCTTTGTTGTAAACAAGTTTGAATCGTCAAAGTGAGTTTTATAAAATGCAGACATAAAAGTGTCAATAAGACAATATCAAATCAATGGCCCGATCTAGAGTACAAAAGGACAACTACCACCATTTCAAAAGAGACGACCAAGTTATAATTCTATGACACCGCACTGGGCACAACAGACTAAATCACCACATGTCCACAAAGCTGAAACTTGTTCATTCTCCCCTGTGTGCCTGTGGTAAAGAAAACCAGACAGGCGAGCACATCCTTCAAAGGTGCACGCTATTCAGCGACCTGAGGAAGAAAGTGTGGCCAACCGAGATAACCTACAGACCAAGCTGTACAGCCCATGAGAGGAGCTGGAAAGGACATGCCATTATTTTCCCAGACACATTTGACGGTGTAAAGTGAACAAGAGAAGAAGAAGAAAGTATCAATCTATGGCATATTTTGGGTTTAGATATGAATGAATATAAGACTGCATGGTGTAAACATAGATAATTTGTATTATTAGAGATTTTTCATTCTTTAGATCATACAAACTGCTTCGTAAGACTGTATGTGCAGTAGATCAGGAACTGTGTTTTCGCATCACTGTTTATTATTGATATCTCATCTCATAGACACCTCTAGTTAATAATGCGCGTAGGTATACAAACTGTGGATCATATTTTTTCTCTACTCATAAAGTATTAGGTTTTGTTTGACTTTTAATGTTTTATTACCAAAAGTTATAGTGTGAAGTTGTTAAAGTGTGAGTAGTCAGAGGATTTAATCGTCTTTAGTTCGCAGCCCAATGACTGTTGTGCAAAGTATAATAATGCATCTAAAAGCTTTGTGTTTTCCTGATTAGTTTGATATATAATATTTTAAGCTTTGTTACACGGGTAGCGAGATAATCACTACTGAAGCTGCATGAGAAAACACAATTAATGTGATGTTCCACCATGAAATGAGTCACTTAGCACCTGACCCACTTTTCTGCTAGGAGCCTTTAGAGGCAGGTGGGGGTCAGGTTGTCAATTTTGAGATTTTGATTTACTATGAAACTATAGCCATTACTCTACCTTGTGGTGAAATGCCAAGGCATAATTCTGCTCCCTTTTGCCTTTAAAAGTGTTTTTAAAATACCCAAGCCTTCATTCTGACCACATATTATGATGCTAAGTTTGTCAATTTCTCATTTTGTCATTTTCTGCAGTCTATCATTTCAAGTTGTAATAACTTTTGACAGAATTGTCCGATTTTCGATCAGTTTTTGTATTGTGTAGCCATTTCATTGTGGATTAATAACATGTCAATAACTAAAAAAACCCAACCAACAAACAAAAAAAAATGTCAGTAACTAGAAATTGACCTCTGGTGCAATGTGACTCCGTATGTGGTGGAGCGTCACATTTTCCCCTCATTAGGGCCTCAAGAGGCCAAGTCATCTGCAACTTATTTTTCCTCCGTTCCTTAGCTAGAGCTCCGAGTTCATCGGAGATGAAATTTTGTATACGTGACCATTTTTATCCACCATTTGGGTCTCCACATTCCGACTTTCGAGATGGTATCTACACATGACACCCGTGTGTGTGGATTTTAAAAAAAGAAAAAAAAAAAGAAAAAGGTCATCCACTCCTACCTGTGTAAAAATGGCCAACTTTCTTGAAAGGCAGAACAGGTTTTTAAAGTGTGCATAAGATGTTTTGCAAACATTCACATGGGGCCTCATGCATTCGGACTCTTGAACACAAACTGCGCCTAGATTTCGCATCCCTTCACAAAATCAGGTCAGGCACACATGCTGGCTGGCCGGCCTTTTCCTCCTTCTAAGTACATACCAGCAGCTAGAATTACTTCCAGACACTCTACAGGGTTTCTCCTTCTGGCCTGATAAAGGTTTGACATGTGGTAGCAATTAGTGATGGTCGCAGCACGATGGATAGCTACTGTGTGTGAATCCCGGCAAATCTCAGACTTGGGGGGGGGGAGGGGGGGGGGGGTAATTATTCAATCCTGGCAAATCCTGGATTGGGAGTAAGAGGGTTAAAATAGGCACCTTGTGGTGATTCGATCCTGAGCCATCAGATAAAGAGGGCAATACTCTAACCACTAGGCTTCCCCCCATTTAAGAAATAGGTTGATATAAGAACAGAAGTTTTTAACTTTCTGTATAACTACAACAAACAAAAAAACCTTTGACATATGACATTCTTGTATCAAATGTTACTGAATTTTCAAAAAAAAAAAAAAAAAAAATCATTATTATGTAGTGGTTTTGCTCTGATTGTAAAACTTGTATTATTATCATTATCTTTGGCTGATTGTTTATGTTCTTCCCTTCTTCCTCGATACCCCCCCCCCCCCCCCCCCGGTCCTTTTCAATCTTTTATGAAAAAAAAAGAAGTTAATGTTGTGTTACTGTTCTTAGTGGTGATGGGTGATTATCATATTAATGTAAATTTATATCATTATGATTATGAGTGATTTAATAGTTTGAAATTTGGGTTGGTCTGAGTGTTATGGATTGAATATCAATTTTTAGGGTGTTTTGTTCCTGTTTTTTCTGTTTTTATTTTTGTTTGTTTGTTTGTTTTTATTATTTTTTTTTTTTAATGTGTGAAGTATGAATGTAAAAGAATGGATGATATTGTAACCTGACATAACTGTTTGACTTTTTATTATTTTTATTTTTTCTATGATTTTAAAAAACCCAACAAATCAGAGAGCATGTGCGCACAGGTATATACTTGTGTGTGTGTGTGTGTGTGTGTGTGTGTGTGTGTGTGTGTGTGTGTGTGTGTGTGTGTGTGTGTGTTGTGTCACTTCATTCGTTTTTGTCACTTCTTGAATTTTTTTTCCTAATAATCGATATTTGTGCTGACTACTGTTTATATTCACAGGAGTTTTTGCTTGTTCTTTTTTAGTACTTTTCTGCTTCAATAAAAAAAAATTTTTTTTTCTTCATTTGTTCTTTTGTTTATTTGCTCGTTCATTCTCTTTTGATCTCTCTCTCTCTCTCTCTCTCTCTCTCTCTCTCTCTCTCTCTCACGCACACACGCACACACACACACACACACACACACACACACTATAATGTAAACACTTGCTAGTATTTTGACCTCTCTCATTTTCTTCCTTTTGAAGATTCTCACCCCCCCTCACTGTTCAAAGATCATCTCTCTCTCTCTCCTTCACACACACACACACACACACACACACACACACACACACACACACACACACACACACACACACACACACACACTGTCTCACACATACACACACACTGTCTCACACACACACACACACACACACACACACACACACACACACACACACACACACTGTCTCACACATACACACACACACTGTCTCACACACACACACACACACACAAACAAAACAATAGAAAATGACGACAAACAAACAAAGAGACCTACTCTACAAAAACTATATACAGTATCCAAAATAGGTGAAAAAAAAAAGAAAAAAAAAAAAGCTAAAACCCAAACAAACCAAAAACAGAATCAACCAACCAACACACAACCACACACGTGGGGACGGGATAGCCTAGTGGTCAGAACATTGTGCTGGCAATTTGATGACCCGAGTTCGATTCTGATCAAGGGGATTTTTCCCCTGGAGATAACGTCAGTGCTGATTCCACTCTCCCCAAATGTTCTTTTGGATGAGACTATAAACCGAGGCCCCATGTGTGTGCAAAGGCACGCAGAACATCTTGCGCACATGTTAAATCCTGTTCCACTTTTCATGAGTAGGCCATTGTGTGCCGGTGGGAACAGATGACAAGATTGACAAAACTGCATCTACACAGGGACTGGATGTAAAAAAAAAGCCTATGAGTGCTTATCCCCGATACAAAATAAATGAATAAATAGAATAAATACACACACACACACATACAGATAGACACACACACATACACACACACTCTGTCACACACACACTCTGTCACACGCACACACACACACACACTGTTACACACCCATACACTGTCACACACACAGACACTGTCACACACACACACACACACACTCTGTCCCCCCCCCCCCACACACACACACAAACAAAACAATAGAGAATGATGACAAATAAACAAAGAGACCTACTCTACAAAAAAAAACTATGCGTATCCAAAATAGGTAAAAAAATTTTTTAAAAAGCTAAAACCCAAACAAACCCAAAACAGAACCAACCAACCAACCAACACACAACCACACAAACACACACACACACAACCCACACAAACACACACAAACACCACACAACACACACAACCCACACAAACACGATCACACAACACACACAACCCACACAAACACGAACACACACAAACACATTAACACACACACTGTCACACACACACACTCTCCCCCCAAACCCAAACAAACCCAAAACAGAACCAACCAACCAACACACAACCACACACACACAACCACACACACACACACACTGTCACACACACACACTGTCACACACACACACACTCTCCCCCCAAACCCAAACAAACCCAAAACAGAACCAACCAACCAAAACACAACCACACAAACACACACAACTACACACAAACACGAACACACACAAACACACACACACACACACTGTCACACACACACACACTCTCCCCCCAAACCCAAACAAACCCAAAACAGAACCAACCAACCAACACACAAACACACACAGACAAACACACACAACTACACACACACACACAAACACGAACACACACAAACACACACACACACGAACACACACAAACAAACACACACACACTGTCGTCTAATATCACTAAAAGTGAACAGACGTAAAATTGAAGACAACAACAACACACTCTGTCACACAGGGTCGGGACACTGAACATCACAACATGGGTCAGGCTCGACAACCCACTTCCCAGGATACTGAGATTGGCCAGGGAGAACAGGAGAAAAAGCAGAAGTTCAGAAGTAGTTTGCCCAAAATAACTACTCTCTGTGTCATTGTACTTGTGGGGGTTTTTTTGCCCATGGCGCTGGCGGCTGGTGATCCTATCGTGGAAACCAAGCAAGTTTTCCCCCAAGCCTGTTTGTCTTTGCTGAAAAGAGGTTGTCCCAACAGACTGTATTTTCCCGAGACCTGGAAGAAAACGAACCAATCCTGCTGCGGCTATTATCCGGGGGACTTTCAATGTCAGCTGATGGCAGACCAAACCCACAGGATCATCGGCTGCCTACCTGAAGAAGACACTCCTGTTAGCAAGACTGGGGAACTGATAGTGAATGAAGCGGGATACCCTGAACTGGACATGACCCGAAACTGTTCCACTGGCACATACCGTTCAAAAAGCATCAAGTCTACGTACAACATCTACGGATACTGTTTGGAAAGAAAGGGGAGAGTAAATCCGGAGACAGAGTACACGGCATGCGACGGAGGACCAGAAGATGACGACCGTTTCTTCTGCAAAGAGGGGTTCAAGTCTGACTGCCCCCAAGGGAGGTACAGGGACAGTCTTGCTGACTGCACTTGTCGACCTCACACATGTGACAAGGGATCCCAGCCATTCCAGAACATCACTGGAACCTGCAGCGACAAAAACCGGACGGTCACTTACGGCTGCAGAAAGGAATGTGCCATGACCTCTCCTCCTCCTTCTCCTCCCAGACCCCAGGAGAGCAGCTCAGGGACCCGTTCTGGCCCAACAACCTCCACCCCACACAACGTCACCAACACCACCCAAGGAGGCATGAGCTGTGGACAAGTTGTTGGGCTTGTCATTGGAGGAATTGCACTGTTTGGTGTTGTTGCTGCTGCTGTCATTTGTTTGGTTCGGAGGTGGTACAGGAACAACCACAGATCTTACAATGTGGATGTTTAATCATCAATTCAAACAGGCAAACAAACAATAAGATCTGAAGAGAAGATTTAAAAAAAAAAAAGAAAAAAGTCCTTCCCTTTTATTCTCTTCTAATCAAGTAATGTTGACAGCTCTCCTCAACAATGCTTCTTCAGAAAAACAAAAGTGTTGAGGAATAGTAACAAATAAACACAAACCAGCAAAAAAAAAAAAACCCACAAAAAAACCCCTCAAACTAGCGAGTCGGCAGCCAATACCGCACAGGCGATGATGTCTCTATTGACACCCACAGCGAGAGAGACACGATAAAGAAAAGACTACACATCTGACCGCAACTGTGCACTGACGTCAGTGAACTCTAGTTATTAATGTGCAATAAAGTGGCTATCAAATACAAAAAGCAGATTGAAAATCGGACAATTCTGTGCAACATTATTACAAATTGAAATGATAGACTGCAGGATGGGACAAAATGAGAAACGGGCAAGTTTATTTTAGTAACAGGTTGTCAGAATGAGTGCTTTGGTATTTTCAAAACACATTTAAAAGCAAAAGGAATAAAACTTATGCCTTGATATTTCATTATAAGGTAAATAAACAGATCTAGTTTAATAATCAATCAAAATCTCAAAATTTATTTATTTATTTATTTATTTATTTATTCTTTTATATCGAGGATAACAGAATAAGCAATCATGTGCTTTTTTTCATCCGGTCCCCGTGTGTATGCAGTTTTGTAAATTTTGTCATCTGTTCCCACCGGCACACGATGGCCTACTCTTACGAAAAGTGGAACAGGATTTAACGTGTGCGCAAGATGTTCTGCGTGCGTACACACACGGGGCCTCGGTTTAAAGTCTCATCCGAAGGACTTTTGGGGAGAGTGGAGTTGACAAAATTGACAACTTGACCCCCACCTGCCTTTAAAGGCTTCTAGCGCAAAATTGGGGAATGTGCTAAGCGACTCATTTAGTGGTGGAGCGCCACATATTTGTATTTTTATATAGGTTTGTTGGTTGAATCTTTTTGATTTTCATGATTCACATGTATTTAGTCAGTTATTTTGTCTTCTATTTTGTTCATATGATTTTAATGATTAAGGAGATGAGATATCTTATTATAATGATTTTTGGTATTCATTAGGACAAAGTTATCTCCCATGCTGTGTGAGCGTCGGTCTGATCTAGGGAAAAAAAAATCATTAACAGCAACTTTGATAAATCATATTGTTTGCTCATACTCAGGGGTATGATTGTTGAAAGACTGATTTCAACTCGATTCATCTCAACTACAGTGAAAGTTCTTTATTTTCGTTGTGAATAAGTATTTTTCAACTGTGATGTCATGTTGGTGTAGATACATTCTCACCACTGGCAAAGCAGTTCTAATTCCTATGTAAAGAAATCTTTCATAAACTGTAGTGTGTGATTGAAAATCATGTGGAATAAACTTTTTTTTAAATGAATAAAACAGAACTCAATTCAAGTGGCGATATATTGTAAGGCATATGATGCGGCTTGAAACATGATGACAGGCCTAATGGTCGTTCTTTGCTGTAAACAAGTTTGAATCGTCAAAGTGAGTTCTATAAAATGCAGACATAAAAGTCTCAATAAGACAATATCAAATCAATGGCCCGATCTAGAGTACAAAAGGACAACTACCACCATTTCAAAAGAGACGACCAAGTCATAATTCTATGACACCGCACTGGGCACAACAGACTAAATCACCACATGTCCACAAAGCTGAAACATGCTCATTCTCCCCTGTGTGCCTGTGGTAAAGAAAACCAGACAGGCGAGCACATCCTTCAAAGGTGCACGCTATTCAGCGACCTGAGGAAGAAAGTGTGGCCAACCGAGATAACCTACAGACCAAGCTGTAGAGCCCATGAGAGGAGCTGGAAAGGACATGCCATTATTTTCCCAGACATTTGACGGTGTAAAGCGAACAAGAGAAGAAGAAGAAAGTATCAATCTATGGCATATTTTGGGTTTAGATATGAATGAATATAAGACTGGATGGTGTAAACATAGATAATTTGTATTATTAGAGATTTTTCATTCTTTAGATCATACAAACTGCTTCGTAAGACTGTATGTGCAGTAGATCAGGAACTGTGTTTTCGCATCACTGTTTATTATTGATATCTCATCTCATAGACACCTCTAGTTAATAATGCGCGTAGGTATACAAACTGTGGATCATATTTTTTCTCTACTCATAAAGTATTAGGTTTTGTTTGACTTTTAATGTTTTATTACCAAAAGTTTTAGTGTGAAGTTGTTAAAGTGTGAGTAGTCAGAGGATTTAATTGTCTTTAGTTCGCAGCCCAATAACTGTTGTGCAAAGTATAATAATGCATCTAAAAGCTTTGTGTTTTCCTGATAAGTTTGATATATAATATTTTAAGCTTTGTTACGCGGGTAGCGAGATAATCACTACTGAAGCTGCATGAGAAAACACAATTAATGTGATGCTCCACCATGAAATGAGTCACTTAGCACCTGACCCACTTTTCCGCTAGGAGCCTTTAGAGGCAGGTGGGGGTCAGGTTGTCAATTTTGAGATTTTGATTTACTATGAGACTATAGCCATTACTCTACCTTGTGGTGAAATGCCAAGGCATAATTCTGCTCTCTTTTGCCTTTAAACGTGTTTTTAAAATACCCAAGCCGTCATTCTGACCACATATTATGATGCTAAGTTTGTTAATTTCTCATTTTGTCATTTTCTGCAGTCTATCATTTCAAGTTGTAATAACTTTTGACAGAATTGTCCGATTTTCAATCTGTTTTTGTATTGTGTAGCCATTTCATTGTGGATTAATAGCATGTCAATAACTAAAAAAAAACCCAACCAACAAACAAAAAAAAATGTCAGTAACTAGAAATTGACCTCTGGTGCAATGTGACTCCGTATGTGGTGGAGCGTCACATTTTCCCCTCATTAGGGCCTCAAGAGGCCAAGTCATCTGCAACTTATTTTTCCTCCGTTCCTTAGCTAGAGCTCTGAGTTCATCGGTGATGAAATTTTGTATACGTGACCATTTTTACCCACCATTTGGGTTTCCACATTCCGACTTTCGAGATGGTATCTACACATGACACCCGTGTGTATGGATTTGAAAAAAAAAAAAAAAAAAAAAAAAGGTCATCCACTCCTACCTGTGTAAAAATGGCCAACTTTCCTGAAAGGCAGAACAGGTTTTTATGGTGTGCGTAAGATGTTTTGCATACATTATCGTCTCATCCAAAGGACTTTTGAGGGAGTGGAATCAGTGCTGATGTTAACTCCAGGGGAAAATCCCGTAACCCTTGCATTCGGACTCTTGAACATAAACTGCGCCTAGATTTCGCATCCCATCACAAAATCAGGTTAGGCACACATGCTGGCTGGCCGGCCTTTTCCTCCTTCTAAGTACATACCAGCAGCTAGAATTACTTCCAGACACTCTACAGGGTTTCTCCTTCTAGCCTGATAGAGGTTTGACATGTGGTAGCAATTAGTGATGGTCGCAGCACGATGGATAGCTACTGTGTGTGAATCCTGGCAAATCTCAGACTTGGGGGGGAGGGGGGGGGTAATTATTCAATCCTGGCAAATCCTGGATCGGGAGTAAGAGGGCTAAAATAGGCACCTTGTGGTGATTCAATCCTGGGCCATCAGATAAAGAGGGCAATACTCTAACCACTAGGCTTCCCCCCATTTAAGAAATAGGTTGATATAAGAACAGAAGTTTTTAACTTTCTGTATAGCTACAACAAACAAAAAAACCTTTGACATATGACATTCTTGTATCAAATGTTACTGAATTTTCAAAAAAAAAAAAAAAAAAATCATTATTATGTAGGGGTTTTTGCTTGATTGTAAAACTTGTATTATTATCATTATCTTTGGCTGATTGTTTATGTTCTTCCCTTCTTCCTTGATACCCCCCCTCCCCCCCACCCCCCTGTCCTTTTCAATCTTTTATGAAAAAAAAGAAGTTAATGTTGTGTTACTGTTCTTAGTGGTGATGGGTGATTATCATATTAATGTAAATTTATATCATTATGATTATGAGTGATTTAATAGTTTGAAATTTGGGTTGGTCTGAGTGTTATGGATTGAATATCAATTTTTAGGGTGTTTTGTTCCAGTTTTTTCTATTTTTATTTTGTTTGTTTTTTTATTTTTTATTTTTTATATGAAGTATGAATGTAAAAGAATGGATGATATTGTAACCTGATATAACTGTTTGACTTTTTATTATTTTTATTTTTTCTATGATTTAAAAAAAACCCAACAAATCAGAGTGCATGTGCGCACAGGTATATACTTGTGTGTGTGTGTGTGTGTGTGTGTGTGTGTGTGTGTGTGTGTGTGTGTGTGTGTGTGTGTGTGTGTATCACTTCATGCGTTTTTGTCACTTCCTAAAT
>CM060345.1:8927737-8932737 GCA_030674155.1 Stramonita haemastoma | reverse complement strand
GGACAACATATTAAGCAACTGTATGTTGCTGTGTGAACTCGTCTTATCGTTGAAGAAGAGTCCTATTGACAGTTTACTATAGTGCTTATGAACATGTTAGTAGCTTGTTTACGAGACAGAGACATTGATCTCGTGCTCTTTTGTTAATTTTCTAAAAAGTTCTGATTGATTGTTTAGGATTTTAATGTTCACTTTTGGTGTTTTTATTTACTTTTTGTTTCTACCACTGGTTAAAAGTTCTACAAGTAACATTATTTATTTGCTTTTTTTTTTTTTTTTTTGAGTCTAATATCACTTATGTGAACAGACATTAAACTGAAGAACAACACACACACACACACACACACACAGAAGATTTAAGGGGATGGGATAGCCTAGTGGTCAGAACACTGCGCTGGCAATTTGAAGACCCGGGTTCGAGTCCGGTCGAGGACATTTTTTCTCCTGGAGTTAACATCAGTGCTGACTCCACTCTCCCCAAAAGTCCTTCGGATGAGACTTTAAACCAGAGGCCCCCGTGTGCGAACGCACGCAGAACATCTTGCGCACACGTTAAATCCTGTTCTGCTTTTCGTAAGAGTAGGCCATCGTGTGCCGGTGGGAACAGATGACAAGATTGACAAAATGCACACACACAGGGGATCGGATGTAAAAAAAAACACATGAGTGCTTATTCCATTATCTTCAATATAAAAGAATAAATAAATAAATAAAAATAAATAAATAAAGATTTAAGATTTAACTAGCCTTTGACCCCCCCCCCCCCCCCTCTTGGGGCACAGAGGATTTCAAGAAAGCAAAATCAACTGTAACGTATGTAACTTGCATGGATAGAATACGTTCATACACCGAAATAAAAATACAGTCAACCTTTTCATTAATGAATGTCAGGCAACTTTACTCTTCTTAACTATGAATTTGCTAAGCTTTAATAACATTTTTTTTTTATCAGAAGAGAACAAATTTTTTACAAAATGTGAACATGGATCTTGGATACAAATAGAGCTGCTTAGAAAGGCGGGAAAGGCGAGAAAAGCATGTGTGCCTGACCTGATTTCGTGATGGAATGCGAAATCTAGGGGCAGTTTGTGTTCAGAGAATCCGAATGCAAGAGGGTTAAACCTCAGAGCACTCGCCGAGGAACAACAACAAAAAAAATCATATATTCACATGTTATTGCTGTCCCCCAGTGCTAACTATAGCAGAAACTGACCACACTTGGACATTCCAAAAGGAAGGGGCATACTAAATTTAGCACTCTTGACCGAGTGATGTTGGATTTGCGTGCTGTGTGTCACCTCCTTCTTGTATGTTTTCTGCCTTCTTGGTCCACTCTCCTGCCTTTTTTCCCCAAAGAAAGGCTCTAAAAGATAACAATTCTCTCCCACAATGAAGTCGGATGCACTGGGCCTGACTTGTCAGGTGCTTAACAGCATTTTCGCTTGTATGACAAGACAATAGCGGCTGTCTGAGTGTACACACACTCTCTCTCTCTCTCCACACTACACACACACACTCTCTATCTCTCTTTCTCCACACTATTCTCTCTCTCTCTACACTACACACACTCTCTCTCTCTCTCTCCACACTACACACACACACACTCTCTCTATCTCTCTCTCTCCACGCTATTCTCTCTCTCTCTCTCCACTACACACACACACTCTCTCTCTCTCTCTCCACACACACAACACTCTCTCTCCACACTACTTTCTCTCTCTCTCCACACACACACATACCCACACACACACTCTCTCTCTCTCCACACTACACACACACACTCTCTCCACACTACTCTCTCTCTCTCTCCCCACTCCACACACACACGCTCTCTCTCTCCACACTCACTCTCTCTCCACACTACTCTCTCTCTCTCTCTCCACACACACACACACACTCTCTCTCTCCACACTACTTTCTCTCTCTCTCCACACACACACATACCCATACACACACACCCTCTCTCTCCTCTCTCTCTCTCCACATTACACTCTCACTCTCTCTCCACACTACTCTCTCTCTCCACACTTCACACACACTCTCTCTCCACACTCTCTCTCTCTCCACATTACACTCTCACCTCTCTCTCCACACTACTCTCTCTCTCCACACTTCACACACACTCTCTCTCCACACTCCCTCTCTCTCCACACTACACACACACTCTCTCCACACTACACACACACACTCTCTCTCTCTCCACACTACACATACACTCACTCTCTCTCCATACTACACACTCTCTCTCTCTCTCTCCTTACTACACACACTGTCTCTCTCCATACTACACACTCTCTCTCCACATATTCTCTCTCTCCCCACTCCACACACACACACTCTCTCTCTCTCTCTCTCTGTGCCTGCCCCATCACTGCAGCCAGCAGTACCTACCTGTGACGTGTACTGCCCTCCCCCATCCTCCCTCTGGCTGTCAGCCGACAGTTGCTGCAGGGCGCTGTAGACGTCGCAGGCCACCTCTGGCTGCAGCAGACTGACCACCATGCTGTAGCTCTCCTCCAGCACATCCATGCACCACGCACCGTCCTTGGATAAAAAAAAAAAGCACACGAGTGCTTATTCCATTATCCTCGATATAAAAGAATAAATCAAATCAAATCAAAATCGGTTTATAGTCTCATCCGAAGGACTTTGGGGGAGAGGGCAGTCAGCACTGATGTTAACTCCAGGAGAAAAATCTCCTCGACCGGGAATCGAATCCGGGTCGTCAAATTGCCAGCGCAATGTTCTGACCACTGGGCTATCCCTTTCTAGACAGGCGCGATACCTCCTAGACCACTGACCCCCCCCCCCCCCCCCCCCAAAATGACCAAAAAAAGCCTTCCTCCAGGCATAAAAAACCTTGCTTCAGGTCACCACTCATGATCTAATGGATGGGAAGAAAAGTTTGGGGCTCAAAAGGGATTGGAACCACCGCACACTCCGACCCGCACTTTTCGCTTTCTAGACAGGCGCATTACCTCCTAGACCACCGATCCCCCACTACCACTCCCCACCCTGAAATGGGTCGTTTAGCACATTACCCAATTTTGCATTAAGAGCCATTAAAGGCAGGTGGGGGTCAAGTTGTCAATTTTGAGATTTTTGATAGATTATTAAACGATATCCGTTATTCTACCTTGTAATGAAATATCAAGGCATAATTTTTATTCCCTTTGCTTTTAAACATGTTTTTTAAATGCCTAAACCCTCATTCTGACAATTTATCATGATGCTAAACATGTCCATTTCTCATTTCCTTCAGTCTATCATTTCAACTCGTAATAACTTTTCATAGAATTGTCCGATTTTCAATCTGTTTTTTTGTGTTGTATAGCCATTTCATTGCAATTTAATAGCATGCCAATGACTAAAAATTGACCCCTGGTGCAATGCGACTCCTTATGTGGTGGAGCGTCACGAATGACTTTAAAAAGCCTTCCTCCAGGCATCCCATTCTTGCTCCAGGCCAGGAATCGGGGCGACCTGACCAGTTGGGGGAAGTGACCGGCACAGAAGGCCAGGGCTTGGTCCAAAAATAAAATAATAATACATGGAATTTGTATAGCGCTATATCTTGTTTGTATAGCGCACACACACACACCTATAAAGGTTATACACTTTGGCAGGTAGATGTTGAAGGCGGGGACAGGTAAGAGACGGAAACAGAAGGAGAAAAACTTGGGTTTGAAATAAGCGTGTCTTGAGGTTGGATTTAAAAGTGTCATAAGTAGGCTTTTGCCGGAGGGAGAGAGAGGAAGGTCGTTCCAGATCGATGGACCAGAAACAGAGAAAGAGCGGCGGCCAACGGTAAATAGGTTGAATCTGGGTGTTCTTAAAGACAAAGTATCTGCCGACGAGCTGACGAAATAAAATAAAATATAATAAAATAACATAAAATAAAATAACATAAAATAAAATAGATAAAATAAAATAAAATAAAATATAAAAATAAATAAATGCAAACCTTGCTCCAGGCCAGGAATCGGGGCGACCTGACCAGTTGGGGGAAGTGGCCGGCACAGAAGGCCAGGGCTTGGTCCATGACCTTGACCGCCGCCAGCTGCACGGGATGGGCGCGGCGGTTCTGCTGCAGACAGCGCACTAACACGTGCGAGTCCAGGATCATCTGCGTGATATTCTGCAGGCTCTGTTGTCACACCACACACAGGGGCACACACACAGACACACATAACACACACACACACACACACACACACACACACACACACACACACACACAGGGCAGTTTTTAGTGTTCTGTTGGGCTCTGTCACCACATACACACACACACACACACACCCTGATGGGTGCCATAGTGAAGTGGTTAAGACCGTTCAACTTCAATCTCATGGGTCCATGAAGTCATGAGTTCGAGTCTCGGCAGTGTCTGGTGAATTAAGGGTGGGGATTTCTGTCATCTCCCAGATCAAATTCAAGTACAGACCTGCCAGTGGCTTGATTCCCTTCATGTATACGCACATGATGAGGATCATGTAAGCACGTTAAAGATTCTGATATTCATGTCACATTCAGCAGGTCACATCAACACAAATATATCCAGCATAAATCCCAAAGTTGAAATGCGGCTACCTTCATGGTGGGCAAAAACGGTCACATACGCACAATATCACCATTGGTCAATCCCTCGGAGCTCTAGCCAAGAAACATACACACACAAAAAACCCCTAACCAAACCAAAAACCAAACAATCCTACCAATGATGCAGTCATAAAATGGTACACTCACTCAAAAACAAAGAAATATATATTCAAACACATTCAGTAAGTAAACAGTTCTCTTAGCATCTTGCCAATTCTGATATCGCCATATCCAAACTTCTGTCTTCTCACCATTTTTTTGTGTGTTTTATTTTTCATTGTACGTTCTGTTTGTATGTATATTTATGCGTAAATAATAGTGATCATATGTCTTTTCTAGTCAACGGTTTTAATAACATTGTATCCAAACGTTGGTGTGTGTGTATGTGTGTGTTTGCGTGT
>CM060345.1:8915328-8917828 GCA_030674155.1 Stramonita haemastoma | reverse complement strand
CACACGAGTGCTTATTCCATTATCTTCGATATAAAAGAATAAATAAATAAATAAATATTAAATAAATAAATAATAAATAAATAAATAAGTATCCTGAAAGAGAAGAAGGGGTAGATCTAGAATTCATGTCTCACACAATAGCTGCAGAGTACGACAGAATTGACACCTGGCGATTCTCTTTGTTTCTCCACGGGGAAAGACAGACAGCGTCAGAACCACGACCACACGCTGCTGACTACAAGATTGCTTCCTTTTAGCTTTCCCTGGTTTCAATAATGAGGAAGGCCTCATGGAAAATCTACACGGAGTATAATAATGCTACAGTTTTGTTTTGTTTTTCTTCTCATTGCCCATCATGTTATATGGCCTTGATTTTCACATCTGCTTTTGAGGAGGGGAAAGATCTGGAATATTTAAATCTCTCTGTTTGTTTGTTTGTTGCTTTGGTTTGAAGAGTGAAGAGAATTAAAAAAAAACAAACCCAGACAGGTAAAGGTGTTCCCATAACCTAATGGGGCCGTTGGAAAGCGAGGTGTCAGAAACCTCAGTTTCTCCTCTCCCTCGCTGCTTTACCTTCCCTGACCCTAAAGAGGGCAAGTACCCATAGTTACAGCTGGGTGAACTGGGAGGACTGTACTGAAGCCAAGGCGTGGAAAAGGTCCCCCATCCAACTGGTAACCACGCTCAATGTTGCATTGGCTGGGGGGAAAGCGAGTGTTCTGACCACATAGCTATCCCGTCCTCACCATGTACTGTAAAGGTAAAGGTGTTCCATAACCTGTGTGGTCCTAGGGGAGCAAGGCATCAGAGACCTTAGCTTCTCTAGGGGGCCAGCATGTTGAGAGTGGCGCCCATCTCCTCCCCCTCGCTGCTTTGCCTTCCCTGACCCTAAAGAGGGCAGGTACCCATTTACAGCTGGGTGAACTGGGAGGACTGTACCGAAGCCAAGGTGGGCAAACGGTCACCCATCCAACTGGTAACCACGCTCAATGCAGCGTTGGCTGGGGGGAAGCGAGTGCTCTGACCACTGACCTATCCAGTCCCCATCACGTACTGACTGACGCTAAAACCAGATTCTTGTATTCCGTGGTCCATTATTTTGTGCGTTAACTGTGCTGCAAATCTGTCTGTCAGTCAGTCTGTCTGTCTGTCTGTCTTCTTCTTTGTCGTCCTCTCTAAAAAAAATATTTTAGATAGTAGATTGATTTATCTTTGATAAATCCTTTAAATCTAATCACTCCTGATTTCAAACTTAAAAAACAAACAAAAAAGAACAACCAACAAAAAACACACACACACGCACCCCTTCCTTCATATTCACTTCTGTAGTCCTGCGGACCGGACCGTAGGGACACCAATGAAGACTTTGCAAACAACTAACCAGCTTCCTCCACTCCCCACGGCCCTCCGCTTTCCGTGTCAGATCGTTCCACCCAAGGCCAAGTCCACTCTCTGATGTTGTCTTCCCATCGTTTCCTCTGTCTGCCTCTTCGTCTCCCTCCTTGTACTGTTCCCTGTAAGACTGTCTTGGCCAGTACAAATGTTCGTGTGACATGTCCCTACCACTTAAGTTTGCATTTTTTCCCACTGAAATTAGTAGCTGTTCATATAGGCTCGCCATGCGACACTTCCCAAGGGACACCACATAAAGACCCCCCCCCCCCCCCCATCCCCTCTCTTAAAAGTAATCAAACCCCACAATAAGTTTATGTTGAAATTTTTACAAGGACGACAACCTTTTTACTTATTATGTTCCTTTAAAAAAAAATTCATTCGTTCATTTGTGAACTCATTTATTCATCATTCATTATTATCTTATTGATCAGTTCCTTCCTTCCTTCCTATATTCCTTCCTTCCTGCCTTCTTTCCATCCTTTTCTCCATCTTTCCTTCCTTCCTTCCTTCCTTCCTCCTCCATCCATCTATCCATCCATCCATCTTTCCTTTTTTCCTTCCTTCCTTCCTTCCTTTCTTCATTTTTTCCTTCATTCATCCATTTCTTCCTTCCTTCCTTCCTTCCTTCCTTCCTTCCTTCCTTCCTCCCTCCATTCCTTCCTTCCTTCCTTCTTGCATTCCTTCCTTCCTTCCTTCTTCCATTCCTTCCTTCCTCCCTTCCTCCCTCCCTCCCTTCCTTTCTCCCTCCCTCCCTCTCTTCCTTCCTCCCTTCCTCCCTCCCTCCCTCCCTCCTTCCCTCCCTCCTTCCCTCACTTCCTTCCTTCATCCCTCCAGTCCTCCATTCCTTCCTTCATTCCTCAGAGCTCGGCAGCTGCCTCAGGGGCCCAGTCTCTACTACGAGGAACCTCGAAGGCCTCGGAAAGTGATCTCGTGGGACGAAGCCACCAGCGCGCGACCCCCACTGAGAATCGACATGGAGGGCCCAACCCCTTGCACCTACACTCCCCGCGTCAAACCACTGCACGAAACCAACGCCCCATCCTACACCTTCGGTTCTAAATGTCAGCCTGAGAAAAGTGAGTGGGTGTAGGCTACTACCTAGGCC
>CM060345.1:8887828-8905328 GCA_030674155.1 Stramonita haemastoma | reverse complement strand
CAAAAGGAACAAGGCAGAAAGAAAGAGAGGGATAGAAAAGAGGGATTTTTTTGCACAGAACTTCCAGAAGTTGGGGACGCTATTTATACTGACAGGCTCCTCAGATTGCGGATGACAACGAAATGAATATTTAAACGAGTATTTTTTGTGTTCCATTCTTTTCTTTTTTTAAAAAGGTATAATTATAATTATAACTATAGTATTAGTTTCCATTTGTGGCTGATTTTGAGAATTCAAAGAGGGGATGTTTGCACTTCCATTTGTTACTGTTGTGCACAAAGGTAACTAATTAATCCTGAGTAAGTTTGATTAAAAAAAAAAAAAGAAACTAAAAAATGATAGATGTGTGTGTGTGTTTCATTGTGTTGGTTTGAACGAGACGAGCATACAGAGGTTATATGTAATGCTATGTGGATTGTGTTGTGATGTTGATGTGATTTTGAGTTATGATACTGACGAGCATGAAAACACTTTGTTTTTATGCATGCGCGCGCGCGCGCGCGGGCGCGTGTGTGTGTGAGTGATTGTGTGTTTAAGTGTGTGTGTGTATTGTGTGTGGTGTGTGTGTGTGTGTGTGTGTGTGTGTGTGTGTGTTGTGTGTGTGTGTGTGTCAGTGTGTGTTGTGTGTGTGTTGTGTGTGTGTGTGTGTGTGTGTGTCAGTGTGTGCCAGTGTGTGTGTGTGTGTGTTGTGTGTGTGTTGTGTATGTGTATTGTGTGTATGTATGCGCGCGTGTGTGTGTATTGTGTGTGTCTGATATTTTGCGTGTGTGTGTGTGTGTGTGTGTGTGTGTGTGTGTGTGTGTGTGTGTGTGTGTGTGTGTGTAAGTCAAAGTCAAAGTTTTATATTTCTGCTATACAGTGTGTGTGTGTGTGTGTGTGTGTGTGTGTGTGTGTGTGTGTGTGTGTGTGTGTACCATACATGCACGAACACACACACACTGTACCACACTGCCCGCGCACACACACACTGTACCACACACACACACACACACACACACACACACACACACACACACACACGCGCGCGCACACACACACACACACACACACACACACACACACACACACAGAGGCGCGTGTGCGCGCGTTAACATGCTTTGAACACAGCAACACCTGCAAACCCACAAACCCACACACATTAATCAAGTCAAACTGACCCATAACCATAAAAGAAGCGAAAGGCGTGACATATTATTATCATCATTCACACGCTGACACCCCCCAGTTACAAAAAAGTATCACAAAAGAGCAGTAATAAATAAAAATGATAACACACATACCCTCCTTCCTCCCCCCCCCCCAAAAAAAAAAAAATGGTGTAATATCCTCAGGGGTGGTAGAGAGACAATAATGATATAGATAACAATGAAATGAAAGTCACTCAGGCACAAGCCTGCTTTCCACTGTCATCCAACCATGAATCTTAATGAAACCATTTATGTCAGCCATTACTGTGTACCCCTTCCTTCTTGCACGCTTTCAGCTCGTATTTTTTTCTTTTTCTTTCTTTCTTTCTTTTTTTTTGTATTTAAAAAAAAAATCAAATCCACAACTCAACCAAACGATTCGCTTGTCAGTGAACAAGCGTGTATCTCAACACACACACCCAACTGCCACGCAACCTTGATCAAATTGTTCCCCCTGGGCGTTGTCTCCCCTCTTTTCTATTATTGGTTTGCGCATGTGTGAGTTAGCACAGCATTTCCGGCGTTTATATCTCGGGGGTGTTGATGGAGGAGGAGGAGGAGGAGGAGAAGGTGGGAGGGGGATTTATAACTTCATGACAGCGTTATTGTTGAATGGATCCTGACTGTTAGGGTACACATAACCGTTAGATTTCGGAGTCATGTAGTATCTTTTATAAGAGTGCCAGTCAAAAACAGGTTAGTTGGTTTTCACAGATATTTTTAAAGCATGATAAAATGCACTGTGTACTTGTTTCTTGGAGGGTTGAGGCCAATAGATCAGCACCAGATAAGGTTGTAGAAAGTGGGATATGATCATCAAAAATGAGGATTACTTGTGTTCCTACAGCCTTGACCCCCGCTGCATGCATATTGGGATGAAGCAGCCAGCAGACGACAAAGGACTGAGGGAGTATGTACAGTGTTTGCTAAAAAAAAAAGGTCAAAGGTACAAATTTGTCTGTATTGTCCTGAGTTTTGAGTCAGGGGCTGCTCTCCTCTCTCTCTCTCTCTCTCTCTCTCTCTCTCTCTCCTCTCTCTCTCTCTCTCTCTCTTGAGGAAATTTTCTTCCTGGAGTTAACATCAGTGCTGACTCCACTCTCCCCAAAAGTCCTTCGGGTGAGACTTTAAACCGAGGCCCCGTGTGCGAACGCACGCAGAACATCTTGCGCACACGTTAAATCCTGTTCCGCTTTTCGTAGGAGTAGGCCATCGTGTGCCGGTGGGAACAGATGACAAGATTTACCAAACTGCATACACACGGGACCAGATGAAAAAAAGCACATGATTGCTTATTCTGTTATCCTCGATATAAAAGACTAAATCTCTCTCTCTCTCTCTCTCTCTCTCTCTCTCAGTTTGGGAATGGGAAGCGAATCCAGAACACACTACACACGGAGATACCCTAACCGTGTGCTTCAAGGGACTTAGCGACACTTAGAGAACTACTACAGCGGTTTCTTGGCTAGGCCTAGCCTAGACCTAAGGGTGTGTTTGTGACAAAGACTGGACGAAAGAAAGGCAAGAAATGCCGTAACATATCTGGACAGTAAAGAGTTTCGTGTCTCGATGTACATTACTAATCAATGCTGTGGTTTCCATGGCTTGGAGTAGCGTCGTGTGTCAGCTTAAAGCAATTATCGTTATCGTTATTCGGCAACCCCCTTCATGTATGGGCCAATGGCCTTTTTTCATGAATAAACCTTTCGAGTTCGAGTTCGAGTTCGAGTTCTCTCTCTCTCTCTAAAAAAGTGGTTTTTTATTTCTGTGGATGCCTTAGCAGGTACAGTACGAATAGCAAGAGTGATATATGGAAATAGAAGGAAAATTAGTCAAAAATAATACTGGTGTGTAGCCTGATGGGAGGAGGAGGAGAAGAAGAAGTAGGGGCAGGGGGGGTGGGGGGGGGGGGAGGGATAACTTCATGACAGCGTCATTATTGAAGGGATCCTGACTGTTAGTTAGATCTCTTTCTCTGCATGAACACTTGGAGGAGTGCAGGGCTACCTGTATAGTAACTGAGGGTTGCGTCCCTTCAGTCAGGGGCATGCTGGGACGACTGTGCTGATGACACGCGCCAGCGGATCCCGAGTAACGGAAATGGGGGGGGGGGATGGATTAGGGGGGGGGGGGTAAGGAGGTAGGGTAGGGGGGGGGTGGGGGAGGCACATCATGGACTGTCCTATTATTCTCACCAGCATGTTAAGCTACACTGGTCAACTTTTCCTATTATCATTATTATAAAGCAAGAGTGTTCAGTGGTAGAACCAGGGGGGGGGGGGGGGGGCTATTTTCTGGTGGTGGAGAGATTGAAAGAAAAGGATGGTGGATGGTATTGTAGTAGGCTAGTGTTTAATGAGCCATTCTTTTTTTTGTTGTTGGTCACTTGTTTTTATAGCTTTGCATGGTGGCTGCCTCTCAGTTTATGTGGAAAATTGTGGAGGTTTACAGTCTTACTCATTCATTTTATCACCACCCCCCGAACCCCCCCTCCAAAAAAAAAAACAACCAAAAAACATAAAAAACCCTCTTCGTCCAAGTCCTCTAGCTTGCCTAGGTTAAAGTTATATATATATATATATATATATATATATATATATATATATATATATATATAATATATATATATATATATACACTTCTGCTCACACACATACATACATACATACATACATACAGACAGACAGACAGACACACACACACACACACACACCACACACACACACACACCACACACACACACACACACACTGAGACATACATCCATACAGACATACAGAATAATGATATTAATTAAATCTCGGCCCACAACTGAGCAGCAACAGCAACAGCAACAGCAACAGCAGCAACAGCAGCAACAGCAGCAACAGCAGCAGCAGCAGCAGCAGCATTGGTAGCTACGCGTAACGTTTTATTCATCAGATAAAGCCAGGCTGTCTGTCTGTATTATATACACACGGGAGGGATGGATGCGTCTGTCTCCTAACTTGCCCGTGGAATGGAGTGAGTGATTGGCCTAGGCCTAGCTGCTGGTCGCTACCGATGTTATCGGCACAGCTCTACACAGAGTTGTCTTCCCATGAACTAGACCGGCCCACCTGTTGCCAGCATTACCCGTTAATGATATTTATTAATTAGAACAATCACTTTTCTTTTTTCCCCCCCCCCCCTCAGTTATTAGAGTTCTGGAGGCTTGACTTGCACAGTCCGTATGTGCTGCAGCCCTGGGGGCTAGTTGGCCTTTGGAGAACATCTCTTAACACTGATTGTCCTTATGCCCTCTTGGTCGAGAGAGTGGGGGGATGTACTGTGGGCAAGGTATCTCGACAAGAATCACATTTCTGCCCAGTTTCCGAAACAGCAGCTAGCTGCCTCCTCTGCTGTTTTGGAGGTTATCATGGAACACAATGGATAAACAAAGCAGGAGGTTCAACCAATAGATTTAATTAGAACAATCACTTTTGTTTTTCATTCCTCAGTTATTAGAGCTCTCCAGGGGTCAACTCGCTAGTAAAATTAATTAGAACAATCACTTTTCTTTTTCTTTTCCTCAGTTATTAGAGCTCCGAGGGTTGGTCACCAGTAAAATGAATTAGAACAATCGCCTTTCTTTTCCGCTGCTCTCTGAAGGGTGCACCAATAGTGAAATTTTGCGTATGTGCAACCCCCCCCCCCCCCCCCCCCCCCCCCCCCGCCATGAAGGTAGCAACATTCTGACTTCAGAGATGTATGCTGGGTATGTTTGTGTTTCTGTAACCCACTGAACGCTGACTTGAATGACGGGATCTTTAACATGCATTTGTTATTTTCAAATGTATATATATATATATATATATATATTTATATATGTATATATATATATATATATATATATATATATATATATATATATATATATATATATATATATACACGAAGAGAATTAAGGTGCTGGCAGGTCTGCACTTGAAGTTGATAGTTCAGGCAGGTAGAGAGAGAGAGAGAGAGAGAGAGAGACAGAGAGACAGAGAGACAGAGAGACAGAGAGACAGAGAGACAGAGACAGACAGACAGAGACACAGACAGACAAACAGACAGGGAGAGACATACATAACTTTTAAGTCAGTCAAGTGATTCTTCTGCTATCAACCAGTTAGCATACAGAAAGATTAATAAGCACTGGGGAAAACAATCAACCAACCCCCAACCCTTCTCTCTCTCTCCCCCCCCCCCCCCCACCTACCCCTTCCCCCAACCTACCCCATCCCTCCCCAAAAACCCGAACAAGACCAACAGCACCCCCCCCCCCCCTCTTCCTACCAAACAAAACCCAAACACAAAAAACCCCTAGCACACCCAATTCTGAGGATAGGTAAACTTACATAAGACTTAGGTTCTAGCCAGATTGAGTCATAATTATTTCTGTCACTGGAAGAACCCTACTGGGACAGAACACTTGTTTGTGTTGCAAATATCATTCCCTCTTATTGCCTGCGCCTCTAATGATTAACAACACACGTCATACGATAACAACAACAACGATGATTTCTTTGTGCAAAC
This sequence comes from Stramonita haemastoma, assembly GCA_030674155.1. Classification (NCBI taxonomy): domain Eukaryota; kingdom Metazoa; phylum Mollusca; class Gastropoda; order Neogastropoda; family Muricidae; genus Stramonita; species Stramonita haemastoma. The sequence goes on along the minus strand of CM060345.1, from coordinate 8,899,605 downwards.
GAACATCAATGACTTGGCTCCAAGCAGCAGGTTTTGGCTGTAGGTATTAGCTGTTGACAACAAAATGAAGAGATTGAAAAAAAAAAAAAGCAATATGGTGCTTATAACAGTCCGCCATGATGGATTAGAACTGCCTATATCACGTGGTACAATGTCACATGATAACTCTTGCTGATGATTATCAGTGGTCGTGGTGGTGAGGGGGGGGGGGGGGGGGGGGGGAGGTGAGGGATGATGGAAAAGAGCTTGGCATTATTGATTGGTTGCATATATATAGTAACAGCTTGTTTGATTGGTTAAGGGACTTAGTGTGCCAAGGGTAAACACACACACACACACACACACTTTTCCTATGGCGCTCAACTACTGAACAAAGCTGAGAGAAATAGGCATACACTTGTTTCAATGTTGGCTAAATGTTTGATGAGTCGATATATCTATATATATCTATATCTATATATATATATATCTCTCTCTATATATATATATATATATATTGTTAGAAAAATATATATATAGAGAGAGGTATATATATATATATATATATATATATATATATACATATATATATATATATATATATATATATATATATATATATATATATATATATATATATATATACTTTGAACTTCCTGAGAGAATCTGACCCCCCCCCCCCTCCCTGTAATATGAGTGAGGGTGTCATTGTTGGTCACTAAGAACAAGGTTGTTTTAAGGGAGGAATCTGATTTCTGTTATATCTCATTTTATGTGTGATTGATGTGGCTTCTCCCACAACGCGGTGCCTGTCCTGGGCTGACCCTTATGGTTGACCAGGGCATTGATACAAGGAAGGACAGTAGAGTTGGTTTTATACCCTGTTTTAATCTGTGTATAATTGCAAGCAGCGTTGATTGTGGTTGCCAATGGGATGGGTGACCCTTTGCGCGCCTTGGCTTCAGCACAGTCCCCCAGTTCACCCAGCTGTAAATGGGTACCTGCCCTCTTCAGGGTCAGGGAAGGTGAAGCAGCGAGGGAGAGGAGATGGGCGCCGCCCTCAATATGCTGCCCCCCTAGAGAAGCTGAGATCTCTGACGCCTTGCTCCCCCACGACCAGGCAGGTTATGGGACACCTTTACCTTTTACCTTTTATAGTTGCACAGTTTTAATCTGATTTTTTTTGGTGAGAAAACGAATGAGGTGACAGCCCCGACATGGCCTGTGTGGTCGGTGGGGATATAAACAAGAAGATTGGATTGGATTGGGATGGAGGAAGAAAAATGTGATGAAAGATATCGTCAAGATCGCCGAGATCACATTGTATGATAGTAGACATGAGGAACACAGGGAGGGCTCAAAACAAACCTAAGCATGTACACACCATATGTTGCCCACAACTGTGGATGATTTGCCACATTGTCCACATAGGGGAAACAACAACAGGGGAAACCAATTGAGTTGAGGTTCTCATCAGCTCGAAGGAGATCATTGGCTTTGACACCAACATCCTGCTGATGGTATGGTGATAAGCTTAGCTCCTTGTCAATGGCGGAATATTAGGGTCAGAAGATATATTATACAGGTGGGTTTGGGGTGGTTTTTTTTTGTTTGTTCTTTGTGAAGGCTGGGGAAGTGTTTTTCGTTTGGTTTGGTGGTAGTAGTTGTGGTGGTGGTGGATTTGTGTGTGTGTGTGTGTGTGTGTGTGTGTGTGTGTGTGTGTGTGTGTGTGTGTGTGTGTGTGTGTGTGTGTGTGTGTGTGTGTGTTACTAGGGCACTTGGGAAGCCCAGTTGTGTTTTTTTTTGCAGATTACATAGTTCTGTGTAGGCAAGTTTTGTTTTTGTAAGTTTTTGACCAGAAAAAGAATTCAAAAAAGAAGAAAAAGAAAAGCCTAAAACCATTTGTACCCAAAACCATTTCAAAACCACTGTAGGGAAAAAAAACAAAACTGGGCTAGTTTTTAAAAATGATTTTATAGCAACACTTTTATTCTTTAAGGCCTCACTTTTGTGTCAGGGAAAGAAAAGAAGTATACCATAAGTAATTACATGTATGTATATCTGGAAGACAAGAGAACGATTTTATTTATTTATTTATTTATTCTTTTATATCGAGGATAATGGTACTCATGTGCATTTTTTTACATCCAGTCCTCGTGTGTATGTGGTTTTGAAAATGTTGTCATCTGTTTAAAGAAAAATAAGAAACAAAAGAAAATGAATGCTCCACCTTCAGGATTTTCATAGATTGTGAGAGAGCTGTAGGCCTATATGTCCCTCTTCAGTCAAGTTAAGCAGCATGGAGGTGGTTACGAGTTGAACGGGTGACCGTTTGTGCGCCTTGGCTTCAGTACAGTCCCCCCAGTTCACCCAGCAGTAAATGGGTACCCGCCTTCTTAAGAGTCAGCGAAAGGTAAAGCAGCGAGGGAGAGGAGATGGGCGCCGCCCTCAACATGCTGGCCCCTAGAGAAGCTGAGGTCTGACGCCTGGCTCCCCTACGACCCACCAGGTTATGGGACACCTTTACCTTTATGTCCCTCTTCACGTTTCTGGTTGGACAGAGAGCAGTACTTGCCCTGATCACGAATAAACTCTGCACCGGGAAATGAATCACTGAATAATGAAGACTACTTGTTTTTCATAATTATTTCCCTTCCATATCGCAAAACCGCCGCCGCGCAAAACACGCGCCAAAAACACACACCATGCCGTACTATGCAAATGAGGGGGCAGCAGATAACGCACAACGCAGGCCCATTGGCTGCTCATTTATTTATTATGAGGGGCGCGTGCAGCCTCGTTTTAGCCCACTCACGCAAGCATGCGCAGACAAAGGTTCCGTTATCAGACAATGGTTCCGGTTATCGGGTTGACCAGAGGCCGAGTGGACGGTCCATGTAATAAAGAGGATGAGGGGATAGTGGGATTATGGGAAGCAACTCTAATCTATTAATCAGTCTAACGTTTACTTTCCCCATGGGCTAACCAAAACGTCCTCTGTGTGTGGTTGTTATTGTACAGCTATGATGGATGATAGCTGTGATGAGAGGAAATGCGGCCAGGAGAATAGAAATCAAGATCTTGCGGCATCAGATCCAACATTGCAAGGTTGGGGTCCAGCGTAACAATGATAAGAGATGAAAGTTAAAGTCTGTCCCAAGCCTAAGGCTCATAAGGCCGGTGCTTATCCCGGTTTCTGTGGCGTTAAGCGACTGAGAGTCATAGACTCCCCCCTGGATAGGACGCCAGTCTATCGCAGGGTTAACCCCCAACACAAGGTTGGTACCCCTTTTACACCTGGGTGGGGTGAGCAAGAGATGAAAGAGGGCTTGTGAATCGTTTCAAAAGAATCGGGGGCTGCGATGTGAGGTTTCGGGTGTTTTAAGATCTACCCAGTCTGAATAATTATCTAGTCTAGATCCTATCTTGCGAGCTCTCAGGGTCGGCATTCTTGTTGTCAAAGGGTGATGGCGTTTTGTCTTAGTATTGATGGAAATGTCTATGGTTAGGGTAGTTTAAACCCCAAACAGGTTTAAACAACCATCACCTGCAGAGTACAAAGTGCACGACTATAGCACATTGTTGAGAACAATCAAACAAAATGGAGAAATAAAGTAAAATTCGGTCAGCTATTGGTCTTGTAAAATAAAACCTTAAAACAAAGGTAGTGTCACCCCCCAAAAAAACAACAACAACAACAACAACAACAAAACAAACAAAAAAACCAAACCACCCAAAACAACAACAACAAAAAAAAACGTCAGTATGGTCGAACTGCTAGCATTTGGTTTTGCGTGCACACACACACACACACACACACACACACACACACACACACACACACACACACACACACACACACACACACACACACACACACACACACAGAGATGTTCTTCGAATGATACTATAAGCCCAGGTGGCGTATAATGAATGCAGTACATCTTGCGAACACGCTAAAACCTGTTCCGCTTTTCGAAAGAGTAAACCATTGTGTGGCGGTGGGAACAGATGGCAAAACTTACGAAAATCGCGTGCACACAGGGACTGGATGTAAAAAAAGCCCATGATTGCTTATTCCATTGTCCTTGAAAGAAAAGAACAGATAAATATGCACACACACACACACACACACACACACACACACACACACACACACACACACACACACACACACACACACACCACAGATCGGCCACAAAAAATGGTGATTTGGAGTCATTAGGCTAAACTCGAAATTTTGATGTGCTGATGGGAATCATAGTCCCCCCCCCCCCTCTCTGTCTGTCTGTCTGTCTGTCTGTCTCTCCTACACACACACACATAAATATATATATATATATACATATATGCTACACACACACACATATATATGTGTATATATATGTATATATATATATATATATATGAGAGAGAGAGAGAGAGAGAGAGAGAGAGAGAGATAGAGAGAGAGAGAGAGAGAGAGAGAGAGAGAGATGACTATTGCGTTTCATATTTCCCGCAGTGGCTAGCATCTGTGTTCTCCTCCAAAAAAACTACAACAGGTAGGCATAATAGACATAAGTAATTTGATGTGGCATGTTTATGGTACCTGTGTATAACAAGTTAATATAACGCATGGAACCCAGTTCTGTGTGTGTGCCCTGACTTACCTGTGGTATACCTTAACACTCACATCACGATGCTAACTCATAGCGCTGAAATTTGAGCCAGGTATGTTTGCAAAATGGCGGAAAATGATCCTACATAATGTGTAGGCCTACTTGCTTATTAGTCTGAGGGCATCCGCACACATCAACACGCATGCACACACGCGCGCGTGCACACACGCACACACATGCCCTCGCGCAGACACAAACAGACACACACACACGCGCTCACGCGCGTACACACACACGCAAGCACACACACACATACACGCACGCACACACACACACATATACATACATAGCCTATAGGCACTCACACACGTGGGCACTCACGCATGTACGTATGCACACACACACACACACACACACACACACACACACACACACACACACACACACACACACACACACACACACACGCGCACGCACGCACACGCACGCATGCACGCACGTTCGTACGTAGGTACGTACGTACGTACACACACACACACACACACACACACACATACACACCACACACACAGACACACACACACAGACACACACACACACACACACACACACACACACACACACACACACACACACACACACACACACATGCCCGTGCGGAACCCGACCTACTGACCGACCAAGATTATACATGAGAAAGTAAGACAAATGCAGTAAGCATAAAAGTCAACAAAGAAAGAGACAAACAAACAGACAAGGTGAACAGAATCATTCATAATATAAAAATCTCCGAATTTGTAATGCAGCTACCTTAACCGTGGGTTTAAACGGTTAAAAAGTTAAAGTCTGTCCCGAGCCATAAGGCTCATCAGGCCGGTGCTTATCCCGGTTTCTGTGGCGTTAAGCGACTGAGAGTCATAGACTCCCCCCTGGATAGGACGCCAGTCTATCGCAGGGTTAACCCCCAACACAAGGTTGGTACCCCTTTTACACCTGGGTGGGGTGAGAAAATAGCCGTAAAGTGCCTTTTCCAAGGGCACAACGCCATAGCGGAATAGCTGGGATCGAACCCGCAACCTTTAGATTACGAGTACAACGCCCTAACCACTAGGCCACAGCGGCGGCAAGGTTTAAACGGTCGCATACGCAAAATCTCATCATTGGTAAACCTCAAAGCTGTAGCCAGGAACAAAAAGAAAATCACACAAAAGAAAACAAAACCAAAGTTGCCGGTACGTTTTATTAATAATACATCGCAAGAAATGGAGCACACACAATAAGTATAACTGAATTGATAGCACGGTATAAGGGAAACAACTCGTTAAGAACAGTAGTGAACACGAATAGACTCCCTTTACATTTAACTACAAAAATTTACTGGACATGTACGCGCACACCCACACATGTGAACTTACTTTCTGTCTTTGATTATATTAGGGTCACAGCGGGGTAATCCGATTTAGATATTGTACTATTAACCATCATCACCACCACTTAACAGCTCTCAGACTACCACGATTTGATGGAAGCTGTTTAGTTGTGATTGTGTTTAGCCTACGTCCAAGTTTTCCTTTACTAATTCTCACATTCCCCCCGTGGGGATGTCGGGGTCCTGTCAATATAAATAGCATCCCCACCTTCTGGAAATTCTGTGGCTAGAAATTCCCTCTTTTCGACCCCTCTCTTTTTTTCTGCCTTGTTCCTTTTCTTCCCGTCACCTCCATCTTGTCTATTTTCTTCCTTCTAGGCCCACTCTCCTGCCTTTTTATTTTTTTTCACCCAGAAAGACTTAAAAAAAAGAGAAGAAGATAACAATTCTACCCTATGCCGAAGTCAGATGCACTGGGTCTGACTTGTTAGGCGCTTTACGGCAGTACAACGCACTTTTGCTTGTATAACAGCCAAAACAACAGTTGCAGTGTGAGCGTTCGACAACGAAGAAGAATATGGACTTTACTGAGCTCGTGGCAAATGAATCTTTGATAGGAAGCAATCTGGGTGATAAGAATTACAAGATTTTGTTACTAAAAGGTGATACAAATTACAAGATTTTATTATTAAAACACACCAAAACAACCCCTCCCTGGGTTAGGGACTGAAAACTTACACATTAAAATGATATAACAATAATAATAATAATAATAATAATAATAATAATAATAATAATAATAATAATAACAATACATGGAATTTATATAGCGCTATATCTTGTAAAAACAAATCAAAGCGCTTGCACTCGACCCTCACAACAAACAAGCAACCAATGACAATGAATAATTCTAGCAAATTCGAAAGCACACTCACACGCATATACAGATCCATTTACACACTTGAACATACACGCACTACACATTCATTATTTAAAACAATGAGCAAATTCAACACCAATGAACTTACAACACACACACACACACACACACACACACACACACACACACACACACACACACACACACACACCATGGAAAACTTCAAAACTTACTAAAAGAAAAAAAAAGGTCCCCCCCCAAAAAAAACAAAAAAAAACAACAACAACACAACAACCCCCCCAAAAACAACAACAACAACAACAACCCAACAAAACAAAACAACAAAAAACCCCCACCAAAAGTGAACTACACTTTCAATCGTCCGTTTATTTTTAATGTTGATCAATGTTAAAAAAAAAATCCCCCCAAAACCCTCTGGCACCAAATCGCTTCACAAACTTATAAGGGCAGTGGCGCCAAAGGTTCCGGCTCCCGATACTGACACAAGGGAGAGAACTTGACATCGGTGTAGCCAAAAGCGGCAGGGCCGACAACTGGCAGGGCGCGGGGTGAGGCCATGGGGGGAGGGGAGGCCAGCACCAGCACCATCACCCTCTGGCCGTAGCGCACCTCCTCTGTAGGAATGGGCTCCGCCGTCTCCCCGTCCACGATGATGATGACGTCCGGCACTGTGGCCAGGATCCCCAGTTCTCTCCCTTCCTGTCAACCACCCAATCGGAAAAAATAATGTATGAATTCGGTTGATAATTAAAATATGAATGGATAGAAAATAGTGCGGAGAATAGGAGAAAAAAAAAATCGCTTGGTTTTGTTCTACAATGCAGCATATTCCTTTTTTTGGAGATGGATGAAATAGTAAATGAATGAATGAGTGAATGGATACAAAAAACTGAAGCTTTTTGAATAGCATCATTCTGGAAAAGGTATTAAAGAGCTATTTATTACAGAAAAAAAGTGGGGTAAATTAATCTGGGCTCTGTCTCTGGGTCTCTTGTCCCCTCCCCTTCTCTGTCTGTCTGTCTGTCTGTCTGTCTGTCTGTCTCTCTCACACACACACACACACACACACACACACACACAACCCGCCAGCTCTTGCATGAAAGTGGTGGGCGTTTTAAAAGATAAACATATCAGTGTGCGCAAGATGCTGTATTTTTGTTTTCACATTTTAAAGTATAATCCAAAACATTTATTCATTCTTTTATATCGAGGATAATAGAATAGACACTCGTGTGCTTTTTTTTTTTTACATCCAGTCCCCGTGTGTACGCAGTTTTGTAAATCTTGTCATCTGTTCCCACCAGCACACAATGCCCTACTCTTACGAAAAGCGGAACAGGATTTAACGTACGCTCAAGATGTTCTGCATGAGTTCGCACACGGGACCTCGGTTTATAATCTCATCCAAAGGACTTGTGAGGAGAGTGGAGTCAGCACTGATGTTAACTCCAGGGGGAGAAAAAAAAATCCCCTCGTAACCGGGAATCGAACCCGGGGTTTCTGGCGTGGGTTCTGACCTCGTCCACGTGTCTCACGACCAGGTTCTCATTCTGGAAGTTCAGCACCAGACGCATCACGTTCTCTCTGCCGTCAGCCGTCGTCTGCTCCGATCCCGCCGCGGGGTCATAGGGCACGCCCTCGATGCGCACACGGCCGAAGTTAAAGGCGCCGTTGGTTTCGCGGTTGACGTCGCAGATCTTGCCGACGATGAGGACTTTGGTGTCCTCCACCCTCATCAGGCCCTGTATGGGGTCCTCTTTCTGCTGCCGGGCTCGGAGAATGCTGTCGCCGATTGTCCACGCGCGGGAGTAGGACCTGAAACATTGATTTTCTTTTTCTTTTTTGTTGTGGGGGGGAGGGGGGGGAGGGGGATGTGATGCTGCCAGACTAAGACTAAGGGATGGATGGATGGATGGATGGATGGATGGATGGATAGATAGATAGATAGATAGATGGATGGATGGATGGATAGATGGATAGATGGATAGATGGATAGATGGATAGACAGACAGACAGACAGACAGACAGACAGACAGACAGACAGATAGATAGATAGATAGATAGACAGATAGACAGATAGATAGATAGATAGATAGATAGATAGATAGATAGATAGATAGATAGATAGATGAATAGATAGATGGATAGATAGATAGATCAATCTATCTACAGATAGATAGATAGATAGATATCTATATATGATTGATTATTGATCTATTTTGATATCTATCTATCTATCTATCTATCTATCTATCTATCTATCTATCTATCTATCTATCTATCTATCTATCATCACACAAAATGAACGTTTATACAAAGTGGTTCTCATTTTGGGATGCGTTTTGGAATTATATCCTTTACACTCGTAACCTACCTGAGAATAGTCTTTTCTATCACAACCCCCACTCTCACAGGAGCATCTGCAACTCCTGCCTGGGAGCCCATCTCCTGGGTAACCTGTCGGAAGAGGTCCTCGGCTTGTCGTGCGGTCTCTGCCCTCAGAATCACAGCTCTTCTTCCCCTATCGTCCACCAGAACCATAGGGTATGGCTTCTCTCCGCAAATGTACGGCAGAAACATCTGCAGAAACCGATGGTTTGCTTGTGTTGGTTACGTGTTAGATAAAATTGTGGAGAAACATTTACATAAACCAATAGTTGCCTTGTTTGTGTTGGTTACGTGTAAGACTGGATTGTGACGAAACCTTGAAATCAACAATTGACTCACTTGCTGGTTACGCATTAAATAAGATTTTGAAGTAACATCTGCAGAAACCAATTGGATTGGTTGTGTTGATTACGTGTAAGATTGGATTGTGAAGAAACATCTACAGAAACTAACAGTTGCCTTGTTTGTGTTGGTTACGTGTAAGACTGGATTGTGACGAAACCTTGAAATCAACAATTGACTCACTTGCTGGTTACGCGTTAAATAAGATTTTGAAGGAACATCTACAGAAACCAAGAGTTTGTTTGTTTGTGTTGGTTACGTGTAAGACTGGATTGTGAAGAAATATCTACATAAACCAATAGTTGCCTTGTTTGTGTTGGTCACGTGTTAGATTGGATCGTGAAAAAAACATCTGCACAAACCAACAGTTGGCTTTTTTTTTATATACCACTTTGTCACAGCAGATTTCTCTGTGCGTGAAATTCGGGCTGCTCTCCCTGTGGGGAGTGCGTGGCGTCGCCACAAGTGCAGCGCCTACCCATTATTTGTTATTTCTTGTCCCTGTCTGCAACTGTCTTTGTTCCCCTATCAGAGTAGCTTTTTTTCTGCAGAATTTTGCCAGGGATAACCCCCTTGTTGCCGTGGGTTCTTTTACTTGCGCTAAATAGTGATGTATAACATCAAAGTTTATCGTCTCATCCGAAAGACTAGCGCCCAGACCACCACTCATGGTCCAACGGATGGGGGGAAAAGTTTGGGGCCCAAACGGGATTCGAACCATCGCACACTCCGACCCGGACTTTTTGCTTTCTAGGCAGGCGCGTTACCTCTAGACCACCGATCCACCCTTGTTTGCGTTGGTTACGTTTATTTATTTATTTTTATTTTTTATTTATTCTTTTATATCGAGGATAATGGAATAAGCACTCTTGTGCTTTTTTTCATCCAGTCCCCGTGTGTATGCAGATTTGTAAATGTCATCTGTTCCCACCGGCACACGATGGCCTACTCTTACGAAAAGCGGAACAGGATTTAACGTGTGCGCAAGGTGTCCTGCGTGTGTTCGCACACGGGGCCTCGGTTTAAAGTCTCATCCGAAGGACTTTGGGGGAGAGTGGAGTCAGCACTGATGTTAACTCCAGAAGAAAAATCTCCTCGACTTTAAGATTCGAGTGTGAAGAAACATCTGCAGAAGCCAACAATAGACGTACTTGCTGGTTACGTATTAGATCATATAGCAATGATTGTTGTCAGTCATATGAGCGAAAATGCATTGTGCTACCGTTAAGCGCAGTTAAATTTGGGCTGCTCTTCCCTGGAAAAGCGCGTCGCCACAAGAGCAGCTCCACCTATTTTTAATTCTTTCTTTCCCTATCAGTATGTGTTATGTTCTCTATCAGAGTAGATCTAGCATGAAAAGGAAAAAAAAAATCAGATTTTCCAGAAGGTTGGGAATGCTATTTATACTGACAGGTCCCCGGCATACATCCCGACAGGAGAGGGGGGGGGGCTGTGTTGTTCAATGCCCCATCTTACGATATGTTAAATGGTTGATGCGCCTGGGCTTCATCACAGTTCTTGAATAAGCCATTGATGCTGGGGGGCAACAGCAAAGTGAGAGGCTGTATGATCAGTGGCTTTCTTTCCAACTCATGGAATGCCACTTTACAACTTAGTCTTTAGTGATCGACAATGACTCTCTGACTACAAGGCTTGACTTGCAGTCCTTTATGTGCTGCTGCAGCCCTGGGGGCTAGTTGTCCTTTGGAGAACATCTCCAACGCTGACTGTCTTTATGCCCTCTTGGCCGAGAGAGTGGGGGTGTGCTGTGGGCAAGGCATCTCCACTATAATCAAATTTCTGCCCAATTTCCGAACTAGCAGCTGCCTCCTCTGCTGCTGTTTTGGAGGTCATCGTCGAACACGAGAGACAAACAAGATTATATATATATATATAGAATATATATATCTATATATATATATCTGTGTGTGTGTGTGTGTGTGTGTGTGTGTGTGTGTGTGTGTGTGTGTGTGTGTGTGTGTGTGTGTGTGTGTGTGAGTGTGTGTGTGAGTGTGTGTGTGTGTGTGTGTGTGTGTGTGTGTGTGTGTGTGTGTGTGTGTGTGTGTGACGCTCCATCACGAAATGAGTCAGCTTAGCACATAATCCACTTTTCCGCTAGGAGCCATTAAAGGCAGGTGGGGTCAAGTTGGCAATTTTGAGATTTTGATTTACTTTTAAAGTATAGCCATTATTCTAC
>CM060345.1:8880328-8882828 GCA_030674155.1 Stramonita haemastoma | reverse complement strand
TAGGAGAAGAGAGGATAGGAGAAGAGAGGAGAGGGGAAGAGAGGGGCAGAGAGGAGAAGAGAGCAGAAGAGGCGAGAAGAGACCAGAGGAGAGGAGAAGAGAAGAGAGGAGAGGAGAAAAAAAAATAAAAGGAGAAAGGAAAGAAGAAAAAAAAGGAATGGAAAATGGAAATCAATATATAAAACTGAAAAAAAAACAACCACCCTCCTTCAAGTTTAAGACTTACAGGATGGCTAGTACTGAAAATCTCCACTTTACAAACACAGCAGAATAAGCGTATATACGGAGCAAATCAAAAACACGTCCTACTGACTTCAGTGTGAACATCACTCTGGCACAATTTTAACCTGAGATTTTACGAACTGACAAAGTGACAGCCCCGATATGGCTTCTGTGGTCGGCGGGGCTATAAACAAAAGGATCGGAATGGATTGGGCCATGATGATGATGATGATCATGATGATGATGATGATGATCTTACCTGTGTAGCTCCCGTGGGCAACCCCTTTTTGGCCTGCTGCTCACGTGTGGCCAGGATGTTGTCGTCCAGGTAGGATTCCAGAGACACCACGCTGTCCACGCGGCCGCTCACCTGGCTGAGGGCCGCTCCAATGGCGTTGGCCACCCCGAAGTGTTCCGGCAGGAACACCTCGCTGACCCCCGGCATCTTCACCTGAAGGTCAGCCAAACATCAGAACAAAGGACAGAGAGGTAGATTTGATTTGATTTGATTTGATTTTGATTTGATTTATTCTTCTATATCGAGGATAATGGAATAAGCACTCTTGTGCTTTTTTCATCCAGTCCCCGTGTGTATGCAGTTTTGTAAATGTCATCTGTTCCCACCGGCACATGATGGCGTACTCTTACGAAAAGCGGAACAGGATTTAACGTGTGCGCAAGGTGTTCTGCGTGCGTTCGCACACGGGTTTAAAGTCTCATCCGAAGGACTTTTGGGGAGAGTGGAGTCAGCACTGATGTTAACTCCAGGAGAAAAATCTCCTCGACCGGACTCGAACCTGGGTCGTCAAATTGCCAGCGCAATGTTCTGACCACTAGGCTATCCCGTCCCCCGTAGAGACAGAGGGAGGGAGGTGGGGGGAGTGGGGGCATCAGAAACAAGGAAGCAATCCACCGACACAGTCCACCAATACATACCCAACCCCCCCACCCCCACCCCCTCAAAAAAAAAAAACACGGCTCACCTCAGGGTCCAACAGCCTGGACCCCCCTCCCACCAGGATGACGGGCAGCGGCTCATCGCTGACGCGCACGCTGTCGATGGCCTCCTCCACCATCTGCTGGATGCGGCGCAGGGCGGCGCTGACCTCGACCCTGGGCAGATGAGCCACCAGGGTCCTGTCCCCCAGGTCCATGAGGCCTGCCGCCACAGCCACGTCTGTTGCCGTCACCCTCCGGCCTGACTGGGGAGCCGTGTTGGCTGAGGCTGAGCCGAAGACCAGGGCTTCCTGGATAGAGCAGGATAATAATAATGATAAATAATAATAATTCATGGAATTTATATAGCGCTATTATCTTGTAAAAACAAATGAAAGCGCTTGCATTCAACCCATACAACACACAAGCAATCAACAACAATTTATAGTTTGAGTAAATTTGAATGTACACACACGCAGTGTATACAGTGTATAGTAGAATATAGTGTAATGTCATGAACACCAGGGCTTCCTGGATATAGCATGATACAGTGTAATGTCATGAACACCAGGGCTTCCTGGATACAGCAGGATACAGTGTAATGTAATGAACACCAGGGCTTCCTGGATACAGCAGGATACAGTGTAATGTGTACACCAGGGCTTCCTGGATATAGCAGGATACAGTGTAATGTAATGAACACCAGGGCTTCCTGGATACAGCAGGATACAGTGTAATGTAATGAACACCAGGGCTTCCTGGATATAGCAGGATACAGTGTAATGTCATGAACACCTGGATATAGCAGGATACAGTGTGACGTAATGAACACCAGGACTTCCTGGATATAGCAGGATACAGTGTAATGAACACCAGGGCTTCCTGGATATAGCAGGATACAGTGTAATGTCATGAACACCTGGATTTAGCAGGACACAGTGTAATGAACACCAGGGCTTCCTGGATATAGCAGGATACAGTGTAATGTCATGAACACCAGGGCTTCCTGGATATAGCAGGACACAGTGTCTGTAACTGGATTTGTTTTCCCTTATCAAAACAGCTTTTTTTTTCTACACAATTTTTCCCAGGGACAACTTCCTCATTGCCATGGGTTCATTTAAAAGTATGTCAAAAGACTGGACCTCCGATTTCTGATTTATCATCTTATCCAAAGGATTTTTTTTGGTTGGTTTCATTTTTGTATTTATCATTTTAAATTTTTTTTATCTGATTTCAATTTCTCATATATATATGAGTATATATATATATATATATATATATATATATATATATATATATATATATATATATATATATATATATATATATATATATATAT
>CM060345.1:8855977-8863477 GCA_030674155.1 Stramonita haemastoma | reverse complement strand
CTTTTGTTTTTCATTCCTCAGTTATTAGAGCTCTCCAGGGGTCAACTAGCTAGTAAAATTAATAACAATCACTTTTCTTTTTTCTTTTCCTCAGTTATTAGAGCTCCAAAGGTACAGCCAATAAAATGAATTAGAACAATCGCCTTTCTTTTCCGCTGCTCTCTGAAGGTGCACCAATAGTGAAATTTTGCGTATGTGCCCCCCCCCCCCCCCCCCCCCCCATGAAGGTAGCAACATTCTGACCAGAGATGTATGCTGGGTATGTTTGTGTTTCTGTAACCCACTGAACACTGACTTGAATGACGGGATCTTTAACGTGCATTTGTTATTTTCAAATGTATATATATATATATATATATATATATATATATATATATATATATATATATATATATATATATATATATATATATATACACGAAGAATTAAGGTGTTGGCAGGTCTGCACTTGAAATTGATAGTTCAGGCAGGTAGGAGAGAGACAGAGACAGAGACAGAGACAGACAGACAGGGAGAGACATACATAACTTTTAAGTCAGTCAAGTGATTCTTCTGCTATCAACCAGTTAGCATACAGAAAGATTAATAAGCACTGGGAAAAACAATCAACCAACCCCCAACCTTCTCCTCTCCCCCCCCCCCCACCTACCCCTTCCCCCAACCTACCCCATCCCTCCCCAAAAACCCGAACAAGACCAAGACAAACAGCACCCCCCCCCCCCTCTTCCTACCAAACAAAACCCAAACACAAAAAACCCCTAGCACACCCAATTCGGAGGATAGGTAAACTTACATAAGACTTCGGTTCTAGCCAGATTGAGTCATAATTATTTCTGTCACTGGAAGAAAGGTACTGGGACAGAACACTTGTTGTGTTGCAAATATCATTCCCTCTTATTGCCTGCGCCTCTAATGATTAACAGCACACGTCATACGATAACAACAACAACGATGATTTCTTTGTGCAAACGAACATCAATGACTTGGCTCCAAGCAGCAGGTTTTGGCTGTAGATATTAGCTGTTGAGAACAAAATGAAGAGATTGAAAAAACAAAAAAAAGCAATATGGCGCTGAACAGTCCGCCATGATGGATTAGAACTGCCTATATCACGTGGTACAATGTCACATGATAACTCTTGCTGATGATTATCAGTGGTCGTGGTGGTGAGGGGGGGGGGAGGTGAGGGATGATGGAAAAGAGCTTGGCATTATTGATTGGTTGCATATATATAGTAACAGCTTGTTTGATTGGTTAAGGGACTTAGTGTGCCAAGGGTAAACACACACACACACACACACACACCACACTTTCCCTATGGCGCTCAACTACTGAACAAAGCTGAGAGAAATAGGCATACACTTGTTTCAATGTTGGCTAAATGTTTGATGAGTCGATATATATATATATATATATATATGTATATTGTTAGAAATATATATATAGAGAGAGAGGTACATATACATACATACATACATATATATATATATATATATATATATATATATATATATATATATATATATATATATATATATATATATATATATATATATATATATATATATATATGTACTTTGAACTTCCTTAGAGAATCTGACCCCCCCCCCCCCCCCCTCCGTGTAATATGAGTGAAGGTGTCATTGTTGGTCACTAAGAACAAGGTTGTTTTAAGGAAGGAATCTGGTTTTGGTTTTTATCTCATTTTATGTGTGGTTGATGTGGTTTCTCCCACAACACGATGCTATGCTGGGTTGTCCCTTATGGTTAACCAGGGCATTGATACAAGGAAGGACAGTAGAGTTGGTTTTATACCCGGTTTTAATCTGTGTATAATCGCAAGCAGCGTTGAGCGTGGTTGCCAATGGGATGGATGATCCTTTGCCGCCTTGGCTTCAGTGCAGTTCCCCCAGTTCACCCTGCTGTATATGGGTACCTGCCCTCTTTAGGGTCAGGGAAGGTGAAGCAGCGAGGGAGAGGAGATGGGCGCCACCCTCAATATGCTGGCCCTTAGAGAAGCTGAGGTCTCTGAAGTCTCGCTCCCCTACGACCAGGCAGGTTATGGGACACCTTTACCTTTTACCTTTTATAGTTGCACAGTTTTCATCTGATTTTTTTTGGTGAAAAAACGAATGAGGTGACAGCCCCGACATGGCCTGTGTGGTCGGTGGGGATATAAACAAGAAGATTGGATTGGATTGGGATGGAGGAAGAAAAATGCGACGAAAGATATCGTCAAGATCGCCAAGATCACATCGTATGATAGTAGACATGAGGAACACGGGGAGGGCACAAAACAAACCTAAGCATGTACACACCATATGTTGCCCACAACTGTGGATGATTTGCCACATTGTCCACATAGGGGAAACAACAACAGGGGAAACCAATTGAGTTGAGGTCCTCATCAGCTCGAAGGAGATCATTGGCTTTGACACCAGCATCCTGCTGATGTGGTATGGTGATAAGCTTAGCCCCTTGTCAATGGCGGAATATTAGAGTCAGAAGATATATTATACAGGTGTGTGTTTTGTTGGTTTTTTTTTGTTTTTTTTTTGGGGGGGGGTGTTCTTTGTGAAGGCTGGGGAAGTGTTTTTCGCTTGGTTTGGTGGTAGTAGTTGTGGTGGTGGTGGTTTGGTGTGTGTGTGTGTGTGTGTGTGTGTGTGTGTGTGTGTGTGTGTGTGTGTGTGTGTGTGTGTGTGTGTGTGTTACAAGGGCACTTGGGCAGCCCAGTTTTTTTGTTTGTTTTTTTGCAGATTACATAGTTCTGTGTAGGCAAGTTTTGTTTTTGTAAGTTTTTGACTGGAAAAAGAAGAATTCAAAAAAGAAGAAAAAGAAAAGCCTAAAACCATTTGTACCCAAAACCATTTCCAAACCACTGTAGTAAAAAAACAAAAAAAAACAACAAACTGGGCTAGTTTTTAAAAATGATTTTATAGCAACACTTTTATTCTTTAAGGCCTCACTTTTGTGTCAGGGAAAGAAAAGAAGTATACCATAAGTAATTACATGTATGTATATCTGGAAGACAAGAGAACGATTTTATTTATTTATTTATTTATTCTTTTATATCGAGGATAATGGTACTCATGTGCATTTTTTTTACATCCAGTCCTCGTGTGTATGTGGTTTTGAAAATGTTGTCATCTGTTTAAAGAAAAATAAGAAACAAAAGAAAATGAATGCTCCACCTTCAGGATTTTCATAGATTGTGAGAGAGCTGTAGGCCTATATGTCCCTCTTCAGTCAAGTTAAGCAGCATGGAGGTGGTTACGAGTTGAACGGGTGACCGTTTGTGCGCCTTGGCTTCAGTACAGTCCCCCCAGTTCACCCAGCAGTAAATGGGTACCCGCCTTCTTAAGAGTCAGCGAAAGGTAAAGCAGCGAGGGAGAGGAGATGGGCGCCGCCCTCAACATGCTGGCCCCTAGAGAAGCTGAGGTCTGACGCCTGGCTCCCCTACGACCACACAGGTTATGGGACACCTTTACCTTTATGTCCCTCTTCACGTTTCTGGTTGGACAGAGAGCAGTACTTGCCCTGATCACGAATAAACTCTGCACTGGGAAATGAATCACTGAATAATGAAGACTACTTGTTTTTCATAATTATTTCCCATTCCGTATCGCAAAACCGCCGCTGCAAAACACGCGCCAAAAACACACACCATGCCGTACTATGCAAATGAGGGGGCAGCAGATAACGCACAACGCAGGCCATTGGCTGCTCATTTATTTATTATGAGGGGCGCGTGCAGCCTCGTTTTAGCCCACTCACGCACGCATGCGCAGACAAAGGTTCCGTTATCAGACAATGGTTCCGGTTATCGGGGTTGACCAGAGGCCGAGTGGACAGTCCATGTAATAAAGAGGGTGACGGGATGGTGGGATTATGTGAAGCAACTGTAATCTATTAATCAGTCTAACGTTTACCTTCCCACGGGCAAACCAAAACGTCCTCTGTGTGTGTGGTTGTTATTGTACAGCTATGATGGATGATAGCTGGGATGAGAGGAAACGCGGCCAGGAGAATAGAAATAAAGATCTTGAGGCATGGGATTCAACAATGCAAGGTTGGGTCCAGCGTAACAATGATAAGAGATGAAAGTTAAAGTTAAAGTCTGTCCAGAGCCTTAAGGCTCATCAGGCCGGTGCTTATCCCGGTTTCTGTGGCGTTAAGCGACTGAGAGTCATAGACTCCCCCCTGGATAGGACGCCAGTCTATCGCAGGGTTAACCCCCAACACAAGGTTGGTACCCCTTTTACACCTGGGTGGGGTGAGCAAGAGATGAAAGGAGCTTGTGAACAGTTTCAAAAGAATCGGGGCTGCGATGTGAGGTTTCGGGTGTTTTAAAGATCTACCCAGACTGAATAATGATCTAGTCTAGATCCTATCTTGCATGCAGCTCTCAAGAGTCGGCATTCTTGTTGTCAAGGGGTGATGGCGTTTTGTCTTAGTATTGATGAAAATGTCTATGGTTAGGGTAGTTTAAACCCTGAACTTTTGATGTGCTCATGGAAATCATAGTCCTCTCTCTCTCTCTCTCTCTCTCTCTCTCTCTCTCTCTCTCTCTCTCTCTCTCTCTCTCTCTCTCTCTCTCTCTCTCTCTCTCTCTCTCTCCTACACACATACACAAGCACACACACACACACACACACACACACACACACACACACACACACACACACACACACACACACACACACACACACACACATGATTATACTACACACACGCACACGCACACACACACATATGTATATATAATTATATATATATAACATCTATTTAAATTTTAATCTTATTTTTCTATTTAATATAAAAGAAATAATAAAATAAATAAATAAAATATCACAAACACACACATATGAATACATACATATATATATATATATATATATATATATATATATATATATATATATATATATATATATATATATATATATATATATATATATATATATATATGCGTTTCATATTTCCCGCAGTGGCTTGCATCTGTGTGCTCCTCCCAAAAAACTACAACAGGTAGGCTTAATAGACATAAGTAATTTGATGTGGCATATTTATGGTACCTGTATATAACAAGTTAATACAACGCATGGAACCCAGTTCTGTGTGTGTGCCCTGACTTACCTGTGGTATACCTTAACACTCACATCACGCTGCTGACTCATAGCGCTGAAATTTGAGCCATGTATGTTTGCGAAATGGCGGAAAATGATCCTACATAATGTGTAGGCCTACTTGCTTATTAGTCTGAGGGCATCCGCACACATCAACATGTAGGCCTACGCACGCGCGCGCGCGTGCACACACGCACACACATGCCCTCGCGTAGACACAGACAGACACACACACACGCGCGCTTACGTATGTAGGTAGGTACACATACACACACACACACACACACACACACACACGCACGCACGCACGCACGCACGCACACAGACACAGACACAGACACACACACACACACACACACACACACACACACACACACACACACATATGCCCGTGTGGAACCCGACCTACTGACCGACCAAGATTATACATGAGAAAGTAAGACAAATTGCAGTAAACATAAAAGTCAACAAAGAAAGAGACAGACAAACAGACAAACAAGGTGAACAGAATCATTCATCTAAAAATCCCCGAATTTGTAATGCAGCTACCTTAACCGTGGGTTTAAACGGTCGCACACGCAAAATCTCATCATTGGTGAACCTCAAAAAGCTCTAGCCAGGAACAAAAAGAAAATCATACAAAAGAAAACAAAACCAAAGTTGCGGGTACGTTTTATTAATAATACATCACAAGAAATGGAGCACACACACACACAATATAACTTAACTGATAGCACGGTATAAGGGAAACAACTAGTTAACAACAGTAGTGAACACGAATAGACTCCCTTTACATTTCACTACAAAAATTTAATGGACATGTACGCGCACACCCACACATGTGAACTTACTTTCTGTCTGTGATTATATTAGAGTCACAGCGGGGTGATCCGATTTAGATATTGTACTATTAACCATCATCACCACCACTTAACAGCTCTCAGACTACCACGATTTGATACAAGCTGTTTAGTTGTAATTGTGTTTAGCCTACGTCCAAGTTTTCCGTTACTAATTCTCACATTCCCCCCGTGGGGATGTCGGGGTCCTGTCAATATAAATAGCATCCCCACCTTCTGGAAATTCTGTGGTAGGAATTGCCTCTTTTCGATCCCTCTCTTTCTTTCTGCCCTGTTCCTTTTCTTCCCGTCACCTCCATCTTGTCTGTTTTCTTCCTTCTAGGTCCACTCTCCTGCCTTTTTATTTTTTTTCACCCAGAAAGACTTAAAAAAAAAGAAGAAGATAACAATTCTACCCTATGCCGAAGTCAGATGCACTGGGTCTGACTTGTTAGGCGCTTTACGGCAGAACAACGCACTTTTGCTTGTATAACAGCACAAATAACACTTGCAGTGTGAGCGTTCGACAACGAAGAAGAATATGGGCTTTACTGAGCTCGTGGCAAATAAATCTTTGATAGGAAGCAATCTGGGTGATAAGAATTACAAGATTTTGTTACTAAAAGGTGATACAAATTACAAGATTTTATTACTAAAAAACAACAACACCAAAACAACCCCTCCCTGGGTTAGGGACTGAAAACTTACACATTAAAATGATATAATAATAATAATAATAATAATAATAATAATAATAATAATAATAATAATAATAATACATGGAATTTATATAGCGCTATATCTTGTAAAAACAAATCAAAGCGCTTGCACTCGACCCTCACAACAAACAAGCAGCCAATGACAATGAATAATTCTAGCAAATTCGAAAGCACACTCACACGCATATACAGATCCATTTACACACTTGAACATACACGCACCACTCATTCAATATTCAACAATGAGCAAATTCAACACTGATGAACTCACACACACACACACACACACACACACACACACACACACACACACACACACACACACACACACACACACACACACACACACACACACACACATGGAAAACTTCAAAACTTACTAAAAGAAAAAAAAAGGTCCCCCACCAAAAAACAACAACAACAAAACAAAATCAAAACAAACAACAAACAACCCCCCCAAAAAACAACAACAACAACAACAACAAACAACAAAAAACCCCAACAAAACAAAACAAAACCCCCCCACCAAAAGTGAACTACACTTTCAATCGCCCGTGTATTTTTAATGTTGAACAATGTTAAAAAAAAAATCCCTCAAAACCCTCTGGCACCAAATCGCTTCCCAAACTTATTAAGGCAGAGGCGCCAAAGGTTCCGGCTCCCGATACTGACACAGGGGAGAGAATTTGACATCGGCGCAGCCAAACGCGGCAGGGCCGACAACTGGCAGGGCGCGGGGTGAGGCCATGGGGGGAGGGGAGGGCAGCACCAGCACCATCACCCTCTGGCCGTAGCGCACCTCCTCTGTAGGAATGG
>CM060345.1:8848477-8850977 GCA_030674155.1 Stramonita haemastoma | reverse complement strand
CAGTGCAGTGCAGTGCAGTGCAGTGCAGTGCAGTGCAGTGCAGTACAGTAGAGTTCAGTACAGTACAGTACAGTACAATACAGTACAGTTCAGTGCAGTACAGTGTAGTACAGTGCAGTACAGTACAGTATAGTATTGTACAGTACAGTACAGTACAGGACAGTGCAGTACAATGCAGTGCAGTACAATGCAGTACAGTGCAGTACAGTGCAGTACAGTGCAGTACAGTACAGTACAGTACAGTACAGTACCGTACGGTGCAGTGCAGTGCAGTGCAGTACAGTACAGTACAGTACAGTACAGTACAGTACAGTACAGTACAGTACAGTACAGTACAGTACAGTACAGGCATGCTATGCTGTGCTGTGCTGTGCTGTGCTGTGTTGAGTGTGTGTGTGCTTTGAATTAAAGGAACTTTAAGAAGAGATGGGAGGACGACATCAGCGAATGGACAAGGCCTAGAACTCAACAAAACCCTGAGAAAGGCAGAAGAGAGAGAGGATTGGAGGGAACTGGTTGTCAAGTCTTCAAGGGTGCCCCCACGGTCACCAGACTAAGGGATAGATAGATAGATAGCTAGATAGCTAGATAGATAGATAGATAGATAAGTAACAGGAGTGGTATAAATCTGTTTTTTTCCCTTCAATCATTAATTAATGATTGTACTCACCGCTCACACTCACCACTCACTCACCACCACCCCCCCCCCCCACACACACAAACCTACCGCCATGCGCGCGCGCACGCGCCCCACGTGAGGGCTGCCCCCTCCCCCTCCCCCCAGCAGCCCCGCCCCCACAGCGATGCACTCCACGTCCCAGGCCGTCAGGATCCACTCCCCGCTCTGGGGGTCCACCTGGGGCCGGGAAGGGGTCAGGCCTGCCCACGTGACCCCCAGGTCAGAGTCCAGCTCCGCGGGGTCAACTATGGTGGAACCTGTGACGGAGTGAAGCTGTTTTGTGACGTCAGTTGTGACGTCAGTGTCCAGGATGTGAATCCCCCAGGGTTCAGTCCACGGGGTGATGTCACCTGAGGTCACGGGGTCTAGTAGATCGCCGACGGCTTTTACCTGTGTATGAGACAAGTAAAGATTAGGGGGACGGGATAGCCTAGTGGTCAGAACATTGCGCTCGCAATTTGACAACCCGGGTTCGATTCCCGTTCGTGGGGATTTTTTCTCCTGGAGTTATCATCAGTGCTGACTCCACTCTCCCCAAAAGTCCTTGGGATGAGACTGTAAACCGAGGCGAAGAAGAAGAAGAAGAAGAAGAAGAAGAAGAAGAAGAAGAAGAAAGTAGCTGTATCATTTTTTTTTTCGGGAGAGGACAATACCTGAATTTCATAAAATTATTTTAAAAAAATTCCACCCTCAGCCTTGAACTTAAATCTAAAAAAAAAAAAGAAAAGAAAAGCAATCTTCTTGCCAACCTCATCCTCATCCACAAACAACCCTGTAACAACACAACAGACGTTTCCCCCAAAACAAAAGTTCAACACTTCTCACCTCTTCCGCACCCTGCACAAGCCAAAACAAGCTTGCGCATTAAAAAAGGCCTCAGGCACAGACCTTGACCCTGGTGGTGCACCCTGGCAAGTAGGTCAAGGTCACCTCCTCCACCTCCACGACCTCCAGAGAGGCGGGGTCGGCCCCTGACTGCAGCGCCATCTGGCGGGCTCTGTCGCACACGTCCAGCACTGCCTTGTCCCGGGCAGTCTCCAGCAGGGGCTTTCTGACAGCGCTGACCACCTTGTCTATCTCCTCCTGTACAGCAGCAGCGAAGGTGGTAGGTAGGTAGGTAGGTAGTAGGTAGGTTAGGTTAGGTCAGTGCAGTGTGGTGGGGGTATAGGACAGTATAGTGCAATGCAGTGTGGTGCGGTGTGGTGTGGTGTGGTGTGGTGTGGTGTGGTGTGGTGTGGTGTTGTCTCTTCCTGTACAGCAGCGGCGGTGAGAAAGGAGAGGACAGGAGAGGAGAAGAGAGGAGAGGAGAGGAGAAGAGAGGGAGGTGAGGAGAAGAGAGGAGAGGAGAGAAAAGAAGAGAAAAGAGGAGAGAAGAGAGGAGAGGAGAGAGAAGAAGAGAAGAGAGGAGAGGAGAGAGAAGAGAGGAGAGGTAAAGAGAGGAGAGGAGAGAGAAGATAGGAGAAGAGAAGACAGGAGAGGAGAGAAGAGAGGAGAAGAGAAGACAGGAGAAGAGAGGAGAGGAGAGGAGAAGAGAGGAGAGGTGAGGACAGGGAAGGAGGAAAGAAGAGAGGAGAAGAGAGGCAGAGAGAAGAGAAGAGAGGACAGGAGAAGAGAAAGGGAAGAGGGAGAGGAGAAGAGAAGAGAAGAGAGAGGGGAGAGGAGAAGAGAAGAGAAGAGAGGAGGGGAGAAGAGAGAGAGAAGAGAGGAGAGGAGAGGGAGAAGAAGAAGAGAAGAGAGAGAGAGAGGAGGAAGAGGAGAGGGAGAGGAGAGAGAGAGAGAGAGAGAGAAGAAAGAGGAGGCCTGAGGTGCGAATCATCCTAA
>CM060345.1:8823142-8833142 GCA_030674155.1 Stramonita haemastoma | reverse complement strand
AGAGAGAGAGAGAGAGAGAGAGGAGAGAGAGATGGAGAGAGAGGTGGGGATAAGGAGGTGGGTGGGTAAGGAGAGATGGAGCAGGGCGGAAAGAGAGGGCGGGACGGGTGAAGAGAGAGTGAGTAGATAGATAGAGAGATATTTATTTAATTTGATTTGATTTATTCTTTTATATCGAGGATAATGGAATAAGCACTCTTGTGCTTTGCTTTTTTTTACATCCAGTCCCCGTGTGTATGCAGTTTTGTAAATGTCATCTGTTCCCACCGGCACACGATGGCCTACTCTTACGAAAGCGGAACAGGATTTAACGTGTGCGCAAGATGTTCTGCGTGTGATCGCACACGGGGCCTCGGTTTAAAGTCTCATCCGAAGGACTTATTTATTTATTTATTTATTTATTTAATCTTTTATATCGAGGATAACAGAATAAGCAATCATGTGCTTTTTTTCATCCGGTCCCGTGTGTATGCAGTTTTTGTAAATATTGTCATCTGTTCCCACGGCACACGATGGCCTACTCTTACGAAAAGCGGAACAGGATTTAACGTGTGCGCAAGATGTTCTGCGTGCGTTCGCACACGGGGCCTCGGTTTAAAGTCTCATCCGAAGGACTTAGAGAGGGGGAGAGAGAGAGAGAGAGAGAGAGAGGAGAGGAGAGAGAGAGAGAGAGAGAGGAGAGAGAGAGAGAGAGAGAGGGTGGAGGTTGTTGTTGACAGGTGCAACTTCCCATGACGTGTTTTCCCAAAGGGCCAGCATGTTAGTGCACCCCAACTTTGCTGTGTCCTAAAGTGGTTTATGTTGTAAAGTGGACAGCTTCAACCCAGATAACAACTTTTCCTTTGGTCTGGAAACTTCCTGTGGGACCCCCCCCCCCCCTTCACACACACACACACACACACACACACACACACACACACACACACACACACACACACCACACACACACACACACACACACACATTTCTCTGTCTTTTACTGGAAGAGCTGCGAAAGCGCAGACTGCAAATTGCAGGACAAACCATAACAAATCGGAGAATATCTATTGTCCTTTGTGAGCGGTGCGAATCAGGGTAAAAAAAAAACAGCGACATTTTTTTTTCATCCTTGGGGAAAGTTAGGGAGTATTTGTTTTTTGCTCTCGCAGTCTCGACTGAGTTATTTTTTTTTTAATAGTTTCTTTTTCTTTTTTGTTATTATTTTGGGTTGTGTTTTGATGGGTGTTGATAGAAGAAAAAAAAAACGACGTGCAAGGCAGTATTAAAAATGGTTTTGTGTATTTTCTTTGACCGAGTTTGCGCAGTCGAGCGTTTTTTTTCGTTCTTTTTTTCTTCTTTTCTTCTTTTATATCGAGGATAATGAAATAAGCACTCGTGTGCTTTTTTTCATCAGTCTCTTGTGTATGCAGTTTGTAAATCTTGCCATCTGTTCCATTGGCACACAATGGCCTACTCTTATGGAAAGCGGAACAGGATTTAACGTGTGCGCAGGATGTTCTGCATGCCTTCGCACACGGGGCCTCGATTTACAGTCTCATCCAAAGACTTTGGGGGAGAGTGGGTCAGCACTGATGTTAATCAGGGAAAAATCCCTCGAACAGAATCGAACCGAGTCATCAATTGCGATCCAGTTAATCGTTAGCGCCAAGGAATACATTTAAGGACACGGCATCAAGTCCTTTTTTCCCCCCAAAGAAACCAAGGTGAGCAGACTATGCAAGTCAGTGGAGGTAACAGTAAAACAGTGGAGAGGAGAAGAAAAGAGTTGAGGGTTGTGCAAGTGTTTTTTAAAAAAAAAACAGTTGTTGTGTTAGGAGGGACCATTATGTGGAATAAGTTATAAGTTGTGGCGGAAAGTTTATTTTTTTTAGAATACACAGTGCGTGAAGTTTAGGTTTTGACCAAAGTGGTTTGTTTCTTTCTTTCTTTCTTTTGTCAGTTGGTTGGTTGGTTGGTTGGCTGACTGGTTGGTTGGCTGACTGGTTGGTTGGCTGGTTGGTTGGTTGCTGGTTGTTGGTTGGTTAGAGTGGTTTGGTTTATTTTGGTTTGGCTGATCTTTTCAGAAAATGTTCGACTATCTATCATTATTTTTGTCACATAAAGTATTAGTTTTTGTTGGTTTTAGTTGTGTTGTGAAAATTTTAATTTCATTTATTTAGAATGTTTTTTTTTTTTGGTTTGTTTTACGTTTGTGTTTTGTTTCGTTTAATTTCGTTCTGTTTTAGTATGAATTCGTTTGATTCCGTTTTTAAGATTATAGGACGTTGTTGCTGCTGCTCTGTTGTTGTTGTTGTTGTTGTTGTTACTGCTGTTGTTGTTAATGCTGCTGTTGTTGTTGTTGTTTTTATTTTTACTGATGTTGTTATTACTGTTGTTGTTACTGCTGTTGTTGTTGTTGCTGATGTTACTACTGCTGCTGCTGCTGTTGTTAATGCTGTTGTTGTTTACTGCTGTTGTTGTTGTTATGCTCTGTTGTTGTATTGCTGTTATTGTTGCAGTTGTTGTTGTTGCTGCTGTTATTGTTGTTGGTGCAGCTGTTATTGTTGTTGTTATGCTGCTGTTGTTGTTGTTAACTTGGTGGGCAAGATGGTCTGCATGCGTTTGCGCTGGGACCTGGGACTACAGTTTAGTCTCATCGGAGGACCCTCTGACGAGTAGAGTCAGTGGCAATGGTAGGTCCTGAACTGAAACTCGAAGTCATTGTCGACTATTTTCTTAGTTAAAGGGGGGGGGGAGTGCGGGGGTGGGGGGGGGTGGGGGGTAGCCAAGTGGTTAGAGCGTTGAGCTCGTCATCTAACGGTCCGGGCTTGAGTGACCCCAAGACACTCATTCGAGAATTTGTTTTTCTCCATGGGAGTTAACATCAGTACTGACTCCACTCTCTCGAAAATCACTTTGATGATACTATAAACTGAGCCCCCTTAGCAAAAACATCTTGGGCACACGTTAGAACCTGTTCCGTCTTTCGGAAGAGTAGGTCATTGTGTGTTGGCAGGGACAGAGGACTTAAAAAATCCATGCCTGGTTTTGTGTCTAGAACACATCCCCGAAGTCGTGATGCAGCTACCTTAATGGTAGGCAAACACACACACACACACAGACAGACACACACACACACACAACACACACACACACACACACACACACACACACACACACACACACACACACACACACACGCACACACCACAACACACACACACACACACACACACACACACACACACACACACACACACACACACACACACACACACAACACACACACACACACACACACACACACACACAAAACCGTTCGCATTCGCAAAATCTCACCATTGGTGAACCTCAGAGCTCTAAGCAGAAAAACAGAAAACAAGATTTTTCTCAGTACCCATCAGATCACAAGTAACAGAGTTCTCACCACTAAACCAGTCTGCCCCCCCCCCCAACCCCCACCCCTACACCCCCGCCCTGCCTCTCCTTATCCCACCCCACCACCCCCCACCCCAACCCCAACCCTGCAGGGTAAAAGTTCTGTCTGGGTGACGGTGGTGCTTTATTCTGCTTTTGCAGAGAAAAACTTAGCCTAGTGTGTGGGTGTGAGCTGGGGGCCCAACAGCTGTGGTTTCACCGGTTGGTGTTGACAAATGGGAGTTAGCTGTGCTGTGATCGGGTAGAGCTACACTAAAGCCGTCAATACCGCTTAGTAACATCTTACCTGGTACGTAATTCTTTTTTTTTTTTATACACGGGGTGCACTTTTTCTTATATGTGGAGTAGCTGCTTTTTTATTATCTTTTTTTTTTTTTTTTTTTAATCTGGCAGCACATTTGTCTGGGTAGTTACATTTTCTGTGGCCACAATTTCTATAGTCACATTTTCAATAGCCATAATTATTTTCTAGAACCATCATTTGTATAGCCATTTTCTAGAGCCATAATTTCTATAGCCATATTTTCTAGAACCATCATTTCTATAGCTACATTTTCAGTGGCCATAACTTTTTGTATAGCCACATTTTAAATAGCTACTTTTATTCCGTAGCACTTGTAGTCACATTTTCTGTATATGGTTTCCTATAGCCACATTTTCTATAGTCCACATCTCCTATGGCCATATTTCCTATAGCCACACTCCTAGGGCCATATTTCTATACCACATTTCCTATAGCCATATTTTCTTTAACCGCTGTTGTAGGTTATCCATATTTTCTATAGCCACATTTCCTATGCCACATTTCTTAGCCACTTTCCTATAGCCACATTTCTATAGCACATTTTCTATAGCCACATTTTCTATAGCCACATTTCCTATAGCCACATTTTCTATAGCCACATTTCCTATAGCCACACTTTCTATAGCTAGCCTACATTTTCTATAGCCACATTTCCTGTAGCCACATTTCTACAGCACACTTTCTACAGCCACATTTCTTATAGCCACATTTCTATAGCCACATTTTCTATAGCCATTTTATCTGAACACTTTTGTCTGGGTAACATTTTGAAAATACGTTTAATTAAAGTTTTTTTTTTAATTAGCTCACATTTAACTCCATAATAACTACAAAAAAATCAACAACAACAAAAAAAACACCTGTGCGTCTGTTTTTGTTGTTTGTTATTGTTATCTAAACCAGTTCCCCCAGCTGTCAATGGGTACCTGACCTCTTTAGGGTCAGGGAAGGTAAGGCAGCGAGGGAGAGGAGATGGGCGCCGACTTCAATGTGCTGGCCCCTAGAGAAGCTGAGGTCTCTGATGCCTCACTTCCCTAGGGGGTGGGGGTGGGGGAGGGACTGGATAACCTAGTGGTCAGAACATTGTGCTCGCAATTTGACGACCCGGGTTCGATTCCGTTCGAGGGGATTTCCCCCCTGGAGTTAACATCAGTGCTGACTCCACTCCCCCAAAAGTCTTTTGGATGAGACTATAAGCCGAGGCCCCGTGTGCGAACGCACGCAGAAGATCTTGCGCACACGTTAAATCCTGTTCCACTTTTCGTAAGGGAAGGCCATTGTGTGCCGGTGGGAACAGATGACAAGATTTACAAAACTGCACACAGAGGGACTGGATGTAAAAAAAAACAACCCACCACACATGAGTGCTTATTCCATTATCCTCTATATAAAATAATAATAGTAATAATGATAATAATAATAATAACAATGATGATGATGATAATAATAATGATAACAATAATGATGATACTACTACTACTACTACTACTACTACTACTACTACTACTACTACTACTACTATTACTACTGACTACTGATGATGGATGATGATGATGATGATGATGATGATGGATGATGATGATGATGAGACGACGACGACGACGACGATGATGATGATGTGATGATGATGATTAATGATAATAATAATGATGATGGTAATAATAATAATAATAATAATAATATATAATGAATAATGATGATGATGATGATAATGATGATGATGATGATGATGTCTAAACCCAGCACAGATTCCACCACAACCGAAGAAGATAATGCTGCGATCACTCCTGCCCTGTCTCTCCTTCATCATCATCACCGCCACCCTCTCCTCCTCCTCCGCCTCCGCCTCGGTTCCCCCACTCAGAGAAGACCCTTACTTCCGTTGCCCATCATCCCACACTACCGGAAATGAGGTCATCGTCCAGAAAGTCAGATCGAGGCTGGAGTGCTCTGTGCTTTGCGCCACCGCGGACTGGTGCCAAGCCTATCAGGTGAACTATGACGGGAAGGAGAACACTGTCGTGTGTCTTCTGCGAAACGGCACCCAGCTGACTCACTGTTCTTCGGGTGTCCTGGACGATGATGCTAACAAGGCTGGGGATACTTCGTTCAGAAGGTATTGGGTTGGTTGGGTTGGTTGGTCGTGTGGTATTGTTCGGGTGTCTTGGACGATGCCAACTGGCGGGGATTACTTCGTTCAAAAGGTATTGGTTGGGTTGAGGTTGGGTTTTGGGTTGTTGGGTTGGGTTGGTTGGATGGGATGGGTTGAATTGTGTGGTATTGGTTGGGTGGGATGGGATGAGGTTTTTTATTTATTTATTTATTTTATTCTTTTATATCGAGGATAATGGAAAAAAAATACTAATGTGCTTTTTTCATCCTGTTCCGCCGTGTTTATGCAGTTTTGTAAATATCGACATCTGTTCCCACCGGCACACAGTGGCCTACTCTTGCGAAAGGCAGAACAGGATTTAACTTGTGCGCAAGCTGTTCTATGCGTGTTCGCACACAGGGCCTCGGTTTACAGTCTCATGATCGAACCAACACACACTCCGACCCGGACTTTTCGCTTTCTGGGCAGATCATTACTTCTAGACCATCCATCCACTAACCTCCATTTCTTTCTTTTATCATGACATAGCAGAGTAGAAGAATACGATGCATAAAGTAGAATTATACAATGCATAATCCGATGCATAAAGTAAAATAATACAATGCATAAAATAGAACAATACGATACATACCGTAGAATAGTACGATGCATAAAGTAAAATAATACGATGCATAAAGTAGAATAATACGATGCATACAGTAGAAGAATAAAGTAGAATAATACGATGCATAAAGTAGAATAATACGATGCATGAAATGGAATGATACGATGCATAAAGTAGAATAATACGATGCATAAATTAGATTAAATACGATGCATTAAAGTAGAATAATACGAATGCATTTAGTAGAATATACACGAATGCATAAATTAAAATAACAAGATGCATCATATTTAAAGTAGAATAATACTATGCATAAAGTAGAGTAATACGATACATAAAATAGAAAAATACTATGCATTAAGTATCAATGTAACCACAATCATGGGGTGCAGAGACAGGCATACATTCTTTTTCGTTCCTTAGTTAACTACAGCTCCAAGGTTCACCAGCGGTGAGACTTTTGCATAATTATAGGACGGTTTTTGCTCACCATGAAGATAGTCGCATTCTCACGTCACGTCGGGAATGATGTCTAAACACACCTGTGTGCATGCGGTGGTTTTGAAGTGGGATTTTCTCGTTGTTGTTGTTGTGGGGTGTGTGTGTTGTTGTTGTTGATTGTTGTGTGTGTGTATGTGTGTGTGTGTGTGTGTGTGTGTGTGTGTGTGTGTGTGTGTATGTGTGTGTGTGTGTGTGTGTGTGTGTGTGTTTGGGTTTAGTTGTTGTTGTTTTTTGGGGTGGTGGTGGTTATTCCTTCTTTCGGGCACAAAATTTAATGGCCTACTCTTCCGAAAGGTGGAACCAGTTTTTAACGTATAGCCTACACAAGATGCTCTGCGTGCTGATGTTAACTCGGGGGGAAAATTCCTAAACTAGACGCCTCTGTGGCGACTCGAACCAGGGTTATCAGATCACGCACGCAAGGCTCTAACCTCTAGGCTATCCCTCCCTCCCTCCTCCTCCTCCCTCCTCTCCCCTCCCTCCCTCCCCCCCCCCTACCCCCTTCCCCAGCACTTCCTCTGCTGTTTAAAATCACAAAGGTTAAAAACAAGCTTTTTTAGCTGTAGTTAACGTCCGGTGCGGGTTAAAATTGATCGACATTATCAGAAACCTTTGCGAAATCTTTATTCCCCTGGCCTTAGGCATGATTTTTTTTTTTAAATGATGGGTGGGTGTATTTGGTACGAGCAATTCACACACTTTTAAAAACATATTTAACAACAGAATTGATATAGATATAGATTGATAAGGAGCAAGTATGGTAGACTAAAAGTCTAGTAAACATTTTGTGCGATTCAGAACCCATTATGCCAAACAATGGGTAAGTATTGGTTAAGTACACCACCAAAAATTGATCGACTGGCAGTATACTATTCTGATGCATGTTTTATTTTCCGATAATTGTCAAACTGTTGATGTAGACTTTTAAAAAAATCAACCCAAAAAGTTTAGATGCAGGATTGCATTTTCTGATGATTGTCAAATCATTGATGTTGACTGGAAACCTGTTTTGCTGAAGGTTTGGATTGTCTGGTGATTGTGGAGGTATTAGTGTTGGTTAAATGTGTAAACTCTTGTTCCCTCGCCAAATTATGCCTGTGGCTAATATAGGCTTAGAGCAAACTCTCTTTCTGCCTCTGTCTGCCTCTGTCTGTCTGTCTGTCTGTCTGTCTTGACTTGTCTTCTCTGTCTGTCTGTCTTGTCTGTCTGTCACGTCTGTCTGTCTGTCTCTGTTTCTCTCTGTCTCTGTCTCTGTCTCTGTCTCTCTCTCTCTCTGTGACAAGATTTACAAAACTGCATACACATGGGGACTGGATGTAAAAAAGTACACGAGTGCTTAATCCATTATCCTCGATATAAAAAACTAATCGACCAATCAATCAATCAATCAAATCAATCAATCAATCATTCAATCAATCTCTCTCTCTCTGTCTCTCTCTCTCCTCTCTCTCTCCTCCCTCTCTCTCTCTCTCTCCTCTCTCTCTCTCTCTCTCTCTCTCTCTCTCTCCTCTCTCTCTCTCTCTCTCTCTCTCTCTCTCTCTCTCTCTTTTCCAACATACTGGAATCTCCCATCAATGGTCAGGCTACCTCAACTAATGGCATTTGAAAATGAACAAACTGAGAGAAAAAAAAACCTGTCAGCAATCTTCCTGTACAAATGTTTGAAGAGAATAATAACAGATTGATAGACAGGCCCATGTGAATTTTTCGGTTTATGATCATCATTTTCATTGAATAGATCACGTTCTGATCGAAGACTTGATACTCGATGACTGAATGTTAGCACTTTTTCTATAATATTATTTTTACTCCTTGAGAAGGGGCTTTGAGCTAACTGAATAAAGTTATCTGGTATATAATTCAGTGGTCAGAGCACTCGCTTTCCCCCAAGCATTGAGCGTGGTTACTAGTTGGATGGGTGACTGTTTGCGCACCTTGGCTTCAGTACAGTTCCCCAGTTCACCCAGCTGTCAATGGGTACCTGCCCTCTTTAGGGTCAGGGAAGGTAAAGCAGCGAGGGAGAGGAGATAGGCGCCGCCCTCAATATGCTGGCCCCTAGAGAAGCTGAGGTCTCTGACGCCTTGCTCCCCTACTACGACCACACAGGTTATGGGACACCTTTACCTTACCTTCACTTAACTTCACCTAGTGTTCATGTATCAACAGTTATAACAATAGTACGGTTTTTGATGATGATACTGATGACGTCAACGACGATGACTATGATGATAAAGACGATGACGATGACAACGATGCTGATGAAGAGTTTCGCCAAGTATTTATGTAACGACAGCAACAACAACAGTAATCGTGGTGGTGGTGGTGACGATGATCATGATAACAATGATGATGATAATAATGATGACTAGGATGATAAGAGTCCAACGAAGAGAAAGAAATAACATTTCTAATTAAAAAGAAAAAAGCAGACACATTGTGGTAGACTTCATCGCCGGCCGTCATTTTAGTGGTGGTCGTAGTAGTAATACTAATACCACCAAAAAACAACAACTGATAATGATAATCATCAATAACAACTATACAACTACTAGTACTACTAGCACTACTGCTACTGCCACTGCTGCTGCTACTGCTACTAGCTGCTGCTAACACTGCTGCATAACTACTACTACTGCTACTACTGCTACTACTGCTACTGCTATTGCTGCTGCTGCTACTACTACTACTGCTATTGCTGCTGCTGCTGCTGCTGCTACTACTACTGCTACTGTTGCTGCTACTGCTATTGCTGCTGCTGCTACTACTACTACTACTTCTACTACTACTACTACTACTACTACTACTACTACTACTACTACTACTACTGCTACTCTGCTGCTGCTGCTACTACTACTACTGCTTCTACTACTACTACTACTACTACTACTATACTACTACTACTACTACTACTACTACTACTACTACCACTACTACTATACTACTACTACTACTACTACTACTACTACTACTGTTGCTGCTGCTGCTGCTACTACTACTACTACTACTACTACTACTACTACTACTACTACTACTACTACTACTACTACTGTTACTGCTACTA
>CM060345.1:8813142-8820642 GCA_030674155.1 Stramonita haemastoma | reverse complement strand
CCACCTAGGGAATTATCAAGACGTAAGAGCTTCCTGTGTTGGAATATTTTATGTGGTACGTTAGGCTTCGATTTTTTGGTGTTTTTTTAAAACACACACACACACACACACACACACACACACACACACACACACACACACACACACACACACACACACACACACACACACACACACACACACACACAGAACGGATGAAACAATGTGGCAGAAGTTTTATATTTTTACTTTGACCGTGAAGAATTTGTGCATAGTTTGGGGGGTTTTGTTTGTTGTTTGTTTGTCGTTTGGTTGGTGGTGGTGGGGGGTGAGTTTTTTTTGTTTTGTTTTGTTTTTTGTTTTAAAAGAGAAATGGTTCTGCTACCTGTGTCTGCGTCTGCGTCTGTTCCGCCCACCACTCTCTGTCTGTCTGTCTGTCGCTCTCTCTGTTTCTCTTTCTCTCTCTCTCTCTCCCTCCCCCTCTCTCTCTCTCCCTCTCCCCCCTCCCTCTCTCTCTCCCCTCCCCCCTCTCCCTCTCTCTCTCTCTCTTCCTCCCCCCCTCTCTCTGTCTCTGTCTCTCTGTCTGTCTCTCTCTCCTCCCTCTCTCTCTCCCTCCTCTCTCTCTCTCTCTCTCTCTCTCTCTCTCTCTCTCTCTCTCTCTCTCTCTCTCTCTCTCTCTCTCTCTCTCTCTCTCTCTCTCTCTCTAATACCCTCTTTCAATACAAAAAAAGTTTTCAAAGTTTTCTCTTTGGGGGGGGGGGGGGGGGAGGTTAGCCTTTCTAGTTAGAGCGTTGTGCATTGAGCTTGTGATCTGCTAATCCGGGATTCCAATCCCGTTCAAGGGGATATTTTCCCTTTTGGGGTTAATATCAGTGCCGACTTTAACCCATTAGCAAAGATCAGAGAATTGAAGATGCATGACTTTAACCCTTTAAGCAGATCAGAAGAGTTTAAGATGCATGACTTTAACCCTTTAGCAGATCAGAAGAGTTTAAGATGCATGACTTTAACCCATTAGCAGATCAGAAGAGTTTAAGATGCATGACTTTAACCCATTAGCAAAGATCAGAAGAGCTTTAAGAGCAAATCAGAAGAGCTGAAGAGGCATGACTTTAACCCATTAACAAAGATCAGAATAGTTTAAGATGCATGACTTTAACCCATTAACAGATCAGAAGACTTGTTTAAGAGCATGACTTTAACCCATTAGCAGATCACAAGAGTTTAAGATGCATGACTTTAACTAATTAACACGGATCAAGGAGTTTAAGATGCATGACTTTAACCCTTTAGCAGATCAGAAGAGTTTTAAGATGCATAGATGTGACCCTTTAACAAAGATCAAAAGAGCTTTAAGATGCATGACTTTATCCCATTAACAGATCACAAGAGCTTTAAGATTGCATGACTTTAACCCATTTAGCAAAGATCAGAAGGAGTTTAAAATGCATGAATGTGATCCATTAACAAAGATCAGAAGAGTTTAAGATGCATGACTTTAACCCATTAACAGATCAGAGAGTTTAAGATGCATGACTTTAACCTAATTAACACGGATCAGAAGAGTTTAAGATGCATGACTTTAACCCATTAACAGATCAAGAGTTTAAGATGCATGACTTTAACCCATCAGCAAAGATCGAAGAGTTTAAGATGCATGACTTTAACCCATTAGCAGATCAGAATAGTTTAAGATGCATGACTTTAAACCCATTAGCAAAGATCAGAAGTAGACTTTAACCAGACAAATCAGAAGAGCTGAAGATGCATGACTTTAACCCATCTACCCCAAATATCTTACCACAGGCGTTTGAGACCCCAAAAAGATGAGAATGACAACAACAACAACAACAACGACAACTGTGGGAGGATCAGGAGGAGGAGAGAGCAGGAGAAAAAGTACCCCCACCACTATGATAACAACTAACATCGTCACCACACCACAAATTGCAACAACAACACGCCAACAACTATACCACACAGATACCAACAACAACACCAACAACCACAACTAACAACAACAATACCACCACCACAACAACACACACAACCCATCCAACACACACGCCAACAACACCACACAACAACACCAACAACAACCACAACACACACAACACACAACACAACACCAACAACCACTAACAACAACAAACACCAACCACAACAACAACAACACCACACCACACAACACACCAAACAACAACCACAACCACAACAACACCCAACCACCAACCACCACCACACACAACAAACAACAACGACACCGCTGGTCTGTCTGAACGGGGGTCATGTTACGGACCAAGGTGTGTGTAGCTGCGTTCTGCCCTATGGGGGAGTGAGGTGTCAGCGGTATGTGAGAGGTAAGGAACTAGGTAGTTTGGTTTGGTTTTTTGTGAGGTTGTAGATCGTTGTAAGTAGTTTCCGTTGAGAGTGTGTGTTTATTTCTAGTAGAGGAAGACAGGTGTTATAAAGTGGTGGTTGTTGTGGTGGTGGTGGTTGTTGTTGGTGGTGTGGTGGTGTTGGTGGGAGGAGGGTCTATGTGATGACTATTTTTTTTTTTTTTGTTTCTTCTTCTTCTTCTTTTTTTCTTCTTCTTCTTTTCTTTCTTCTTTTCTTTTCTTTTCTTCTTCTTTCTTTCTTTCTTTCTTCTCTCCTTCCTTCTCTTCTCTTTTGTTGTTGTGTCTCTCTCTCTTCTTCTTCTTCTTCTTCTTCTCTTCTTCTTCTCTTCTTCTCTCTCCTCCTACCTCCTACTCCTCTCTCTCTCTCGCTTCCTGCTGCCTCCTCTCTCATAATCATCGTCATGTCATCCATCCTCTCCTCCTCCTCATCTTCTCTCTACTCTCAGCTGCTCTGCTTCTGCTGTTGCTGCTGCTGCTGTTACAGCTGCTGCTGCTACTGCTACTGCTGACTAGCTGCTAGCTACTACTACTACTACTACTACTACTACTACTACTACTACTACTACTACTACTACTACTATTACTACTACTACTACTACTACCTACACTACTACTACTACACACTACTACTACTACTACACCTACTACTACCACACCACCACCACCACCACTACACTACCACCACCACCACTACTACAACTACTACTACTATACTCTACCACCACCACCACCACCACCTCTACTACTACTACTACTACACCACCACCACCACCACCCACCTCTACTACTACTACTACTACTACTACTACTACTACTACTACTACTACTACTACTACTACTACTACTGACCTACCCCTTTCACAGATTGTACAGAGGCATATGAGTTGGGTTACCGAGGTACGGACTACCAGCAAGTGACGATCCAGCCCAAAACCTCTTCCTTTCCCTTTCAGGTAAGTTCTAGTCGCTCTCTAGGAACAAGGCTAGTTTTGAAGGAATCTGGTTTTGGTGTTTTTTTTTATATCTCATTTTATTGATTTATGTGATTGATTGATTTATTCTTTGATATCGAGGATAATGGAATCAGTTGTTTTTTTTTACATCCAGTCCCCGTGTGTATGCGGTTTTTGTAAATCTTGTCATCTGTTCCCACCGGCACACGATGGCCTACTCTTACGAAAAGCGGAACAGGATTTAGCGTGCGCGCGTAAGATGTTCTGTTTTATGTGTCGTTGATGTGGTTTTTCCATCAACGCGGTGCCCGTCGTGGGTTGACCCCTTAATGGTTGACCAGGGCGTCGATTCAAAGGAAGGATAGATAGTAGAGTTGGTTTTATACTCTGTTTTAATAATCTGTAGCCGCCGCTGTGGTTAGGGCGTTGGACTCGTAATCTAAAGGTTGCGGGTTCGATCCCAGCTTTGGCTATGGTGTTGTGCCCTTGGAAAAGGCACTTTACGGCTATTTTCTCACCCCACCCAGGTGTAAAAGGGGTACCAACTTGTTGGGGTTAACCCTGCGATAGACTGGCGTCCTATCCAGGGGGGGGAGTCTATGACTCTCAGTCGCTTAACGCCACAGAAACCGGGTAAGTACCGGCCTGATGAGCCTTAGGCTCGGGACAGACTTTAACTTAGACTTTAATAATCTGTAGAAAAGTTGCTCAGGTTTGTTCTGAGATTTAAAATTTTACAAGGTGACAGCACCAAATATGGCTTTTTTTTTGCGGGGCTATAAATACCGGAGATTGGACTGAAGTTGTAGTTCTCTGAGAAGAATAAGAAGACAGGGGGACAGGGAGGGGGGGGGGGGGGGAGAGGAGGATGGGGTGGGGGGGGGGGGTAAGAAGGGTGGTTTGGGGGGTGGGGGCAGGGAAGGCGGGGGGGGGGGGGGGGTGAGTAGTTAAAAGGCAGGGCAACGTTCATGTCCTATTCGTCTTAAATAAGTAGTTGGCTGTGCTAGGTCTTGACTTGTCGGGCGCTTAACGGAAGCAGCGTAACGCATTTTCGCTCATATCATGACAAGACAATAACAGTAGTTGTATGAGCGTTCGAAAGAGAAGGAGAAGAAGAACAAGAAGTACAAGAAGAAAAAGAGAAGAAGTACAAGAACAAAAAGAACAAGAACAAGAACAATAAGAAGCCCAAAGGGCGGTGTTTCTTTTTTCTTTTCTTTTTTCTTTTATTATTTAGCTTATAATTTTTTTGTCTGCATGTGGCCTTATTTCCCTGACGAGAGAGGCTTTTTTCATTACTTTTATTTTTATTATTATTATTATTATTATTTTTTTATTTATTATTCTTTTTACTTTTATTACTATTATTATTATTATTATTATTATATTATTATTATCTATTACTCATTATTATTATTATTATTATTAATTATTATTTTTTTTTGTATTATTTTTTATTATTATTATTAAATATTGCCGACAATCTCTTGCTGCATGCCGTGGGTTCTTTTAAGTGTGCTATTTGTGTGTTGTTTGCGTTAACTGGGGTTTTAAATATATATACATTTACAAGAATGATACTTCATGTACTTTTTATTTGTAAAACTTAATACATAACTAATAATAATGAATAATAAAAAAATAAATAATAAATAATAAATGGAATTTATATAGCGCTATATCTTGTAAAAACAAATCAAAGCGCTTACATTCGACCTGTACAAACACACAAGCAATCCATAACCATTTATAGTTTTAGAAACATTCGAATGTACACACACACACTACTTATACAACACTTTCCATCCGTAAAAACCCTCCACAGGTCACGTGCAACTGCAGTGGGGCGGGGTGACCTACCCCATCCGGAGATCGGTGGCCGCGGAGCCTGGAACAACGTGCAGTGGACCCAGGCCAAGACAGGAGGCTTCACCACCCAAAACACCTTCATAGGCCTGGACAAACTTCACCTCATCCTCGCCCAAGCCCCGTTCCAGCTCCAGATCTTCTTTATGTACGCATCTGGCAGAGCAACGGGCAACCTTACTTCCAAAACTTCACATAGGACCAGAATCCACGGACTACGAGCTGAGGATACGGCTCGTTCTGGCACCAGAACCCTGCGGATAACCAGCTGGAGGGTTCGATGCCTAAGCGGTTCTGCACGATGGATCGGGACTGTGGGTGCGGAAGTTCGGGTGGTTGGGGAGTGACTGTACAGGTTTCGCGCTCTTGGCTGATCCCCTTTGTGGCCTGTGCAGGGGAGTCTTCAGCAGT
Source organism: Stramonita haemastoma (assembly GCA_030674155.1). Lineage (NCBI taxonomy): Eukaryota > Metazoa > Mollusca > Gastropoda > Neogastropoda > Muricidae > Stramonita > Stramonita haemastoma. The sequence goes on along the minus strand of CM060345.1, from coordinate 8,815,034 downwards.
CTGGATTTGTTCGAGTTCTGTCTGGTTCGGGAGGCTGGTTATTATTGATGACTTTTCGTGTTGTGTGTTGTTGTGTTGGTGGTTCTTATTTGTTTTTTATATGATATTTTTGTTTTGTTTTGTTATTGGTTGAGTCTTATTATTTTGTTGATGATTCTTTTTGTTATTCTTGTTGGTGATTCTTCTTCTTATTATATTGATGATTCATCTGTTATGATCGGTGATTCTTACTGTTTTTATTTGATTCTTTTTGTTGTTATTGTTTATTATTGGTGACTTTTATTATTGTTGATAACTTTTTTTGGGGTTATTATTGATGATTCTTTTTGTTTTTATTGATGATTCTTGTTATTGTTATTGGTGATTCTTATTGTTTTTATTGATGATTCTTCTTGTTGTTATGATTATTGGTGACTATTATTATTTATTGATAACTCTTCTTGTTATTATTGGGGACTCTGTTTTTATTTGAGGATCCTTGTTGTTATATTATTGGTGACTTTAATTATTATTGATAACTCTTCTTGTTATTGATGGTGACTGTTATTGTTTTTATTGATGAATCTTGTTATCATAATTGGTGACTATTATTATTAATTATTATTATTATTATTATTATATTATATTATTATTATCATATTATTATTTATTATTATTATTATTATTATTATTATATTGATACCTCTTGTTGTTATTATTAGTGACTCTTATTGTTTTTATCGATGGTCCTTCTTGTTACTATGATTGGTGACTCATCATTATGGATAACTCATTCTTGCTGTTATTGGTGACTCTTATTGTTTTTATTGATTATTCTGTTGTTGTTGTTGTTGTTGATGATGACGATGTTATTGGTTACTTCTTATTATCATTGATAACTCTTCTTGTTATTATTATTGGTAACTCTATTATTATTATTATTATTATTATATTATTATTATTATTATTATTTATAATTTTATTGATATCCGCTTACTGAGGACCCTTTTTATTTATTATTCATCACTCACTTTGTTGATAACTCTCATCATTGCTAGCTCTCTGTATATGCTTACACATGTTTTATTAAACAGAGCTATATAAACAATAACAATAATTATAATTATAATAATAATATAATAATAAATAGGATTTATATAGCTCTGAATCTATCATACGAACAACAATCATTAAATCAACATGGCAACAAACAAACAAGCTCAAAAGATACCCTTAGTATGAGGGAGGACTGGTGTACAGAATACATGACTGTTGTCTTCATGATAATGCTCAATGCTGCTAATATTGTTCACCTGTTTCACAGGGGAAAAAAACATCATTAAGAAGAAGGAGGTAAAAACGAGGGGATAAAAGAAGAAAAACCAAAATCAATTAAGGAAACAGGCAAGCAGCAAAAGATGGATAAGTTAAAAAAAAAAAAACACAAAAAAAAACACAAATTGGATTGTCGAAATCTATGATCAATCATTCAAGCAAGCAACAACAACAAAAAAATGCACACCAATAAAGAAAACTCCCTTTATTGATGACTTTCTTTATTGATGAGTGTCATTAATGCGTGTCATTATTGATGACTCTTTATATCGAGGACTACTCTATTATTGATGACTTACTTCATTATTGATGACTTTCATTGTTGATACTCTCATTATTGATACTTTCATTATTGATCACCGTTTCATTATTGATGACTTCATTATTGATATCTCTCATTATGATGACTTTCATTATTGACACTTCATTATTGATATCTCTCATTATTGATGACTTTCATTATTGATCACTCTCATTATTGATATCTCTCATTATTGATGACTTTCATTGTTGATTTCTCTCATTACTGATAACTCTAATTATTGATGACTCTTATTACTGATAACTCTCATTATTGA
>CM060345.1:8795642-8800642 GCA_030674155.1 Stramonita haemastoma | reverse complement strand
GAATATTGAGAGAGAAAAAACAAACACACTCTTTGTGTGTGTGTGTGTATGTGTGTGTGTGTGTGTGTGTGTGTGTGTGTGTGTGGTGCGTGCGTGCGTGCGTGCGTGCGTGTGTGTGTGTGTGTGTGTGTGTGTGAGATTTTGATTCTTTTATATTATATATATATATATAGAGAGAGAGAGAGAGAGAGAGAGAGAGAGAGAGAGAGAGAGAGAGAGAGAGAGAGAGAGAGAGAGAGAGAGAGAGAGAGAGAGAGAGAGAGAGAGAGAGAGAGAGAGAGAGATTCTTTGTCATGTGTTTAAAGTATGTTTAAGTCGTCATGGGTCAGGGTGACCTTCCTGAGAGAGCTATTCAACTGAAAAAAACTCAGTTAAATGAAGCGTGGGTGCCTGATATTTCTGGTTGAAAGTGCAAAAGGAAAAGTCTCTTCAGTTTGGGAATTTGCTCCAACAAAACTGCATACTGTGTATAGTTTTATTGTTTAATATCTTTTATTTTGATGTTATCCCTGAAAAGGGCGGGGACTGGATGTAAAAAAGCACATGTGTGCTTATCTATTATCCTCGAATAAAAGAATTGTGCCTTGCCTTGCCTTGCCTTGCCTTGCCTTCTCTCTCTCTCTCTCTCTCTCTCTCTCTCTCCTCTCTCCCCCTCTCTCTCTCTCTCTCTCTCCTCTCTCTCTCTCTCTCTCTCTCTCTCTCTCTCTCTCTCTCTCGGGGGGGTCAAAGGTGAACTTGTCAAGAACAGGTGTGAGTTCACGAGCTCTGGTATTTTTGGTCAAATTGGACTATTTATAGTCATCTTCAAGTACTGATACTGTGCCTGTGGGTAGTTGGTGCACTATGCCAGTTTCCCCGATAGTGTTTCGGTCGGTGTGCGGTGGGTTTTTGCCCGTTTATCAGGCTTACATGCTGAAGCGGGCGAAATTCAAAGCTGCCATGTTTTTACGTGTGTTGACATTACGGACCCGGTGTGACGGTGCTATGACAGGTGTGCTCCTCTTTCTGCTCTACATGGGCAATTTGATCCATCAGTGTGGAGACATCGAACTGAACCCTGGCCCTCCAAAGCCAGACCCCATGAAGCAGACAACACTGAGAAGTGGAGGACAGAGACGTACAAGCAGTAGTGGGCAGGCAGCAGGTGAAAAATGCTGGGAAGACACTTCAGTGAAAGAAATGCTAGCAGATATGAGGGCGGACATAAACAACAAACTTGACGACGTGAGAAGAGACATGTCAGAGCTGAAGGAGTCAAACCGTGACCTGAAAGAAGACATTCATGAGCTAGGGATTTCGATCGACAGTTTAAGGAAAGAAAATGAACTTTTGAAAGAAGAAAACAGCGCACTGAAAACGAGAGTTGAAGACCTGGAGAGAAAGACTGACTACCTAGAAGGCCAATCCAAACGAAACAACCTTGTCATCTATGGAATGCCGAGAAGAGAAAAAGAAACTTGGCAAGAATGTGAAGGCATGGTGACAGATATGCTCACTGACCAACTGGAAATGGCAGAATCTGTACAGTTTGACCGAGTGCACCGTGCGAACGCCAGTCCAAAGTCGCCCATCATCGCCAGGTGTACCTTTTTTAAAGACAGGGAGAAAATCCTAAAAGAAAAGCGAAAGCTGAAAGGTACGGGCATCTTCATTGGAGAAGATTTCTCCACAAGAGTCAGGGAGCTGAGAAGAAGGCTGACTCCACACCTCAAGAGGGCCAGAGAGCAGGGGAAGAAAGCCACCATGGTCTACGATCACCTGGTCATCGAGGGGAAAAGGTTCGACCTCACTGCGGAAGACAGACTGGTGGAAGCTGGATAGCGTGTCGGCCGGCCCCTCAGAACACTCACCGAAACGCAAACACCCACACACAAACACCTTAATGTTGTTCCTTGTTTCAGGGGGGAAGAAAAATCCAACCCTACACCTGCAGCGATAGATGCACACACACGAGGTGACAGGTCAGGGCTTCTGTTGAGGTCAACCTGTTTATCTGTGATAGATGGCATTCAAGTTGCACGTGCTAGTGGGACAGGTGGGGAGGTGAGAGGTTGCACTGGTGACAGAAAGTTGTGTTTTAAAAATACCATCGGCATTTCCCATACAGCGGGTTTTCCCGATAGAGCACCTTTTTCGGGATGTGAAACTGATAGTATGTCTACAACAAATATATGTGATAGCTCAGAGGCTGATTATATTGAGAAAAGACGATGTGATCGTGATGTTGGAAATGTGTGTGCAGATAAAGATGATAATGTGTGTCAACAGAGAGTTGTTTTGCTGCCATGTACAAATACATCAAATACTATTAATGAAGAGCATGTCACATGTAGTGGATTTGAGAGAGGTGTTGATTGTGATGTTGACCATATGATTATGGAGAATAACTATGTGGACAATATTGTTTCTAACTTCGCTGGGGACGAGGCAACAGATGGTGTGGGGGAGAGTGATGAAGGGATGAGTGAGGATGAAGTGGTAGAGGGAGGTAATTATAGTCAGTTAAAACGGGAGGGGGGAGGAAGATGATGTTAGTGGTGGGAGCTGGAGTGGGGGAAGTGGGGATGGTGATGCAAACAGATTGTCTTTCCTGCAATGGAATGTATGTGGTATTGTTTCAAAACTTCAGGATGCTGATTTTGTCAATTTTATCAAATCATTTGATTTTGTTTGTCTTGTCGAAACGTTTGTCGAGAAATTTGAGTCGGATTTATTTGAAGATCATGATTTTTTTGTGAAACCAGCTGTTAAACTGACACAGCGTGGGAGATGCTCAGGGGGGATTATTTGTCTTGTGCGTAAGGTTTTTCTCCCTTACGTGCGCTATATTGATGATAGTACTGACTGTTGTGTGTGCTTTGTTCTTGATAAAGACTTTTTTCATTTTCCAAGGAATGTTTTATTTATTTGTACCTACTTACAACCAGAAAATTCGCCGTATTATTCTTCTCTTGATTGTGAGGATGGAATGAGTTTACTTGAAGAAAACGTTTTGGAAAAGATGTTTATGTTTGATGATACTGATATTGTACTGTGTGGGGATTTAAATGCTCGGACTTCTGACTGCTTACCTGATTTTGTGGATGAAAATAGTTTATCTGAAAATTGTACAAAACAGGCTGAAAATCACATTAAAAGGCAATCTAAGGATACTGTAATAAATTCATATGGTAGAACATTATTGAATATGTGTTCAGCATTGGGTTTATATATATTAAATGGTGTCTGTAAAAACGACGAGAGTGGTTGTTACACATATATTTCTGACCAAGGGAGCAGTGTTATTGATTATTTCTTAACTTCTGTGCCTTTCTTTGATTTTGCTTGTGATAGCATGACACTTAAAGTTCTAGACAGAATAGATTCAGATCATTTACCTGTTTTGTTGTGTTTAGAAATAGATCTTAGGAGCACCTCTAATAGAAGTTGTGTGCAGGCAGGGGCAGATCAGTACATAACTAAGTATAGATGGAAACCCTTACTTGCTCAAACCTTTACTGACTCAATGAATGCAACATGTGTAAAAGATGATATGAACAGGGCAGTGGATTTGATTGATAGTGATGTTAATTTAGCTATAAACACTTTTAATCAAATAATCAAAGATCAAGCAGAATATATGAAGACAAAAATTCAGTTTAATAAACAGCCACCGAAAGACTGGTTTGATCATGAATGTAGAGTATCAAGACGTAAAGTAAGACGACTATTCAGAAAATTTAAACGCTCATCACAGAAAGACGATAGGACATCATTTTGTATCGCACGAAGAGAATATAAAAATATGCTTATAAGAAAGAAAAAGGAATACAATGACTTACATTTAAAAGAACTACTGACAGCCATAAAGAGTCCGACAAACTTTTGGGAAACTATAAGAAAAATATCACGTAAAAGATCTCAGCCAAAAAATACAATATCTACAAGTCAGTGGTTCGATCATTTCAAAGATGTATTAGAAAAGGAAGTGACTGAGTCAGTTGATACTGAAGACATAGGGGAGGGAGATGCATTGTTAGATAGCCCTATAACAGCACAGGAAATAATGATAGCAGTTGGAAAATTAAAAAACGGTAAATCAGCAGGTCCTGATGGCTTGATAGGTGAGTTTTTCAAATATTCAGGTGAATACGTGTTAAAATTTTTAGTAAAGTTATTTAACCATTTGTTTGATAACGGCATCTATCCAGAGGGTTGGGTGGAATCCATCATTCTGCCACTGTTTAAGAAAGGAAATGTAAATGACACAAACAATTATCGAGGAATATCTCTGTGTAATATAGCGAGTAAGATATATAGTTCAGTTGTTAATAATAGACTACAGGAATGGGTAATGACACATAATATTACAGGCGAATACCAAGCTGGATTCAAGAAGGATTATAGCACAGTAGATCATATGTTTACTTTGTTAGCTGCTGTTCAAAAGCAATTTGCACATAACCATAAATTATATGTTGCTTTTGTGGATTTTCAAAAAGCTTTTGATTCTGTTTCTAGAAATTTGTTATGGCCTATTTTATTGAAAAATGGAGTTAGAGGAAAACTACACAGATGTATACAAAGTATGTACAGAGAAGTAAAGGCTAGAGTGAGAAATGGAGCAACATTATCTGACTTTGTGAACTGTACAAGGGGTGTAAAGCAAGGAGATGTGTGTAGTCCGATATTGTTTTCGTTATTTGTCAATGATCTTGCTTTAGAAATTATTGAAAATGGAAAACATGGAGTTACTTTAGATGTGATAGAACTATTTGTGTTACTTTTTGCTGATGATATTATTTTGATATCAACAACTGTCGTAGGCCTACAAAGACAGATGAACAGTTTGTATCATGCAGCAACGAGATTGGAGTTAAAGGTAAATATGGAGAAAACAAATATTATTGTCTTTCGTAAGGGGGGATATCTAGCCAGTCATGAGCATTGGAAATACAATACTGAAATTGTTAAAGTAGTAAATGCTTATAAATATCTTGGAATATTTTTTTCAACTAGAC
>CM060345.1:8763142-8783142 GCA_030674155.1 Stramonita haemastoma | reverse complement strand
ATTTATTTATTTATTCTTTTAATTTCAAGAATAATGGAATAAGCACTGGTACTTTTTTTTTTATATTTGTTACATGTAGTAGCCACACCAGTCCTTTTGATCAAGAGGACTTGCAAAAACAATACTGCAAGGCACTGTCCAAGGAGGAAGAAAAAGAGACAGACCAAGGAAGAGATGGGAGGACAGCATCAGAGAATGGACAGGCCTAGAACTAAACAAAAACCCTGAGAAAGGCAGAACAGAGAGAGGAATGAAGGGAACTGGTTGTCAAGTCTCCATGGGTGCCGCCCCCACGGTCGCCAGACTAAGGGAGGGATAGATAGATAGATAGATAGATAGTATCCACATTAGCCTTGTCATGACACAACAGAGTAAAGCAACTCTAAAACCTCCCCTAGTCACGGACGTACGGGAAGCACCAAGTTCAGCTTGCGTATGGCACACTGACTGACTAGGCCTAATTGCAGTGTCCCCAGGAACTCGACATTATGTGTTCTTTCATTAGGCCCTACAGATTCAGGAGAGAAAAAACGAAAAGGGAAACGACCCCCCCCCTCAAAATGGTCATATTTGAGAGTTACGTCCCTTGTTGTCAAAGCGCGAACAACGCTTGTAGAAAATGTTGTTTATGGTCTTCACCAATCAGTGGCATTATGTCTGTGTCTCAAGTAGTTTATAATATGTTGACTACCCATCCTTTTGTTTGAAATAACAAGGCAGGTTGAACGCTCTTTTAATTTCATCAGAAACGAATACAAAACGAAAATTGTGCATTATAATATGCCACAATGTTTAAACTGGTGCTTGATCTAGGAAGAAAGTTGCCTTGAGCATTGAGAGTGATATTATTTGTACCGAGGATAATGGAATAAACACTCGTGCTTCTTTTCTTTTTTTTTTAACATGCAGGCCCCGTGTGTATGTGGTTTTGTAAATTTTGTCATCTGTTCCCATCGGCACACGATGGCCTACTCTTTCGAAAAGCAGAACAGAATTTAACGTGTGCACAAGATGTTCAGCATGCGCTCGCACACGCCAACACGGAGACCTCAGTTCAAAGTCACATCCGAAGAACTTTCTGGAGAGTGGAGTTGGCACTGATGTTAACTCCAGGGGGAAAATCTCCTTGAACAGGATTGCCAGCGCATTGTTCTAACCATTAAGCTATCCCTTCCCCCAGCAACAAAGCACTGCCGAGTTGATTGATTTGTGGGGCTTACCATATGGCCAGGCAAAAAAAGAAATATTGAAATAACAAGGTGTGTTTTGACTTGAATTTGAAAGTGCCCAGTCAGTCTGTAAAAAAGATACAAAGTGTCCCATAGGCCTAACCTATGTAGTTGTAGGGAAGCGAGGCATCAAAGACCTCAGCTTCTCTAGGGGCCAGCATATTGAGGGTGACACCCATGTCCTCTCCCTCAATGATTTACCTTCCCAGGCCCTGAAGAGGGCAGGTACCCATTGATGGCTGGGTGAACTAGGGGACTGCCTGTATTGAAGCCAAGGTGCGCAAATGGTCGCCCATCTAATTGGTAACCATGCTCGATGCTGATTAACCTTGGCTGGGGGAAAGCAAATGTTCTGACCACTGAGCTATCCCATCGATCAGTAAGCCTAAATACTGTAAACGGGTTCTAGATTTTTATCGTTGAATTAATTGGCAGAATTACACAGTTGGGCCTACCCAACTGGGTTGTTTCACAACAGAAAGGAGTTCACAGTCATAAAATCACATAACAGTGATTTCACTGATTAGTGCTTCTGTTATGGGTACATTACATTTGGTTCTGTTTTACATACAAATGGATCTATATATCTATATATATAATCACCGTTTCATTCTTTCTGTTCTCTCACTATATTACACTGGTCCTGGTCTGCATAAAATTTGCCCTTCACTCTGTTTGCATTAATATTATATATAATTATTGAACTTATTAATTTTTCAAAAACTGTTTCTGTTATCAGAACTTGTCACCATGGCTGCGCCCATACCCGTGATCGTAGGGGTGGATGTGGGAGGCACCAACACAGACGCTGTGGTCATCAGTAAGGTCAAGGGTGAAGGTCACCGGATTCTGGCGGAGGACAAACACTTGACCACCAGTGATGTAACGAAAGGTGGGGAACCTGTTTATGCCTGTTGATGATCTTTCCATCTCTCTTCCAGTTTCCTCTCTTCTGTTCACTTTGCCAGGGTTCGATTCTCGTTTGAGGGGATTTTTCCCTTGGAGTTTACCTCAGTGCTGACTCCACTCTCTCCAAAAGTCGTTCAGATGAGACTATAAACTGAGGCCTTGTGTGTGAACGCATGCATAACATATTGCGCACATGTTAAATCCTGTTCTGCTTTTCGTAAGAGTAGGCCATTGTGTGACGGTGGGAACGGATGACAGGATTTGCAATAACTGCATACACACGGGGACTAGATGTAAAAAAAGGACATGAGTGCTTATTCAGTTATCCTCTACATAAAAAAAAAAGAATAAAAGCTGCTATAGATTTTTTGGGTATATTTTTTATTGAATATTCTTTTTTTGTGTGTAACATTGGGGGAAAGGAGGAGGAGTTAATGCATAAATGGCCTTGACTGGCATTTTTACACATATATACATTATATATACATTTAATGATTTATTCAGCATATCACCATTAATTATGTGTGTTTTTGAGAGAGAGGCTAGAGGAAGAAAAGACATAGTCACACACAATCTAATCGATCACCCTCAGACATTTGAGATTGTCATATCATCGGTACAATGTATGTTTGATTCCGTTACTAATCAAGCTGACTAGACTCTTTCTTATCATCGGTACAAATGTATGTTTGATTCCGTTACTAATGAAGCTGACTTAACTCTTTCTTATCCTATCTCTCATTCACACTGCTGTCACTCAGTTTCCCCCACTTTCAGCTCCTCTCAGCTGCTAATTATCCCATCCCAGCCCAGCCCAGCTGTGGCCAGCTGGTACTATTTATAGCAGGAGCTGACCACACATGGACAAGGTAAACTAAAAGGAAGGAGCTTGCTAAATTTAGCACTTTTGACAAGGCCCTACTGGGTGATGTTGGATTTGTGCGCTGTGCTCAGTGTGTCTATGATTATCTCCATTTTAGGACACCAAGAATTGACCCAGTGCGTGTTTTGTGTCACGTGCAGGTGTCCGCAACACTGACCCAGTGCGTGTTTTGTGTCATGTGCAGGTGTCCGCAACAGTGACCCAGTGTGTGTTTGGTGTCACGTACAGGTGTCCGCAACGCTGACCCAGTATGTGTTTTGTGTCACGTGCAGGTGTCCGCAACACTGACCCGGCGTGTGTTTGGTGTCACGTGCAGGTGTCCGCAACACTGACCCAGTGTGTGTTTGGTGTCACATGCAGGTGTCTGCAACACTGACCCAGTGTGTCTTTGGTGTCACGTGCAGGTGTCCGCAACGCCGTGCTGTCAGTTCTGCGCAGTGCCAGCAAGGAGAAAGGCCACATTGCGCTGAAGCAGATCAACATCGGCACCACTCACTTCGTCAATGCTGTCGTTCAACGCAAACACCTCAGCCGGGTGTCGGTCATTCGACTCTGCGCCACTGCTTCCACAGCTGTCCCCCCCTTCTCCGACTTCCCCGCCAAACCTGAAGGAGGTCATTTATGGATCAACCCATTTCGTCAAAGGGGGGTACCGGGTTGAAGGGCGAGAGATCGAGAGCGTCGATGAAGAAGAGATCCGGGCTGTGGTGGACGAGATCAAAGGAAAAGGGGTGACGGGAATTGTCGTCTGCGGGATTTTTTCTCCGACCAGGACAGAGCAGGAGGAAAAGGTTTGATTTATGTTGTGGTGATGTGAGTTTCATTTTTAGTTTCTGGAAGAAATAAAGCTGTTTTGTACTGTTTGAAAAACAGCTTAAAGTCGCACTTTATTTTTCGCTTCAGTATACATATATTCTGGGGGCAGGATAGCTAAGTGGTCAGAATGCTCGCTTTCCCCAAGTCAAGTTAAGCAGCGTCGAGCGTGGTTGCCAGTTGGATGGGTGACCATTTGCGCGCCTTGACTTCAGTACAGTCCCCCCCCCCCCCCCCCCAGTTCACCCAGCTGTAAATGGGTACCTGCCCTCTTTAGGGTCAGGGAAGGTAAAGCAGCGAGGGAGAGGAGATGGGGACCACTCTCAATATGGTGGCCTCTAGAGAAGCTGAGGTCTCTGATGCCTCGCTCCCCTACGACTGCGTAGGTTATGGGTCACCTTTACCTTACTACCTTTTATATATATTCTATAATCTCTGGTTATCTTGCTGTGTTTTCTTTTTACCCAGGGCACATACATCATTGCATGCTTCAGTTTAATTCAGTTCCTGCTTCCTGTAGCCCATTTGACCTTGAAAATTCAAATTAAAATACAAACTTGGTAACTATTTGTAGAGCAAAGTAAAACCTTAAACTAGGATCAGAAGTAATTTTTTTTTGTATCAAAATAGAATAGACCCACTTCCAGTCAAAATTTCAAGACTGTGCAGTTTTATTTCATTATGTAGAGAACCAACAAAAAAGATAGGGTTAATTCAGTGTAGTTGTCTTCTATGTTGAATGCTCAGCAACCATTGTTGCCTGTCACATGAGTGAAAATGTGTTTGCGCTGCTGTTAAGCGCCTGACAAGTCAGGCCCAGCGCATCTGACTTCAATGTGAGAGAGAATTGCTATCTTTTAAGTCTTTCTGTTAAAAAAAGGCAGGAGAATGGACTGAAAAGGTATGGCAGGAGGTGACAGGGAGAAAAAAATAAGACAAGAACGAGGATAGAAAAGAGGGAATTCCTTGCACAGAATTTTTAGAAGGTGGGGATGCTGTTTATTTTAACAGGGGACTATCCAGTGTGAAACTAAGAAAAATAATTGTTCTAATGAAAGCAAAAGCAGTTGCCAGAGAAACTTACTTTTTACCTAGATTAGAATTTTCCCAGATCTGTGTCAACACTTAATGTGGAAATATTCCTAACAGTGTTAACACTTGATGTTGAAATATTCACAACTGTGTCAACACTTAATGTTGAAATATTCACAACTGTGTCAACATTTAAATGATGAAATATTCCTAACTGCGTCAACACTTAATGTTGACATATTCCTGATAACTGCGTCAACACTTAATGTTGACCATATTCCTGATAACGGCGTCAGCACTTCATGTTGACATATTCCTGACAACTGCGTCAACACCTGATGGTCAATGTCCACAGGTCAAACAGTTGATCCAGACACTGTACCCTGAGGCCAGCATCACCCTGTCCCATACCATCGGCCACATCGGTCTGCTGGAGCGGGAAAATGCAGCCATCCTGAACGAAGCTCTCAAAGCCCTGTGTCAGCGGACAGTGTCAGGATTCCGTCAAGCTCTGCAGGACATTGGTTTGAGCTGTCCCATGTTCCTGACACAGAATGATGGAACACTGATCAGTGAACACCTGGCCAGGGAGACACCTGTCTTCACCTTTGCTTCTGGTCAGTAGGCGTGAATCTTTGTTAGGTACCTGTGGAAAAGCTGAATTTTAACTCTTTTTTTTTTCTTTATCAAAATAGGCTGTAGTGTATCTCCTATGTACTAATGTTCAGTACGAAGGTACATAATAGCTCATCTGATATTTAAAAATTCCTTTTGCAAAGGGTCATGGTTGTGTGCGAAACTTAACTAGTCTATCTCGGTTAGACTGCCATCCTCTTAGAGTACATGTGTACTTTTAGGCTGTCTGCCTTATGTCGTACTTTGAAGATCTGAGCGAGCGTGTGACTGAGAATGCTTGGGACCACACGTCACAGAATTGTGGCGGTGCATTTGTGTAAGTAAAGGGAGGGGGTGTATTTTGAGAATCTGACATTGATATAGATTTCCCTGTGTACATGAGAACTTATAGATAATTGGTTAAGTCATAGCCATGTCAATGTGCACTCCAGTATTCTATTAATATATATTGATCTCTTTTTGAACCTGCCAACTTGTCTGTTTTTATCATATTTCTGGTTGATTTGAACTTGTTAAAACTATTAATTGTTGTTGGTTGCATGTCTAAGAATAGGTTGAATGCAAGCGCTTTGATTTGTTTTTTACAAGAGGATAAAGCGCTGTATAAATTTAATTTATTATTATCATTAACTTTTGTGGGGGTGGTCTTTTTCTTCAGAGTGAAATTTCTGGTTGAGTCCTTTGAATGAGACTGTAAACTGAGGTCTTTGTGTGCGAACATGCACAGAGCATCTCGCGCGCACATTAAAACCTATTCTGCTTTTTAGAAGAGTAGGCCATTGAATACTGGTGGGAACAGTTGACGAAATTTGCAAGACTGCATACACACAAAGACTGGATGTAAAAAAAAACAACCAAACCCACATGATAGCTCATTCCATTATCCTCGAAATGAGAGAATGAATAATGATAACAGAACATAAAGACGGTAGCAAATCTCTCTCTCAGCTCGCATCGCTAATGTATCGTAAGACCCTTACCTATTAATCGTCATTGATTGCTTGTGGGTTGTATAGGTCGAATGCAAGGGCTTTGATTTGTTTTTGCAAGATAATAGCGCTATATGAATTCCATGTATTATTATCATTGTTATCATTATTGCCTTTCCAATGGACCATTCCAGTCGTGTGGAGAGGGGGGGTCTGCTGCATGGGTAACAGCTTGCCCTCCATACTTGCTTACCCAGGCTTTGTGCACTAAAGACTAGAGTTGCAACTCCATAGTCTTCTGAGACTGATGGGTGCCGACTACTATTATTTTTTTTATTTTTTTTATTATTATTATTATTATTGTTGTTGTTGTTGTTGTTGTTGTTATAATTATCATCCTTATTGTTGTTATTATTATTGTTATCATCATTCTTCTTATTATTCTTAGCCTTCTTTTTTTTTGTTATTGTTGTTGTTGTTGTTGTAATAGCAACAACAACAACAACAACAACAAAATAATAATAATAATAATAATAATAATAATAATAATAATAATAATAATAATAATAATAATAATAATAATGATATCATCATCATCATCATCATCATCATCATCTTTCTTTTTTTCTTATCATTATCATCATCATCATCATCATCATCACACACCCCCCCTCCTCCTCCTCCTCCTCCTCCCCCCCCCTCCTCCTCCACCTCCTCCTCCTCCTCATCATCATCATCATCATCATCACCACCACCCTCTCCTCCTCCTCCTCCTCCTCCTCATCATCATCATCTTCATCATCATCATCACCACCACCCTCCTCCTCCTTCTCCTCCTCCTGCTCCTGCTCCTCCTCCTCCTCCTCCTCCTCATCAATATTATTATTATTATTATTACTACACACCCCCCCTCCCAGGCCCCACCAACTCGATGCGCGGCGCGGCCTTCCTGTGTGAGCTGCGGGAGGCGGTGGTGGTGGACATCGGGGGCACGACCACGGATGTGGGGGTGCTGAAGAACCGCTTTCCCCCGCCAGGCCAGCACCGACGTGCGCGTGGGGGGCGTGCGCACCAACTTCCGCATGCCGGACGTGCACAGCATCGGGCTGGGAGGGGGGTCCTACGTCGAGAAGACGGGGAAAGGGGGCAGCACACGTGTGGGGCCTCTCAGCGCTGGCTACAACCTGGCTAAGGTGAGACTTTGCGCTGTTTTTCTGTTGCTTGTGGTTTCTTTATGAAAAATAATTTTAAAAAATAATAATAATTTGTTTTTAAGATTAAAAGATAAAAATCAAAAATTCAAAATAGTATTTAATTTTTTTTTTGTTTTTAACCGTCAAAAAACCCCACCCTTTTGAATGAGACGATAAACAAAGTTCCCGGGTTTTTTGTTGTTGTTGTTGTGGGTTTTTTTTTAGCGCACTTTTAAATGAACGTATGCCATTGACGAAGTTGTCCCTGGGAAAAATAAATTGTGTAGAAAAAAAGCCGTTCTGATAAGGGAAAACAAATACAGCTCCAGACAGTGTATCCTGCTATATCTGCTTTGAGTTGCTTTTCTGTCGCTGTGGTTTGTTTTAAAAAAAAACAACTTCTCCCCCCCCCCCCCCCCCCCACCCCCCCCCCCCTTCCTTGCTTTCTGCTGCGGTTTCTTTAAAAAAAATAAAAAAATAAAAAAAATAAAATAAAAACAAGAAAATTCTTTCAGAGAAAATGATAAATTGAGGTCCTGTGTTTTACGTATGTTTAGCGCATGTTTAAGAATCTGTGGCAGTGAGGAAGGTTTTTTGTGTGTGTGTGTGTTTTTTTAAAAAAAATTCTTTTTTAATGCAACAGTTTACATGTATAATACAACTATCACACACACACACAGGAACATTTTTAAAGCTATGGGACATACAACAGGCAATGAAGAAGTTGTCCCTGAGCAAAATTCTGTAGGAAAAAAAAGCTTTTTTGATAAGGGAAAACAAATACAGTTGCAGACAAGAAGAAAAATAATAATGGGTGGTGTTGCTCTTTTGGTGACACGCTCACCCCGGGGAGAGAGAAAGCGTGAATTTCATGCACAGAAATCTGCTGTGACTTAAAAGTGGTATACAATACAATAGATAACATTACTTTTGTTGTTGTTGTTATTGATTTATTTCTTAAAATTCTTTTATGCTTTTGTAACATCCAGTTCCTGTGTGTAAGCAGCTTTGTAGATTTTGTCAACCGTTCTCACCGGCACAGAATGGACTACTCTTAGAAAAAGCAGGACAGGTTCTAACATGTGCCCAAAATGTTCTGCATACGTTTACATGCATGACCTCAGTTTATAGCCTCATCCAAAGGACTTAGTGTTGGGGTGTGTTCAGAAAACCTTACATTAGGTTACTGGGTGTTGGGGTGTGTTCAGAAAACCTTACATTATGTTACTGCGTGGTGGGGTGTGTTCAGAAAACCTTAGATTACATAATTGAGTGTTGGGGTGTGTGTTCAGAAAACCTTAAATTTTATTACTGAGTGTTGGGGTGTGTTCAGAAAACCTTACATTTTATTACTGAGTGTTGGGGTGTGTTCAGAAAACCTTACATTTTATTACTGAGTTAATAAATATTTAGTCATACACCAGGGTTCGCGATAACCGGTAATTGTCGGTATTTTACCGATTGTAAACAGGGAATACCGAAAATTTTCGAAGCAGCCGGTACCGTGTACTGATTCTGTTTGCCTGTGACCGATTAGATTTCCGTCTAAAAAAAAAAGTCTGAAGTGACATTTTCTGACAGTCTGTCATGGCCTATAGGCCTACTGTGCTTACACACCTACCCCTTCCTTCCACCCCTTCCGACGAACATCTTTGGCGCCAGCCTCATTAGCCTTAGCACGCAGAACAGCAAGCTTTACTGTGAAAGAATAGAGCTTCGCGCTCTTCTCGGCATGACAGTGACTTCCATGCACAATGAGTAAATGGGGCCTAGATTTATTTATTCTTTATTCTTTTAATCTTTTATATCGAGGAAAATGGAATAAGCACTCCTTTGCTTTTTTACATCCAGTCCCCATGTGTATGCAGTTTTGTAAATGTCATCTGAATTTGCGCGTTGCTTTGAGAGAGAAGAGTCGAAAATTAAATCTAAAATGAACGAAAGATCTAGATGAGCGCTAAGCACAGAAACAAGAAAGAAGAATATAAGTCTCACGAATGATGCCATGCAAAACAACAGACTGACACAGACAGTGACACAGGCGCTAGAAAAAAAATCCTAGGCCTATTTCCTGCGTGGCTTCCTGCCCAAGAAGCGAGTGGCAGCAGCTCGGCAGTCAAAGTCTGAGAGATTTGCGTTCAATTTAGATTTAGTTTTGCTGCCGAACAACACCCCCCCCCCCCCCCCTCCCCCACCCCCTCACTGAATAGTTTCGTTTTGTTCACAGTAGTACCGGATTTTATTTTCTGGGGACCGATTTTGGGGGAGTTGGTCAAGATATCTCTGAAATGGCAACTCGCAGTACCGGTTTAAAAAAATCCTAGCGCGAACCCTGTACACACGGCTACCCAGAATAGATCTTTTTAAAACAAGTTTGACATACTCTGGTGGTTCTTTATGGAAGGTCTAAAGGTCTGAGTCTGTCTCTCACTCACACACACACACACACACACACACACACACACACACACACACACACACACACACACACACACACACACACACACACACATACACACACACACACACACATGCTTCCACATTGCTCAAAGTGGTGCCTGGAGAGGCCTCCAAATTGCCTTTAAAATGCTAAAAATCGTTTTCGGCCGGGGGGCTTCACCCCCTGGACCCCCCAGCAGGGCTTTGCCACTGCACCCCACCGGGGCCTAAGCAGCCCCTGGACCCCGGCTTAGTTTCCTCTTTTTTTTGTCTGCCAATTCTATGCTCTGTTGTATGGGTTGAATGCAAGCACTTTCATTTGTTTTTACAAGATATAGCGCTATATAAATTCCATGTATTATTATTATTATTATCATTATTATTATCATCATTATTATCCTGCTCTATCCAGGAAGCCCTGGTCTTCGGCTCAGCCTCAGCCAACACAGCTCCCCAGACAGGCCGGAGGGTGACGGCAACAGACGTGGCTGTGGCGGCAGGCCTCATGGACCTGGGGGACAGGACCCTGGTGGCTCACCTGCCCAGGGACGAGGTCAGCGCCGCCCTGCGCCGCATCCAGCAGATGGTGGAGGAGGCCATCGACAGCGTGCGCGTCAGCGATGAGCCGCTGCCCGTCATCCTGGTGGGAGGGGGGTCCAGGCTGTTGGACCCTGAGGTGAGTGGAGTTTTGGGGGGGAGGGGTGGGGGTATATTTTTTGGGGGAGGGGGGGGGAGGTTTTGGGGGGAGGGGAGCGGTGTTTTGGGGGGAGGGGGGTCCAGGCTGTTGGATTCTTGAGGTGAGCTGTGTTTTGGGGGGAGGGGAGCGGTGTTTTGGGGGGAGGGGGAGGTGAGCGGTGTTTTGGGGGGAGGGGGAGGTGAGCGGTGTTTTGGGGGGGAGGGGAGGGGTGTTTTTTTGGGGGGAGGGGAGCGGTGTTTTTTTGGGGGGGGGGGTCCAAGCTGTTGGACCTGAGGTGAGTGAGTTGGGGTGTTTTTTTTTTGGGGGGGGGAGTGGGTTTTTTTCGGGGGAGGGGGAGGTGAGCGGTGTTTGGGGGGAGGGGAGGTGAGTGGTGTTTTGGGGGGGAGGTGAGTGGTGTTTTGGGGGGGAGGTGAGGTGAGCGGTGTTTTGGGGGGGAGGGGAGGTGAGCGGGGTGTTTTTGGGGGGAGGGGGAGGGGAGCGGTGTTTTTTGGGGGGAGGGGGAGGGGAGCGGTGTTTTTTTTGGGGGGAGGGGGGTCCAAGCTGTTGGACCCTGAGGTGAGTGAGTTGGGGGTTTTGGGGGGGGGGGGGGGGAGTGGGTTTTTTTTCGGGGGAGGGGGAGGTGAGCGGTGTTTTGGGGGGGAGGTGAGTGGTGTTTTGGGGGGGAGGTGAGTGGTGTTTTTTTTTGGGGGGAGGTGAGTGGTGTTTTGGGGGGGGAGGTGAGGTGAGCGGTGTTTTGGGGGGGAGGTGAGGTGAGCGGTGTTTTTTTTGGGGGGGGGGAGGTGAGCGGTGTTTTGGGGGGGGAGGTGAGGTGAGCGGTGTTTTGGGGGGAGGTGAGGTGAGCGGTGTTCTGGAGGGGGAGGTGAGCTGTGTTGGGGAGGTGAGCGGTGTTCTGGGGGAGGTGAGCTGTGTTTGGGGGGGGGGGGGGGGGTGTGTTGGGGGGAGGTGAGCTGTGTTGGGGGGGGAGGTGAGCGGTGTTTGGGGGGGGAGGTGAGCGGTGGTGTTTTTTTTTTTTTTTGGGGGGGGGGGTTTGGGGAGGTGAGCGGTGTTTTTTTTTTTGGGGAGGTGAGCGGTGTTTGGGGAGGTGAGCGGTGTTTTTTTGGGGGGAGGTGAGTGGTATTTCGGGGGGGAGGGGAGCAGTGTTTGGGGGGGAGGGGAGTGGTGTTTTTGGGTGGGAGGGGGAGGTGAGCTGTGTTTTTTTTAGTAGGGGGGGTCTCCAAGCTGTTACTCTGAGGTGAGCAGCGGTTTTTTTTTGGGGGGAGAGGGGTCAGGTGAGCGGTGATTTGGGGGGAGGGGGGTCCAAGATGTAAGACTGAGGTGAGTGGTGGTTTTTTTTTTGGGGGGGGGGGGTAGGTGAGCAGTGTTTTGGGGGGGAGGGGAGGGGTGTTTTGGGGGGTAGGGAAGGGATGGGGTTTTTTTTTTTGGGGGGGAGGGATGTCTTGGTGGACTGTGTTGGTGGATTGCTTCCTTGTCTGTGATGCTTTGGTGGAGTTTTATCAGGATTGTGGTGTGGCTGTTTTTGTGTGTGTGTGATTTGTGTTTGGCTGTTGTGTTTAGTGTTGTGTTTAGTGTTGTGTGTGTGTGTGTGTGTGTGTGCGTATGTACGTGCGTGCGTGTATGCATATTATCTTTGTACTGCTGTTGTCGGTCTTTCTTTTTTTCCCCTTTGTTTTCTTCAGTTTTTCTCCCTTTTTAGGTTTTTTTTCTTCTTTTTCCTTTTTTCTTTCTTTCTTTTGTTCTCCTTTTCCTATGTACAGTCCCCCAGTTCACCCAGCTGTAAATGCCCTCTTTAGGGTCAGGGAAGGTAAAGCAGCGAGGAAGAGGAGGAGATGGGTGCCACCCTCAACATACTGGACCCCTAGAGAAGCTGAGGTCTCTGATGCCTCTCTCCCCTACGACCACACAGGTTATGGGACACCTTTACCTTTTACCTAGAGAAGCTGAGGTCTCTGACGCCTCGCTCCCCTATGACCACACAGGTTATGGGACACCTTTACCTTTTACCTAGAGAAGCTGAGGTCTCTGACGCCTCGCTCCCCTACGACCACTTAGGTTATGGGACACCTTTACCTTTTACCTAGAGAAGCTGAGGTCTCTGACGCCTCGCTCCCCTCGACAACCACACAGGTTATGGGACACCTTTACGTTTTACCTAGAGAAGCTGAGGTCTATGACGCCTCGCTCCCCTCTACAACCACACAGGTTATGGAACACCTTCACCTTTACCTTTTTCCAACACTTTCTCAAAAATTATTCAGTTTTTTAAGAAGTTCAGGAAGAAGTCAAGTCAGTAAGTTTAGTATGTACCTTTTTCCTGTCACTGTCTCAAAAATTATTCAGTTTTTCAGAAGTTAAGGAAGAAGTCAAGTCAGTAAGTTTAGTACGTACCTTTTTCCTATCACTGTCTCAAAAATCATTCAGTTTTTTTAAGAAGTTCAGGAAGAAGTCACGTTTGTTCTGATGTTTGGCTGACCTCCAGGTGAAGATGCCGGGGGTCAGCGAGATGTTCCTGCCGGAACACTTCGGGGTGGCCAACGCCATCGGAGCGGCCCTCAGCCAGGTGAGCGGCCACGTGGACAGCGTGGTGTCTCTGGAATCCTACCTGGACGACAACATCCTGGCCACGCGTGAGCAGCAGGCCAAGAAGGGCTTGCCACCTCAAGCAACTCAGGTGAGACTCAGCTTGAGAGTGTGTGTGTGTGTTGTGTTGTGTGAAGTTACGGTGGTTTAGTTTTATTAGGTGTTATTGTGTTTTGTAGATGTTAGTGTGTGTGTTGTGTGAAGTTATGGTGGTTTATTTTACTATCACACCACACCACAACACACCCCACCCCGCTTCACCCCATCCAGTCGCACCCCCACACCCCACACCACACCTCACCATTTTCCCTATTTTTTCATTCTGTCTCTTCCATCTCCATCACCTTGTGTTATCACATGTGTGTGTTATTTTTATTTATTTTATTTTATTCTTTTATATCGAGGATAATGGGATAAGCACTTTTGTGCTTTTTTACATCCAGTCCCCGTGTGTATGCAGTTTTTGTAAATGTCATCTGTTCTTGACTCTCTGTGTGTGTGTGTGTGTTGTATGATGTGGTGGTTTAGTTTTATAAGGTATTGTTGTGTTTTGTACACCTCGTGTGTATTGTATGATGTTATGGTGGTTTAGAACCCCACCACACCCACACCACCACCACACCCCCATCCCCCACCACCACCACAACACCACACCACACCACACCCCACACCACACCACACCCACACCACACCATACCATCCCACCCCCACACCACACCGCACCACACCACACCGCACCACACTGCACTATACTCTCCTACACCCTCACCAAACTGCACTGACCTAACCTAACCTACCACTACCTACCTACCACCATCGCTGCTGCTGTACAGGAGGAGATAGACAAGGTGGTCAGCGCTGTCAGAAAGCCCCTGCTGGAGACTGCCCGGGACAAGGCAGTGCTGGACGTGTGCGACAGAGCCCGCCAGATGGCGCTGCAGGCAGGGGCCGACCCCGCCACCCTGGAGGTCGTGGAGGTGGAGGAGGTGACCTTGACCTACTTGCCGGGGTGCACCACCCGGATCAAGGTCAGGTGGAATTTTTTTGTTGTTGTTTTTGTTGTTTTTTTTGTTTGGACAGACACTGCCAACATTTTGTTTTTTTGTCTGGTGCAGTTTTTTTTTTAAGAAAAACGGTGAATAAAAGATTTCTACTTGCAAGGTTGTTGAAGGGGACACAGCTGTCAGTTTCCCCCCACTTTCAGCTCCTCTCAGCTGCTAATTATTCCAGCCCAACCCAGCCCAGCTGGGGCCAGTTGTGCTATTTATAGCAGGACCTGACCACACATGGACTAGGTAAAAGAAAGGGGTGTGCTGAATTTAGCACTCTTGACTAGGCCCCACTGAGTGATGTTGGATTTGTGCACTGTGGGGAGGGGGGGAGGAGAGGGTCTTTCAGTGTAAATAGCATCCCCATCTTCTGGAAATTCTGTGCTTGGAATTCTCCTCTTTTCTATCCCTCTCTTTGTTTTTGCTTTTTTCCTTTTCTTCCTTTTACCTCCTTCTTGTCTGTTTTCTGCCTTCTTGGTCCATTCTTCTACTTTTTGTTTTCCCAGAAATTCTTCAAAGATAACGATTCTCTCCCATGCCGAAGTCGGATGCGCTGGGCCTGACTTGTCAGGCGTGTAACGGCAGTGCAACGCATTTCTGCTCATAGGACAGAGAACAATAGTTGTTGTTTTAAGCATTCGATGAAGAAGTGAATGATGACATGAAACCGTGTTTTTGAGGGCAGAGATACGATGATGTTTTCGCTGATTAGGAGAGAAATACATATAACAAACGATTGTATATTTGAATAGTTCAGTTCTTCCCAAAACAGCTTCAGTTCAGCAGTTGTTACACAGACAGCATTCATTAATTTTGTTAAGGTTGATGAAAATAAGATATGTTTGACCATCAGGAAAATGAGAAAAAGGTTGTTCTTCCGTCTCCCCAGACAGTACCAGACACGCATGCACTCTGGCAAATATCTGTACTAAGCCCTCAGTACATAGACAAATGTTGGCTGAAATTGTCAAGTGCAGACTGAGATATCATATGTTGATCATGCAAACAGAAAAAAAAAACCCCACAAGACGAGTCTGATGATAACAGTTCTCCAAGGCAAGGTTGAAGGCAGAAGGAAAAGATGGTTCGATTCCTGTTCGAGGGGGTTTTTCCCCTGGAGTTAACATCAGTGCAGACTCCACTCTCCCCACAAGTCCTTCGGATGAGACTATAAACCGAGGCCCTGTGTGGGAATGCATGCAGAACGTCTTGTGCACACATTAAATCCTGTTCTGCTTTTCGTAAGAGTAGGTCATTGTGTGCTGGTGGGAACAGATGACAAGATTTACACAACTGCATACGCACGGGGACTGGGTGTAAAAAAAAACACATGAGTGCTTATTCCATTATCCTCAAAATAAAAGAATAGATAAATAAATAAAATAAAAGTAAATAAAAAGAGGCAGACCAGCAACATCCTACATTGCCAACAACATCACTGAGATCAGTGGTCTGGGAAGGCTACAGGAGATCGTAGGAAGACAAGGAACAAAGCGGAAGAGGGATATAGAAAATAGGGAATCCCTGCACAGAATTTCCAGACAGTGGGGACATTATTCGATAATACTGACAGGGCCCCTAGCATTCCCTCTGGGAGAGAACCATCCACTCGCACACACATTTCTCTGTCTTTTCCCGCTCCAGGTAAAGGCAGTAGGGGATCTGCTGGACTCGGTCAGCTCAGGCAACGTCGCCCCGTGGACCGAACCTCCCAGCACCGACATCCTGGACGTCGACGTCGCCACCGACGTCGTGAAGCAGCTCCACTCGGCCACGGGCTCCACGGTCGACCCCGCCGAGCTGGACTCTGACCTGGGGGTCACGTGGGCAGGCCTGACCCCTTCCCGCCCCCAGGTGGACCCCCAGAGCGGGGAGTGGATCCTGACGGCCTGGGACGTGGAGTGCATCGCTGTGGGGGCGGGGCTGCTGGGGGGAGGGGGAGGGGGCAACCCTCACGTGGGGCGCGTGCGCGCGCGCATGGCGGTAGGTTTGTGTCTCTGTGTGTGTGTGGGTGGGGAGAGTGTGGGGGGAGTATGTGGTGAGTGAGTGTATGGTGAGTGAGTGAGTGTTGAATGTGATTATTCCACAACCCTCATGTGGGGTATGTGTGCGCGCACGCATGGCGGTAGGTTTCTCTGTGTGTGTGGGGTGGGTATGTGGTGAGTGAGTGGTGAGTATTTGGTGAGTGAGTTTTGAGTGTGATTATTCCACAACCCTCACGTGGGGTGTGCGCGCGCACGCATGGTGGTAGGTTTCTGTGAGAAGTGGGTGAGTATGTGGTGAGTGGTGAGTATGCACACATGGTGGTAGGTTTCTGTGAGAAGTGGGTGAGTATATGGTGAGTGAGTGAGTGGTGAGTATGCACGCATGGTGGTAGGTTTCTGTGAGGAGTGGGTTAGTATGTGGTGAGTGAGTGAGTGGTGAGTATGCACGCATGGTGGAAGGTTTCTGTGAGAAGTGGGTGAGTATGTGGTGAGTGAGTGAGTGGTGAGTATACACGCATGGTGGTAGGTTTCTGTGAGGAGTGGTATGTGGTGAGTGAGTGAGTGGTGAGTATGCACGCATGGTGGTAGGTTTCTGTGAGGAGTGAGTGGTGAGTGAGTGGTGAGTGTGATTATTCCCCAACCCTCACGTGGGGCGTGTGCGGGCACGCATGGCGGTAGGTTTCTGTGTGGAGTGGGTGAGTGAGTGGTGAGTAAGTGGTGAGTGAGTGGTGAGTCTGCACACGTGGCGGTAGGTTTCTGTGAGGAGTGTGTGGTGAGTGTCAGTGGTGAGTACGATCATTGATGAATAATAATCAGAAAGGGGAAGGGATAGCTCAGTTGTCAGAGCACTTGACCCTGAGTTCAATTATTTCATCAAACTGGGAAGAAAGGGCAAGGCTAAAATCGAACCCGGAACCTTTCAGTTTACTTGTTGGCAAGCACGAGATGTTTTGCAGGCATTCACACATAAGGCCTCGGTTTATAGTCTCATCATATTCAAAACTTTTAACATTCAGTTCGATTTTTCATCAAACTGGGAAGAAAGGGAAAGGCTGAAAATCAAACCCAGAACCTCACGGTTTACTTGTTAATGTAAACTAGTTATGGTGAACGGGATAGCCTAGTGGTCAGAACATTGCACTCGCAATTTGACAACCCGGGTTCGATTCCCGTTCGAGGAGATTTTTCTCCTGGAGTTAACATCAGTGCTGACTCCACTCTCCCCAAAGTCCTTTGGATGAGACTTTTAAACCGAGGCCCCGTGTATGAACGCACGCAGACCATCTTGTGCACATGTTAAATCCTGTTCCGCTTTTCGTAAGAGTAGGCCATCGTGTGCCGGTGGGAACAGATATTTACAAAACTGCATACACATGGGGACTAGATGTAAAAAAGCACATGAGTGCTGATCCCATTATCCTTGATATAAAAGAATAAAATAAGTAAATGAAAACTAAAGAAGGTGAACGTCTTAACCGCCCTGCCCCTTTCCTTCTCGTTTGTTTGCTGCAGGTGGCGAACGGGGAAAAGATTCGCCTGGTCGCTCCGGAGAGACTGTTGGCTTCGTCCGATCCCAACGATGTGTTGGTCAGCGTGGCATACCTGGGGGCACCCCTGGTCTTGTACGAGCAGTTGTCCTCTGGCCAGGAAACGCCAAACGCTTACAAGTAAGCACCGTTTTGTGCAACGTCTGCTTGTTTTTTTGTTGGCTTACGTTTCAACATTTTTCTTGGTCTTTTCTGGCCAGGAAATTTGCCAAACGCTTACAAGTAAGCACCGTTTTGTGCAACGTCTGCTTGTTTTTTTGTTGGCTTAACGTTTCAACATTTTTTCTCGAAGGTCTTCTGAACTGTCAGTAGAGAAAAGTGCCCTCCTGTATGTGCCTGTCACAAAAAAAACTTAACTTGCAGCAGTGTTCAGCTCCAAAAGGTAATAACTGTGTATATAGATGTGTACAGTTTCGGGGGTTCTCTGTTTCAGATGTGTACAGTATCGGGGGTTCTCTGTTTCAGGTGTGTACAGTATGGGGGGTTCTCTGTTTCAGGTGTGTACAGGAGCTGTACAGTATCGGGGGTTCTCTGTTTCAGCTGTGTACAGGAGCTGTACAGTATAGGGGGTTCTCTGTTTCAGGTGTGTACAGGAGCTGTACAGTATTGGGGGTTCTCTGTTTCAGGTGTGTACAGTTTTGGGGGTTTACTGTTTCAGGTGTGTACAGTATCAGGGGTTTTCTGTTTCAGGTGTGTACAGTATGGGGGGTTCTCTGTTTCAGGTGTGTACAGTATGGGGGGTTCTCTGTTTCAGGTGTCTACAGGAGCTGTACAGTATCGGGGGTTCTCTGTTTCAGGTGTGTACAGTATGGGGGGTTCTCTGTTTCAGGTGTGTACAGTATCAGGGGTTCTCTGTTTCAGGTGTGTACAGGAGCTGTACAGTATGGGGGGTTCTCTGTTTCAGGTGTGTACAGGAGCTGTACACTATCGAGGGTTCTCTGTTTCAGGTGTGTACAGTATCAGGGGTTCTCTGTTTCAGGTGTGTACAGTATCAGGGGTTCTCTGTTTCAGGTGTGTACAGTATCAGGGGTTCTCTGTTTCAGGTGTGTACAGGAGCTGTACAGCATCAGGGGTTCTCTGTTTCAGGTGTGTACAGGAGCTGTACACTATCGGGGGTTCTCTGTTTCAGGTGTGTACAGTATCGGGGGTTCTCTGTTTCAGGTGTGTACGGTATCGGGAGTTCTCTGTTTCAGGTGTGTACAGTATCGGGGGTTCTCTGTTTCAGGTGTGTACAGGAGCTGTACAGTATGGGGGGTTCTCTGTTTCAGGTGTGTACAGGAGCTGTACAGTATGGGGGGTTCTCTGTTTCAGGTGTGTACAGTATGGGGGGTCTCTGTTTCAGGTGTGTACAGGAGCTGTACAGTATCGGGGGTTCTGTTTCAGGTGTATACAGTATGGGGGGTTCTCTGTTTCAGGTGTGTACAGTATGGGGGGTTCTCTGTTTCAGGTGTGTACAGGAGCTGTACAGTATGGGGGGTTCTGTGTTTCAGGTGTGTACAGTATCTGTGGTTCTCTGTTTCAGGTGTGTACAGTATGGGGGGTTCTCTGTTTCAGGTGTGTACAGGAGCTGTACAGTATGGGGGGTTCTCTGTTTCAGGTGTGTACAGTATCTGGGGTTCTCTGTTTCAGGTGTGTGCAGTATCTGGGGTTCTCTGTTTCAGGTGTGTGCAGGAGCTGTACAGTATGGGGGGTTCTCTCTTTCAGGTGTGTACAGGAGCTGTACAGTATGGGGGGTTCTCTGTTTCAGGTGTGTACAGGAGCTGTACAGTATCGGGGTTCTCTGTTTCAGGTGTGTACAGGAGCTGTACAGTATGGGGGGTTCTCTGTTTCAGGTGTGTACAGTATGGGGGGTTCTCTGTTTCAGGTGTGTACAGGAGCTGTACAGTATCGGGGGTTCTCTGTTTCAGGTGTGTACAGGAGCTGTACAGTATCGGAGGTTCTCTGTTTCAGGTGTGTACAGGAGCTGTACAGTATGGGGGGTTCTCTGTTTCAGGTGTGCACAGTATGGGGGGTTCTCTGTTTCAGGTGTGTACAGTATTGGGGGTTCTCTGTTTCAGGTGTGTACAGTATGGGGGGTTCTCT
>CM060345.1:8755642-8758142 GCA_030674155.1 Stramonita haemastoma | reverse complement strand
AGGAAAGAAGGAAAGAAGGCAGGAACGAAGGAAGGAAGGAAGGAAGGAAGGAGGGAAGGAAGGACAGAGGACCGAAGAGGAAAGAAAGAAGGGAAAGAGGAAAGACAAGACGGGAAAGAAGGAAGGAAGGAAGGAAGGAAGGAAGGAAGGAAGGAAGGAAGGAAGGGAAAGAAGGAAGGCAGGAAGGCAAGGAAGGAAGAGGAAGGAAGGAAGGAAGGAAGGCGACAGACAGGAAGGACAGGAAAGGAGGCAAGGCCGAAGGAAGAAGAAGGAAGAGGACGGAAGGGAAGAAGGACAGGACACGGAAAAGGAAAGCAAGGAAGGCAAAGAAGGAAGGACAAGGAAGGAAGGAAGGAAGGAAGGAAGGAAGGGAAGGAAAGGAAAGAAGAGAAACGGAAGAAGGCAGGAAGGAAGGAAAGAGGGAAGAGGAGGGAAGAGGAAAGAAGGAAGGGGAACGGAGGGAGAAGGAAAGAAGGAGGAAGGAGGAAGGAGGTAAAGGAAGACAGGAAAGGGAAGGAAGAAGGACGGAGGAGAGGGAAAGAGAGGAAAGGAGGAAGAGAAGGAAAGAGGGGGAAAAGGAAAGGAAAGGGAAAGAGGGAAAAAGGGAAAGAAGGAAAGAAGGAAAGGAAGGAAGGAAGGAAAGAGGGGAAGAAGGGAGGCCGAAGGAGGGAAGGAAGGGAAGGAGGAAGAAGGCACGGAAGAAGGGAGGAAAAGGAAGCAGGAAGGAAAAGAAGGAAAGAGGAAAAGGAAACGGAAGAAGGGACGGCTCGGAACAAGGAGGAGGAAGGAAGGAGGAAAGAAGGAAGGAAAGAAGAAGGAAGGGAAGGAAGGAAAGCAAGGAAGGAGAAGGAAGGGAAAGACGACGGAAGGAGGGAAGAAGGGGAGGAAGGCAACGGGAGGACAGGAAGGAGGAAGAAGGAAGAAAGGAAGAGGAAGGAAGGAAGGACAGGAAGGAAGGCGTAGGGCCGGAACGACCGAAGGAAAGGAGGCCGGCACGAGGGCAGTCCGGACGGCGGCAGGGACCGGGGCCGTAGGACCCGGAAGGCCGCTTCCCCCCACCCCACACCTTCCTTCCTTCCTTCCTTCTTCCCCTTCCCTTCCTTCCCCTTCCCTCCTTCCTTCCTCCTTCCTCCTTCCTTCCTTCCCTTCCTTCCTTCCTCCTTCTCCTTCCCTTCCTTCCTAATTCTTCCCTCCTTTCCTCCTTCCCTCCTTCCCCCTCCTTCATTCCTTCCTTCCTCCTTCCCCCCCCCTTCCTTCCCTCCCTTCCTTTCCCCCTTCCTTTCCTTCCCTCCCCCCCTTCCTTTCCCTTTCCCTTTTCCCTCCTTCCTCTTCCCCTTCCTTCCTTCCTTCCCTTCCTTCCCTCCTTCCTTCCTTCCCCCCTTTCCTTCCTCTTCCTTCCCTCCTTCCTTCCCTCCTTCCTCCTTCCTTCCTCCTTTCCTTCCGTCCCTTCCTCCTTTCCTTCTCTTCCTCTCATTCCTCCCTCCTATTCCTTCCTTCCTTCGCCGTCCCTCCTCCCCTCCTCCTCCCCCCCCCCTCCCTCTCCCCTTCTCCCTCCTTCCTTCCTTCCTTCCTCCTTCCTCCTCCTTCCTTCCTTCTTCCCTCCTTCTTCCTTTCTTCTTCCTTCTTCCTTCCCTTCTCCTTCCTTCCTTCTTCCTTTCTTTTTCATTCTTCATTTGTGTCCAGATGATTCTCCCGTACATCCGGAGAAGCCGTACCCCACGGCCATGGTGGACGACAAAGGTCGAAGGGCGGGTGATCCTGCACTCGGACACTGCCCGCAAGGTGGAGGACCATTTCCGCAACGTCTCCATGCAGATGGGGTCAGCGGCTGGCCTGGCTTTGGTCCCGGTCAGGGCAGGTGGGCTCAAGAAGAGCACCATCCTCAGGTGTGTGGGGTTTTTTTTGGTGGTGGGGTATAGGATTGTTGTTCTTTTGTGGTGTGTGTATGTGTGTGTGTGTGTGTGTGGGAGAGTGACGTTCTCAGGTGTGGGTTTTTTTCGGTGGGGTACAGGATTGTGGTGGTGTGTGTTGTGTGGAGAGTATCATTCTCAGGTGTGGTTTTTTTTGGTGGGGGATAGGATTGTTGTCTTTGTGGTGTGTGTGTGTGTGTGTGTGTGTGTGTGTTTGTGTGTGTGTGTGTGTGTGTGTATGTGTGTGTGTGTGGAGAGTATCATTCTCAGGTGTGGTTTTTTTTGGTGGGGTACAGGATTGTGATGTGTGTGTATGTGTGTGTGTGTGGAGAGTATCATTCTCAGTGTGGTTTTTTTTGGTGGGGTACAGGATTGTGATGTGTGTGTGTGGAGAGTGACGTTCTCAGGTGTGGTTTTTTTTGGTGGGGTACAGGATTGTTGTCTTTGTGTTTGTGTGTGTGTGTGTGTGTGTGTTTTATTTTTATTTATTTTGTTTCATTCTTTTATTTTATTCTTTTATATCGAGGATAATGGGATAAGCACTCATGTGTGTATATGTGTGTGTGTGTATGTGTTGGTGTGTGGTGTGT
>CM060345.1:8750513-8755542 GCA_030674155.1 Stramonita haemastoma | reverse complement strand
TTCCCACCGGCACATGATGGCCTACTCTTACGAAAAGCGGAACAGGATTTGACATTTGTGTGACTGCTGCAGGCTCTGAACAGCTCGCTGAGGGACCAGATGGAAGACCTCCAGCAGAAACAGCTGCAGGATGACGACAGCGGCTTCAAACCCAGCGAGCTCAAAAAACGCCTCCGCAAGTTCACGCACGACTTCAAAACCAACAAGGTCAGAGTAGAGAAATGCAGGTACTACGGCCGTATGTGTGCAGTGTTGCGTACACACATATGTGTGTGTGAATGTGTGCGTGCACGTGCGTGTTCTCATGCAAACATATGTATACGTGCATATACATGCACACACGCGCACACACACATACAGACACACACACACTCTTTTTCTCTCTCTCTGTGTCTGTCTCTCTGTCTGTCTGTCTGTCTGTCTCTCTGTCTGTCTGTCTCTCTCTCTCTCTCTCTCTCTCTCTCTCTCTCTCTCTCTCTCTCTCTCTTCTCTCTCTCTCTCTCTCTCTGTCTCTCTCTCTCTCTCTCTCTCTCTCTCTCTCTCTCTCTCTCTCTCTCTCTCTCTCTCTCTCTCCCTCTCCTTTGATGAATGATCAATATTTATGTACCCTTCTCTTGAAATTCTTATATTTGCATCAGCAAAGTCATGTGTCTGGAAATCCTTACTGCTGACATTGCTTTTTGGGTGGTAACCTGTTATTACCCACATCATGTTTCTTGAAATCCTTGTTGCTGACACTGCTATTTGGGGGGGGGGGGGGGGGGGGGGTTTGCTGACACAATTTTGGGGGAAACCTGTTATATTCCACATCAGTTTCTTAAAAACCTTACTGCTGACATTGTTTTTGGGGTATAAGGGTTTAGGGGGATGACCTGTAATGTTGTACATCATTTTTCTTGAAATCCTTGTTGCTGACACAATTTTTGGAGGGTAACCTATTACATTCCACATCATGTTTCTTGTGTTACTGGCACAATTTTTTGGGGGGTAACCTATTACATTCGGCATGTTTCTTGAAATCCTTGTTGCTAACACAATTTTTGGAGGGTAACCGGTTATATTCCACAACTAGAAATCCTTACCGCTGACATTGTTGGGGTTTTTTTGGGGGGAGGGAGGGTGACCTATTATGCACCACACTATGTTTCTTGAAATCCTCTTTGCTGACATTGTTTTTGGGGGTGTGAGGTTTTAGAGGGATGAGCTGTTATATTCCACATCATGTTTCTTGAAATCTTTGTTGCTGATACTGTTATTTTTTGGGGGGAGGGGGACCTATTGTACACCACATCATGATTCTGGAAATCCTTATTGCTGATGGAGGTTTTTTTTTGTTTTATTTTTTTGGGGGGGAGGTTTTTGGAGGATGACCTATTATGCACCACATCATGTTTCTGGAAATCCTTGTTGCTGACACTGCTATTTGGGGTGGGGGGTTACCTGTTGTGCTTCACAGGGTCCTGCAGACCCAGCCAACAAGGACGACTTCTTGGGGGCGTCCTTCAAGGAGATCTACCAGACCGCCCAGGACAAGCTGAGCAAGAGTGTGCGGGAGGCGGAGGAGGCCAAGAAAGTGAAAGCCAAGGTCTGTGGTAGTTGTGGGTGGGGGTGTGTGTGGGGGGGGGGTGTATGTGTGTTGTGGGGGGGGGTGTTTTTGGGGGGGGGGAGGTGCGTGTGTGTGGGGGTGTGCTGTTGGGGGGGGGGGGGGGGGGTTGTGTGTGTGTGTGCCTCTGTGTGTGTTGTGGGCGGGGGGGGAGGGGGGGGGGTGCGTGTGTGTATGTGAGAGTGGGTGTGTGTGTGTGTGTTGTGTGTGTGAGAGTGTGTGAGTGTGGGGGTGTTTGTGTTTGTGTGGGAAAGGGGTGTGTGGTGTGTGTTTGTGTGTGTGTGGTGTGTGTGTGTGTTGTGTGGGTGTGTGTGTGTGTGTGTGTTGTGTGTGTGCGTGTGTGTGTGTGTGTGTATCTGTGTGTGTGTGTATTTGTGTGTGTGTGTGCTGCGCTGCTGTGCAGCGCTGATCGCACTGTTGATGACGCAGTGATCCAACAGATCCCACAGCAACCAGTGAAAGAAGAACTGGACGAAGCCCCAACCCTGGAAGAGGTAACTAAAGCCATAGAACAACTGAAGAGTGGGAAGGCTGCAGGCGTCGACGGTATTCCACCAGAATTATGGAAAAACGGGGGGCAAACACTGCACTGCAAGCTCCATGAATTTTTTGTCTGCTGCTGGGAGCAGGGAAAGTTACCACAAAACCTTCGTGATGCAATCATAATCACCCTTTACAAAAACAAAGGGGAAAAATCAGATTGCTCCAACTACAGGGGGATAACTCTTCTCTCCATCGCTGGCAAAATCCTTGCAAGAGTTCTCCTCAACAGACTAGTACCTGCTGTTGCAGAACACCACCTCCCTGAGAGCCAGTGCGGCTTCAGAGCTAACAGGGGTACCACCGACATGGTCTTCGTGCTCAGACAGCTTCAAGAAAAGTGCCGCGAACAGAACAAGGGACTGTACATCACCTTCGTTGATCTTACCAAGGCATTTGACACTGTGAGCAGGAAGGGCCTGTGGCAGATCATGGAGCATCTTGGCTGTCCCCCAAAGTTTCTCAACATGGTGATCCAGCTACATGAAGACCAGCGTGGCCAGGTCAGAAACAGCAACGACCTCTCAGAGCCTTTCCCAATCACAAACGGGGTGAAGCAGGGCTGCGTTCTTGCACCAACCCTCTTCACTATCTTCTTCAGCATGATGCTTCAGCGGGCCACAGAAGATCTTGATGACGAAGACGGAGTTTTCATACGCTACCGCACAGATGGCAGCCTATTCAACCTGCGGCGTCTTCAGGCCCACACCAAAACCCTGGAGCAACAAATTCGAGAGCTACTTTTTGCTGATGATGCTGCCCTTGTAGCCCACACAGAAACCGCCCTGCAGCATGTAACATCCTGTTTTGCAGAGGCAGCCCAGCTCTTCGGACTCGAAGTCAGCCTGAAGAAGACAGAGGTTCTCTACCAGCCCACACCTCAGGTAGCGTACCACCCACCTCACATTACAATTGGTGAGACAGAACTGAAAACAGTCCAGCAGTTTACCTACCTGGGATGCACAATCTCCTCTGACGCAAAGATTGATAAAGATGTAGACAACAGACTGGCAAAGGCAAACAGTGCTTTTGGCAGACTCTACCACCGTGTCTG
This sequence comes from Stramonita haemastoma, assembly GCA_030674155.1. Classification (NCBI taxonomy): domain Eukaryota; kingdom Metazoa; phylum Mollusca; class Gastropoda; order Neogastropoda; family Muricidae; genus Stramonita; species Stramonita haemastoma. Next base: position 8,752,345 of record CM060345.1, on the reverse strand, counting down.
GAAAAACAAACACCTGAAGAAAGACACCAAGATCAGTGTCTACAGAGCCGTGGTACTGACCACCCTCCTGTACGGCTCTGAGTCATGGGTCACATACAGACACCACCTGCGAATTCTGGAACGCTTCCACCAACGCTGTCTCCGCTCCATCCTCGACATCCACTGGAGCGACTTCACCACGAATGCTGAGGTGCTGGAGCAAGCAGGGATCACCAGCATTGAGGCCATGTTGCTGAAAACGCAGCTACGCTGGGCAGGGCATGTCTCTAGAATGGAGGACCATCGCCTACCGAAGATGGTTCTCTACGGTGAACTTTCCACCGGACACCGCTACAGAGGCGCACCAAAGAAGAGATTTAAAGACTCTCTGAAGAAATCTCTGTCAGCCTGCCTCATAGACCATAACCAGTGGTCAGTCCTTGCTGCTGACCGGCAGGCCTGGCGACACACTGTGCATCAGTCGGTCTCCTCCTTTGAGGACAATCGCAGAGCGGCCCTTGAGGAGAGGCGAATGAGGAGGAAGAACCGCGTCCCCTCTACATCAACCCCAGAATCGACTTTCCCCTGCAGCCGCTGTGGCCGGGTTTGTTTGTCACGCATTGGACTGAACAGCCACCAGCGAGCCTGCACCAGACGTGGACAGTGCCCTTAATCTTCGTTCGCGAAGCCAAGCCATGATGATGATGATGATGATGATGATGTGTGTTGTGTGTGTGTGTGTATCTGTGTATCTGAGTGTGTGTGTGTGTTGGTATGTGTGTGTGTGTGTGTGTGTGTGTGTGTGTGTGTGTGTGTGTGTGTGTGTGTGTGTGTGTGTGTGTGTGTGTGATATCAGATTTTGCTGTTTTTCCTTAAAAGTGCTGTTCAGAAAAAAAAATGTATGGATGTATAGAAAAAAGATAAAGGTGTCCCACAACCTATGTGGTCATAGGGGAGTGATGCATCAGAGTCCTCAGCTTCTCTAGGGGCCAGCATGTTGCGGGTGGCGCTTATCTCTTCTACCTCACTGCTTTACCTTCCCTGACCCTCAAGATGGCAGGTAACCATTGACAGCTGGGTGAACTGGGGGACTGTACTGATCCACTTGGTAACCACGCTCAGAAAGGGAGTGCTGTGACCACTGAACAGTCCTGTCCCTTATGTAAAGTATGTATGCTGGTTGTTAAATGTTTTGGACAGAATTTTTTTTTTTTTGTTTTTTGTTTTTTTTGTTGTTACAATAAATGGTTTGGAAAATAGAAGCCACAATCACAAGAACAAGAAAAGAAGAATGATGGATTAAACTGTTCATGAATCAGGCAAGGTTGAAACCAACAGGCACCCACCAGCTATCTTTGCTGGATTATGAAAACCACTTGGTTTGATGGTGGTACCTGTAGGATGATTAGGGGGCGGGATAGCTCAGTGGTCAGAGTGCTCACTTTCCCCCAGCCAATATTAAGCAACATTGAGTGTGGTAACCAGTTGGATGGGTGACCATTTGTGCACCTTGGCTGCAGTACAGTTTCCCCAGTTCCCCCAGCTGTCAATGGTTACCTGCCCTCTTTAGGGTCAGGGGAGGTAAAGCAGCGAGGGAGAGGAGACGGGTGCCACCCTCAACATGCTGGCCCCTAGAGAAGCTGAGGTCTCTGATGCCTCACTCCCCTACAACCACACGGGTTATGGGACACCTTTACCATTACCTTTTATACCTGTAGGATGTTTTAAAGGTTGTACAAAGTTCAGTGTGAACGTTTACATCATTCTCTCTTACAGGCTGAAGCAGAGATGCAGACACTGAAGGAGAGACTGAAGAAAGCTGAAACACAGTTGAAAGGTCATGACAACAAAAA
>CM060345.1:8743013-8745513 GCA_030674155.1 Stramonita haemastoma | reverse complement strand
AGAGGCGGCGCACTGGCAGGAGGAGCTGAAGGCCCAGCAGAAGCAGTTTGAAGAGGAGATGGACAAACAGAGACAGGAGGCCGAACTGCTCAGGGTACTGTAGTCACCGCTTTTGGTGTTGCTACCTTTTTTACATACATATCTATTGAAGGGTGCGGCTCGATAGCTAAGTGGTCAGAACATTGCGCTCGCAATTTGACGACCCAGGTTTGATTCATGTCCGAGGGGATATTTCCCCCAGGAGTTAACATTTAGTGCTGACTCCACTCCCCCCAAAAAGTCCCTTGGATGAGATTTATTTATTTATTTGTTTTATTTATTTATTTATTCTTTTATATTGAGGATAATGGGATAAACACTCACGTGCTTTTTTTCATCCAGTCCCCGTGTGTGTATGCAGTTGTGTAAATCTTGTCATCTGTTCCCACCACCGGCTCACTATGGCCTTCTCTTACGAAAAGCGGAACAGGATTTAACGTGTGCGCAAGATTGTGTGTGTGTGTGTGTGTGTGTGTGTGTGTGTGTGTGTGTGTGTTTATTTTTTTTATTTTATTCTTTTGTATTGAGGATAATGGGATAAGCACTCTTGTGCTTTTTTTTTTACATCCAGTCCCCGTGTGTATGCAGTTTTGTAAATGTCATCTGTTCCCACCAGCACACGATGGCCTACTCTTATGAAAAGCGGAACAGGATTTAACATATGCGTAAGATGTTCTGCGTGCGTTCGCAGACGAGGCCTCGGTTTGCAGTTTACACTATGTGTGTGTGTGTGTGTGCCTCTGTGTGTGTGTGTGCCTCAGTGTGTGTGAGTGTGTGCGTGTGTGTGTGTGTGCGTGTCTCTGTGTGTGTCTTTGTGTGTGTCTCTGTGTGTGCCTCTGTGTGTGCCTCTGAGTGTGTGTGTACCTGTGCCTGTGTGTGTGTGTGTGTGTGTGCCTCTGTGAGTGTGTGTGTGTGTGTGTGTGTGTGCCTGTGTGTGTGCGTGCGTGCGTGCGTGCGTGCCTGTGTGTGTCTGTGTGTACGTACACAGGGCAAGCTTGCATTCTTTTTTTTTTTTTCTTTCTTTTTTTTTCTTTTTTTAAGCTTGCAATCTTATTCGCATGTATACATGCACATGTAGTATGTCTGTATCATCCAACATTCCATGTGTGTGTACAGGAGAAGCAGGAGGCACGCATCCAGGTGATTGCTCAGGATCTGGACCAGGCCCAGTACTCGGCAGACACGCTGCAGCAAGCCCTCAGAGAACGCGAAACCGTCCTGCACGACGAGCTTAGCGCTGCCGACATGTCCAATCAGATGATCTGTAAGTGTGTGTTATGGGGATAGTGTCCAATCAGATGATTTGTAAGTGTGTTTGGGGGGTAGTATCCAATCAGATGATTTGTAAGTGTCTTTTCTGGGGGAGCAGTATCCAATCAGATGATCTATGAGTGTGTGTTCTTGTTGTTTGTTTGTTGTTTTTTGTTGTTTTTTGTTTTGTTTTTTTTTTGGGGGGGGGGGCTGTATCCAATCAGATGATCTGTGAGTGTGTGTTTTTTTTTGGGAGGGACTGTATCCAATCAGATGATTTGTGTCTTTTTTAGGGGCAGTATCCGATGATCTGTGAGTGTCTTTTTTGGGGGGGGGGGGGGGGGAGTATCCAATCAGATGATTTGTAAGTGTCTGTTTTGGGGGCAGTATTCAATCAGATGATTTGTAAGTGTGTTTTGGGGGACAGTATCCAATCAGATGATTTGTAAGTGCCTTTGGGGGGCGGGGGGGGGGGGGGGGGGGAGGATAGACTATCCAATCAGATAATCTGTGTCTTTTTTTTGGCTGTAACCAATCAAATGACCTGTACGCGTCTTTTGGCAGTATCCAATCAGATGATCTGTGTTTTTTTTAGCTGTATCTGATCAGATAAATTGTAAGTGTCCTTTTGCAGTGTCAGATGATCTGTGTATTTTCAGTATCGAGTCTGATGATCTGTAAGTGCCTTAAAAAAAATTTTTTTTTGCTGTATCCAAGCAAATGACCTGTGTTTTTGTTGTATCCAATCATAGGTTTTTTAGTGTCCCATGGTATCAGGGCTGTACTCTACGCCTCCTATCACATTACATCCTGACATCAGCCAGGCCTGAGAGATACAGGCACTTGTAATGTTGGTCAGGTAATTTAAGTAACATTTTCAAAATCACATCCATAAAGTGAGTGAATGAAGCTCAACTCTGTGGTCCCAGTCTTCCCAAAGAGCCCTCAGCACACTCACTCTGGTTAGGAGCCGGCTGGAGTCCAAAAAAAAATCCGTTTGACTCTCATGGGATTCGAACCTGCAACCTTCCACTCTGTGACCCTTTTTTTTCTTTCTTTTTTTTTTTCTTTTTCTGTTATTCTTTTATATCGAGGATAATGGAATAAGCACTCTTGTGCTTTTTTACATCCAGTCCCCATGTGTATGCAGTTTTGTAAATGTCATCTGTTCCCACCGGACGCTAACTACTGCGCCAAGGTGACTGGTTAA
>CM060345.1:8718013-8723013 GCA_030674155.1 Stramonita haemastoma | reverse complement strand
CTCAATGCCCCAGGCTATCCCGTTATGAGCTCAATGCTCTAGTCTATCCCGTTATGAGCTCAATGCCCCAGGCTATCCCATTATGAGCTCAATGCTCTAGTCTCTAGGTTATCCCATCATGAGCTCAATGCTCTAGTCTGTCCCACCTCCCACTCACTATCATTAACAGTTAAACTGGTGAAAAGCAGGGAAGGAAACTTGACTTGTCTCTGAAGCCCAGTGAATAGTGACGCACATCACAAGATCTTCAACATCATCTGGATGCGTGCTTACACAGAGGATATGACAGCAGGAGTACTTTTAAGTTAAGCCAGGTGACCAAAAAGATTGTAAAGAAGCTGCATCCTTAGTCTGTCAGGTGACAAGAGAGATTCAAACCAGCGACTTGAGGACTAGTGATCATACTCTTCATGCCTTCAACCCACTTTGCCCCCAAAAACTAGCACAGAAAAAGAGACAGTTTAAAGAAAAGATAGGAAGGAGTATAGTGTGGAATGTAGGTCTGTCCTTTCTCCTGACACCTATTCCTTGTCCAGCAAGATTCCTACCTAAGCCAGGATTCCCCAGGGATCCCCATAGGGATCCCTATCCACCCCCAATCTTATCAGGGCGATCTTGTACAATGATTGTTCATGCCACTTACACTTCAAGTAGTGTAAGGTCTCCCAGTACAAACAAGAAAGGGAGGGTGGGGTGGGTTGAATGAAATGGAGGGGAGGGGTGTGTGTGTGTGTGTGTATGTGTGTGTGAGAGAGAGAGAGAGAAAGAGAGAGAGAGAGATCAGTGTGTGTGTGTGTGTGTGTGTGTGTGTGTGTGTGTGTGTGTGTGTGTGTGTGTGTGTGTGTGTGTGTACACCACTCTTGAGAGAGAGAGAGAGAGAGAGAGAACTGTAAAAAGGCATGTTGACAGAAGTGAGAAATATTGACATACGGTTTGCTATGGTGAGTAGTGTAGGAATACATACACATTTAAACATGGTCACACGCACGCATACACACACACACACACACACGCACGTACACGCACACACACACACACACACACACACACACATATAGACACACACACATCGCACACACACACACACATGCACACATGACAGATATACACACACAAACACATGAACATGCGCATGCATAAATTTTATCATCTGTCTATACATATGTTGGTATGTACCTACCTGTCTGTTTGCCCATTAGTCTGTTTGTGTGTGTCTGTGTGCGTGTGTCTGTGTGTATCTTGTTTGTTTTGTTAGATAATGAGTGTGTTGGTGTCAAGTAAAATCTTGTCATTGTCTATGTCTTCTCATGGTTATTTCTTGTCATGGATAGACTTGTTTGAGTAGTCAGTGTGTGTGTGTGTGGGCGTGGTGCGTGTGAGCGGGGGGGGGGGGGGGGGGGGGTGTGTGTGTGTGTGCATGCATATGTAATATTTGTGTGTGTGTGTGTGTATGTGTGTGTCAAATCAAATTAGAAGAGGAAGACAGATAAAGAAAACAATAAGAAAAGAATGAGATTGTGTGAAAGAGTATTGGTCTCTATTTGGAAGAAACTAAAGAGGCATATAGTGCAGAGAATCCCACTGTCCCTTACCTAATCCCACCCTCGTGTGTATCCATCCTAACACATAATTTGTCAGCACTAAAGCAGTCCAAATAAACAGGCTGACAACTTCATTTACTCCTGCCGGCCCATGATTTTCTTTTATTATCTTTAGTTTCATGAAACCAGCGCTTCCCCTTACATTCCCGGTCTTTTATTCCCAGTATTTTACAACTACAATACAAGCCTCACACACACACACACAACCACACACATGCACGCACACACACAACCACACACACAACACACACACACACACACACACACACACACACACACACACACACACACACACACACACACACCACACACACACCACACACACACACACACACACACACACACACCACACACACACACACACACACACACACACACACACACACACCACACAGTACAAAACCTACAGCTTAAACTCGGGAGTCTCGCCTCAGCGAACCTTACCTTTAGCACTAAGCTACAGACAAGGGTATTGGTTATGGGCTAGCTTGTCTCAAGGCACACACATCACACACACACACACACACACACACACACAACACACACACACACACACACACACACACACACACACACACACAAGCCACAGCCACACACACACACAGCCACACACACAGCCACACACACACACACAGCCACACACACACACACACACACACACACACACACACACACACACACACACACACATACACACAAAACTACACACACACACACACACACACACACACACACACAGAGGCAAGCCAACCCCTCTTTTATTTACATGTCCAGACTCGAACTGCTGTTCCAGCGGGAATATTTCTCCCCCAACAAACCACCCTCTTACTAAACAAAGCTGCCTCTTTAATCTTTGCTCTCAACTCCTCCCCTCCTCCACCACAACTCACTCTTATGGACCCCTCCCAACCCCCCCCCCCCCCCCCCCCCCCCCCCCCCCCCCCCCCCCCCCCCCCCCCACTTTGTTTTTTTTTCATTTTCTTCTGTGTCTCTGTCTGTCTGTCTGTCTATCTCTCTTTCTCTGTCTCTCATTTTCCCCTCTCTCTCTCTTGTCTCTTCTCTCTCTTTTCTCTCTCTCTCTGTCCTCTCTCTTCTTGTCTTTCTTTCTTTTCTGTCTCTCTCTGTGTCTCTGTCTCTCTCTGTCTCTCCTCTCTTTCTTTCTTTCTTTCTTTCTCTCTCGTCTCTTCTCTCTCTCCCCCTCTCTCTCCCTCTCCCTCTCTCTCTCTCTCTCTCTCCCCCTCTCTCTCCCTCTCACCCTATCTTTCCCCTTCTCTCTCTCTCTCTCCCCCCCTCCTCCCCCCCTCTCTTCCTCCCCCCCCCCCCTCTCTCTCTCTCATTCCAGTTGTCCTAGATCAATGTATTGATTATGCAGTGAGCTATGGCGGAGGTGAGGTGAGGTGAGGTGAGGTGCCCGATAGTCTTGGCATAGTCAGTGGAATAAGCGCTGAGGGTGTGTGTGTGTCAGGGTCTGTGAAAGCACATGTCTGTCGGTGCTAGGTACGTGTGCTGAAGTGTGTTGGTGGTGTACCGGGTTTTTTGTTGTCGTGTTGTGGCAGTTTGCTGTTGAGAGGGTCACCCATTTCTTTCTTTCTTTATTCATATTTTCAGTCTTTGCTGTTTTTTTTGCTAAAGAAGTGTTGCTGGAAGTGCTGAAGGAGGGTTTATGAAGTGTTCCGTGTCAGTGCTGCCTGTCTGTGTAGGAATGTGGTGAACAGTGAGATAGTGAAAAAATTTGGAGTATCAGTAGTGTGAGCTGTTTTATTTGTGAAGTGGTCGTACATAGGTATTTGTGCATGTTTTGCATTGTTCTCGGTGCAAGTTCTGTGAGTGTGTATGCATATATACTTCAAAATTGATTTGATTTGACATGTGTGGGTTTTTAATTTAAAGCAGGCTTGGCATTTCTGAATTTCTGTAGGGGTTGTTTTCAAGTTGTTTTGTGTTTGGGTTTTTTTTTTAATTCAGCAGTTGGATCTGTGAACTGTGACCTAGTACTGATGTATATCAGTTCCTTTGTGCTCTTTCAGAATTCTTTCTGTGCCATTGTTTTCGTTCGCTATGCTGTTGTGGGGTATTCCTCAGGCGTTGACAATATGTGATCTGTGAGAGTGGGGAAAATGTAAGACTATCGGCAGTGGACTTGTGTGTTGTAGACAGGTGTGTGCAGACATATGTGAGGATTTTTCATGCAAAGGATTACTTACATGGAATTGGTCTTCCCTTTTTTTTATGAAGGGAAAAAAAAGAAAGGAATGACTCAAAGAGTTGTCATGGATGGATTAATACTGAATGAATGAAGTACACACTTGGTGAGTTTATTGTAAACTTTTTTTTTGTGGATATGTTGTTTAATGTTTTGTTCAAAGTTTATAGTGTGTAGTTTTGTCTTATTTGTCATTATTTCATGATGCAAGCTACACATTGTTTACTCAATGTCTGAAATAATGTCAGCCTGATTTGATGTGAGGTACATAGTGTTTATTGGGTGTTTTTTTTTTATTGGGGCTTGAATAGTTAGTTGTGTTTTTTTAAAAGGTGGTCAGAATTTTGTGTGAAAGAAAAGTTGAAAATTTCTGATAAACTGTGTAGTGTGTGTCACAGTCTTGGCGAGTGTGTGTGTGAGTGTGTGTGTGTGTGAGTGTGTGTGTGTGTGTGCACACGTGTGTGTGTGTGCTTGTGCTTATGATGTGTGCGTGTGTGCATGCGTGCGTGCATGTGCTTGCTTGTGTTTATGATGTGTACATAAATGTGTGGGTGTATGTGCTTGTGCTTGCTTGTGGTTATGATGTGTATAAATGTGTGTGTGCTTGCTTGTGCTTGTCCTTGTGATGTGTATGTGTGTGTGTGTGTGTTGGCACATACACATATATACACACATCTGATGTGCATATGAGTGTTTGCTTGTGCATGCATCCATCCATACATACAGGCACACATACTTTTCTTTTCAAAATATACAGGGAGAGTGAAAAATTGTTTCTCCTGTTTTGTTCTCTGCTTTCATTAACTTTCATTCAACAAATGATTACTTCAAAAACACACGTCAATAATTAATAGCACAGCAGGGGAGAGTGAACAATTGTTTGTCCTGTTTAGTTCTCTGCTTTCATTAACTTTCATTCAATGATTACTTCAAAAACACACAATAATAGCACAAGGGAAGAACATCATGCCATAGCTTGTATTTTTTAGTCCCACCCCTGAGGCAAACCAGCGGCACTTTATTCTTCATGGTTTTGTTCTTTGATTTCTCATTTATATAGAAACACAAATCAGACAATCTATCTATCTATCCATCCCTCAGTCTGGCGACCATGGGGGCACCCATTAAGACTTGACAACCAGTTCCCTCCATTCTTCTCTCTGTTCTGCCTTTCTCAGGGTTTCGTTGAGTTCTAG
>CM060345.1:8700513-8705513 GCA_030674155.1 Stramonita haemastoma | reverse complement strand
TCTATACCCTTAACACTTTTGAGCCAGGAATCTTTGATCAAAGGTTTTAGAAAGTATTTCCCATAGCCAGGCACCTTCGATTATAGGTTTGATGGTACAGCATACTAAACTCTGTTTGTTGTTTTGATTTTGACTTTTTTGACTGAATGCTTGCTTCCTTTTTTAGAACATATGCGGTAGACACACCAAAAAATCATTATGTATAAGGTTTGAAATGTTTTGGGCTAGAAAAATGTCTTGTAGAAATTGTTAGAGTGACGCAGAGATTCTTTGTATGGTTCATTTTGTTGAGAATGAAGAAAACACCAAAAGTAGACTGAATTTTGGAGAGAGCAGTGAAAGTTCTGAAGAAGCTACGGAAAATGCACCAGGCCATCCTGCCCTCTGGTGCACCAGGGAAATTTATTGAAGGATGTCCACAGATTTTTTTTTCCATGATTGGGGGTAACTTTTTAGGCCACCGTAAGTTTACAGAAAAATCCATGGTGAAAGGGTTGGTTTAGCATTGGCAGGGAAGACTCAGAAAGTGACTTGTGTCTTGTTTATTTTTGTTTTGTTTTGTTATTTGTGCTGATTCTCCCGTGGGGATAGCTGGGGCACATCAGTATGAATAGCATCCCCACCTTTTGGAAATTCTGTGCTGGGAATTCCCTCTTCTCTATCCCTCTCTTTGTTTCTGCCTTGTTCCTTTTCTTCTTGTCACCTCCTTCTTGTCTATGTTCTGCCTTCTTGGTCCATTCTCCTGCCTTTTTCCAGAAAAAAAATTAAATAATAACCATTTTCTCCCATGCTGAAGTCAGATGTGCTGGGCCAGACTTATCAGGCGCTCAACAGCAGCGGAACACATTTTCACTCATATGACAAGACAACGGTAGTTGCTGTCTGAGTGTTCGATAAAGAAGAAGAAAAAGAATCTGTATATAGTTGCACAGTTTTATTCTGAGATTTAAAAATTTACGAGGTGACAGATCAGATATGGCCTCTTTGGTGTTGCAAAGATTTTATTTATTTATTTTTTATTTTTTTTATACAACTTTATGTCACAGCAGATTTCTCTGCGTGAAATTCGGGCTGTTCTCCCCGGGAAGAGTGCGTCGCCACAAGTGCATCGCCTACCCTTTTTTTTTTTTTTTCCCCCTCAGGGATGGTGTCTAAACACGACACCTGTGTGCATGCTGTTTTTTTTAAATGATAATTTTGTCATCCGTTCCTACCGGCACACGATGGCCTGCTCTTCCGAAAGGTGGAACAGGATTTTAACATGTGGACAAGATGTTCTGCATGCGTTCGCACACGGGACCTCGGTTTATAGTCTCATCCGAATGACTTTGACATTCAGTTCGATTTTTTCATCAAACTGGGAAGAAAGGGCGAGCTGGGTACGAACCCAGAAACTCGCGGTTTACATATTGGCAGGCGAACGTCTTAACCATCCTGCCACTGTCCTTCCTAAAGGATGATAAACAAAAGATGGTAAACAAGAAGATAGGATTGGTTTGGACTTGTGTGTTGTTATCTTGTTCGTGTTGTTTCATGTGCAGAACACCAAGGAGAGTATCTGGGAAGACAATGACAAGAAGGTGATCAAACGACTCTTGAACGAACTGGAGGTATGTTGTGTCGGTTTGAATGTTTACCTATGATGTTGAGTTTGTGTGTGTGTGTGTGTGTGTGTGTGTGTGTGTGTGTGTGTGTGTGTGTGTGTGTGTGTGTGTGTGTGTGTGTGTGTGTGTGTGTGTTGTGTGTGTGTGTTGAGTGTGTGTGTGTGCGGGGGGGAGGTATGTTGTGTTGGTTTAAATGTTTACCTATGATTTTGATGTTGAATGTGTGTGGGTGTGCGTGTGTGTGTGTGTGCATGCATGCAAACATGCATGTGTGTGTGTGTGCTTGTTAATACTGTGCTGTGCTGTGCTATGTGTTTGATTTACCACAACAAGCATATGAGAAAATACTTTTCTTGTATATCTGAAAAGCATAATGATAATTCTAACAAAAATAATGGTAATGAAAATACAATGATGATGATAACTGTAATAATCATAATAACAGTATCAGTAATGACTGTGGTAAATCATGATAATCATAATAAGGATGATGATGTAACAGATGATTATGATAATAATGGTAGTACCAACAGGGATGATGACAATAGTGGTGATATATTTTCGCAACCGTAATCAAATTAATTTTATTGATGGTAGTAGTTTCTTCTTTTTTTCCCAAGTCATCATCAGATTCTTTCATAGAATTAATGATGATGAACATAACCTTCATTCTCTACCGCCTTCTTTTCTATATATTCTGTATCTGTAACAGAATTCTCTATCTGTAACAGAATTCTCAATCTGTAACAGAATCTGTGACCATGAAGAACGTAACATCCATTCTCTACCCCCCCCCCCCCCCCCCCCCCCCCCCCCCCCCCCTTCCCTCCTTTGTAGTCTGAATCCATAAACTGGCACAAACAACTTAATAATAATAATGATAATAACAATAATAATAATAGTAATAATAATAATAATGATGATAACAACAACAACAACAATAATAACAATAACAACAACAACAACAACAACAAACGGAATTTATACAGCGCTATATCTAGTAAAACTTGTCGGTTTGTAGGATCGTCGAGATGAGTTGGAAGGCCTTGACCTTGCCATTGAGCGACAGAAGCGCAGCCTCAAAGAGATGAAACGGGAGGAGAGGGGCATCAAGAGAGAGAGGTCGGACGTGCGCACGGAGCTGGAGAGAGTGCGAGAGCGCAACAGCAAAAAACTGCTGAAAATGTGAGTCTGTGGGTTTGTGTGATGTGTATGAATAGGTGTGTGTGTGTGTGTGTATGCATTGTCAACACTCATCTGTGTGTTAAGAAGCATTCATCAGCCTTCATATGTATGCATGTTCAGCATTCATCAGTTTTCGTATGTATTCATATGTGTATGCATGTTAAGCATTCATATGTGTATGCATGTTAAGCATTCATATGTGTATGCATGTTAAGCATTCATCAGCATTCATGTAGTATATGCATGTTAAGCATTCAACAGCGTTCATATATTACTTGCATGTTAAGCCTTCATCTGTATGCATGTTAAGCATTCATCAGCATTCATCTATATGCATGTTAAGCATTCATCAGCATTCATCTATATGCATGTTAAGCATTCATCAGCATTCATCTGTATGCATTTAAGCATTCATCAGCATTCTTCTGTATGCATGTTAAGCATTCATCAGCATTCGTATATTACATGCATGTTAAGCATTCATCAGCATTCATATATTACATGCATGTTAAGCATTCATCAGCATTCATCTGTATGCATTTAAGCATTCATCAGCATTCATGTATTACATGCATTTAAGCATTCATCAACGTTCATATATAATGCATGTTAAGCATTCATCTGTATACATGTTAAACATTCATCTATATGCATGTTAAGCATTCATCTGTATGCATGTTAAGCATTCATCTGTATGCATATTAAGCATTCATCTGTATGCATGTTCAAAATTCATATATGTATGATAAACATTCATCTGTATGCATGTTAAGCATTCATCTGTATGCATGTTAAGCATTCATCTCTGTGCACGTTAAGCATTCATCTCTGTGCACGTTAAGCATTCATCTGTATGCATGTTAAGCATTCATCTCTGTGCACGTTAAGCATTCATCTGTATGCATGTTCAACATTCATATATGTATGATAAACATTCATCTGTATGCATGTTAAGCATTCATCTCTGTGCACGTTAAGCATTCATCTCTGTGCACGTTAAGCATTCATCTGTATGCATGTTAAGCATTCATCTCTGTGCACGTTAAGCATTCATCTCTGTGCACGTTAAGCATTCATCTCTGTGCACTTTAAGCATTCATCTCTGTGCACATTAAGCATTCATCTCTGTGCACGTTAAGCATTCATCTCTGTGCACGTTAAGCATTCATCAACATTCATATATGAATGATAAACATTCATCAGTATGCATGTTAAGCGTTCTTCTGTATGCATGTTCAGCATTCATCAACTTTCAAATATGCGTGTTCAGCATTCGTCGTGGCGACGACAGCAGTTTTGACGAGGCCATGGAGAAGAGTCGTCAGCGCTACCTGCAGGATGAAATCGACTGTCTGGAGCGCACCCTGGCCAAGCGACAGACACAGCTGCGAGAAGCAGAGAGAGCTCTGAAGGACACCAACACTGACCTCAAGGAGGCCAAAGAACAGGTGAGTGAGTGAGTGTGCCTGTATGGGTGTGAGTTGTGTGTCTTCTTCTCTTCTTCTTCTTCTTCTTCTTCTTCTTCTTCTTCTTCTTCTTCTTCTTCTTCTTCTTCTTCTTCTTCTTCTTCTTCTTCTTCAGCATGTGTGTGTGTGTGTGTGTGTGTGTGTGTGTGTGTGTGTGTGTGTGTGTGTGTGTGTGTGTGTGTGTGTGTGTGTGTGTGTGTGTGTCCATGTGCATACATTTATGTGTTGTGAGAGGTATACACATGTTTGAATGTGTATATGTTACTGGAGAATGTGTATGCATCAATATATTTGCATGAGCATGCGTATGTGCACGCACACACACACACACATACACACACACACACACACACACACACACACACACACACACACACACACACACACACACACACACACACACACACACACACACACACACACTGGGCTTGAGTTGTCACATGCTTAAAAACAGCACAACGCATTTTCACTCATACAGTAGAAACAGTAGTTGCTGTATTAGTATTTGTCAAATAAATTCAGCAGACACCACAAAGATTCAAACCCACGACTTCATGGACCAATGAGATTGAAGTCAAACAATCTCACCACTCGGCTCTAGTTCTCATCATTGATGATGTCCAACAGTTCTTTTTTGTTTTTTTTGCTGCCTCATCTCCTGTAACGTTCCCGTCCTGCTGTTCCCACACCGCTCATTTCAATCCCCCCCACCACAGCCATACCCAGATTTTGTTACGTCTCAACC
>CM060345.1:8693013-8695513 GCA_030674155.1 Stramonita haemastoma | reverse complement strand
CTTGTTTCACTTGATGAGATTAAAATGATGGATAGAACAGCACTTACAGAAAGGAAGTGAAAGTGAGTCATGACAGTGACAAACTGCAGGGGTTGTTGTGGTAATACTGATGATGGTGCTTTTCCAATATAGACTGGCATATCAACCATTATCAAGAGTTTTCCAGAAGTTTGTTTGTTTTTGTTTTATTTCTTCACAAGGTGTGGCTTTTTCAACAGGAAGAAGTGAATTGATAAATGAGATTCCCCATGGGAATGCCAGGGGGACCTGTCAGGAAAAAATGCATCCCCACTTTCTGGAAATTCTGTGCTAGGAATTCCCTCTTTTCTATCACTCTCTTTGTTTCTGCCTGGATGCTTTTCTTCCTGTTATTCCCTTCTGCCTTCGTGGTCCATTCTCCTGCACTTTTTTTCCACAGAAAGACTTTAAAAAAATAACAATTCTCTCCCATGCTAAAGTAAAATAACAATTCTCTCCCATGCTAAAGTCGGATGTGCTGGGCCTGACTTGCCAGGCACTTAACGGCAGTACAACGCATTTTCGCTTATGTAACAGATAAGAATAGTGACTGTCTGAGCGTTTAATGAAGAAGAAATGAAGAAATAAATAAGATCTAAATATATGATGTGTGACTGTTTTCTCCTGTCTATTTCGTTTTAGTTTGTGTTTTGTTTCATGGATGTTGATATACTGTGTGATCAGGAATCTTTCTCCTGCTTTCAGTATCATTGACAAAAGCTGGTGTCTTTTTTTTATTTGTCTTGGTGGCAGTATGGCAAAGTTAAAAACGCGCTGGTGCAGAAGGTATTTTGGCACAACGGCTTGGCAGTGTTTCGTTGTTGTTGTTTTTTGGTTGGGCTGAGTTGTGGTTGGTTGTGGTATTGCAGTAATAATAATTGTCACCTTTATTATTTTTTTTTTTTGCATTTGGTGTGTGTGTGGTTTGCGAGTTCTGTTTGGCTGGACTTTTCACTGTGATATATAAAGTTTTTCTTTTTTTTTTTTTTTTTTTTTTTTTTCAAAACGGTCTTTTGGGTTGTATGTTATCATCTTTTAATGTATTATATTTTATGGTTTTTAGTGTTCTTTTGTCATGTTTTATTATATGTATGTTTTGGGTTATTTATTTTTTAAGTTTGATTGTTTATCAATTTGATTTTTTGGGGGTCTTTTTTTTTCTATACTTGCATATTCATGCTGTTTATTCATTTATTCCAGTTGTATGGTTGTTTTTTTATCTGTTAATGTTGTTGTTTTTTTTTTTGGGGGGGGGGTTTAGGGGAGGGGGTCTTTTGCATATTTGTGGTGTTTGTTCAGGTTGTTTGGTTGGTTTGTTTATTTGTTTATTTATTAGTTTTTTATTATTGATTTAGGTGTGGAAATCAGTTATTTCATGTGTGAAGAGAAACTGTTTTTGTTGAATAACCACCACACACTGAGAGATGCAAATGACGCACTGTTTCTAAAAGTTGATGATTTTTTTTAACGTCACATTGGTCAGTTAATTCATGCACTCACTAGCGCACAGTTAACTCACTTCACTTGAAACAGGTGACTGATTTCGGATACTGTAAGCAATCTTGAACATCAAGCGTGGCGGGGTCTTGGGTTTTTAATTCGTCCTAGTTTTTGCCGATGTAAATAACCAAAAAAAAACTTTTTTTGTCTGCAGTTTGCGGTGGTTGTTTTTACCAAGTTTTTTTTATAGATGGCTTGATGAAAAAAAGCAAATTTATTGCTTACTTAATGTACCATCTGGAAATAAAATTTTGATTTGATTTGATTTGGTTTGATTTATTCTTAAAGAAAATATCTATAAATAAACAGCCCCCCAGCATTTTTTATCCAAAATTCAAGCTGTTTGACTTCAATCCCATGAGTCCATAAAGTCGTGGATTTGAATCGTAGCGGCATCTGATGAATTAAGGGTGAAGATTTTTACCATCTCTCATGTCAACTTCAAGTGCAGACCTGCCAGTGCCCATACTTCCCTTATTCATCTATTTATTTATTCTTTTACATCTTGCACACATGTTAAATCCTGTTCCGCTTTTCGTAAGAGTAGGCCATTGTGTGCCAGTGGGAACAAAATTTAGAAAACTGCATACACACGGAGACTGGATGTAAAAAAGCGCATGAGTGCTTATTCCATTATCCTCAATATAAAAGAATAAATAAATAAATGAATAGATAAATAACTTCAGAGCTCAAATCGAAGAAGAAGAAAAAGAAAAAAAAACTGCTGGTAAGAACAACCATATACCTTGCAGAAAAGGATTTTTTTTTTTTTGTCTTGTTAAGATGAGACTTGTTTTAGTTTGTTCAATGTGGTTTTTGTTTTGTTTTCAAGGTTTTCTTTCAGTTTAAGTATGATTGTTGTAGTGTTGGCGATGTTTGCTGCACAAATCTGTTTGCTGTTTTTTCTGCACCACACTTGTTTGTATCATGAGTTTATTTTTTGTTTTATCTTTTTTTTTCTAGTTTCTTTTGGGGAGGAGGG
>CM060345.1:8685567-8690567 GCA_030674155.1 Stramonita haemastoma | reverse complement strand
ACTTTTTACACACATATTTTCATTTGGAAAAGAAATACATAGTTTCAAAAGCATATGGTCTGAATCAATGCGTTCCAATACAGTTAACTCACAACAGTCTATTACTTTAGAAAATAAATTTTTGGAAAATAGAAAATAATCGTTGACGCTGCTACCTGACTCAGAAAAATATGTATAGCAACCTTCCAGGTCGCCTTTACAATGACCATTCAAAATACACAAATCCAATGCAGTGCACATATTTAATGGCAGTTTTCCATAATTATTTAAAACGCAATCTTCTGAATGGCGAAACGAGCTAACAGGACTACTTTTATGTTGATTACTGTAAACATCATCTGCAAGGACATCTGGAGAAATATTGGCAGTTCTACTGTTCAAGTCACCATTTAATATAACATAAACATCAAGTGATAACAAACAATCAGTGAGACATTCCTCAAGCATACTTATTCCATTCTCCACATCAAAATGGGCATAAAAAGGAGAACTTTCTGGAGGTAAATATGAACAGATATACAACACATCTTTATCCAAACCAAACAATGTTTTATTAATCAATAACACACAAAAATTGGCATAATTGACTTCAACAAATTTAACAAAGGACTGTAATTCATTCCTTACTAAACAAACCACTCCTCCCCATCGTCTCCCTTGCCTTGAAAACTTAACTGCAGGTTTGCAAAAAACCGTATATCCTGAAAAAATATGAGAACATTCTTCCATAAAAGTGTAACGGGTCCTACACGGGAATTATCTAAGTCGCCACTCTAATTCCCGTTCTGTCTAATTCGGTACCAGAAATCTTACGAGTCCTAGAATAATTCTTATTTTCTTCAGTAACCCTAAAGAAGAGTAGGGCTCAGCTACTTATGGGCCGGGGAGTGATAAAGGGGGGATAGAAAAGAGGATAGTAGAAAAATAGAGGGAAAAGAAAATATAGAAGAGGTAGGAAAGTAGGTGAAGTGAAATTACTTAACCTCAACTCACTCAGCAGCCACACTGAATACACTGAACGTGACGAATAACACCATTCATTCAATGGGACTCCAGACCGAGCAAATTGGGTTCACCACATATATTCCACAATACAACCTACAACACTACCACATTACACAAAACACCAATGACTAATTGTACTACAAGTACAATTAAAAAACACAAGATATTCTGTCCAGTCAAATACCAAAAATAGAACAAAATCAGTGATCAATCTCAGATCAGGGCCATTAATAAAGACAACAATAAGGGTGGAGATTTAACGATGGGCAAAGCAGGTGTGACAGGGGAAAAAAAACGATGTTCCTGTAATCAAAGAACATACAATGTAAAAAACATCACCTCTAAAATTATTACATAATTTTAGCAGTTAGTTTTACACATGTTTCATTTACTTTAGGACAGATGATGGTCCATCCTATAAAACTGTGCAAGCATCCCAACATGCCTCATTTACTTTAGGACAGATGATGGTCCATCCTATGAAACTGTGCAAGCATTAATAAGAAGGACTAATTTATTTTAAATAAATGTCCACAATGACATTCCAATGCCATTACACCTGTTTTAAAATTACTAAGTGATTTATCACAAATAAATCACAATTCTAATAATAAAATCATCACTACATAATTTTAATAACTTGTCTCACAACATGTTCATTTACTTTAGGACAGAGGATGGTCCATCCTATGAAACTGTGCAAACATTAATAAAAAAGGACTAGTTTATTTTAAACAAATGTCCACAATGACATTCCAATGCCATTCCACCTGTTTTAAAATTGCTACGTGATTTATTACAAATAAATCACAAATCTTAACAAATAAAAATCTTTTGAAAATCAAATAGGCTTTCACACCCATATATTTGTAGTGTAAAGCCACACTAGAATATTTCCAGCATTTTAATAATAGCTGAACAATATTCTACCACAAATTAAACATACAACAAAAACCATGACTGTGTCAACATTTACACGCTTTGTTCAAAACAACCACTAGGTCTCACTGTTAATTCACAGGCTAAAAGCCTCTCAATTTAAATTAATGCCCCCACTAATATTTCAACTGTTTGAATTTCCTAAATGATATATCACAAATACGTCAGAATTCGTAGTGATAAACATTTGTAGTGTAAAGTCATACTAGAATATTTCCAGCATTTTAATAACTGAACAATATCCTACCAAAAATTAATCCTACAACAAGGACCATGACGCGCCAAAAATTACCCCACGCTTCCTTTGTTCCAAGTGCTTCCTTTGTTCGAAGCCATCACTTATGTTCACTGTTAATTCACAGGTTGAAAGCCTGTGAAATTAAATCAAACATATATAAATTTCATGAACCTTCCAAAACTATTCTGAATTAAGCTGAAATTTGCTTAAACAGATAGTTTGACCAAAAACGAAATTAACAAGATAAACCAACCTTAATGGGGAACATCTAGACTCAGCGGAGAAGCAGTCTCTGTCACGTGTCTTTCCCTCACTAGCCCCAGGCAGGAAGTGAGATTTAAAAAACAAAAATATCCCCATACGCACTCTTTTTTAAGGGGCGATCACTCAACTCTACAAGGGAGTTACTGAACCTAACGCTTAGTAACGCCAAACACAAAAATACGTTTTGTGAGGGGGGTTACAAAAGTTTCTACCAAACAGACAAAATCAAAAGTATGAAGAAAAGAAATGAAATCACAATCAGAAAGTTTTGAGGACAAACCATTGATATTCCATGACAAAAAAGAAAAGGGTTTATTTGAAGACATCATACATGCTGTACCTATCTTGTGACTGGTATGATCAGGAATGTGTTGTAAGTAAAAAGAAAGTAAGAAAATTGTTAAGAATATGTAGACGTTCATGTACAGCAAGTGATAAAGATGCTTTTTTAATTGCTAGGCGAGAATATAAGAATCTATTAAAGAGGAAAAAGAGACAATTTAATTAATCTTTTGTAGAGAAGCTTATAACTTTGGTGAACAATCAAAGAGAGTTTTGGAATACTGTTCGGCAAATGTCGTTTAAAGGGAAACAATCCAGACACACAATAACTACTGATGGATGGTTTTGTCATTTTAAAGCTTTATTAGAATCAGGCTCTGAAACTGTTGTTCTTGAATATGTATCAGAGGATAACACTAATGATTATATGAATCGCCCTATTTCTAGAGAGGAAGTTTTGCTAGCCATAAGAAAACTTAAAAATCGTAAGGCAGCTGGTCCTGATGGTATAATTAGTGAACTGTTTAAAAATTCATCTGATCAAGTTGTCCAATTTTTCATTAAGCTGTTTAATAAATTATTGGATGATGGTGTTTACCCAAATAACTGGAATGAGTCTATTATTTTGCCACTCTACAAAAAGGGTGTCGTAAATAATCCTAATAACTATAGGGGGATTTCACTGAATGATGTAAGCAGTAAACTTTATGGAATAATTATCAATAAACGTTTACAAGAATGGGTTGATGAAAACAACATTACAGGTGATCATCAGGCTGGGTTTAAAAGAGGATATTCAACTGTAGACCATATTCAACTGTAGACCATATGTTTACCTTACTGGCACTTGTTCAAAAGCAATTTGCACATAATCGAAAACTATATGCTGCTTTTATTGACTTTGAGAAAGCCTTCGACTCCATTAATCGTAGTATTCTTTGGTCTGTTTTGGATAAGAATGGTATTAAAGGTAAACTTTATAGATGTGTTAGAAGCATGTACAATTCTGTAAAAGCTAGAGTTCGTTGTGGTGATAAATTAACTAATTACATTAATTGTACTGCTGGTGTGAAGCAGGGGGATGCTTGCAGCCCAGTCTTGTTTTCACTGTTCATTAATGAGTTAGCAATAGAAGTTATTAATAATGGAAGACATGGGGCTTTCCTATCAATAGATGCTTTTGAATTGTTTATACTTTTGTTAGCTGACGATGTCATTCTAATGTCAGAGACTGTGACAGGTTTGCAGACACAACTAAACAACTTGCATCGTTCAGCTGCAAAACTTCAGTTAAAAGTTAATATGAATAAAAGTAACATTATAGTATTTCGGAAGGGAGGTTATCTTAGCCTAAGAGAAAGGTGGGTTTATAATGGAGTGTTAATGCCAGTAGTGAATGTTTATAAATATCTAGGAATATTCTTTTCTACTCGTCTGAGTTTTAGTGGAGCATGTAAAAATCTTGCAAGTAGGGCCAAAAATGTGTTGTTATTTATTATGAAAAAGCTACAAACACTTGACAATAATTCCTTTAAGGTGTTTATTAGGTTATTTGATGCCCAAGTTCAGCCCATCATGCAGTATGGTTCTGAATTATGGGGGCTAGAAAAAGCTGCAGTCCACTGTGAACAGGTTCATACTTTTGCCTTAAAGAGATATTTAGGTGTCGATAAGCGAACTCCCAATGACTTAGTTTACGGGAAACCAACCGCCACCCCATTTACATAGCATCTTCGCTACTGGTTCAAATTACTGCATATGACTAGTGATAGAATACCCCATAAGGCATACGACATGTTACATAGTTTAGATGCTAGAGGTAAAGAAAATTGGGCAACTAAAGTTCGTGTGTGTTTGTTTGAATATGGGTTTGGCTTTGTTTGGCAAAATCAGGGCGTTGGCTGTGTTGATAGTTACGTTTAGTAGATTGTTCTTGGCAGAAATGGTCTGATCATATTCAGAATAGTGATAGGTTTACAATCTACAGACATTTTTGCATCCTTTCTGATTTAATGCCATATTTAAAGCTGGATATGGATTAGCATTTAATGTTTATGACAACAAGGTTTAGATTAGGTGTATCAGAATTAGCTGTTCATTATTATGGAATAAGAAATGCTAATAATGATGATTTAATTTGCCATCTGTGTAAAGAGGCAGAAGAAAATGAAGTTCACTTTGTTCTTTGTTGCCCTCTTCTAACAACCATTTGAGAACAGTTTATCAAGCCCAAATGTTATAGAGAGCCATCAATGTTTAAATTAACCTTGTT
>CM060345.1:8663067-8680567 GCA_030674155.1 Stramonita haemastoma | reverse complement strand
GGAAAAAACCACTCATGTGCTTTTTTACATCAATCCCCTGTGTGTATGCAGTTTTGTAAATTCTGTCTGCTGTTCCCACCGGCACACAATGGCCAACTCTTACAAAAAGCGGAACAGGATTTAACGTGTGCGCAAGATGTTTTGCGTGCGTGTGTTCGCACACGGGGCCTCCTCGGTTTATAGTCTCATCCGGAGGACTTTTGGAGAGAGTGGAGTCTGCAATGATGTGAACTCCAGGGGAAAAATCCCCTCGAACAGGAATCAATCTAGGCCTACTAAGGTACTTGGGAGGATGGAAGAGCCTTGTGAGCATGGAACTGAGAACCGCAACAGGTTCTTGAGGGAATGGTTTCCTATCTCCACAGGCTTTTCTGTTTGCAGGGCTTTTACTCAAGAGTAATTATTAACTCAATGCCTTCAGCACCTGGGCTTTATCACAGTTCTTGATTAAACCATTGACGCTGGGGGCAACAGCAAAAGTGAGAGGCTGTATGATCAGTGGCTTTCTTTCCCACTCATGGAATTCCACTTTACAGCTTAGTCTTTAGTGATCGACTATGAGTATGACTCTCTGACTAGGAGTTTTGACTTGCACGGTCCTTATGTGCTGCAGACCTAGGGGGCTAGTTGGCCTTTGGAGAACATCTCCATCGCTGACTGTCCTTATGCCCTCTTGGCCGAGAGAGTGGGGATGTACTGTGGGCAAGGCATCTCCACTATATTCAAATTTCTTCCCAGTTTCCGAAACAGCAGCTGCCTCCTCTGCTGTTTTGGAGGTCATCATCATACACGAGGGATAAACAAACAAACAAAAAAATAATTAATTGGTCTTTAGACCTTTGATGGACGGGATAGCTCAGTGGTCAGAGCACTCACTTCCCCCCCAGCTAAGATTAAATCAAAGCAGCCTAGAGTGTGGTTACCACGTGGTTGGGTAACTGTTTGTGTGACTTGGCTTCGGTACAGTCCCCCTAGCTTTTAATGTTGTATCTGCCCTCATTAGGGTCAAAGAAGGTAAAGTAGGCCTACGAGGGAGAGGAGATGGGCGCCGCCCTAAAAATGCTGGCCCCTAGAGAAGCTGAGGTTGACATCTCGCTCCCCTACGACCGTATCATGTTATCATGGGACGCCTTTACCTTTTACCTCTAGACGCGGATCAGTCATCTAATAGTTCTTCTATTCTGTTAAAACTATAAACTAAAATACCGTGTGCAAACCCATGTATTGGCCTATGCCTAACATAATATTGCGAACACGTTAAAACTGCATTTATCTTTTTAGTTTGTTTATTTATTTATCTATTTATTTATTCTTTAAATTTCAAGAATAATGGAATAAGCACTTGTACTTTTTAAATTTTTTTTTTTACATGTAGTAGCCACACTAGTCCTTTTGATCAAAAGGACTTGCAAAAACAATACTGCAAGGCACTGTCCAAGGAGGAAGAAAAGAGGCAGACCAAGGAAGGACAACATCAGCGAATTCTTTCCTTTTTATTCTTTCTCTTTTATTCTTTCTCTTTTATTCTTTTATATCGAGGATGATGGAATAAGCACTCTTGTGCTTTTTTACATTCCGTCCCAGTGTGAATGCAGTTTTGTAAATGTCATCTGTTCCCACCGGCACACGATGGCCTACTCTTACGAAAAGCGGAACAGGATTTAACGTGTGCGCAAGATGTTCTGCGTGCGTTCGCACACGGGGCCTCGGTTTAAAGTCTCATCCGAAGGACTTGTTTTGCCAGGTCTAGAACTCAACAAAACCCTAAGAAAGGCAGAACAGAGAGAGGAATGGAGGGAACTGGTTGTCAAGTCTTCATGGGTGCCCCCACGGTCGCCAGACTAAGGGATAGTATCCACATTAGCCTTGTCATAACACATCAGACTCTAAAACAACTCTAAAACCTGCCCTAGTCACGGACCTACGGGAAGCACCAAGTTCAGCTTGTGTATGGTACACTGACTGACTAGGCCTAATTGCAGTGTCCCCAGGAACTCGACATTATGTGTTCTTTCATTAGGCCCTACGGATTCAGGAGATAAAAAACGAAAAGGGAAACGACCCCCCCCCCCTCAAAATGATCATATTTAAGAGTCACGTCCCTTGTTGTCAAAGCGCGAACAACGCTTGTAGAAAATGTTGCTTATGGTCTTCACCAATCAGTGGTATTATGTCTGTGTCTCAAGTAGTTTATAATATGTTGACTACCCATCCTTTTGTGTGAAATAACAAGGCAGGTTGAACGCTCTTTTAATTTCATCAGAAACGAATACAAAACGAAAATTGTGCATTATGATATGCCACAATGTTAAACTGGTGCTTGATCTAGGAAGAATGTTGCCTTGAGCATTGAGAGCGATATATATTTGTTGATGGAATAAACACTCGTGCTTCTTCTTCTTCTTCTTTTTTTACATGCAGCCCCCGTGTGTATGTAGTTCTGTAAATTTTGTCATCTGTTCCCATCGGCACACGATGGCCTACTCTTTTGAAAAGCAGAACAGAATTTGACGTGTGCACAAGATGTTCAGCATGCGCTCGCACACGCCAACACGGAGACCTCAGTTCAAAGTCACATCCGAAGAACTTTCTGGAGAGTGGAGTTGGCACTGATGTTAACTCCAGGGGGAAAATCCCCTTGAACAGGATTGCCAGCGCATTGTTCTAACCATTAAGCTATCCCTTCCCCCAGCATCAAAGCACTGCCGAGTTGATTGATTTGTAGGGCTTATCATAAGGCCAGGCAAAAAAAGAAATATTGAAATAACAAGGTGTGTTTTGACCTGGATTTGAAAGTGCCCAGTCAGTCTGTAAAAAAGATATAGATAACGTGTCCCATAGGCCTAACCTATGTAGTTGTAGGGAAGTGAGGCATCAGAGACCTCAGCTTCTCTAGGGGTCAGCATATTGAGGGTGACACCCATGTCCTCTCCCTCAATGCTTTATCTTCCCTGGCCCTGAAGAGGGCAGGTACCCGTTTACAGCTGGGTGAACTAGGTGACAGTACTGAAGCCAAGGTGCGCAAATGGTCACCCATCTAATTAGTAACCACACTCGGTGCTGATTAACCTTGGCTGGGGGAAAGCAAATGTTCTGACCACTGAGCTATCCCACCAATCAGTAAGCAGGTTCTAGATTTTTATTGTTGAGTTAATTGGCAGAATTACACAGATGGGCCTACCCAACTGGGTTGTTTCACAACAGGAAGTAAGGATTGCACAGTCATAAAATCACATAACAGTGATTTCAGTGCTTAGTGCTTCAGTTATGGGAACATTACATTTGGTTCTGTTTTACATACAAATGGATATAATGATCACCGTTTCATTCTCTCTCACGATATACTGGTCCTGGTCTGCATAAAAATTAAAATTTGCCCTTCAGTCTGTTTGCATTATATAAATAAGTTCAATAAATAAGTTCAATAATTATAAATTTATAATTATTGAACTTATTAATTTTTCAAAAACTGTTTCTGTTATCAGAACTTGTCACCATGGCTGCGCCCATACCCGTGATCGTAGGGGTGGATGTGGGAGGCACCAACACAGATGCTGTCGTCATCAGTAAGGTCAAGGGTGAAGGTCACCGGATTCTGGCGGAGGACAAACACTTGACCACCAGTGATGTAACGAAAGGTGGGGAACCTGTTTATGCCTGTTGATGATCTTTCATCCTCTCTTCCAGTTTCCTCTCTTCTGCTCACTTTGCCAGGGTTCGATTCTCGTTTGAGGGGATTTTTCCCTTGGAGTTAACATCAGTGCTGACTCCACTCTCTCCTAAAGTCGTTCAGATGAGACAATAAACTGAGGCCTTGTGTGCGAACGCATGCAGAACATCTTTTGCACATGTTAAATCCTGTTCTGCTTTTCGTAAGAGTAGGCCATTGTGTGCCGGTGGGAACAGATGACAGGATTTGCGCATACACACGGGGACTGGATGTAAAAAAGGACATGAGTGCTTATTCAGTTATCCTTAACATAAAAAAAAAATGAATTAAAGCTGCTATAGATTTTTTGGTATATTTTTTATTGAATATTCTTTTTTGTGTGTAACATTGGGGGAAAGAAGGAGGAGTTAATGCATAAATGGCCTTGACTGGCATTTTTACACATGTATGTGTATACATGTGCATGTATACATTTTATGATTTATTCAGCATATTACCATAATTATGTGTGTTTTTGAGAGAGAGGCTAGAGGAAGAAAAGACATAGTCACATACAATCTAATCGATCACCCTCAGAAATTTGAGATTGTCATATCATCGGTACAATGTATGTTTGATTCCATTACTAATCAAGCTGACTAGACTCTTTCTTATCATCGGTACGATGTATGTTTGATTCCGTTACTAATCAAGCTGACTAGACTCTTATCCTATCTCTCATTCACACAGCTGTCAGTTTCCCCCACTTTCAGCTCCTCTCAGCTGCTAATTATCCCAGCCCAGCCCAGCCCAGCTGTGGCCAGTTGGTACTATTTATAGCAGGAGCTGACCACACATGGACAAGGTAAACTAAAAGGAAGGAGCTTGCTAAATTTAGCACTTTTGACAAGGCCCTACTGGGTGATGTTGGATTTGTGCGCTGTGCTCAGTGTGTCTATGATTATCTCCATTTTAGGACACCAAGAATTGACCCAGTGCGTGTTTTGTGTCACATGCAGGTGTCCGCAACACTGACCCAGTGCGTGTTTGGTGTCACGTGCAGGTGTCCGCAACAGTGACCCAGTGTGTGTTTGGTGTCACGTACAGGTGTCCGCAACGCTGACCCAGTATGTGTTTTGTGTCACGTGCAGGTGTCCGCAACACTGACCCGGCGTGTGTTTGGTGTCACGTGCAGGTGTCAGCAACACTGACCCAGTGTGTGTTTGGTGTCACGTGCAGGTGTCTGCAACACTGACCCAGTGTGTCTTTGGTGTCACGTGCAGGTGTCCGCAACGCCGTGCTGTCAGTTCTGCGCAGTGCCAGCAAGGAGAAAGGCCACATCGCGCTGAAGCAGATCAACATCGGCACCACTCACTTCGTCAATGCTGTCGTTCAACGCAAACACCTCAGCCGGGTGTCGGTCATTCGACTCTGCGCCACTGCTTCCACAGCTGTCCCCCCCTTCTCCGACTTCCCGCCAAACCTGAAGGAGGTCATTTATGGATCAACCCATTTCGTCAAAGGGGGGTACAGGGTTGAAGGGCGAGAGATTGAGAGCGTCGATGAAGCAGAGATCCGGGCTGTGGTGGACGAGATCAAAGGAAAAGGGGTGACGGGAATTGTCGTCTGCGGGATTTTTTCTCCGACCAGGACAGAGCAGGAAGAAAAGGTATGATTTATGTTGTGGTGATGTGAGTTTCACTTTTAGTTTCTGGAAGAAATAAAGCTGTTTTGTACTGTTTGAAAAACAGCTTAAAGTCGCACTTTATTTTTCGCTTCAGTATACATGTATATATTCTGGGGACAGGATAGCTAAGTGGTCCAGAGTGTTCGCTCTCCCCAAGTCAAGTTAAGCAGCGTCGAGCGTGGTTGCCAGTTGGAAGGGTGACCGTTTGCGCGCCTTGACTTCAGTACAGTCCCCCCAGTTCACCCAGCTGTAAATGGGTACCTGCCCTCTTTAGGGTCAGGGAAGGTAAAGCAGCGAGGGAGAGGAGATGGGGACCACTCTCAATATGCTGGCCTCTAGAGAAGCTGAGGTCTCTGATGCCTCGCTCCCCTACGACTGCGTAGGTTATGGGTCACCTTTACCTTACTACCTTTTATATATATTCTATAATCTCTGGTTATCTTGCTGTGTTTTCTTTTTACCCAGGGCACATACATCATTGCATGCTTCAGTTTAATTCAGTTCCTGCTTCCTGTAGCCCATTTGACCTTGAAAATTCAAATTAAAATACAAACTTGGTAACTATTTGTAGAGCAAAGTAAAACCTTAAACTAGGATCAGAAGTAATTTTTTTTTGTATCAAAATAGAATAGACCCACTTCCAGTCAAAATTTCAAGACTGTGCAGTTTTATTTTATTGTGTAAAGAACCAACAAAAAAGATAGGGTTAATTCAGTGTAGTTGTCTTCTATGTTGAATGCTCAGCAACTATTTTTGCCTGTCATATGAGTGAAAATGTGTTTGCGCTGCTGTTAAGCGCCTGACAAGTCAGGCCCAGCACATCCAACTTCAATGTGAGAGAGAATTGCTATCTTTTAAGTCTTTCTGGTAAAAAAAGGCAGGAGAATGGACTGAAAAGGTATGGCAGGAGTTGACAGGGAGAAGAAAATAAGACAAGAACGAGGATAGAAAAGAGGGAATTCCTTGCATAGAATTGTTAGAAGGTGGGGATGCTGTTTATTTTAACAGGGGACTATCCAGTGTGAAACTAAGAAAAATAATTGTTCCAATGAAAGCAAAAGCATTTGCCAGAGAAACCTACTTTTTACCTAGATTAGAATTTTCCCAGATCTGTGTCAACACTTAATGTAGAAATATTCCTAACAGTGTTAACACTTGATGTTGAAATATTCACAACTGTGTCAACACTTAATGTCGACATATTCCTGATAACTGCGTCAACACTTAATGTTGACATATTCCTGATAACTGCATCAACACTTAATGTTGACATATTCCTGATAACTGCATCAACACTTAATGTTGACATATTCCTGATAACTGCGTCAACACTTCATGTTGACATATTCCTGATAACTGCGTCAACACTTAATGTTGACATATTCCTGATAACTGCGTCAACACTTAATGTTGAAATATTCCTGACAACTGCGTCAACACTTCATGTTGACATATTCCTGACAACGGCGTCAACACCTGATGGTCAATGTCCACAGGTCAAGAAGTTGATCCAGACACTGTACCCTGAGGCCAGCATCACCCTGTCCCATACCATCGGCCACATCGGTCTGCTGGAGCGGGAAAATGCAGCCATCCTGAACGAAGCTCTCAAAGCCCTGTGTCAGCGGACAGTGTCAGGATTCCGTCAAGCTCTGCAGGACATTGGTTTGAGCTGCCCCATGTTCCTGACACAGAATGATGGAACACTGATCAGTGAACACCTGGCCAGGGAGACACCTGTCTTCACCTTTGCTTCTGGTCAGTAGGCGTGAATCTTTGTTAGGTACCTGTGGAAAAGCTGAATTTTAACTTTTTTTTTTCTGTATCTAAATAGGCTGTAGTGTATCTCCTATGTACTAACGTTCAGTACGAAGGTACATTATAGTGCATCTGATATTTAAAAATTCCTTTTGCGAAGGGTCAAGGTTGTGTGCGAAACTTAACTAGTCTAGCTCGGTTCTGCAATCCTCCAAAAGTACATGTGTACTTTTAGGCTGTCTGCCTGTGTCATACTTTGAAGATCTGAGCGAGCGTGTGACTGAGAATGCTTGGGAACACGCGTCACAAAATGGCGGCGATGCATTTGTTTAAGTAAAGGGAGGGGGTGTGTTCTGAGAATCTGACATTGAAATGAATTCTATAATCGATAACCACTGTGTAATTATATTAACCCACAAGGGTCTGATACTTTAGAAGTGTTTTTTTAGTTACAAACATCCATTTTTGTGGATTTTGTATTGTTTCGGTAAAATTTACCCCCTTTTGCTTGTTTTGCCGCCCCCCAAAATAAAGATATTCAAAAATCATAAAATAATAAAGTGATTAGCTTGAAATTTTGCCTTCAATTAGTTTTGTTCTGTACTGCATATCACTGCAAATTTGGAAAGATGTGCATGTTAGCAGGGGGGTGTATTTATTTTTATAACTTATAGAAATCGGGCAGTATAGAGAGTATAGCGAAGTTTCCAGTTGGGCAGCATAGACCGAGCTCATGGTTGAGAAATGTGCATGCAGATGACAGAAAACATGTTAGTTTTATACCCTGGTGATGAACTGTGTAAATACTGAAATAGAGAACTTGTGAAATCTGTTTAAAAAAAAAAAAAAAAGATAAAGAAATCTGTTGTATTGTTAAAAGTTAGTTCAGTATACAGATGCAGAACCTAGTTGAAGATCTACAGATTTCCCTGTGTACATTGAGTACTTATAGATATATAGTTCAGTTATACTTATAGCCATTTCAGTGTACATGAGTACTTATAGATATATAGTTCAGTTATACTTATAGCCATTTCAGTGTACATGAGTACTTATAGATACATGGTTAAGTTATACTTATAGCTATTTCAGTGTACAAGAGTACTTATAGACATATGGTTAAGTTATACTTATAGCCATTTCAGTGTACAAGAGTACTTATAGATATATGGTTAAGTTATACTTATAGCCATTTCAGTGTACATGAGTACTTATAGATATATAGTTCAGTTATACTTATAGCCATTTTAGTGTACATGAGTACTTATAGATACATGGTTAAGTTATACTTATAGCTATTTCAGTGTACAAGAGTACTTATAGACATATGGTTAAGTTATACTTATAGCCATTTCAGTGTACAAGAGTACTTATAGATATATGGTTAAGTTATACTTATAGCCATTTCAGTGTACATGAGTACTTATAGATATATAGTTCAGTTATACTTATAGCCATTTCAGTGTACATGAGTACTTAAAATATATGGTTAAGTTATACTTATAGCCATTTCAGTGTACATGAGTACTTATAGATGTATGGTTAAATAATACTTATAGTCATTTCAGTGTACATGAGTACTTATAGATGTATGGTTAAGTTATACTTATAGCCATTTCAGTGTAAATGAGTACTTTTACTTATTCTTATCATTATTATCACCATCATCATCATCATTATTATTATCATTATTATCATCATCATGATCATCATGATAATCCTCCTCCTCCTTCTTCTTCTTCTTCTTCTTCTTCTTCTTCTTCTTCTTCTTCTTCTTCTTCTTCTTCTTCTTCTCTCTTCCTCTTCCTCTTCCTCTTCTTCCTCTTCTTCTTCTTCTTCTTCTCTTCTTCTTCTCTCTTCTTCTTCTTCTTCTTCTTCTTCTTCTTCTTCTTCTTCTTCTTCTTCTTCTTCTTCTTCTCCTCCTCCTCCTCCTCCTCCTCCTCCTCCTCCTCCTCCTCCTCCTCCTCCTCCTCCTCCTCCTCCTCACCATCATTATTATTATCATCACCATTATTATTATTATTATTATTGTTGTTGTTGTTGTTGTTATTATTCTCATTGTTATTATTCTCATTATTATTATTATTCTCATTATTGTTCCCATTATTCTTCTCATTACTGTTATTATCATAATAATAATAATAATGATAATGATAATAACAACAACAACAACAACAACACTACTACTACTACTACTACTACTACTACTACTAATAGTAATAATAAAAATAACAACAACAACAAAAATGATAATGATATAATTAATAATATCATCATCATCATCATCATCATCATCATCATCATCATCATCATTATTATTATTACACTCACCCCCACCCCAGGCCCCACCAACTCGATGCGCGGCGCGGCCTTCCTGTGTGAGCTGCGGGAGGCAGTGGTGGTGGACATCGGGGGCACGACCACGGATGTGGGGGTGCTGAAGAACCGCTTTCCCCGCCAGGCCAGCACCGATGTGCGCGTGGGGGGCGTGCGCACCAACTTTCGCATGCCGGACGTGCACAGCATCGGGCTGGGAGGGGGGTCCTACGTCGTCAAGACGGGGAAAGGGGGCAGCACGCGTGTGGGGCCTCTCAGCGCTGGCTACAACCTGGCTAAGGTGAGACTTTGCGCTGCTTTTCTGTTGCTTGTGGTTTCTTTATAAAAAATAATTTTTAAGAAATAATAATAATTTGTAAAATTAAAAGATAAAAATCAAAAATTCAAAATAGTATTTAATTTTTTTTTTTTTAAACCGACAAAAAAAGCACCCTTTCGAATGAGACGATAAACGAAGTTCCCGGGTTTTTTGTTGTTGTTGTTGTGGGTTTTTTTTTAGCGCACTTTTAAATGAACGCATGCCATTGACGAAGTTGTCCCTGGGAAAAATAAATTGTGTAGAAAAAAAGCCGTTCTGATAAGGGAAAACAAATACAGCTCCAGACAGTGTATCCTGCTATATCTGCTTTGCGTTGCTTTTCTGTCACTGTGGTTTGTTTTAAAAAAAACAACTTCTCCCCCACACCCCCACCCCCCCCCCCCCCTTGCTTTCTGCTGCGGTTTCTTTAAAAAAATAAATAAATAAATAAAATTTTAAAAAACCAAGAAAATTCTTTCAGAGAAAATGATAAATTGAGGTCCTGTGTTTTACGTATGTTTAGCGCATGTTTAAGAATCTGTGGCAGTGAGGAAGGTTTTTTTTGTGTGTGTGTGTTTAAAAAAAAAAATCTTTTTTAATGCAACAGTTTACATGTATAATACAACTATCACACACGCACAGGAACATTTTTAAAGCTATGGGACATTCAACAGGTAATGAGGAAGTTGTCCCTAAGCAAAATTCTGTAGGGAAAAAAAGCAGTTTTGATAAGGGAAAACAAATACAGTTGCAGACAAGAAGAAAAATAATAATGGGTGGTGTTGCTCTTCTGGTGACACGCTCACCCCGGGGAGAAAACGTGAATTTCATGCAAAAAAATCTGCTATGACTTTAAGTGGTATACAGAACAATACGTAACATTACTTATTCTTTGTTGTTGTTGTTATTGATTTATTTCTTAAAATTCTTTTATGCTTTTGTAACATCCAGTTCCTGTGTGTAAGCAGCTTTGTAGATTTTGTCAACCGTTCTCACCGGCACAGAATGGACTACTCTTAGAAAAAGCAGGACAGGTTCTAACATGTGCCCAAAATGTTCTGCATACGTTTACATGCATGACCTCAGTTTATAGCCTCATCCAAAGGACTTAGTGTTGGGGTGTGTTCAGAAAACCTTACATTAGGTTACTGGGTGTTGGGGTGTGTTCAGAAAACCTTACATTATGTTACTGCGTGGTGGGGTGTGTTCAGAAAACCTTAGATTACATAATTGAGTGTTGGGGTGTGTTCAGAAAACCTTAAATTTTATTACTGAGTGTTGGGGTGTGTTCAGAAAACCTTACATTTTATTACTGAGTGTTGGGGTGTGTTCAGAAAACCTTACATTTTATTACTGAGTGTTGGGGTGTGTTCAGAAAACCTTACATTTTATTACCGAGTTAATAAATATTTAGTCATACACCAGGGTTCGCGATAACCGGTAATTGTCGGTATTTTACCGATTGTAAACAGGGAATACCGAAAATTTTCAAAGCAGCCGGTACCGTGTACCGATTCTGTTTGCCTGTGACCGATTAGATTTCCGTCTAAAAAAAAAAGTCTGAAGTGACATTTTCTGACAGTCTGTCATGCGCCTATAGGCCTACTGTGCTTACACACCTACCCCTTCCTTCCACCCCTTCCGACGAACATCTTTGGCGCCAGCCTCATTAGCCTTAGCACGCAGAACAGCAAGCTTTACTGTGAAAGAATAGAGCTTTGCGCTCTTCTCGGCATGACAGTAACTTCCATTCACAATGAGTAAATGGGGCCTAGATTTATTTATTCTTTATTCTTTTAATCTTTTATATCGAGGAAAATGGAATAAGCACTCCTTTGCTTTTTTACATCCAGTCCCCATGTGTATGCAGTTTTGTAAATGTCATCTGAATTTGCGCGTTGCTTTGAGAGAGAAGAGTCGAAAATTAAATCTAAAATGAACGAAAGATCTAGATGAGCGCTAAGCACAGAAACAAGAAAGAAGAATATAAGTCTCACGAATGATGCCATGCAAAACAACAGACTGACACAGACAGTGACACAGGCGCTAGAAAAAAAATCCTAGGCCTATTTCCTGCGTGGCTTCCTGCCCAAGAAGCGAGTGGCAGCAGCTCGGCAGTCAAAGTCTGAGAGATTTGCGTTCAATTTAGATTTAGTTTTGCTGCCGAACAACACCCCCCCCCCCCCCCCCCTCCCCCACCCCCTCACTGAATAGTTTCGTTTTGTTCACAGTAGTACCGGATTTTATTTTCTGGGGACCGATTTTGGGGGAGTTGGTCAAGATATCTCTGAAATGGCAACTCGCAGTACCGGTTTAAAAAAATCCTAGCGCGAACCCTGTACACACGGCTACCCAGAATAGATCTTTTTAAAACAAGTTTGACATACTCTGGTGGTTCTTTATGGAAGGTCTAAAGGTCTGAGTCTGTCTCTCACTCACACACACACACACACACACACACACACACACACACACACACACACACACATGCTTCCACATTGCTCAAAGTGGTGCCTGGAGAGGCCTCCAAATTGCCTTTAAAATGCTAAAAATCGTTTTCGGCCGGGGGGCTTCACCCCCCCTGGACCCCCCAGCAGGGCTTTGCCCCTGCACCCCACCGGGGCCTAAGCAGCCCCTGGACCCGGCTTAGTTTCCTCTTTTTTTTTTCTGCCAATTCTATGCTCTGTTGTATGGGTTGAATGCAAGCACTTTCATTTGTTTTTACAAGATATAGCGCTATATAAATTCCATGTATTATTATTATTATTATCATTATTATTATCATCATTATTATCCTGCTCTATCCAGGAAGCCCTGGTCTTCGGCTCAGCCTCAGCCAACACAGCTCCCCAGACAGGCCGGAGGGTGACGGCAACAGACGTGGCTGTGGCGGCAGGCCTCATGGACCTGGGGGACAGGACCCTGGTGGCTCACCTGCCCAGGGACGAGGTCAGCGCCGCCCTGCGCCGCATCCAGCAGATGGTGGAGGAGGCCATCGACAGCGTGCGCGTCAGCGATGAGCCGCTGCCCGTCATCCTGGTGGGAGGGGGGTCCAGGCTGTTGGACCCTGAGGTGAGTGGAGTTTTGGGGGGGAGGGGTGGGGGTATATTTTTGGGGGGAGGGGGGGGGAGGTTTTGGGGGGAGGGGAGCGGTGTTTTGGGGGGAGGGGGGTCCAGGCTGTTGGATTCTTGAGGTGAGCTGTGTTTTGGGGGGAGGGGAGCGGTGTTTTGGGGGGAGGGGGAGGTGAGCGGTGTTTTGGGGGGAGGGGGAGGTGAGCGGTGTTTTGGGGGGGAGGGGAGGGGTGTTTTTTTTGGGGGGAGGGGAGCGGTGTTTTTTTTGGGGGGAGGGGGGTCCAAGCTGTTGGACCCTGAGGTGAGTGAGTTGGGGTTTTTTTTTTTTTGGGGGGGGGGGAGTGGGTTTTTTTCGGGGGAGGGGGAGGTGAGCGGTGTTTGGGGGGGGGAGGTGAGTGGTGTTTTGGGGGGGGAGGTGAGTGGGTGTTTTGGGGGGGAGGTGAGGTGAGCGGTGTTTTGGGGGGGAGGTGAGGTGAGCGTGTGTTTTGGGGGGGAGGGGGAGGGGAGCTGTGTTTTTGGGGGGGGAGGGGGAGGGGAGCGGGTGTTTTTTTGGGGGGAGGGGGGTCCAAGCTGTTGGACCCTGAGGTGAGTGAGTTGGGGGTTTTGGGGGGGGGGGGGGGGGAGTGGGTTTTTTTCGGGGGAGGGGGAGGTGAGCGGTGTTTTGGGGGGGAGGTGAGTGGTGTTTTGGGGGGGAGGTGAGTGGTGTTTTTTTGGGGGGAGGTGAGTGGTGTTTTGGGGGGGGAGGTGAGGTGAGCGGTGTTTTGGGGGGGGAGGTGAGGTGAGCGGTGTTTTTTTTTTTGGGGGGGGGTGTGAGCGGTGTTTTTGGGGGGGGGGTGAGGTGAGCGGTGTTTTGGGGGGAGGTGAGGTGAGCGGTGTTCTGGAGGGGGAGGTGAGCTGTGTTGGGTGGGGAGGTGAGCGGTGTTCTGGGGGGAGGTGAGCTGTGTTGGGGGGGGGGGGGGGGGGGTGTGTTGGGGGGGGGAGGGTGAGCTGTGTTG
Source organism: Stramonita haemastoma (assembly GCA_030674155.1). Lineage (NCBI taxonomy): Eukaryota > Metazoa > Mollusca > Gastropoda > Neogastropoda > Muricidae > Stramonita > Stramonita haemastoma. Next base: position 8,666,772 of record CM060345.1, on the reverse strand, counting down.
GGGGGGGGGGGAGTGATGGCGGTGTTTGGGGGGGGAGGTGAGCGGTGGGTTTTTTTTTTTTTGGGGGGGGGGGGGGGGGGGGGTGTTTGGGGAGGTGAGGGTGGTTTTTTTTTGGGGGGAGGGGTGAGCGGTGTGTTTGGGGGAGGTGAGCGGTGTTTTTTTGGGGGGAGGGGGCGGTATTTCGGGGGGGAGGGGAGCAGTGTTTGGGGGGGGGAGTGGTGTTTTTGGGTGGAGGGGGAGGGAGCTGTTTTTTTTAGTAGGGGGGGTCTCCAAGCTGTTACTCTGAGGTGAGCAGCGTTTTTTTGGGGGGAGAGGGGTCAGGTGAGCGGTGATTTGGGGGGAGGGGGGTCCAAGATGTAAGACTGAGGTGAGTGGTGGTTTTTTTTTTTGGGGGGGGGGGGGTAGGTGAGCAGTGTTTTGGGGGGGAGGGGAGGGGTGTTTTGGGGGGTAGGGAAGGGATGGGGGGTTTTTTTGGGGGGGGAGGGATGTCTTGGTGGACTGTGTTGGTGGATTGCTTCCTTGTCTGTGATGCTTTGGTGGAGTTTTATCAGGATTGTGGTTGTGGTTGTTTTTGTGTGTGTGTGATTTGTGTTTGGCTGTTGTGTTTAGTGTTGTGTTTAGTGTTGTGTGTGTGTGTGTGTGTGTGCGTATGTACGTGTGTGCGTGCATGCATATTATCTTTGTACTGCTGTTGTCGGTCTTTCTTTTTTTCCCTTTGTTTTCTTCAGTTTTTCTCCCTTTTTAGGTTTTTTCTTCTTTTTCCTTTTTTCTTTCTTTCTTTTGTTCTCCTTTTCCTATGTACAGTCCCCCCAGTTCACCCAGCTGTAAATGCCCTCTTTAGGGTCAGGGAAGGTAAAGCAGGGAGGGAGAAGAGGAGATGGGCGCCGCCCTCAACATACTGGACCCCTAGAGAAGCTGAGGTCTCTGACGCCTCGCTCCCCTACGACCACACAGGTTATGGGACACCTTTACCTTTTACCTAGAGAAGCTGAGGTCTCTGACGCCTCGCCCCTCTACGACCACACAGGTTATGGGACACCTTTACCTTTTACCTAGAGAAGCTGAGGTCTCTGACGCCTCGCTCCCCTTTACGACCACACAGGTTATGGGACACCTTTACCTTTTACCTAGAGAAGCTGAGGTCTCTGACGCCTCGCTCCCCTCTACGACCACACAGGTTATGGGACACCTTCACCTTTACCTTTACATTTTTCCTAACACTTTCTCAAAAATCGTTCAGTTTTTCATAAGTTAAGGAAGAAGTCAAGTCAGTAAGTTTACATACCTTTTTCCTATCACTGTCTCAAAAATCATTCAGTTTTTTTCAGAAGTTCAGGAAGAAGTCACGTTTGTTCTGATGTTTTGGCTGACCTTCAGGTGAAGATGCCGGGGGTCAGCGAGATGTTCCTGCCGGAACACTTCGGGGTGGCCAACGCCATCGGCGCGGCCCTCAGCCAGGTGAGCGGCCACGTGGACAGCGTGGTGTCTCTGGAATCCTACCTGGACGACAACATCCTGGCCACGCGCGAGCAGCAGGCCAAAAAGGGCTTGCCGCCTCAAGCATCTCAGGTGAGACTCGGCTTGAGAGTGTGTGTGTGTTGTTGTGTGATGTTACGGTGGTTTAGTTTTATTAGGTGTTATTGTGTTTTGTAGACTGTGAGTGTGGTGTTGTGTGAAGTTAGGGTGGTTTATTTTACTATCGGTATCACAACACAACACACCCCACCCCGCTTCACCCCATCCAGTCACACCCCACACCCCACCCCACACCCCACCATTTTCCCTATTTTTTCATTCTGTCTCTTCCATCTCCATCACCTTGTGTTATCGTGTGTGTGTGTTTTTATCTTTTATTTTTTTTAAAATTTTATTCTCTTTTGTGCTTTTTTACATCCAGTCCCCGTGTGTATGCAGTTTTGTAAATGTCATCTGTTCCCACCGGCACACGATGGCCTACTCTTACGAAAAGCGGAATAGGATTTAAAGTGTGCGCAAGATGTGTGAGTGTGTGTGTGTGTGTGTGTGGTGTGTGTGTGTGTGTGTGTGTGTGTGTGTGTGTGTGTGTGTGTTGCATGCGTGTTTGTTTGCGTTTGTGTAAATATATGATTTTGTTAATTCTATTTGTGAATGGTTGCATTTGTGTGTGACTTTTTTGAATGCAAGCACTTCGATTTGTTTGCTTTACTACAAGATTTAACGCTATATAAATTCCACATATTATTATTATTATTACCAAACTGCACCATGCTGTCCTATACCCGCCAAACTGCACTGACCTAACCTACCACAATTGACGACCCAGGTTCGATTCCCGGTTGAGGGGATTTTTCCTCTGGAGTTAACATCAGTGCTGACTCCACTACCCCCAAAAGTCTTTCGGATGAGACCAAAAACCGAGGCCCCGTGTGCGAACACACGCAGAACATCTTGCACACACGTTAAATCCTGTTCCGCTTTTCGTAAGAGTAGGCCATCGTGTGCCGGTGGGAACAGATGACAAGATTTACAGAACTGCTACACATGGGGACTGGATGTAAAAAAAGCATATGAGTGCTTATTCCATTATCCTCGATATAAAAGAATAAATAAAATTAAATAAATAAACACCCCACCCCACACCATCCCACACCCCCATCCCACACCACACCACACCAACACCGCACCGCACCACACTGCACTATGCTGTCCTACACACCCCACCACACTGCACTGACCTAACCTAACCTACCCACTACCTACCACTACCACCATCGCTGCTGCTGTGCAGGAGGAGATAGACAAGGTGGTCAGCGCTGTCAGAAAGCCCCTGCTGGAGACTGCCCGGGACAAGGCAGTGCTGGACGTGTGCGACAGAGCCCGCCAGATGGCGCTGCAGGCAGGGGCCGACCCCGCCACTCTGGAGGTCGTGGAGGTGGAGGAGGTGACCTTGACCTACCTGCCGGGGTGCACCACCCGGATCAAGGTCAGGTGGAATTTTTTTTTTTTTTTTTTTTTTTTTTTTTTTTTTTTTTTGTTGGTTGATGGACAGACACTGCCAAAATTTTGTTTTTTTGTCTGGTGCAGTTTTTTTTTTGGAAGAAAAACGGTGAATAAAAGATTGGTGGGAACAGATGACAAGATTTACACAACTGCATACACACGGGGACTGGATGTAAAAAAAAACACATGAGTGCTTATTCCATTATCCTCAAAATAAAAGAATAGATAAATAAATAAAACAAAGTAAATAAAAAGAGGCAGACCAGCAACATCCTACATTGCCAACAACATCACTGAGATCAGTGGTCTGGGAAGGCTACAGGAGATCGTAGGAAGACAAGGAACAAAGCGGAGAGGTGATAGAAAAAATAGGGAATCCCTGCACAGAATTTCCAGAAGGGTGGGGACGCTATTTAATCAATTATTCTTTTATATCAAGGATATAAAATACTGACAGGCCTCTGACATCCCCTGTGGGGGAGAACCATCCACTCGCACACACATTTCTCTGTCTTTTACCGCTCCAGGTAAAGGCGGGTAGGGGATCTGCTGGACTCGGTCAGCTCAGGCAACGTCGCCCCATGGACCGAACCTCCCAGCACCGACATCCTGGACGTCGACGTCACCACCGACGTCGTGAAGCAGCTCCACTCGGCCACAGGCTCCACGGTCGACCCCGCCGAGCTGGACTCTGACCTGGGGGTCACGTGGGCAGGCCTGACCCCC
>CM060345.1:8638067-8653067 GCA_030674155.1 Stramonita haemastoma | reverse complement strand
TATCTATCTATCTATCTGTCTATCTATCTATCTATCTATCTATCTATCTATCTATCTATCTTTATCTATCTTTATCTACTACCTACCTACCTACCTACCTACCTACCTACCTACCTACCTACCTACCTACTACCTACCTATCTATCTATCTATCTATCTATCTATCTATCTATCTATCTATCTATCTATCTATCGTGTGTGTGTGTGTGTGTGTGTGTGTGTGTGTGTGTGTGTGTGTGTGTGTGTGTGCGCATAGACATGTAATTTGTTTAATTTTATATGTATGGATCGGTGGTCTAGGTGGTCACGCGCCTTGCCTAGAAAGCAAAAGTCTGGGTCGGAGTGTGCGGGGGCTCGTACCCGTTTGGACCCAAAACTTTTTCCCCATCCATTAGACCCTGAGTGGTGGTCTGGGCGCTAGTCTTTCGGATGAGACGATAAACCGAGGTCCTGTGTGTTACACATCACTATTTAGCGCACGTAAAAGAACCCACAGCAACAAGGGGGTTGTCCCTGGCAAAATTCTGTAGAAAAAAGCCACTCTGATAGGGAAACAAATACACTTGCATGCAGGAAAAAAGAAGAAAAAAAATGGGTAGGCGCTGCACATGTGGCGACGCGCTCTCCCCGGGGAGAGCAGCCCAAATTTCACGCAGAGAAATCTGCCGTGACATAAAGTGGTACAAAATACACAAAATACAAATGGTTGCATGCGCATGACTAATTTGAACGAAAGCGCTTTGATTTGTGTACTCCACAAGATTCAGCACTATATAAGTCCCATATGTTGTTGTTGTTATTATCATCTGTCTGTCTGTCTGTCTGTCTGTCCGTCCTTAGTCTGGTGACAGTGGGGGCACCCATGAAGACTTGACAACCAGTTCCCTCCATTCCTCTCTCTGTTCTGCCTTTCTCAAAATTTTGTTGAGTTCTAGGCCTGTCCATTTGCTGATGTTGTCCTCCATCTCTTCCTTGGTCTGCCTCTTTTTCTTCCTCCTTGGACTGTGCCGTGCAGTATTGTTTTTGCAAGTCCTTTTGATCTTGTGATATGCCCGTATCATTTAAGTTTACACTTCTTTTCGATTGATAGAAGATTTTCGTAGGGACCAGTGGTTTGCTGGATTCTGTTATGCACGTCTTTGTGGGATACAGGATTGTTATTCTTGTTGGAGATCACAATTCTCAGGTGGGTTTTAGTGGGTAACAGGATTGTCATCTTTTTAAAAAGAAAAATGAATTTTATTCTTTTATATCGAGGATAATGGAATAAACAATCCTGTGCTTTTGTTTTTTTTATATCCGGTCCCCGTGTGTATGCAGTTTTTTTTGTGAATAGTGTCATCTGTTCCCACCGGAAACACAATGGCCTACTCTTATGAAAAGCGGAACAGGAGTTAAAATGTGTGTAAGATGTTCTGCGTGTGTTTGCACACAGGGCCTCGGTTTATAGTCTTATCCGAAAGACTTTTGGGGGGAATGGAGTCAGCACTGATGTTAACTCCAGGGGAAAAATCCCCTCGGAACGGGAATCGAACTCGGGTCGTCAAATTGCGAATGCAATGTTCTGACCACTAGGCTATCCCGTCTTTGCGTGGAGAGTACCATACTCAGGTGTGTTTTAGTGGGGTACAGGATTGACATTCTTTTGGTGCTTACGTCATAAGCATACTCCTTTTTTTTTTTTTTTGGTTCTTAGAATAATGTATGTAGTTTTTTTTTGGTTGCTTGGGTTGTTTTTTTTAAGGGGGGGGGGGGGTTGTTGTTTCTCAGCTTATTTGTCCAATCTTTAACGAAAATCGTATAAAAAAAATGCTCCCAAGGTTCACCAATAGTAAGTTTTTTTTTTGTATACGACCATTTTTGCCCCTCCCCCTCATGAAGGATGAAGATAACCCGGCATTTCAGCTTCAGGGAAACGAATGAAGTCTTAAAACACACAGTGTCAAATATTTCAGGTCCTACTCCCGCGCGTGGACGATCGGCGACAGCATTCTACGAGCCCGGCAGCAGAAAGAGGACCCCATACAGGGCCTGATGAGGGTGGAGGACACCAAAGTTCTCATCGTGGGCAAGATCTGCGACGTCAACCGCGAAACCAGCGGCGCCTTCAACTTCGGCCGCGTGCGCATCGAGGGCGTGCCCTATGACCCCGCGGGGGGATCGGAGCAGACGACGGCTGACGGCAGAGAGAACGTGATGCGTCTGGTGCTGAACTTCCAGAACGAGAACCTGGTCGTGAGACGCGTGGACGAGGTCAGAACCCTTGGTGGTGTGGGGTTTTGTTGGTTGTTTTTTTTTTTATATATATCTGGAAGGGTATTTCTGGGGTGGGAGGGGGGGTGGGTTGGTTTGTTTGATTTTTTCTTTGGTGATGATATGATGGTGGATACTTGTTGAGTGCTTTCCTTCTCCCCATTATAGTGGAAGTACAAAGGCTTTTACATGGTAAGAAAAAGTCAAAAAGCCAGTACACTTGAATGTGTAACACAGACCACTCATACACTACAGTGAAAAAAAAAGTGATTTAATTAAACAATGTACTGAACATCGCTTCCAAAACCAACTCACAACACAAAAAATAACAACCAGACTTAAAGACATTTTGTTAAGATACACATGATAATCAGATATACGTTTTACACATACACACAACACACACATACACACACACCACACAACACACACACACACACCAGAGAAGTAGAAGCAGACTATAATGGTAAGATCAGTGAACACTTAACATTTACACAGGATTGGTAAAACCACAGGGTATGGGATTACCCCGTGATGTTCTTCCTGTTGTTCATCTGTGGCTCAGCTTGTTGTTCTCTGTTTGATTAATGTCGCATATAATTTTTTTCTTTTTTCAACCATTTTAGATTTCGTTTCATCCTGTGTTCTAATGTATCACCTAGTGTTGATTTTCATTTTTTAAACTGCTGTGTTAACGTTGTATACGCATGTGAACAAAAAGAAAAGAAAGACGATCTATTGAACAGCATTTTTCTCTGATTGTTAGTATTAAGTCTGCATAATACGAATTGTGTTTTTTTACTCGAAACCTGTTTTTAAGATTTATATTCTCTATTGTCTAATAATAAAACATATTCATAGTGGATGAATTTTTTTAAATTATAAACTGTTAACAGAAGAAAACAGGAGTGGAACATGCAATCTATAAAAAGATAAAACGAAATATGAATTTTTTCTATTTTATTATCTTTTGATATCAGAGTTTGATGGGTTGAATGACAGGAGAAGAATGGGAACTATGGTTTTGGGGAGTCTGATAGACGAAAAACGACTTGATTTTTGCATTATACGATTGGGTTTATTTAACACGCTCTTCCCCTGTCACATTGACTGACTGATTAAAAGATAAAACTGCGCTTTTTTTTTTCTTCTTATTTTATTTTATTGATTGGTGTTTTTTAACACGCATTTTTGTGATGCTGTTGACAGAAAGGGAGAGAACTGGGGATCCTGGCCACAGTGCCGGACTCTGATTCAAAAGATAAAACTGCGCTTTTCTTTTTTCTTCTATTTTATGTTTATCGGTGGTTTTTTAACACGCATTTTTTGATTGGCTGTGACAGGAAGGGAGAGAACTGGGGATCCTGGCCACAGTGCCGGACGTCATCATCATCGTGGACGGGGAGACGTGGAGCCCATCCCTACAGAGGAGGTGCGTTACGGCCAGAGGGTGATGGTGTGGTGCTGCCCTCCCCTCCCCCCATGGCCTCACCCCGCGCCCTGCCAGTTGTCGGCCCTGCCGCGTTTGGCTACACCGATGTCAAGTTCTCTCCCCTGTGTCAGTATCGGGAGCCGGAACCTTTGGCGCCTCTGCCTTAGTTTGGGAAGAGATTTGGTGCCAGAGAACTTTGACGCAAGAGCGCGGTGAATTCCGTTTCAAACGTTTGAAGTTTTTTTTTGACTTGTCGAATGATTTGTTTTACCTTGGTGCTAGGTGAAATAGAAGTTCTGTGAAGTTTAAGCTTAAGTTGGGGGACATGGGGGTCAAAACTGATGAAATTTTGTTTACAAGCCCATGTTAAAAGTTGTGCCATAATTATGTTGAAAGGGCATCACTTGTAAAACATACAATCAAAGAAATATTCGTTTCCTGCATTGTTGCCATGGAAACAATCCAATATGGCTGCCAAAACTAAACGTTTCAAACTCTAAAACTTTTTTTTATCTATAAGAAGTAGAAGTAACCTGTTTCTATAAACATCTTTCACAACCTGAATTCTTTACATTCACACAGGAAGAGCTCCAAAAATGTATCTGCAATTTTTAATTCTAAAAAAGCATAATTGTGACGCTCCACCACGAAATGAGTCGCTTAGCACATTGCACAATTTTGCGCTAGGGGCCATTAAAGGCAGGTGGGGGTCAAGTTGTCAATTTTGAGATTTCGATTGATTATTAAGCTATATATGTTATTCTACCTTCTAATGAAAAGTCAAGGCACAATTCTTATTCCTTTTGCTTTGAAATGTGTTTTGAAAATACACAAACCTTCATTCTGACAACCTGTTACGAAAATAAACTTGCTCGTTTCTCATTTTGTGACATCCTGTAGTCTATCATTTCAATTTGTAATAACTTTGCAAGGAATTGTCCGATTTTCAATCTGTTTTTTGCATTGGATAGCCTTTTTATTGCCAATTAATATTGTGTCAGTAACTAAAAATTGACCTCTGGTGCAATGCGACTCCTTATGTGGTGGATCGTCACAATTTGGGGCACTTTTGGACCCGTGTCTAACCTTGAGCTAATGATTTTTCTTCTTCATCCCTTATTTCCTTGAGGAGTGGTGGGGGAACTAGTAGGGAAGAGCTGGTCACCAGATTTCTCTGTTTGTCAGTTGTACAGCAATGGGAGTTTTGGGGGTTTTTTTTGTTTTTTTTTAGATCAGATTTTGAGTTTTTTTCCTGTCATCAACTGTGATGTGATAGAGTCACATGCGTAGTAGTCTCAGGAATACTGAATAGGGAATCTTTGTTTTCCTTACTGCTATTGAGATGGACATGAATGATTGAGCATGCATTTTTTTCTCTCTTTATCTCTGTCTCTCTCTCTGTCTGTCTGTCTTGCTGTCTCTTTCTCTCTCTCTTCCTCTGTCTGTTGTTCTGTCTCTCTCTCTCTCTCTCTCTCTCTCTCTCTCTCTTTTTTTTGTCTCTTTCTCTCTCTCTCTCCTCTCACTGTCCTCTCTCTGTCTGTCTGTCTGTCTGTCTGTCTCTCTCTCTCTCTCTCTCTCTCTCTCTCTTCCTCTTTCTCTCTGTTGTTTGAAGTTTCCTCTACTTGTCTCTTTTAGCTTCTCTTCTGGTAGTTACAGCAATGTGAAGATTTCTTGCGAATGGTCAGCGTAATTGTCCATTGCGTACTGTTGTAAGTTTTACAATCCTTTCTGTCGACCCCTCCATTTTTCCTTCAACAGTGGCATGGGAGAGTGAGTTGTTGTTGTTGTTGTTGTTGTTCCCCAGCTTAACACTCTGGGGGGTATGTCACCCAGAATGTGCAGTACTCTGACTCACTCACTCATCCCACCTGGGAATCCCTGTGAGATTGAAATTGCACACACTGAATGAGAAGTTTGCTGTATGACTATTTTCCAGTACTTCACCATATAGGCAGCCATACTCTGACTTCAGAGGAGGGAGATGAGTGTACGGCATGGTTTTTGGATCTAGTTACCTGGCCCTGTCAGTTTTTTGTATGGACTACTGACTTACTTACTGCTTAAAGATGTGGCAGGCTTGTTGATATTGTTCGTGATACGTTTGCCGGGCTTTTGTTACGTGATATGTTCAGTTTTTGTAAATGATGTTCATGATTTGTTTACTTATTTTATCCATTCATGTATTCATTGCTGTATCTAGAGGATAATGGAATATACACTCATGTGCTTTTTTTTTTTTTTTTTTTTTTTTTTTTACATCCAGTCCACGTGTGCGTGCGGTTTTGTAAAGTTTGTCATCTGTTTCCACCTGTATGTAATGGACTACTCTTCCAAAAAGCGGAGCAGGTTTTAATGTGAGTGTAAGATGTTCTGGGTGTGTCTGGACCTCGGGCCTCACTTTGTAGTCTCATCCGAAGGACTTTTCAAGGGAAGTGGTGTCGGCACATGTTAACTCCAGGGGGAAAAATTTCCTTGAACGGGATTTGAACCCAGGTTGGCAGATTTGCGAGGACAATGCACAACATTCTAACCACCAGGCTATCCTGCCCCTTCCTAGAAGGTGGATGAAATCCAAAAGAGAAATTCAAACGTAAAAAAAAAAAAAATCAGATCTGTGTAATGATCAGATACAATGTGATTTGTGTGTAAAAAAAAAAAAAATCAGATCTGTGTAATGATCAGATACAATGTGATTTGTGTGTAAAAAAAAAAATCAGATCTGTGTAATGATCAGATACAATGTGATTTGTGTCATACGCAGTGTTGATAAGTAAAAATAGGTTTTTGTCGATCAGATCCAAAAAAGTGCATAGAAAAAGGAACATACATGTGTGTTATTGCCTTTATAGTGATTTTGAGTAAGAGGTATGCAGCCATTTGTGAAGCACAATGAAATCGTTGTTACGTATACATATCAGATGCCATTTATGTTGGTTTTGAGTTGCCGGGGGGATGTGCGTTTTTTTTTTTATCACAATTTAATCATCAGGATCATGTATTAGATGAGGTGTAATTAATAATGGAAATTGTTCAAACAGATTAATAAGCTTGCGAGGAAAAAATTCTACAAGATTTTGCCATCATATTGGTTTGGATTGTTTGAATGTATTTTTCAGATACAGTATGATTCATAAGATACAGAATATATATTTATCAGAGGTGGTATAACTTATCAAGAGTGCTGTCGTGTATAGCAGATGAAAAAAAAAATTATGTGTGGAGGAAGTCGTGTGTGTGTGCGTGTGTGTGCCTATTGTCTTTATATTACAGTGGTTTCTTTTTTGCAATTTTAGGTACTGTTTAGATAAAATGCGTCAGATGCAATATGATAAACTATTAAATGCAGTATAACTCATTATCTGTGTGAAAATTTGGTTTGTTTTTATATTCACTTGAGAAATTATCTTGCATTTTTTTTTTATGCCTAACTCTTATGTAATTGGATGTATCATCATGGTGTTTATTTTATCTTATTTTATACCACTTTATGTCACAGCAGATTTCTCTGCGTGAAATTCGGGCTGCTCTCCCTGGGAGAGTGCGTCGCCACAAGTGCAGCGCCTACCCATTTTTTTTATGTTTTCATATTGCTTGATTATTGTTGTCATTGTTGGGTGTTCCCCAGGGGTCACCCACAACATGCACTCTGACTCGCTCATCCCTCCTGGGAATCACTTTGAGGCTCTTCTCTCCTTCGCTTTACACGGATGCGGATAGCCTAGTGGTCAGAACATTGCGCTGGCAATTTGAAGACCCAGGTTCGAGTCCGGTCGAGGAAATTTTCTTCCTGGAGTTAACATCAGTGCTGACTCCACTCTCCCCAAAAAGTCCTTGGATGAGACTTTAAACCGAGGCCCCGTGTGCGAACGCACGCAGAACATCTTGCGCACACGTTAAATCCTGTTCCGCTTTTCGTAAGAGTAGGCCATCGTGTGCCGTGGGAACAGATGACAATATTTCCAAAACTGCATACACACGGGGACCGGATGAAAAAAAGCACATGATTGCTTATTCTGTTATCCTTGATATAAAAGAAATAAATAAATAAATAAATAAATACACTGTCAGATGTGTCTGGGAAAAATAATGGCATGTCCTTTCCAGCTCCTCTCGTGGGCCGTACAGCTTGGTTTGCAGGGATATCTCTGTCGGCCACACAATCTTCCTCAGTTCGCTGTATAGCGTGCATCTTTGATAGATGTGCTCGCCTGTCTGGTTTTCTTTACCACAGGCACACAGGGGAGAAGTAGCGAGTTTTCAGCTTTGTGGACATAGGTGTTTAGCCTGTTGTGCCCAGTGCAGAGTCTTAGAATTATGACTTGTTCTTCGCTTCCGAGATGGTGGTAGTGCTCCTCTTCTACTCTGAATCGGGCCATTGATTTGATGATTATTTTCTTTTCATAGAAGGTGAGTTTTCCACTGTTCTTTCTGTGCATATCGTTTTGCAAGTTCATCAGCCTGTTTCGTTGCCAGGTGTATCATACCGTGATACTTTAGTAGTACATACTAATTGAGAAGTTTGCCTGTGTGACTGTCTTTAGCTACCTTGATACCCTGCATTAACCTCACAGAATTTTTTAAAAAACTATTTTTTAAATTCTTTTATAAAAAAAACTTTTATTTCAGGGAAAATGAAGTAAGCACATTTGTGATTTTTTTTTACATCTGGTCTCATGTGTATGTAGTTTTGTAAATTTTGCACCCATTCCCATCGGCACACAATGGCCTACTCTTGCAGAAAACAGAACAGGTTTAAATGTGTGGGCAAGATGTTCTGCTGCTTCACACAGGGTCCTTGGTTCTATAGTCTCATCTGAAGATTTTGGGGAGAGTGGAAGGCTGTTAGCAAATAGTTGTCATGGCTGAAGGCAATCTTTAAATCTCGAATGTAACAATCAAAGCATAACAACACTGTTATGTAGGCCTTGTTACTTAGCTTACATCAATGATGACACAGCTTTTAGCCTGGAGCAGTATCTTGTGCACCCTTTAAATCACAGTAGATTTCTCTGCATGGGGACGGGATAGCTCTAGTGGTCAGAGCGCTCGCTTTCCCTCAGCCAATGTTAAGCAGCGTCGAGTGTGGTTGCCAGTTGGATGGGTGACTGTTTGCACGCCTTGGCTACAGTACAGTTCCCCAAGTTCACTCAGTTGTAAATGGGTATCTGCCCTCTTTAGGGTCAGAGAAGGTAAAGCAGTGAGGGAGAGGAGATGGGCGCCGCCCTCAATATGCTGGCCCTTAGAGAAGCTGAGGTCTCTGATGCCTCGCTCCCCTATGACCACACAGGTTATGGGACACCTTCATCTTTACCTTTTACCTTAGATTTCTCTGCATGAAATTTGGGCAGCTCTTCCCAAAGAGAGCGCGTCGCCACAACAGCACCACCCTCTTTTTTTTCTTTTCCTGTCTGTAATTGTATTTGTATCCCTATCAGAGTGGCTTTTTTGTACAGAATTTTGCCAGGGACAAGTCGCGTATTGACATGGGTTCTTTGATATGCGGTAAATGCATGTAGCACATGGGAACTTGGTTTATCATCTCATCCAAAAGACCCTCACCGAGATCACCACTCAAGGTTTAGTGGATGGAGGAAAAGTGCATGGAAGAGAGCTGTTATCTTCTGAGTCTGTCTTGAAAAAAAGGCAGAAGGGTGGACCAAAATGGCAAAAAATAGACAAGAAAGAGGTGACAGAAAGAAAAGGAACAATGCAGAAACAAAGAGAGGGATAGAAAAGAGGGAATTCCTGGCACGGAATTTCCAGAAGATGGGGATGTTTTTTATACTGACAGGCCCCTGGTATCCCCACCACGGGTTAAAGTTAAAGTTTAAACAGGGATCAAACCTGAAACTTTTCGCTCTCTAGGTGGGTGTGTTACCTATGGACCACTGATCCACCTAAGGTTAAGGTGTCACTCCCTGATTCACATTTGCTGAGAAGATTCTGTCATAGAGTTCATAGGTTGTGTGAACAACCACAAAGATGACAAAAAAGGTCTTTGTGTTCTTGGTTTTTTTTTTCATGCTTTATTTACATACAGGGTTTAACAATAGTTCCAAGAATACATTTTTTTTCTCATTCAGTGTTCGCACTTCTCACAACCAGTAGTGAAAATAATCACAGCACCAGCAGTAACGGTAACAGAAAAAAAACGACAAACAACAGCAATGAGTATTAACTGCACAGCAGACCATATGTATACTGGCAAATATCCAGTATTGTCTTGATTTATATTAACAGCAAAACACCCCCCCCCCCCTCTCTCTCTCTCTCTCTCACACACACACACACACACACACACACATACTGCATACACACACACACACACACACCACACACACACACCACACACACACACACTGCATACACACACACACATACACACACACTGCATAACAACACACACACACACACACACACACACACACACACACCCACACACACCCACACTGCATACACACACACATACTTCTTTACTTTCACCTACCCTGTAGACTAGAAGACTATTCAAGCACTGCTGAATATTTTGCAACCAGCATGCACACACGCATTTGAACACACTGACACATACTAATTTCACTTTCTAGTGGATACACATTAAAACGAAGACACACACACAACCCCCCCCCCAAAAAAAAAGCGAAGACACACATGCACTACATACAAAACTACTGAACACAATCACCATCACATTATTGTCTTCACAGACAGATGAGGTGTAATGGCTTTGATGAAGTCTGTAACACTTCCCACCACATATTTATCTTCCACAGACTTGCAGGTTGTCCCTTTCGTATCGAGTAAATACGCCATCATGCCAACATTACGCGCTCCCACAAAATCCTTCTCCATACTATCCCCAAAATGGACAGCCTCTTCGGCCCTTACCCCGGCATCCTCCAAAGCACGCTGGAATATTTGCCGGTCAGGTTTCTCCGCCCCAACCACATACGAAGGAAGAACGAAATCGAAGTACTGCCGAAGATCTAACTGTTCCAACACTTTGTACAAGCGATGATCGAAGTTGGAAATGACTCCGATTTTGAGGTCGAATTTTTTCAGGTCTTGGAGAGCTGTTCTGGTTCCTGGCAGCAGTTCCCAGGCTGCGCTTGTGGCGTAGTAGAAGTAGAGGTCTTTGGCGAGGGCGGTGACCGCATCGCTGTTGGTGATGCCGACTGTAGTGAAGGTGTCCACCACAAGACTGTTCCACCACTTGTAGGATGGCATGTTGCAACCGGCGCCAAAGTTTGGGTATCTGGAAAATTGAGAGTTAATATTGGGGGTTTATTTTTTGCTTTGTTGCATGTGTGTGTGTGTGTGTGTGTGACAAAGAGAGAGAGAGAGGAAGATGGCGGAGGGGAGGGAAAGAACTTAAGAGGACAAAATTATTTAACTTTATATATATATATACATATATATATATATATATATATATATATATATATATATATATATATATATTATATATATATATATATATATATATATATATATTATGATTACCTGCACATGTTTTCCTTCATCACCCTTTGTCACTGATATCAATTTAAAAATGTAGAAAAAAAATTCTGTCTGTCTGTGTGTGTGTGTGTGTGTGTGTGTGTGTGTGTGTGTGTGTGTGTGTGTGTGTGTGTGTGTGTGTGTGTGTGTGTGTGTGATCTTAAAAGTAAAGCAACACTGGTGGGCATAAAAATATACTGACCTGACCAGGAGATTGTAAATGTAAGTCATCCCTTTAAGCTAGCAAATTAACAGAAGTTTCACAGCAACACAGCCATTAGAATTCAAAAGCTTTCTCCACTCAATAACTGCACCTGTCACACTAACACAACACTTTTAGAACAAAGAAGATACATTTGTCTTTACGTAGTTCACTAAATGTTTTCTACTTCAAAATCCACCCACCTGCGACAGTAGTCTTTGTAATGTGTCAAAAACGCAGTGGTTAGTGCTTGCTCCTCGGCCTCGATGCCATGTCGAGCTGCCACCAGTGCGTAGTGTTTACCGGGGGAGCCAATGATGCGGATCATGGTGTTGGTGATGTCCACTGTCACCAGTCTCAGCATCGGTGTCTGTAAGTGTAAGGTGAGGAAACGAATATATCGTATTTATATATTTATTTATTTGTTTTTTTATATCGAGGATAATGGAATAAGTACTTGTGTGCTTTTTTTACATCCTGTCCCCATGTGTATGCAGTTTTTGTAAATCTTGTCATCTGTCCCACCGGCACAAAATGGCCTACTCTTACTAAAAGCGGAACAGGATTTAACGTGTGCACAAGATGTTATGCGTGCGTTTGCATGCAGGGCCTTGGTTTATAGTATCATCTGAAGGACTTTTGGGGAGAGTAGAGTCAGCACTGATGTTAACTCCATATATCAATTTGTAAGTAAAGTAGCTGCAACAACCATAGACTCGAAACAGAAATTAATATTAACTCACTGTGCTGGGCCTGACTTGTCAGGCGCTTAACGGCTGCACAATGCATTTTTGCTCATGTTACAGACCACAATAGTTAATGCCTGAGCATTCGACAAAAAAATATATAAACCTGCTTAACACTTTCAGGACAGGGACCTTCAATTGAAGTGTAACTGAGCACTACTTGCTGTTATAACGGAGGTCAGCTAAGGTCAAGTTGAGCATCTCTTCTGGATTAATTTCATGTATGTTTTATCAGACATCTGAATTCAGCACTGTAAAAAGAGCCTTTTTTTCAATTCAACCACTGAAGTAGTCATTTAAAGATAATTATATACTACTGAAGTCATTTAAAAATAACTCTGCACTACTGAAGTACTTATCTCATGAGTATGACAGCTCCAGGTATAGTAAGAGTTCACGCACACAGGGACTGGATGGCCTGGTGGCTAGAGCAGTGCATATCATACTCGCAATCTGACAGGCCAGAATCAAGCCCAGGCTCTAGCTAAAACTGAATGCCCTTTCCCCCCTGGAGTTAACATTGGTGCCAAATCCTCTCCTTACGCCCTCTTGGCCGAGAGAGTGGGGGTGTGCTGTGGGCAAGGTGCTTCCACTATAATCAAATTTCTGCCCAATTTCCGAAACAGCAGCTGCCTCCCCTGCTGTTTTGGAGGTCATCGTCGAACATGACAGACATACACATACATACATATATTAAGAATGACAGACCACATCATCATATCAGAAATTTTCTCGAGAATTTTGTCAGCAGCAGCTCAATACCAACTGTGGGTTGTTTTAGGTGCACTGAATGTAAAGA
Source organism: Stramonita haemastoma (assembly GCA_030674155.1). Classification (NCBI taxonomy): domain Eukaryota; kingdom Metazoa; phylum Mollusca; class Gastropoda; order Neogastropoda; family Muricidae; genus Stramonita; species Stramonita haemastoma. The sequence continues at coordinate 8,640,135 of CM060345.1, read as the reverse complement.
TGGTTTGATCCAAGAGGCTAGCACTTAGACAATCAGCATTGGAGATGTTCCCAAAGGCCAACTAGCCCCCTGGGCTGCAGCACACAAGGACTGTGCAAGTCAAGCCTCCTAGTCAGAGAGTTATAGTCGATCACTAAAGACTAAGCTGTAAAGTGGAATTCCATGCCTGGGAAAGCCACTGATCATACAGCCTCTCACTTTGTTGTTGCCCCCAGCATCGACGGTTTAATCAAGAACTGTGATAAAGCCCAGGCGCTGGCTGGCAAACTTTTTAAAGTTGATAAATAACAATTTCCGTTTTAAAAACAACAGAAATGATGAAAACCTCCCCCCCCAAAAAAAAAAAAAAACACACACACACACACACACACAAACAATACCATGAAACAAAAAGACTGTATCAATATCAATTCTATACAACAAGCGGTGTCATTTCTCTGGAATAAGAACTCACTGAAACTCGTTTTCTGAAAGTGAAAGTAAAAGAAGTTATTCTTGACTGTAGAAACACAGAATGGTCCTTTTAATCTTTTGATACACTTTAAAATGTTGCCAAGACCAAAACTCTAAATCGCTTAAACCAAGTGGGAAATTAGGGGTTTGAATGCTTAAAGATATGATTTTAATGCAAGTCTGACAATAAGTACACTGTCATTTGTCAATGCTTTACCTGCATATCGGGTTTGATTTGTTGACAACAAGCCACGACATGTGCAGATGTATACACCTCCGTGTCACCTTGAGTGAATAACCTCAGCTATGATTGGTCAAAAGGAATGTATATTTCGTTTAAGAAAACAAGAAATAAAAGCAATTGAGTAAATAATATTTGTGCTGCAATAATAAACACTCTTAAACCTTTCGAAGGTACACACTTTATTGTTGAATGCACTTTATGTTTATATGGTATCAGGGTAACCCGCAGTTACTGGCGCGTCCTAAACAAACATGGCGCCGAAGAAAGTTTGTCCAGCAACTGTGCCTCTGTAAATGATTCTAAGTGCCTTGGTGAGTTCACATAAAATGATATCGATGAATTTTCGACGGGGAAAGCTCCTTTATACATAGTATTAATTAAGAAGGCTTTTTTGCACCATTTTGTTGATAATTCAGATCAAGAAACTGGACAAAGTTAGTGAAAGTTATGTTGAAATGGATCTGACCAATGAATTGAAATGGATCCGACCAATGCGGGTTCATCCAGTACTAACTACAATTCTGAGCAGACGACAATCGGACAAACCACGTTCATGCAGACGACACATGCCACCACAGGATTTAACTGAAGTGTGAGCATAGAAGATTAACTTTCAAGATAGCATTAGATTATCAGTTCATAGTATGTTCGAGTGAAATGGATCTGAGTTAAAAAGTGCATAAAAAAACATCCTCAGTAATATTACTAATCAGCATGATTTCCTAATTCAGTAACTGAGGGAGAAGATGTTTAAAAAAGGGATGGGATGGGGAAGGAGTGTTAAAAATGATGAGGTAGGAACGTAAACTTGCAGAGGCATACCAAGAAACCCAGCAAACTCACCAAAATAAACACTGTCACACACACACACACACACACACACACACACACACACACACACACACACACACACACACACACATATGAATGCACATGCTATCAGTGCAACTAGGCTGTAGTAAACATTTGTTGTGGCTGTTATTACTGTCAGAGGTGCTAATCTTTGGATTTCTAGTTCACCCCTGGTCTGAGACAAGTTAGAGTGCACCAGTAGTTGGCAGTTAAAAACAGGCCTGGGCAATGCATGATAAATCGAATGGCAATGTTTTTAGTTTGATAAGGCAAAGTGGTTATAAAAGAAGCATTACTTTTCTTTTCTTTTTTTTTATTCTTTTATTCTTTTATATCGAGGATAACAGAATAAGCAATCATGTGCTTTTTTTTCATCCGGTCCCCGTGTGCATGCAGTTTTGTAAATATTGTCATCTGTTCCCACCGGCACATGATGGCCTACTCTTACGAAAAGCGGAACAGGATTTAACGTGTGCGCAAGATGTTCTGCGTGCGTTCGCACACGGGGCCTCGGTTTGA
>CM060345.1:8630567-8633067 GCA_030674155.1 Stramonita haemastoma | reverse complement strand
TTGATACACACACACACACAACACACACACACACACACACACACACACACACACACACACACACACACACACACACACACAACACACACACAGTGTTCTCGTCCCAATAGAACATTGCATGAACCGTACATTATTCCTTAGTTATTCAATTTGAGTTTACTTCCTACGTTCATTGGAGTCAGGGAAGTCAGTGGGCTTGTTTGCTTAGGAAGAATGGCAGCAGATATCTCTAGACACTAAAGGGAATAAGCTCTGTTGGGTGGGGGGTGTGTTTCCTAACCTTATCTTTTAATCTAGCATGAGTTAAGGGAAATAGTTGTGTTGGGCTGGTTAAAGGATTACAAAAAAAAATTAAGTGTTAATGGCTTTTAAAATGTGTGGATCAGTGTGTGTGTGAGTGAGTGTGTGTGAGGGGATTAATTGATTGATTTATTTATTCTTTTATATTGAAGATAATGGAATAAGCACTCTTGTGCTTTTTTACATCCAGTGTGTGTGTGTTTGTGAGTGTGTGTGAGTGTGAGGGGATGTGTGTGTGTGTGTGTGTTGTGTGTGTGTGTGTGTGTGTGTGTGTGTGACGTGCCGTGCGTGCAGCGTGCATGCACCTTGTGTGCACGCGCTGTGTGTGTGTGTGTGTGCATGTGTGTGTAAGTTGTAACTGTATGTTTATGAATGTGGTGTATACACTGTATGCACGCTCTTACATGCTAAGGGGTGAGCATTTGATGTATGTATGCATGGGTTTGCATAGGCATTACGAGTGTTTGCTTGTGTGTCCCTGCATAGAAGATTTCATGGTACATCACTACATGTGACATATGTAGCACTCAAATCTATTATTCAAATCTAATTTTCATTTGATGGATTGATTGTAGCTGATTCATAGGTCTACCCCCATGTTTCAGAAATTTCCTTCATGCATTATATTTATAGCATGTTTGCTGACAGAGATTAGTTACTGATAAAAATGAAACTGGACAGTCTTTCAAACTAAAGGCTTGTTCCTTGAGCTTATCAGTTATGGTGGCTGTTGTGGCAGTCCTGAATTAATGCGTTTGGTAGAAATGTAATGACTTTGTTTGTCTGCTTGGAGCTTTACGAATTTGCAAACTGGGTGAATGTGTGTGTGTGGTGTGTGTGTGGTGTGTGTGTTGTGTGTGTGTGTTGGAGATAAGAGGTGTGTGTGTGTGTGTGTGCGTGCGTGTGTGTGTGTGTGTGTGTGTGTGTGTGTGTGTGTGTGTGTGTGTGTGTGTGTGGTGTGTGTGTGTGTGGTGTGTGTGTGTCTGTGTGTGTGTGTGTGTGTGTGTGTGTGTGTGTGTGTGTGTGTGTAAGTGTGTCACACAAAGTGTAAGGAATGTTTTCATTTTTGTTTGTTGTTTGATTTTACAATAGTAGTAGTATTTAATAGATAAAAATATGTTTGTAAAACTGTACATGCATCTACCTCAGTATTTGATTTTTAATAGTCTGCGTACAACTATATATCAATGGAATATTATTTTTAAAAATCCCAATACCAACTTAACTTACAATCAGTCTGTATGCTTATCTAGTGTAGTATCAAAACCAGTACCAATTTTATACTACATAATATATATAATCAAAATCCACAACCACTCCAAACCAACTTTACGAAGAGACCCCATTTCACCTTCAGCCATTTTTCTCTGTGCTCTATATCGGCAGTAGACCTGGCTAGATAGATCTATGACTGATTTTAACTCGGTCATGCATGACTGCAGACCAGGCTTTGCTGTAGGTGCTCAACAGGCGTTGCATTGTGTGGTCGATAGTCGTTGTCTGAGAGGGGAAAAAAAGCTTATTGGTGCAGAACCGTAGAGAGACTTTCGCTTTATGTTTGCGAAGAGGCTTTCTGAATAGGACGCCGTGGGATATTGATCTAGTTTTGACCAAAGGCCATTTTTGTGGGTTCAGAACTGTCTGTAGAGGGAGGGAGAGAGTTGTGGGGAGGGGGGTTATGTCTATTGTAAGTCTCGACAGGTTGTAGATCACCTCCAGGTATAAAACATTATCGTGCGCTTGCATTCATTACTGAGTGCATTGCATTCATTAGTTTTCCCAAGTGTGGGTTCTTCACCTGTGAGTGATTGTGAGGTTATTGCGTCTTGAATGGATGCATGAGTGGATAGGTGAAGTTGTAGGTAAATGGAAACCAAAGAAAAGGACATATATAAATAAACAAAACAAAACACTTAAGTGAATGAAAACTTAGGTGAGCAAAACTATACCTATAAGGCTACTGACTTTTGTTGACAGCCCTACCCCAGAGAAAGCCTCTAACATACACACACCCACACACACATAAGCATGCACACACATACACACATACATATGCATGCGCACACACACACATGGACATACGTACGTACACACACACACACACACACACACACACACATGTATATGCGCACGCACACACACATGTATGTGTACACACACACATGCGCACCCACCCACCTACCATCAAACACACACACAC
>CM060345.1:8588067-8625567 GCA_030674155.1 Stramonita haemastoma | reverse complement strand
TCCGCCTTTCGGAAGAGCAGGCCATCGTGTGCCGGTAGGAACGGATGACAAAATTATGAAAGAAACCAGCATGCACACAGGTGTCGTGTTTAGACACCATCCCTGAGGGAAAAAAATATTGGGTAGGCGCTGCACTTGTGGCGATGCGCTCTCCCCGGGGAGAGCAGCCCGAATTTCACGCAGGGAAATCTGCTGTGACATAAAGTGGTCTAAAATAAAATACAATAAATAAAATAAAATATTTGTGTGTGTTTGTGGACGACAGCTGAAGCGCAAGACGACGGACCTGAACAAGGCGTGTGAGAAGCACTACCAGCTGGAGCAGGAGCTGGCCTTCTTCAAGATCGACTCCAAGTTCCAGAGTCTGGGAGAGGCGCCCCCCCCACAGCCAGATATGGTGAGATGATCCCGCATGACAGAGAGAGAAAAGAAAGAGAGAAAGAGAGAGAGAGAAAGAGGGTGTGTGTGTGGGGGGGGGGGGGGGTGGGGGGGGGGAGAGGAGAAAAAGAGGGGGGTGGGGGGGAGAGACAGAAAAAGAGGGGAGGGAATGAGAGTGGAGAGAATGAGAGAGGTTGAGAGAGAGACAAAGAGGGGATGGAAAGAGAGAGAGAGAGGGAGGGTGGGTGGAATGAGAATGGAGAGAATGAGAGAGAGGTTGAGAGAAAGAGAGAGAGGTTGAGAGAGAGAGAGAGAGAGAGAGATCGACTCCAAGTTCCAGAGTCTGGGAGAAGCGCCCCCCCCACAGCCAGATATGGTGAGAGGATCCCGCATGACAGAGAGAGAGAAAGAGGGTGTGGTCGGGGGGGGGGAGTGAGAGAACGAGAGAGAGAGAGAATGAGAGATCGACTCCAAGTTCCAGAGTCTGGGAGAGGCGCCCCCCCCCACAGCCAGATATGGTGAGATGATCCCACATGGAAGAGAGAAAAAAGAAGAGAGGGAGGGGGGGGGGGAGGGGAGAGAGAGAGAGGGGGGGGGGGGTGGAATGAGAGTGGAGAGAATGAGAGGGGTTGAGAGAGAGAGAATGAGAGAGAGAGAGAATGAGAGAGAGAGAATGAGAGAGAGAAATTGAAAGAGAGAGAATGAGAGACACAGAGAGAGACAGAGACAGAGAGAGAGAAAGAATAAGAGAGAGAGGGAGAGAGAGAGAGAGAGACAGAGTGAGAGAGAGAGTGTGAGAGAGAGAGAGAGAGAGAGAGAGAGAGAGAGAGAGAGAGAGAGAGAGAGATCGACTCCAAGTATCAGAATCTGAGAGAGGCGCCCCCCCCACAGCAAGACATGGTGAGATGATCCCGGCATGACAGAGAGAGAGAAAGGGGAGAGAGAGAGAAAGAGGGTGTGTGTGAGTGTGTGGGGGGGGATGGGGAGAGAGGGAGAGGGGAGGGAATGAGTGGAGAGAATGAGAGAGGTTGAGATAAAAGAATAAATCAATCAATCAATCTTCAATATAAAAAAATGAATAAATAAATAAAAACAAAAATAAAAAACTAACTTTTCCTCCCCTCCTCCCCCTCCAAAAAAACCCAACAACAGAGCAGTGACAGCAGCGGTTTGGTCGGAGAGAGCCCCTACATCGGGCGCGCCCGTTACCAGGCCAACCAGCTGGCGCAGGAAGGTCAGATGACGTCGTCGCCCCAGAGGGCGCAGATGCACTCCCTCAAAGCTCCCATGCCCATGCCCCGAAGCCACTCCCCCCGAATGGACATCGAGGCACAGGCCGCCCTAGATGCCCAGCTTGAGGTTAGGAAGCGGGAGGTGGAAGGTGAGTTGTGAGTTTTTTGGTTTTGTTGGTGGTGGTGTTTTTGTTGGTGGTTGTGGTGGTGGTGGTGTTTTTGTTGGTGTTTTTGTTGTGTTGGTGGTGGTGTGTTTTGTTGTTTGGTGGTGGTGTTTTTGTTGGTGGTTGTGGTGGTGGTGGTGTTTTTTGTTGTTGTTTTTGTTGTTGTCAGTGTTGTTTTTGTTGTCATTGTTTTTGTTGGTGGTGTTTTTGTTGTCAGTGGTTATTTTTGTTGTTGGTGGTGTTTTTGTTGTTGGTGGTGTTTTTGGTGGTGGTGTTTTTGTTGGTGGTGGTGGTGTTTTTGTTGGTGGTTGTGGTGGTGGTGTTTTTGTTGGTGGTGGTGGTGTTTTGTTGGTGGTGGTGGTGTTTTTGTTGGTGGTGGTGGTGTTTTTGTTGGTGGTTGTGGTGGTGGTGTTTTTGTTGGTGGTTGTGGTGGTGGTGTTTTTGTTGGTGGTTGTGGTGGTGGTGTTTTTGTTGTTGTTGGTGGTGGTGGTGTTTTTGTTGTTGGTGGTGGTGTTTTTGTTGGTGGTTGTGGTGGTGGTGGTGTTTTTGTTGGTGGTGGTGGTGTTTTTGTTGGTGGTTGTGGTGGTGGTGTGTTTTTGTTGGTGGTGGTGGTGTTTTTGTTGGTGGTTGTGGTGGTGGTGTTTTTGTTGGTGGTGGTGGTGTTTTTGTTGGTGGTTGTGGTGGTGGTGTTTTTGTTGGTGGTGGTGGTGTTTTTGTTGGTGGTTGTGGTGGTGGTGTTTTTGTTGGTGGTGGTGTTTTTGTTGGTGGTTGTGGTGGTGGTGTTTTTGTTGGTGGTGGTGTTTTTGTTGGTGGTTGTGGTGGTGGTGTTTTTGTTGGTGGTGGTGTTTTTGTTGGTGGTGGTGTTTTTGTTGGTTGGTGGTGTTTTTGTTGTTGTTGTTTTTAGGTTTGTTGTTTTTTTTTTTTTCTCCATGGTTAGCTCTCTGAGGTTCTTTCTTTTGCAGATTAGTAACATATTAACAACTAAAAACGGACATCTGATACAATGCGACTTATTATGTGATGGAGCATCACATTTGTTCTCCAGCACACATAACTAAATGAGGGAAATTAAGGCACTGGCAGGTCTGCACTTTTAAGTTGACCCAGGAGATTGTACAAATTACACTCCACCCTTGATTCACCTCAGAGATTTGAACCTATGACTCTGTTGATGCATAGAATGAAAGTCAAAGCATTGGTGACCCGAATTCGATTCCTGTTCGAGGGGGTTTTTCCCCTGGAGTTAACATCAGTGCTGACTCCACTCTCCCCAAAAGTCCTTCGGATGAGACTTTAAACCGAGGCCTCGTGTGTGAATGGACACAGAACATCTTGCGCACATGTTAAATCCTGTTTCGCTTTTCGTAAGAGTAGTCCATTGTTTGCTGGTGGGAATAGGTGACAATATTTACAAAACTGCAAACGCACTGGGACTGGATGAAAAAAGCACATGAGTGCTTATCTCATCATCCTCAATATAAAAGAATAAAATAAAATCGAATAAAGCCTATGGAAAACACACACACACAAAAAAACCAGTTTCACTAAAACACACACACACACACACACACACACACACACACACACACACACACACACACACACACATAACAGTTGTTTTCCCTATGTGCAGCGGAGGAGAAACTGAGATCCCTGCAGCTAGACCTGAGCTCCACAGAGTCCAAACTGCTCAGTGCCACTCAGGAGCTGAAGAAAATGGCGCCGGACAGAAACACGCCCGAACCCTTCCGGGACGACAACAAATTCAAAATCCGCCAAAAACTTGCCAAGAAAATGCAGACTGTAAGTTTGTTTAGAAAAAGCTGGAGTTTTTTTTTCGTTTAAAGTATGTGTATAGTGAGTTTAGAAAAAGTTGGGATTTTTGTTTTAGTATGTGTACAGTATGTTTGTGTAGAAAAAGTATGAGTTTTGTTTTAGTATACAAAGAGTACAGTGCTATATAAATTCTATGGATTATTATTATTAATATCATCATTATTATTGATGTAGTAGGCACCCATCAGTCTCGGAAGACTATGGAGTTGCGCTCTAGTCTTTAGAGCTCAAAGCCTGGGCATGTATGCATGGAGGGCAAGCTGTTACCCATGCAGCAGACCCCGCCTCTCCACGGCACTGGAATGATCCATTGGAAAGGCAATGACCGATACGAACATGGTGTATTATTATTACTATTACTATTAGGTGGCAGGATGGTTAAGACGTTCGCCTGCCAACAAGTAAACCGTGAGGTTCTGGGTTTGTACCCAGCCTTGGCATTTTGAGATGAACAACAAGCGTAATAATTCAGTATTGAAGGAAATCAAAGTACACAGCTAAAACTTCATGAGTATCTGCACTGGAAAATATGTTCAAAGAAGTGCTTTGTATACAAGTTGAATCAAGTGTGGAATCACTGTTTTTCTGTAGATCTTGATCAGCGTTTATCCTTCACTGTTTTATTTATTTATTTATTCTTTTATATCAAGGATAATGGAATAAGCAATCATATGCTTTTTTACATCCAGTCCCGTGTGTATGCAGTTTTGTATATGTCATCTGTTCCCACCGGCACACTATGGCCTACTCAATGGTGAACTTGGCATTTTCAGGTGAACGTGATGCGTGATAACGCGACGCAGATGGAGGATGAGATTGACCGCATCCAACAGTCCATCTCTCAAGGTCGCAACGAACTGACCCAGCTGAAGGCCCAGATGACCGGAATGGACCAGGGCTCTGCTACCTATGTATGTGTTGCAGTCATTGGTTGCTTGGTTGGTGGGTGGGTGGGTGGATGGGTTGGGTTGGGTTGGGTTGAGTTGGGGGGGGGGGGGGGGGGCGGGGGCTGTCACTGTAAATAGCACCCCCACCTTCTGGAAATTTTGTGCTAGGAATTCCCTCTTTTCTATCCCTCTTTTTTGTTTCTGCCTTCCTTTCACCTCCTTGTTTAGTTTCAGCCTTCTTGGTCCATTCTCTTGCCTTTTTTTTGTTCATGATCCTCACTTCAACTCTCTGAGAGCTGTCTTTTTTGAAAAACCTCTGCTCTGCTCATCTGAGTGAATGAGATGATGGGCTTTTAGTCTGTATGGTTCTGAAGGAAAGGGGTGTTTTTTTTGTTTTTGTTTTTTTGGGGGGTGGGGGGAGGGGGTTCATTCCTCAGCTAGAGATTTTGTGTATGTAATCATTTTTATCTACCATTAAGTTAACCTCATTCCGATTTTAGGGATGGTATCTAAACATGAAACTCTGTGTGTTGTACATGTGTGTGTGTGTGTGTGTGTGTGTGTGTGTGTGTGTGTTGTTGTGTGTGTGTGTGTGTGTGTGCTGCATGCATGCGTGTGTGTGTGTGTGTATGTGTGTGTGTGTGTGCATGTTTTTTAAAAATATGTCATCCATTCCTGCTGGCATAAAAGTGCCTGTTCATCTGGAAGGTGGAACAGGTTTTTAATATGTGTGCAAGATGTTCTGCATGCATTCCCACACAAGACCTTGGTTTGTAGTCTCATCGGAAAGACTTTTGAGTGTGTGGAGTCAGTACTGATGTTGACTGTGTGTGTAAGCGCACACAGAACAACTTGCACATATGATAAAACCTGTTCCGCTTTTCAAAAGGGTAGGCCATTGAATGCTAGTGGGAATCTGTGACAAAATTTACAAAACTGTATACACACATGGACTGGATGTAAAAAAATTTTTTAAAGCACATGAGTGCTTATTCCATCATCCTCAAAATAAAAGGAATAAAAAAGATATGGAAAGTTTGTAAATTTTAATTTTCAGCTGAAATTTTTCTGTTACGGCATTGTATTTATCTTTTCTTCAGATGTCTTCTTTTTTTCTCTTTTTTTTTTTTTTTTTAGACATTACTAGTGGTTTCATGTTCATGAATGACAGGAAAGAAATCGAACAACCGCCATTTTGTGTGTTGTAGAACCAGAAACAAAGGGAGCTAACAAGCCGAGAGCAGCAGATCAACGAAGATCACTTAGCTTATGGACAGATGCAGCATGACCTTGAAACGACCTTGCAGTCTATCGCCAGGGAAACCAACGAAATCAAACGTCTGGAAGAGCACCTGACTGGAGGTGTGTGTGTGTGTGTGTGTGTGTGTGTGTGTGTGTGTGTGTGTGTGTGTGCGTTTGTGTGTGTGTGTGTGCGAGGGACAGAGAGAGAGAGAGAGGAAGAGCTCTTTCTGTCCTTTGAATTATGACATTTTTGACTCTCTTATTTTTTCAAATATTATTATGTTTTTGGTCAGTTTTATGTTTTATTTTCAGTTTGTGTTTATGAATAATATGGGCAGTAGTGATAAGTAGTAACTATAGAAATAGTAACAGTAGCAGCATTATTAGAAGCAGTAATGGCAGGAGTGGCAGCAGTAGCAGTAGTAATATAGTGGTAGTAATAGTAGCAGCTTCAGTAGCATTAGTAATAGTGTTGTGGTAGTAGTAGTAGCAGCAACAGTAACAATAGCAGTAGTAATATAATGGTAGTAGCAGTAGCAGCAACAGTAGCAATAACAGTAGTAATGTAATGGTAGCAGTAGTAGCAACAACAGTAGCAGCAACAGTAGCAATAGTAGTAGAAACAAAGTGGTAGCAGTAGTAGCAGCAACAGTAGCAATAGTAGTAGTAATATCTTGGAAGAAGCAGCAACAGTAGCAATAACAGTAGTAATATAGTGGTAGCAGTAGTAGCAGCAATAGCAACAAAAGCAGTAGTAATATAGTGGTTATAGTAGTAGCAGCAACAGTAACAATAGTAGTAGTTGAAATATAGTGGTAGCAGTAGTAGTAGCAATAGTAGTAGTAATATCTTGGAAGTAGCAGCAACAGTAGCAATAGTAGTGGTAATGTAGTGGTAGTGGTAGTAGCAGCAACAGTTGCAATAGCAGTAGTAATATAGTGGTAGCAGCAACAGTAGTAATAGTAGTAGAAATATAATGGTGACAGTAGTAGCAGCAACAGTAACAAAAGTAGTAGCAACAGTAATGTAGCGGTAGTAGTAGTAGCAGCCACAGTAGCAATAGCAGTTGTTATAAAGTGGTAGTAGCAGCAACGGTAGCAATGGTTTTGATAAAAGCAACAGCAGAAGCTGTAGAACCAGTCACAACTAGCTTTTGCAACAACAGCGTTCACAGCACACAAATCCAACATAACTCAGTCAAGGATCCATAACCCAGTGCTAAAATTAGCCCTTCTTTTCACCAAATCCAAGTGCGGTCAGTTTCTGCTATAATTAGCACCAGATGGGATGGGATGGAATGGAATGGATAGTAGATGAGAGGAGCTGAAAGTGGGGGGGAAAACTGACAGCTGTGTGTTCTGTCTCTGTATTCCACCATTTTTCTTTTTCTCCCAGATCAAATCGAGCAGAATGAGTCCCTCAAGTCCGAGCTGGACGACATCGTGAGCGGCCTGCAGGGTTACCTGGAAGGGGTGAAAGGTCAGAGCATGCAGCACCGGCAGGAGTTCCAGCTTCTCTTGGACGAGAAAGAGGCTCTGGAGGAGAAGATCCGACGTCTGGAGGCCGAACTGGCCATCATGGACGCCGAGGCTCAGAACGCCAAAGTTCTGCAGAAAGTGAGTGTGTGTGTGTGTGTGTGTGTGTGCAGAAAGTGAGTGTGTGTGTGTGCAGAAAGTGAGTGTGTGTGTGTGTGTGTGTGTGTGTGTGTGTGTGTGTGTGTGTGTGTGTGTGTGTGTGTGTGTGCAGAAAGTGAGTGTGTGTGTGTGTGTGCAGAAAGTGAGTGTGTGTGTGCAGAAAGTGAGTGTGTGTGCCGCCTCAGAAAATAGTTCTGATGACGAGAAAGTGTGGATAAAATAGTTTTGATGTGGTAATCTAAAATTTATTATTTTTTTTTATTTATTATCTTATATCGAGGATAGTGGAATAAGCACTCGTGTGATTTTTTACATCAAGTCCCCGTGTGTATGCAGTTTTGTCAATCTTGTCATCTGTTCCCACCGGCACACAATGGCATACTCTGACGAAAAGCAGGATTTAACATGTGCGCAAGATGTTCTCCATGCGTTTGCACATGGGGCCTCGGTTTATAGTCTCATCCGAAAGACTTTCAGGGAGAGTGGAGCCAGCAGTTATGTTAACTCCAGAGGAAAAATCCCCTCGAGCGGGAATTGAACCCGGGTTGTCAAATTGCAAGCGCGATGTTCTGATCTCTAGGCTATCCCGTTTCCCGAACTTTATGATCGTCTAGGATTTTTTTTTTTGGGTAAAAATGTTTCGGATAAGATAGTTCTGGTAAGATAGAATAAGATAGATCTGGTGAGAGAGTAGTAAGATAGTCCTGATTGGGTCGTTCTGCTGAGATAGTTCTGATAAGAAAATCAAAGACAGTTCTGATAAGAAAATGAAAGACAGTTCTGATAAGAAAATCAAAGACAGTTCTGATAAGAAAATCAAAAATAGATCTGATGAGAAAATCAAAGATAGATCTGATGAGAAAATCAAAGATAAATCTGATGAGAAAATCACAGAGGCAACAACCACACAATTCTGATCATGCTTCATAGCCAAGAAGTTGCGTGCACACCTGGTAGCTAATATAACAAAATCTCCACCACTCTGCCACACACAACACAATCACCTTCTTCTTTCTTCTTTGCTTTCAGCAACTGGAAGATGCGGAAAGGGAGCTAAGCAAGACTCACAACGCCAGCTCCACGCTTCAGGAGGACCTGCACAGGTCTCGGCAGAAAGACATGGAGGTGCAGAACCGACTGGAGGACGCCGAGAACGAGGCCAGGAGACTGGGCAAAGCTCTGGCTGAGGCAGAGAAAAAAGCGCAGGTTTGAACCTGACTTGATTTTTGAGATTTTTTGTGTTTGTATGTGGGTGTGTGTGTTTTGATGTGTGTGTGTGTACGAGGCCAGGAGACTGGGCAAGGCTCTGGCCGAGGCCGAGAAAAAAGCGCAGGTTCGTTCTCAGACTTGCTTTTTGAGATTTTCTGTGTTTGTGTGTGTGTGTGTGTGTGTTTTGATGTGTGTGTGTACGAGGCCAGGAGACTGGGCAAGGCTCTGGCCGAGGCCGAGAAAAAAGCGCAGGTTTGTTCTCAGACTTTTTTTTTGTGGGGAGATTTTGTGTGTGTGGTGTGGGTGGGTATGTGGGTGGGGGGTATGGGTGTGTGTGTGTGTGGGGGGGGGGTGAATGTTTTTCTGTGTTTGTGTGTGGTGGGGGAGGGGGGGGTTGTGGGTAGGGGGAGGGGTGGGGGGGGGGGTGAATGTGTGGTTGTGGGTGGGTAGGTGTGTGTGTGTGTGTGGTTGTGTGTGTGTAGGTGAATGTGTGTGTAGGTGAATGTGTGTGTTGATATGGGTGAATGTGTGTGTTGATGTGTGTGGATGTAGATGAATGTGTGTTGATGTGGGTGAATGTGTGTGTTGATGTGGGTGAATGTGTGTGGATGTAGGTGAATGTGTGTGGATGTGTGTGTTTGTGGGGTGAATGTGTGTTGATGTGTATAAATGTGTGTGGATGTGGGTGAACATGTCTTGATGTGGATGTGTGTGGATGTGTGTGACTTAACCTGACTTAACTCAACCTTACCTTACCTGACCTCACCTCACCTGACCTTTTGACCTGCCCTGACAGGCGGAGAAGAAGGCGATAGAGCGACAGCTGCAGACGGAGAGGGAGAGGATGGAGAAGATGACACAGAGAGTGCAGGACGCCAACAGACAGGACCTGGAGGCCAAGAAACTGCTGGCACAGCTGGAGGCTGCCAAGGTGGGGGGGACATGTCTGCGTGTTGTGTGTGGGGGGGGGGGGGGAGTGAGGGAGTGGGTGTAGGGGGCATGTGGGTGTGTCAAGTCAAGTCAAATTTTTATTTCCAGATGGGGTGTGGGTGGGGGGGTGTAGGTGTGGGATTGTGTTTGTGTGTGTGTGTGTGTTGCGTGCGTGTTTGTATGTGTGTGTGTGAGGGGGGGGGTGTAGGTGTGTGTGTGTGTGCTTGCGCGCATGCGTGTGTGTTGGGGTTCTTAAAGACTGTCAGAATATCTGAGCTGCATATAGTACATGCATAGCTGTTGAACAGAGACAGAAACAGAGAGGTAGATGTCATAGTAAGTAATTAGGAACAAAGTTGCTTTTAAGGAATCTGGTTTTGGTTTTATCTTCATGTGTGGTCGACGGTGACTGTCCTGGGCTGACCCTTATGGTTGACCAGGGCATTGATACAAGCAAGAATAGTGAAGTTGGTTTGATATGCCCTTTAAATCTGTATATAGCTGCACAGTTTTAATCTGAGTTTTAAAATGTGACGAGGTGACAGCCCCGATATGGCCTGTGTGGTCAGCAGGGCTATAAACAACATGATTGGGTTGGTTCTGGGCTGACCCTTATGGTTGACTAGCGCATCGATACAAGAAAGGACTAGAGTTGATTTTGTACCCTGCTGCAAGATGTTTTAAAAAATTTATTTATTTATCTGTTTATTTATATCAAGGATAATGGAATAAGCACTTGAGTGCTTTTTTGTAACATCCAGTCCTCGTGTGTATGCAGTTTTTTGTAAATCTTGTCATCTGTTCCCACCGGCACATGATGGCCTACTCTTACGAAAAGCGGAACAGGATTTAACATGTGTGTTTGTGTGACTGCTGCAGGCCCTGAACAGCTCGCTGAGGGACCAGATGGAAGACCTCCAGCAGAAACAGCTGCAGGACGACGACAGCGGCTTCAAACCCAGCGAGCTCAAGAAACGCCTCCGCAAGTTCACGCATGACTTCAAAACCAACAAGGTCAGAGTAGAGAAATGCAGGTGCTTCCGCATGTGTGCAGTGTTGCGTATACACATATGTGTGTGTGAATGTGTGCGTGCACGTGCGTGTTCTCATGCAAACATATGTATACGTGCATATACATGCACACACGCGCACACACACATACAGACACACACACACTCTCTTTTTCTCTCTCTCTGTGTCTGTCTCTCTGTCTCTGTCTCTGTCTCTCTCTCTCTCTTTTGAAATTCTGATATTTGCATTCGAAAAGTTTATTTACCCTTCGCTTGAATTTCTTACATGAATTGGCACAACCATATGTTTTTCTCCTGAAATTTGGATAATTATATTTGCAAATTCATGCCTTAGAAATTCTGGCACAATTTTTGGGGTGTTACATGTTATATTCCACATGTTGTCTTAAAAACCTTACAGCTAACACAGTATTTTGGAGGGTAACCTGTTATTACCTACATCATGTTTCTGGAAATCCTTACTGCTGACATAATTTTTGGGGATAACCTGTTATAATCCACAACATGTTTTTTGAAATCCTTACTGCTGACACAATTTTTGGGGATAACCTGTTATAATCCACAACATGTTTCTGGAAATCTTTGTTGCTAACACAATATTGGGGGGGGGGGGGGGGGGGGTGATCTATTGTGCACCACATCATGTTTCTGGAAATCATTGTTGCTGACACAATATTTGGGGGGGGGGGGTGGGGGGTGATCTATTGTGCACCACATCATGTTTCTGGAAATCATTGTTGCTGACACAATATTGGGGGGGGGGGGGGATGACCTATTGTGCACCACATCATGTTTCTGGAAATCCTTGTTGCTTACACAATATTTGGGGGGGGGGGGATGACCTATTGTGCACCACATCATGTTTCTGGAAATCATTGTTGCTGACACAATATTTGGGGGGGGGGGGGGGATGACCTATTGTGCACCACATCATGTTTCTGGAAATCCTTGTTGCTGACATTGCTATTTGGGGTGGGGGGGTGACCTGTTGTGCTTCACAGGGTCCTGCAGACCCAGCCAACAAGGACGACTTCTTGGGGGCGTCCTTCAAGGAGATCTACCAGACCGCCCAGGACAAGCTGAGCAAGAGTGTGCGGGAGGCGGAGGAGGCCAAGAAAGTGAAAGCCAAGGTCAGTGGTAGTTGTGGGTGGAGGTGGGGTGGTGGGGGGGGGTATGTTGTGTGTGTGTGTGTGAGTGAGTGAGTGAGTGAGTGTGTGTGTGTGTGTGTGTGGTTGTGTGTGTGTGTGTGTGTGTGTGTGTGTGTGTGTGAGTGAGTGTGTGTGTTGTGGGTGTGGGTGTGTGTGTGTGTGTTGTGTGTGAGTGAGTGTGTGTGTGCGTGTGTGCACGTGCATGCGTGCGTGTGTGTGTTGGTGTGTGGGGGGGGGTTCAGATTTTACTGTTTCTCCTAAAAAGTGCTGTTCAGAAAAAAATATAAATATGGATCTATAAAAAAAAAAAAGATGAAGGTTGTCCCACAATGTATGTGGTCATAGGGGAGTGAGGCACCAGAGACCTCAGCTTCTCTAGGGGCCAGCATGTTGAGGGTGGCACCCATCTCCTCTCCCTTGCTGCTTTACCCTCCTTGACCCTAAAGAGGGCAGGTACCCATTTACAGCTGGGGGAACTGTACTGAAGCCAAGGCATGCAAATGGTCACCCATCCAATTTGTAACCACGCTTTATGCTGCTTAACTTGACTTGGGAAAGGGAGTTCTCTGAGGTGGTACCTGTTGGATGTATTAAAGATTGTACAAAGTTCAGTGTGTACATTTACATCGTTCTCTCTAACAGGCTGAAGCAGAGATGCAGACACTGAAGGAGAGACTGAAGAAAGCTGAAACACAGTTGAAAGGTCATGACAACAAAAAGGTTATGATGGTGTGTGTGTGTGAGGGGGTGAGAGGTGTGTGTGTGTGGGGGGGGATTGTGTGTGTGTGTGTGGATGGGTTATGTGTGACTCTGTGTGTGTGTGTGTGTGTGTGTGTGTGTGTGTGTGTGTGTGTGTGTGTGTGTGTGTGTGTGTGTGTGTATGAGGGGCTTGAGGTGGCTTGAGTGAGTGTGTGTATGTATCTTTGTGTGTGTGTGTTTGTGTTAAGGGCTTGAGGTGTGAGTGTGTGCTCTCACTCTCAGCTGACATCTTCTGTTTGTATGATGGATGTACAGGTAGTTATCTTTTGTTATTTATGTAGAGGAGATGCCTGTGTGTGTGTGCGTGTGCGTATGTCTATGTGTGTGTGTGTGTATTTTCGCCAGTTTAATGTGTGGACATTGGCGAATGGCCAACCTTGAGAACTTTTAGAATTCCTTTTCACACATAATATTGATGGTAAATGTGTTTCGGAGGCTTAAAATTAGGAAGACATTTTGAAGTGAGAGAATTGTAAAGTCACTCGCAACCTAGTTATGAAGAATGACTGAGTTATGAACAGTGATCCTCTGCTCACTGACTTGGATATTTTTCCTCTCCCGTACCAGTTACTACATATGGAAGACAATGACTGTTTTGGGTGTAATGATGTCTTGGGAATTTTAGATTATTTTTTTTTTTACGCATGTGGCGAGAGAAAAAAAGGGAATTGTTTTTGTTGGATGTATATTTGTAATGGGTGTGCATGTGTTGCAGATTTACTTCCCTTGGCATGATACTTTTTTTTTTTTTTTTTTTTAATAGTTATACCTCCTAATTTAAAAAGGACAGCAGAGGATTGAATATTTATAAGTTATCACAATGTCAGTCATCCTTTATGTTATAGTTGTGATCGGGTGGTAAGTAGATTATCTCCCATGGGGTCAGAGCGCGGCAATGGCAGCATCGTGCTTCTATTTTGGGACACACTTGTGAATTGTGCTATGCTCTGTTTCCTTGGGTGGTGGTTGAAAACCCTGCCTTGCATATACATCGCCTTCATGGTGAAATGTAGTATTTATGCAACCTCTTTTTAGAGGTCACATCCTAACTGTCTAGTTGTGCAGAGATGTGAGATTACAGATCTCCACTCTGTTACATATTGTTGTTGTTGTTGTTCAGGGTGATGATGAGAAGAAACGACTGCAGGATGAGGTGAACAGACTGCAAGCCTCCCTCAAACAGCTGAAAGAGGTGTGTATGGAAAGAGTGGGAAGGGATTTAGTTTTGATCACATTTTCTGTATTCAGACAACTGTGGTGTGTGTGTGTGTGTGTGTGTTGTGTGGTGTGTGTGTGTGTGTGTGTGTGTGTGTGTGAATCATTATCCAATTTATAAAAATGTTATGCTAATTTTTTAAACATCTGGGATGTTTTATGTAAATTGTTATTGGTAGTATTCCTCCCCCCTCCAATAAGGATATTAGTTGGGTTTTTTCCCCTTTTATCAAAATGTATGATTTATATGACTTATTGATAGATGGTGGAGGATTGATGTTTTCAGTTGTTTATTTCATTATGCTCTCTTGTTTGCTCTTTATCTATTAGTGCTTTTATTTTTTATTCTTTTTTTTATAATCAAAATCTTCATTTCATTGTGACTTCTGATTTTTGTCTTCTAAATGAGTGCATTTTTTATTACCTTATCATATATAGTGTCCTTATTTCTTGTAAGTTGTTTGGTACTGGGTATAGTTTCTTGTTCTTGGTATTTCATTATTGTTATTGTATAGTTTAAGGATTTTTAAAAAAAATCTTGATTTTATCCTTGATAAGGGCGGGGACTGGATGTAAAAAAAGCACATGAGTGCTTAATCATTATCCTTGAATAAAAGAATTTGCCTTGCCTTGCCTTGCCTTGCCTCCCTCCCTCCCTCCCTCCCACACTCTCTCCTTGTTCAGGGCGGCGTTCCAGTGCGCATCATGTACACACACACACACACACACACACACAACACACACACACACACACACACACACACACACACACACACACACACTCCTCCTCTCACACTCTCTCCCTCTCACACTCTCTCCCTCTCACACACTCACTCTCCCTCTCTCTCACACTCTCTCCTTTCTCCCTCTGTCTCTCCCTCTCACACTCACTCTCACACTCTCCCTCTCTCCTTGTTCAGGGTGGCGTTCCAGTGCGCATCATGTACACACACACACACACACACACACACACACACACACACCACACACACACACACACACACACACACACACACACAACTCTCCCTCCCTCTCACACTCTCACACTCTCTCTCTCTCTCACTGTTCAGGGCAGCGTTCCAGTGCGCATCATGTACACACACACACACACACACACGCCCTCTCACTCTCTCCCTCTCACACTCTCTCTCTCACTCTCTCCCTCCCTCTCACACACTCTCACACTCCCTCTCACACTCCCTCACACTCTCTCTCTCTCCTTGTTCAGGGCGGCGTTCCAGTGCGCATTGTGTACGCTTACACACACACACACACACACACACACTCACACTCACACTCACTCACTCACACACACACACACACACACACACACACACACACACACACACACACACACACACACACACACACACTCACTCACTCACTCACTCCCTCTCTCCCTCTCACACTCTCTCCCTCTCACACACTCACTCTCCCTCTCTCTCTCACACTCTCTCCTTTCTCCCTCTCTCTCTCCCTCTCACACTCACTCTCACACTCTCCCTCTCTCCTTGTTCAGGGTGGCGTTCCAGTGCGCATCATGTACACACACACACACACACACACACACACACACACACACACACACACACACTCCCTCCCTCTCACACTCTCACACTCTCTCTCTCTCTCACTGTTCAGGGCAGCGTTCCAGTGCGCATCATGTACACACACACACACACACACGCCCTCTCACTCTCTCCCTCTCACACTCTCTCTCTCACTCTCTCCCTCCCTCTCACACACTCTCACACTCCCTCTCACACTCCCTCACACTCTCTCTCTCTCCTTGTTCAGGGCGGCGTTCCAGTGCGCATTGTGTACGCTTACACACACACACACACACACACACACTCACACTCACACTCACTCACTCACACACACACACACACACACACACACACACACACACACACACTCACACACACACACACACACACACACACACACACACACACACACACACACACACCACACACACACACACACTCACTCACTCACTCACTCACTCACTCACTCACTCACTCACACTCTCTCTCTCCCTTTCACACTCTCTCCCCTCTCACACTCTCTCACACTCACACCCTCTCTCTCTCTCCTTGTTCAGGGCGGCGTTCCAGTGCGCATCGTGTACGCTCCTTCCGACGGCAGCGAGGACCGTGCATCATCGCTGGACTCTGACGAGAAGCTGCTGTACGACGAACTGCAGCGAGAGCTGATGGACCTCAAGAGGCACATGAGGCAGCAGGACCAGGACGCCTCCAGAAAGGTCAGTGTGGGGAGAGAGCACAGTGCAGCACAAAGCCAACATCACTCAGTTAAGGCCCAGTCAAGTTAGTTAAAGTTAAAGTCTGTCCCGAGCCTAAGGCTCATCAGACCGGTGCTTATCCCGGTTTCTGTGGCGTTAAGCGACTGAGAGTCATAGACTCCCCCTGGATAGGACGCCAGTCTATCGCAGGGTTACCCCCCAACACAAGGTTGGTACTATACCCCTTTTACACCTGGGTGGGGTGAGAAAATAGCCGTAAAGTGCCTTTTCCAAGGGCACAACGCCATAGCCCAAAGCTGGGATCGAACCCGCAACCTTTAGATTACGAGTCGAACGCCCTAACCACTAGACTACAGCGGCGGTTAAGGCCCAGTCAAGAGTGGTAAACATAGCGCGCTCCTTCCTTTTTCCTACTAGTCCGTGTGTGGTCAGCTTCTGCTATATAAATAGCACTAGGGATGGGCTGGGATGGGATAATTAGCAGCTGAGGGGAGTTGAAACTGGGGGGAAATTGACAGCTGTGAGAGTTGTCCTGCTTATCCCCCTTGTCGGGATGCCGGGGGGGGGGGGGGGGGGGGGGGGAGGAGGGGAGGGGGGGCCTGTCACACAGCTGTCAGATTCCCCCATTTTCAGCTTCTCTCAGCTAATAATTATTGTATCCCAGCCCAGCCCACATGTGGCCAGCTGGTGCTATTTTTAAAGCAGGAGCTGACCACGCTTGGACTAGGTGAAAGGAAGGGGAATGCTATAAAATAAGTAAACAAACAAATAAATAAATAAAAATAAATTTAGCACTCTTGACTAGGCCCTACTGAGTGATGTTGGATTTGTGCACTGTAGGGGGGAGGGGGGGCTGTCAGTATAAATAGTATCCCCCCCTCCCCCACCTTAGAAATTCTGTGTTGAAGAATTTCCTCTTTTCTGTCCCTCTCTTTTCTCCCTTTGGAGATGCCAAGGGCCTGTCAGTATAAATAGTATCCCCCCCTCCCCCACCTTGGAAATTCTGTGTTGAGGAATTCCCTCTTTTCTATCCCTCTCTTTTCTCCTTTTTGGGGATGCCGGGGGGGCCTGTCAGTATACAATACCATCCCCACCTTCAGGAAATTCAGTGTTAGGAATTTTTCTCTTTTTTTGTCTCTTCTCTTAGTTGTTTTTTTTTTATATTCCTATCACCTTGTTCTTGTCTTTTTTTGCCTGCAGGTGATGGAGGCGGAGACAGAAGCGGCGCACTGGCAGGAGGAGCTGAAGGCCCAGCAGAAGCAGTTTGAAGAGGAGATGGACAAACAGAGACAGGAGGCCGAACTGCTCAGGGTACTGTAGTCACCGCTTTTTGGTGTTGCTTCCATTTTGTACATATATCTATCTATTGAAGGGTGCAGGATAGCTAAGTGGTCAGAACATTGCGCTCGCAATTTGACGACCCAGGTTTGATTCATGTCCGAGGGGATTTTTTCCCCCAGGAGTTAACATTAGTGCTGACTCCACTCCCCCCAAAAAGTCTCTTGGATGACATTTATTTATTTATTTATTTATTTATTTATTCTTTTATATCGAGGATAATGGGATAAGCACTCACATGCTTTTTTTCATCCAGTCCCCGTGTGTGTATGCAGTTGTGTAAATCTTGTCATCTGTTCCCACTACCGGCACACAATGGCCTTCTCTTACAAAAAGCGGAACAGGATTTAACGTGTGCGCAAGATGTGTGTGTGTGTCTGTGTATGTGTGTGTTTGTGTGCATGTGTGTGTTTATTTTATTCTTTTATATCGACGATAATGGGATAAGCACTCACATGCTTTTTATCATCTAGTCCCCTGTGTGTATGCAGTTGTGTAAATATTGTCATTTGTTCCCACCACTGGCACACAATGGCCTTCTCTTACGAAAAGCGGAACAGGATTTGATGTGTGCGCAAGATGTTCTGCGTGCGTTCGCACATGAGGCCTCGGTTTACAGTTTACACTCTGTGTGTGTGTGTGTGTGTGTGTGTGTGTGTGTGCGCCTCTGTGCGTGTGTGTGCCTCAGTGCGTGTGAGTGTGTTGTGTGTCTTTGTGTGTGTCTCTGTGTGTACCTCTGTGTGTACCTCTGTGTGTGCCTCTGTGTGTGTGTGTGTGTGTGTGTGTGTGTGTGCCTCTTTGTGTGTGTGTGTGAGTGTGTGCCTGTGTGTGTGTGCCTGTGTGTGTGTGCCTCTGTGTGTGTGCCTCTGTGTGTGTGCCTCTGTGTGTGTGTGCCTGTGTCTGTGTGTGTGTGTGCCTGTGTCTGTGTGTGTGTACGTGCACAGGGCAAGCTTGCATTCTTTTTTCTTTTTTTCTTTAAAAAAAATTTTTTTTTTTTTTAAGCTTGCATGCTTATTCACATGTATACATGCACATGTAGTATGTCTGTATCATCCAACATTCCTCCATGTGTGTGTCTGCAGGAGAAGCAGGAGGCACGCATCCAGGTGATTGCTCAGGATCTGGACCAGGCCCAGTACTCGGCAGACACGCTGCAGCAAGCCCTGAGAGAACGCGAAACCGTCCTGCATGACGAGCTGAGTGCTGCCGACATGTCCAATCAGATGATCTGTAAGTGTGTGTTATGGGGATAGTGTCCAATCAGATGATTTGTAAGTGTGTGTTATGGGGGTAGTGTCCAATTAGATGATTTGTAAGTGTGTGTTATAGGGTATATCCAATCAGATGATCTGTAAGTGTGTGTTATAGGGTATATCCAATCAGATGATCTGTAAGTGTGTGTTATGGGGGTAGTATCCAATCAGATTATTTGTGAGTGTGTCGTTTTTTGTTGTTTTTTTAGGGGGATGGGGGTAGGTGGGTGGGAGGGGAGGCTGTATCCAATCAGATGATGTGTGAGTGTCAGGTGGTTTTGTGTTTTTTTGGGTGGGGGGCTGTATCAATCAGATGATGTGTGAGTGTCTTTTTTGGGGGAACAGTATCCAATTAAATGATTTGTGAGTGTCGTTTTTGTGGGGGAGGGGGGTAGTATTCAATTAGATGATCTGTGAGTGTGTCTTATGGGGGCAGTATCCAATTAAATGATCTGTGAGTGTGTGTTTTGGGGGGCAGTATCCAATCAGATGATTTGCGGAGTGTCATTTGTGCGGGCTGTATCCAATCAGATGATTTGTGAGTGTCTTTTTGGGGGTGCAGTATCCAATCAGATGATTTGTGAGTGTCATTTGTGCGGGCTGTATCCAATCAGATGATTTGTTAGTGTCTTTTTGGGGGTGCAGTATCCAATCAGATGATTTGTGAGTGTCATTTGTGTGGGCTGTATCCAATCAGATGATTTGTGAGTGTCATTTGTGCGGGCTGTATCCAATCAGATGATTTGTGAGTGTCTTTTTTTAGGGGCAGTATCGATGATCTGTGAGCGTTCTTTGGGGGGGGGGGGGGAGGGGGGGATGTATCCAATCAGATGATATTTGTAAGTGTCATTGAGGGGGTAGTATCCAATCAGATGATTTGTGAGTGTCGTTTTGGCAGGGGGGGGGGGGGGGGGGGGGGGCTGTCCTTTTTGCTGTATCCAATCAGATGACCTGTACTCGTCTTTTGCCAGTATCCAATCAGATTGATCTGTGTTTTTTAGCTGTATCCGATCAGATAATCTGTAAGTGTCTTTTTTGCAGTGTCAGATGATCTGTGTATTTTCAGTATCGAGTCTGATGATCTGTAAGTGCCTTTTTTCTTTTTTTGCTGTATCCAATCAAATGACCTGTGTTTTTGCTGTATCCAATCAGATGATCTGTAATTTTTTTTTTAGTGTCCAAGGGTGACAGGGCTGTACTCTACATACTCTACGCCTCCTATCACATTACATCCTGACATCAGCCAGGCCTGAGAGATACAGGCACTTGCAATATTGGTCAGGTAATTTAAGTAACATTCTCAAAATCACATCCATAAAGTGAGTGAATGAAGCTCAACTCTGTGGTCCCAGTCTTCCCAAAGAGCCCACAGCACACTCACTCTGGGTAGGAGCCGGCCTGAGCCCAAAAAAATCCCTTTGACTCATGGGATTTGAACCCACAACCTTCCAGTCCGTAACCCCTGACGCTAACCACTGCGCCAAGGTGGCTGGTTGACGTTATGTTTTGTTTTGTTTTGTGCACAGCGTCCCAGGAAGAAGAGCTTGCACGTCTGTACGAGATTCCTGGAGGCCCAGAGAGGAGAGATCGAGAACCTGAACCAGATGCTGGACTACCTGGCCACACAGGGCCCTGATGGAGGTGAGAACTGTCTGTTGCCTTTTTATGGTGGGACATGGGGATAGACACTGATGAAATTTTGTTGACAAGCCTATGTTAAACGTTATGTCGTATATTGAAGGGGCATCACTTGTAAAGCATAAAAATCAAAGAATTACTCAGTTTTCTGCGCTGTTGCCATGGAAACAATCCAATACGGCCGCCAAAATTAAATGTTTCAAATTCCTAAGCCTTTTTTATCTATAACAAGTTGAAGCAACCTGTTTCTACAGACTATTTTTTACAACCTGAATTGTTTTAAATTCACACAAGGAGACCTTTATAAATGTATCCAGCAATTTTTTTATTCTAAAAAAACATGATTTTGAGCACTTTTGGACCCGTATCTAGCCATAAGTTTTTCTGGGGAAAAAAGGGCAGGAGAATGGACCGAGAAGGCAGAAAATGGACAAACAAGAAGGAGATGACAGGAAGAAAAAGAACAAGGCCGAGACAAAGAGGGGGATAGAAAAGAGGGAATTGCTTGCACAGAATTTGCAGAAGGTGGGGATGCTATTTATACTGACAGGCCCCCCCCCTGGACATCCCCATGGGGGAGATTGATGGATTAGTGTGGTGGCTGGTTGGAACTTTCAGGGGAATAGAGTCAGTACTGATGTTATCTCTGAGAGAAAATATCCCCTTGAACGGGTGTCTGGTTGTCAGCTCAAATCCAGGCTCACTTCAGGGCAGTCAGACCACAAGTGCAATGCTCAGACTGCAAAGCCATCCCACCCCCGTCATGAAATTTTTTTTTCCTTTTCCTTGGCTAAAGTTTTGAGGTTCACCAATGGTGAGATTTTTTTAGTATGCGACCATTTTTGTCCATCCTGAAGGTAGCTGCATTCTGACTTTGGAGATGTAAGCTGGGTATGTTTGTGTTTCTGTAACCCACTGAACTTTGACATGAGTCACAGGATCTTTAACGTGCATATTTGATCTTCTGTATGTGTGTATGTAAACACAAGGAGAATTAAGGCACTGACAGGTCTGCACTTAAAGTTGACCTGGGAGATCGTAAAAATCCCCTCCCTCCCACCTTATTTCAGCAGACGCCCCTCAGGGATTTGAACCCACGATGACTTCATGGACCCATGGGACGGAAGTCAAAAAGTCTTAACCACTCGGCTATAGCATCCATCAAAAGTGTGTGTGTGTGTGTGTCAAGTCAAGTCAAGTCAAAATGATCTTTATTGAGGGTAAAAGATTAAGTTTACACAACTCTTTCATCCTGCCCTCACAAAAAAAATCTAGAAAATCAACTTCTAAAAACAATCAAAGACAAATATCAACCGTGGTTGAAAACTAAAATAAATGAGGATTTTGTGGTGTTGTGTGTGTGTGTGTGTGTGTGTGTGTGTGTTTGTGTGTGTGTGTGTGTGTTGTGTGCGCCCATGCGCATGTGTGTGTGTGTGTACATTCGAATTTGCTGAAACTATAAATTGTTATTGATTT
This sequence comes from Stramonita haemastoma, assembly GCA_030674155.1. Classification (NCBI taxonomy): domain Eukaryota; kingdom Metazoa; phylum Mollusca; class Gastropoda; order Neogastropoda; family Muricidae; genus Stramonita; species Stramonita haemastoma. Next base: position 8,603,928 of record CM060345.1, on the reverse strand, counting down.
CTTGTGTGTTGTATAGGTCGAATGCAAGCGCTTTGATTTGTTTTTACAAGATATAACGCTATACAAATTCCAAGTATTATTATTATTAAAACGACCTTATTTTCTGCCCGCCAGTGGGACCAGGTTTTGACGACGAGCTTTGGCGAATCCGGCAAGAAGTGAACCGTCTGAAGGAGACACTGGCCATGCAGTCGGCGTACGTCCAAGGAATGCCCAACTCCCAGAGCCTGGCCACCCAGGTTGGCCTACCCCACCCTTCCTGGCTTCTGTCGGTGTGGGTGGGGGAGGAGGACTTGGAGGGGGTGTGGGAAGTGGAGCTGGGGTAAGTGTGTGTGTGTGTGTAAACATGAAATGTATGTATGTATGTATGTATGTATGTATGTATGTATGTATGTATGTATGTATGTATGTAAATTGTTGTTAATTGTGTGTTGTGTTGGTCGAATGCAAGCGCTTTGATTTGTTTTTACAAGATATAGCGCTATACAAATTCCATGTATTATTATTATTATGTATGTATGTATGTATGTATGTATGTATTCTCTTCTCTCCATGGGATATCTGACACGGGTGTAAGACATGGTGTGCCTTGGATCTTTACTTTGTGTCTTATCCAAATGGCTGTGTGTGTGTGTGCATGTGTGTGTGTGTGTGTGTTTGTGTGTGTGTGTGTGTGTGTGTGTATTTGTGTGTGTGTGTGTGTGTGTGATATTTGTAGGAATTGTGTGTGTGTGCATGTGTGTGTGTTTTTTATTTTTTATTATTTTTATTTTATTCTTTTATATTGAGGATGATAATAATAGCGCTTGTTTGTGTTGTGTGTTTGTTGTGTTTTGTGTATGTTGTGTGTTGTGTAGTGTATGTGTGTGTAGATGTGTTTGTGTGTGTGTGATTGTTATTTGTAGGAATTGGTGTGTGTGTGCGTGTGTGCGTGTGTGTGTGTGTATGTATCTATGTATGTATGTATGTATGTATGTATGTATGTATTTGACACAGGTGTAAGACATGTGCCTTGGACCTTTACTTTTTGTCTTATCCAAATGAATTCTCTGCGTGTGTGTCTGTGTGTGTGTGTGTCTGCATGTGTGTGTGTGTGCGTGTGTGTGTGTGTGTGTCTCTGTCTCTCTGTCTGCTGTCTGTGTATGTGTGCATGCATGCGTGCATGTGCGTGCATGTGAAACAAACAAACAAAACAAAAAAACCTCTCCTTCATTCTCTCTCTCCCATCCTTTCTCCGCAGGGGTCACGCAGACCCACCAGTACCACCGGGGCCGGAGGAAGTAGGTCCGGATCCCGTCAAGGGTTCACCTCCACCCTGCCCTTCAGCCACCCCTCCCTGCAACAGCAGAGACAGGCGACAGGAGACAGTCTGCCCAACGCCTCCATGTCTCGCTCCGGACAGGTCAGTGTGGCAATCAGATTTTGGAGGAAAATGCATATATAGGTTCATTCAATTTTACGTAGCCGCCGCTGTAGTCTAGTGGTTAGGGCGTTGGACTCGTAATCTAAAGGTTGCAGGTTCGATCCCAGCTTTCGGCTATGGCGTTGTGCCCTTGGAAAAGGCACTTTATGGCTATTTTCTCACCCCACCCAGGTGTAAAAGGGGGGTACCAACCTTGTGTTGGGGGTTAACCCTGCGATAGACTTGCGTCCTATCCAGGGGGGAGTCTATGACTCTCAGTCGCTTAACGCCACAGAAACCGGGATAAGCACCGGCCTGATGAGCCTGAGGCTCGGGACAGACTTTAACTTTTAACTCAATTTTACGTCCCCTTCCACATACAGTGATACCAACAGTTATAGGTTCCAATCCAATCCAATGATGTTGCTTAGAGCCCCGCCGACTGCACAGGCCATATCGGGGCTGTCACCTCCATTTTAAACCAACTCGACTGTCCTTGCTTGTATCAACGCCCTGGTCAACCATAAGGGTCAGCCCAGGATGGCCACTGCATCGTGGGAAAGCCCACATCGATGACACACCTAAAATGAGATAAAACCAAAACCAGATTCCTTAAAACAACCTTGTCCTTTGAGAGCAACTATACCACTTCACTCATATCAGACGGAAAAAGCCTGATTCTAGGTTCAGTGTTTAAGCTGTGACTCAGTTTTCTCAAAACTAGGTTCAGTGGTTAAGCTGGGAGTCACTTTTCTCAAAATTAGGTTCTGTGGTTAAGCTGGGAGTCACTTTTCTCAAAACTAGGTTCAGTGTTTAAGCTGGGAGTCACTTTTCTCAAAACTAGGTTCAGTGGTTAAGCTGGGAGTCACTTTTCTCAAAATTAGGTTCTGTGGTTAAGCTGGGAGTCACTTTTCTCAAAACTAGGTTCAGTGGTTAAGCTGGGAGTCACTTTTCTCAAAATTAGGTTCAGTGGTTAAGCTGTGACTCACTTTTCTCAAAACTAGGTTCAGTGGTTAAGCTGGGAGTCACTTTTCTCAAAATTAGGTTCTGTGGTTAAGCTGGGAGTCACTTTTCTCAAAATTAGGTTCTGTGGTTAAGCTGGGAGTCACTTTTCTCAAAATTAGGTTCTGTGGTTAAGCTGGGAGTCACTTTTCTCAAAATTAGGTTCAGTGGTTAAGCTGTGACTCACTTTTCTCAAAATTAGGTTCTGTGGTTAAGCTGGGAGTCACTTTTCTCAAAATTAGGTTCAGTGGTTAAGCTGGGAGTCACTTTTCTCAAAATTAGGTTCAGTGGTTAAGCTGGGAGTCACTTTTCTCAAAATTAGGTTCTGTGGTTAAGCTGGGAGTCACTTTTCTCAAAACTAGGTTCAGTGGTTAAGCTGGGAGTCACTTTTCTCAAAATTAGGTTCAGTGGTTAAGCTGGGAGTCACTTTTCTCAAAATTAGGTTCAGTGGTTAAGCTGGGAGTCACTTTTCTCAAAATTAGGTTCAGTGGTTAAGCTGGGAGTCACTTTTCTCAAAATTAGGTTTAGTGGTTAAGCTGGGAGTCACTTTTCTCAAAATTAGGTTCAGTGGTTAAGCTGGGAGTCACTTTTCTCAAAATTAGGTTCAGTGGTTAAGCTGGGAGTCACTTTTCTCAAAATCCTCTGTCATATGGAAGTACACCTACAGTCACATTAAACAATAAAAGGGTAGTGTTGCACTACAGTGCTGCTCTCTGTCTGTGGGGAAAGCAGCCTAAGCCTGAATTTCATAGGAAAGAATCTGCCAAGACTGAAAGTGATATACAGCAGAATATGATTGATATAATACAACACAGTGATGATAATGGCGGGTTCCTCATATACAAGAACTGTGGGAAGAAAATGGATGGTTAAGTACTCTCTCTTTTCTGTCCTGCCTGCGCTGGAAGTTAAGTGGTGAATGGCTCGCACTGACCAAGACCATTCTTTAGGCCAGACGACGAAATTCCACAGCGGCCCAACAAACAAAGATAGCTGTGGGGACCTGTGCAAGGCTGTAAATTTGACATCGGACTTTGCGGAAAATGCTAATGTACCCAGTATGTCAGAGCATGGAAATCCTCAAGTAGTCTTTTTTTTTAATATATTTTTTTTTTTATATAAGATATCTTCAAGTAGTCAACATTTGGTCATCAAAAATACATGAAGAGTAACAAGAGCAGTTCATGGAGGTTTGATGGGTGTGTGTATGTACAGTATGTAAAAACAAAAAAAAAGAAAACTGTAAACTGGAAGGGGGGGGGGGGGTGGGGGTTAGAGAGTTGTACAGTTTGTGGCCCCAGCAACAGATGCAGGAAAAGACCAACATCGTTGTGGAGAACTCGGCTAAACTGGGCCTCAACATCAACAGAGGAAAGAGCAAGGTACTGAAGACAAATGCAGCCAATGCGACACCCATCACAGTCAAAGGAGAAGTGCTGGAAGAGGTGGAAAGCTTCACATACCTCGGCAGCATCGTGGACACACAGGGAGGAACAGACACAGATGTTAGAACCCGCATCGGTAAAGCAAGGGCAGCCTTCAAGCAGCTCAGAAACGTCTGGGGATCAAGCGACATCAGCATCGCCACCAAGACCAGGCTCTTCAACACCATCATCAAGCCAATACTAATGTATGGAGCAGAGACCTGGAGAAACACCGTCACCACCATGAAGAAAATCCAGGTCTTCATCAACACCTGCCTCAGGAAGATCCTCAAGATACACTGGCCAGACAAGATCAGTAATGAAGAATTATGGCAAAGAACCAGACAACAGCCTGTTGAGAAAGAAATCCTACAGAGACGTTGGCGATGGATAGGACACACCCTACGGAAACCTGTATCCAGCATCACAAGACAAGCTCTCACCTGGAATCCACAAGGGAAAAGAAAGAGAGGGTGGCCTAGAAATACCTGGCGCCGGGACCTGGATGCAGATGCGAGAAAGATGGGCAAGACGTGGGGACAACTGGAACGCCTAGCCCAGAGCCGAGATGCCTGGAGACAGCTAGTTGGCGGCCTATGCCCCAGAAGGGACCACAGGCAGACATGACATGACATGACAGTTTGTGGTATCTTGTGGGAATCGTTGCTGTCTGTTAAATCACTGAGATTTGAAGTTTCAAGTCTCACAGCCATTAACTCTTCGGATGAGACTTTAAACCGAGGCCCCGTGTGCGAACGCACGCAGAACATCTTGCGCACACGTTAAATCCTGTTCCACTTTTCGTAAGAGTAGGCCATCGTGTGCCGGTGGGAACAGATGACAATATTTACAAAACTGCATACACACGGGGACCGGATGAAAAAAAGCACATGATTGCTTATTCTGTTATCCTCGATATAAAAGAATAAAATAAATAAATAAATAAATAAAATAAATAACTCCATATCAGGCAAGGGAGTTTTCCGATTTTCATTTCCAACTTGTTCAGTTTGACCAACGGCTAGATTTTGTGCAGTGAAGCTCTCCTATGTGATTTTCAGTGTAGTATGTGAAGAGAAAAAGCGGCATTTTTTGTGGGCAACTATGGAAAGAGAATATTGCTTTTGTGTGTGTGTGTGTGTGTGTGCATGTGTGTGTGTGTGTGTGTGTGTGTGTGCTTGCGTACGTGTGTGCGTGTGTGTTTTTTCTTTTGAATAAATAAACGTTCAGTGTTGTATAAAATTCAAAACAATGCGTTTTCATGAACAGACGGGCAGTGGAACAGAAAATAAGAAGCGCGTTAGCATTCAGGTATTATTATCAAGCACACCTGTGGACTTTCTGTTTTTGCACCTCGTTCAGTACTTTGATTGCCTGATGTACACAGACAGACCAGTTTGTACACCGATAACTGTACAGCTGCTGCAGCAGCAGCATGATATGCGTGAAGCTCATTTCTCTGTACACCGGATGCATGCTGGTTTGTTTCTGCACACTTGCACCTGAAGCTTGGGAAACACAATGTTTGTGAAGTTTCATGTAAGATAGCTATCGCTATACCTGAAAAGATGTTGCGTTATAGTGCAAGGTTTAGAAAATACATGTTCGTGTAGTTTCATTTAAAATAACAATCACTATAGATGAAAAGATGTAGTGTTGTAGTGCAAGATTTACTAAAAGACATGTTCGTGTAGTATCATATAGAATGACAGTCACTACGGCTGAAAAGAAATTGTGTTGTGGTTCAAGGTTTAGAAATACATGTTTGCGTAGTTTCTCATCGAATAACGATCACTACAGCTGAAAATAAATTGCGTTATAGTGCAAGATTTACAAAATACATGTTCGTGTAGTTTCACATAGAATAGCAATCACTACAGTTGAAAAGAAATTGTGTTATAGTGCAAGATTTACAAAATACATGTTTGTGTAGTTTCACATAGAATAGCAATCACTACAGTTGAAAAGAAATTGTGTTATAGTGCAAGATTTACAAAATACATGTTTGTGTAGTTTCACATCAAATAACAATCATTACAGCTGAAAAGAAATTGTGTTATAGTGCAAGGTTTAGAAATACATGTTCATGTAGTTTTATATCAAATAACAATCACTACAGCTGAAAATATGTTGTGTTATAGTGCAAGATTTACAAAATACATGTTCATGTAATTTCATATTAAATAACAATCACTATACCTGAAAAGAATTTGTGTTTATAATGCAAGATTTACAAAATACATGTTCGTGTAGTTCCATATAGAATAACAATCACTACAGGTGAAAAGAAATTGTGTTATAGTGCAAGATTTACAAAATACGTGTTCGTGTAGTTTCACATCAAATAGCAATCACTACAGCTGAAAATATGTTGTGTTATGGTGCACTGCTTAAAAATACATGTTTGTGAAGTTTCATATCAAATAGCAATCACTACAGATGAAAATAAATTGTGTTATAGTGCAAGATTTACAAAATATATGTTCATGTAGTTTCATGTCAAATAACAATCACTACAGCTGAAAATAAATTGTGTTATAGTGCAAGATTTACAAAATACATGTTCGTGTAGTTCCATATAAAATAACAATCACTACAGCTGAAAAGATATTGTGTTGTAGTGCAATACTTAAAAGTATATGTTCTTGTAGTTTCATTTAAAATAACAATCACTACAGATAAAAGGATGTTGTGTTGTAGTGCAAGGTTTAGAAAATAGATTTCGTGTAGTTCCATATAAAATAACGATGACTATACTTGAAAAGAAATTGTGTTTTAGTGCAAGGTTCACAAAATACATGTTTGTGTAGTTTCACATCGAATAACAATCACTGCAGCTAAAAAGATGTTGTGTTATAGTGCAAAATTTACAAAATACATGTTTGTGTAGTTCCATATAGAATAACAATCACTACAGCTGAAAAGATGTTGTGTTATAGTGCAAAATTTACAAAATACATGTTCGTGTAGTTTCACATAGAATAGCAATCCCTACAGCTGAAAAGGTATTGTGTTATTGTGCAATAATTAGAAATACATGTTTGTGAAGTATCATATAAAATAACATTCACTACAGCTGAAAAGATATTGCAAGTGCAATACTTAGAAATATATGTTCATGTAGTTCCATATAAAATAGCAATCCCTACAGCTGAAAAGATATTGTGTTAAAGTGCAAGATTGGGATACACACTTTTGTGAAGTTTCACATAGAATAACATTCGCTACAGCTGAGAAGAGGTGATATCTAATGTTACTTTTTGAATAAATACTCAACGGACACTATAGCCAAGTGGTTAACACCATTTGACTTCAATCCCATGGGTCCATAAAGTCGTGGGTTCAAATCTTGGTGCCATCTGGTGAAATTAGGGTGGGTGTTTTACGATCTCCCAGGTCAATTTCAAATGCAGACCTCCCAGTGCCTTAATTCCCTTCATGTATATATTCACATGCAGAAGATCAAATATGCATGACAAAGATCCATTTATTCATGTCAGAAGTTGGTGGGTTACGGAAACATGAGCATACCTAGCATACATCCCTGAAGTTGGAATGCAGCTACCTTCATGATGGACAAAAACGATTGCATGCGCAAAATCTCACCATTGGTGAACCTTGGAGCTCTAGCTGAGGAACAACAACAAATAATGAATAAATACCCTTCATCTCACATGTTTTGTCTTTGAGTTGGAGCTTTCAGTTTACATCTTGAAGTGTAGATTTACCTTTGTGTCTGTGGTAATTTCAAACATTAATTTTTTAATCTTTGCTCAGGACTTGAATTGAAAGCTTGCATCCAGTACTAAAACCATCAGTACTGCTGGTGATAGGAGTTGTGTGACAGGCACTCCATTTTTTTTTCTGTAGAATTTTATCAGGATGGGGTGTTTTGTGTGTGTGTGTGTGTTGTTGTTGTTGTTTACACAGGCACATCATGTTCCTGCAGACAGGCACATTTTTGCATGCAGTTGTGTGAGCACAGACACTTGCGTGAATTGAACCAGAAAAACTATTGAAAAAATCTGCATTATCTCTACACATGTGCATGATTACACTCATACTCTCTCTGTCTCCCTGTCTCTATCTGTCTGTCTGTGTCTCGCTCTCTGTCTGTCTCGCTGTCTGTTTCTCTGTCTCTCTGTCTCTGTCTCTGTCTCTGTCTCTGTCTCTGTCTCTCTCTCTCTCTCTCTCTCTCTCTCTCTCTCTCTCTCTCTCTCTCTCTCTCCTTACATGAAGTGATATGAATCTGAAGTCATTTTCACACATTTACACACATAACTTCTTCCATGTAAACAATTAGTGCATGCACTCTTACACGCGCACGACACACACACACACACACACACACACACACACACACACACACACACACACACACACACACACACACACACACACGCATGCACATGCACATACATGCACTCTCTCTCTCTCTCCTCTCTCTCTCTCTCTCTCTCTCTCTCTCTCTCTCTCTCTCTCTCTCTCTCTCTCTTATGAACCACAAAAAAGCATTATAAAATCTAAAACTCACCAATACATGCATTTTGATGCAGTGGAAAAATTTATTTTGATTTGGCCATGTTTTCAATCTGTTGGCTCATCCTACTTGATACAGTTGTAAAAAAGTCTTCCTCAGCTTGCTTGAAACCATATCAGTAACAGTTCTACTGTCTGGAAGGACCGTCTAGTAGTGTTATGTACTGTTTCTTCATTGTCTATCTTGTGTATTATTGAGTGTATGAGATATTTCCCATGGCACTGTGTATGTAGTATGGTGTAGAGCTGTGTTTTCTGCTGCTTCCTCTTTTTTCTCTGATCTGTCAGAGGCATGTACACCATTTAAGATCTTACATCCCTTGATAATTCTGGGATTTTCAGGTTTTGGGATTTCCTTTTCTAAACAGCTGGTTGACTCTTTTTTTTTGTTTTTTCTTGTCTGCCTCAAACTATTTCTCTTCTGTCTTTACATCAAAATCACAGTCATTTTTTTCAAAAATTGTTTTCAAACACTGTAAGCCCCAGTCATTTTTTCTCAAAAATTGTTTTCAAACACTGTAAGCCCCAGTCATTTTTTCTCAAAAATTGTTTTCAAACACTGTAAGCCCCAGTCATTTTTTTCTCAAAAATTGTTTTCAAAGATTGTAAGCCTCAGTCATTTTTTTTCAAAAATATTTTTCTCAAGGCTTTGAAACACAGTCCGGGAAGAAAGGTGGCAGGATGGTTAAGATGTTCACCTACCCAACATGTAAACTGTGAGGTTTTGGGTTTGATTTCCAGCCTTTCCCTTTCTTACTATTTTTTTTAAAATTGTAAAATCGAACAGAAAATCATATTTTTCGGAGGACACTCTAAACCAGTCATACCCATGTGCTAACAGACTTGTGATCATCTGACATCAAAAGAATTCATGGCAGTTAAAAATCAGAAAGAGAAAGCGGTACCTCCTAACCTTTCTGGCAAATTTGGTAGATTCTATTCCCAAATCTATCCAGGACAGGATAGCCTGGTGGTTAGAGTGATGCACACTGCGCTCATGATCTGTTGACCTGGATTAGAATCTCGTTCATGAGGATTTTTCCTCTGGAGTTCACATCAGTGCCAACCCCAATCCCCCCAAAAAAGTATGAATAAAAAGAATGAATAGATAAATCAAATCCTGAAAGTCAGAATGTGGCTACCTTAATGGTTGGGAAGAAAGGGTCTCATAGAAAAAAAACTCTCACCCTTGGTAAACCTTGGAGCTCTAGCCAAGGAATGAAAAAAAAAGAAAAAAAGATGGACTTAAAAAAAAAGAAGTCATTTTGCTACAGTGCTCATTTCACTTAGTGTTCTCTCTGATTTTGAGTAGCTCTTCTTGTACTATCTTCCTCTTCTTTCAGTTTATGCTTATTCTCTCTCTGTCTCTCTGTCTCCTCTCTCTCCTCTCTCTCTCTCTCTCTCTCTCTCTCTCTCTCTCTCTCTGTCTCTCTGTCTCTGTCTGTCTGTCTGTCTGTCTGTCTGTCTGTGTTCTTCTCTCTCTCTCTCTCTCTCTCTCTCTCTCTCTCTCTCTCTCTCTCTCTCTCTCTCTCTCTCTCTCTCTCTCTCTCTCTCTCTCTCAGAGGGCTGGTTGTAAGAAAAAGCATGTTTGCTTATGCCATTACCCTCTTTAAATAGAATTCATTCATTCTCTTTCTGTCTGTCCATCTCTCTGTCTCTCTGGCTGGCTGGCTGGCTGGCTGGCTGTCTGTCTGTCTGTCTGTCTGTCTGTCTCTCTCTCCTCTCTCTCTCTCTCTCTCTCTCTCTCTCTCTCTCTCTCTCTCTCTCTCTCTCTCTCTCTCTCTCTCTCTCTCTCTCTCTCTCTGCTTTGTTTGTAATATTTTACTTAAAATTATAAGTTGTGGTGATCAAGGATAGTTCCCACTGAAGGCAATGGCTGGATAAAAAAAAGAGTGTCAGTACTTAAGCGTAACCCTTGAAAAGAAAAATTATCAATCAATTAATCAATCAATCTCTGAGTTTTTATGCTATGTACACTTTTAGGCGTTTAACATTTTTTGTGTAATGATTTGGTCAGAATAAATGTAAGAAATTAGTTATGTTGTTATTATTGTTGTTGTTAGCATTATTATCAGTAGTTATACCTCGATATGGCCTTTGTGGCAGGTGGGGTTGTAAACAAGATAGGATTATCAGTAGTAGCATCATGTCAACATTATTAGTAGTATACTATTAGTGTTGTTATTGTTAATATTATTATTGTTTTTGTTATCATTATTATCATTATTGTTGTTGTTGTTATTATTATTATCATTATCGTCGTCGTCGTTATTGTTGCTGTTGTTACCATCATGATCATCATGATCATCATCATTATTATCATCATGATCATCATCATTATTATCATCATCATCATCATCATTATTATTATGATCATCATTATGATCATCATCATCATCATCACCATTATTATTATTATTATTATTATTATTATTATTATTATCATTATTGTTGTTGTTGTTACTATTATTATCATCATCATTATCATCATCATTATTATTATTATTATTATTATTATTATTATTATTATTATTATTATTATTATTATTATTATTATTTCACATCTCAGAAGCAGTTACACATGCAATCATCATCATCCATATACCTGTTACAGAGTTCAGGGGTGGGTGCTGATCCACGGGCTACTTATGGAGGTCACATGGGCAACGAGCGTCGGGAGTCCAAGGCGCCACCTGGAGGCCGCACCTCCATGGGCAGAAGGGGCCAGGGGCAGACAATCCCTGGCCAGCGCTCATCGGAGAGAGGTAACAACAGGATTATTTTTTCCTCCTTCTTTCTCTTCCATCACCTTTGGAATGAATAAGATGTCTCTCTGTTTTTGGGTGTGTTTTTTTTTTTCCAAATCAAGGAAAGAATATACTGATTTTGCCTCTCTATCTTTTTTCTTCTTATCGTAATTTGCTGAGGAATGATTTTTAAGTTTGACACTGAGGAGCTTTTTGCCAGATTTTTCTATATAATATATTGGTTGTGTGTTGCAGATGAGGTCTTTGTAAATTATTGCCTTGTTCTTTCTGCTGTGCTGCTGGTCTGTTGTTCCTGTCCTTTTTTGAATGATGCTTGTACAGACATAATGCTAATCTAACATAGACCAAAAAACATTTTACAATCAGTTTTTGTGTGGTTATCACACATATTTTCCCATATAGTTACATTATATAGTTATGAGCGCTTTGATTTGTGTACTCTACAAGATTCAGCACTAATTTAAATCTCATATATTATTATTATTATTATTATTATCATCATCATCATCATCATCATCATCATTATTATTATTATTATTATTATTATTATTATTATTATTATTATTATGCCCATACTGCTACATAGCACAAAATTCCTGTATCATTACATTGTAAGTGTGTGTGTGTGTGTGTGTGTGTGTGTGTACATTCGAATTTGCTTAAGCTATAAATGGTTATTGATTGATTGTGTGTTGTATAGGTTGAATGCAAGCACTTTGATTTGTTTTTTACAAGATATAGCGCTATATAAATTCCATGTATTATTATTATTAAGTTATCCCCGTATTCTTACATTGCACAGTTATGAGCCCTTTGATTTGTGTACTGTACAAGATTTAGTGTTATATAAATCCCATATTATTATTATCATTATCATTATTATTATCATTATTATTATTATTATCCCCGTCGGGGGCGAGATAGTTAAGTGGTCAGAGCGCTCTCTTTCCCCCAGTCAAGTTAAGCAGCGTTGAGTGTGGTTTCCAGTTGGATGGGTGACCGTTTGCGTGCTTTGGCTTCAGTACAGTCCCCCCAGTTCACCCAGCTGTACATGGGTACCTGCCCTCTTCAGGGTCAGGGAAAGTAAAGCAGTGAGGGAGAGGAGATGGGCGCCGCCCTCAATATACTGGCCCCTAGAGAAGCTGAGGTCTCTGATGCCTCACTCCCCTATGACCACAAAGGTTAAGGGACACCTTTACCTTTACCTAGAGAAGCTGATGTCTCTGACGCCTCGCTCCCCTACGACCACCTAGGTTATGGGACACCTTTACCTTTTCACCTACAGAAGCTGAGGTCTCTGATGCCTCGCTCCCCTACGACCACACAGGTTATGGGACACCTTTACCTTTTAGTATATATATTACTTATATTATTATTATTATCGTTATTATGTCCATATTGTTACATACCACAGTTATTCCCGTATCATTACATTGTAAGTTATCCCCGTATTGTTACATTGTACAGTTATAAGTGCTTTGATTTGTGTACTGTACAATATTCAGCGCTATATAAATCCCATATATTATTATGATGATTATTATTGTTAATATTATTATTATCATCATTATTACTATTCCCATATAGTTACATTGTACAGTTATCCCCGTATTGTTACATTGTACAGTTATAAGCGCTTTGATTTGAGGTACTGTACAAGGTTCAGCGCAATATTGATCCCATATAGTATCATTATTATCATTATCATCATCATCATCATCATCATCATCATCAATATCATCATCATCATCATCATTATCATCATCATCATCATCACCATTATCATTATCCCCCCTATACCCACCAGGGTCCTCGGCAGACAGAGCCAGCAGAATCTCCGCAGACCGTTCCCGCCGAGCCGCCTCAGTGCCCTCCGCTTTCGAGCCCGTGCACAGACCCGAACCCTTCAACCCCCTGCTGTCCAGCCCTTCCCGCGCGGGTCCCCGTGCCGCCCCTGGCCATCCCAGACAGCATCGGCTTCGGCAGCCACCCCTCCCAGGCCACCGTGGCTCCTTCGGGGATGGGCAGCTTAGGAGGAGGGACCGGAACCCAGGGCATGCAGACAGCCGGGGTGCAGGGTTCTACCCGCGCGGCCCAGGTGGGAGGAGGAGGAGGAGGGGGGGTGGGGGTACAGCCTCAGGTGATCCCCATGCCGGTTCCAGTCTACGCGGCCCCCCAGCCACAAGCGGCCGTTCAGGCCCCAGCCCCTGCCCAGTACCCCACCATGGTTGATCAGGGTATCGGCGGTACCCAGGTGGCTTTCGACCCCATCGCCACCCAGTACAGCTACAGCGATCCTGGAGCAGCGGGAGCAGCAGGATCAGGGTACGCCCCTGCAACAGCAGGGTACCCCTACCCCACCCCGGGTGGTGTCCCCCCCCTCCTCCCAGCGCGTACAATTATGGCTCCCAGACTTACGTGCCTGTGGGGCCGGCCCAGACGTTGCCTTACCAGCCCTCTCGCGCTTTCGTTCCGGCTGGTGCCGACGGAGGGGGGAGGAACGCCAGGATTTACTACCCCGCGGGGGTGCCCATCCCCATGCCCGCCCCAGGGGGGGCCCCTCCCCCTCCTCCTCCTCCTCCCTCAGGAGGAGGGATGGGCACCATGTCGCCGGTGCCTTTCCAGGCGGTGCCGGTGGTGCCCATTGCCGCGGGGACGCCCGTGCGGGGCGTCGGGCATGCTGTGCCTGTTCATTTCGATGGGTCGTTTGCCGCCTTGCCTCCCAGTCCTATACGTGAGTATTTGTCTCTGTGTGTGTGTGGGGGGGGTGTTGGGGTGGGGGGTGTTTGTGTGTGGGTACGTGGTTTTGATATGTTTGTGTGTGTGTGTGTGGGTGTTGAGTGTGTGTGGTGTGTGTGTGGGGGGTGTTTGTGTGTGTTTGGGTGTGTGTGTGTGTTGTGTGGGAGTGTTTTTTGGTGTGTGTGTGTGTGTGTGTTGGGTTTGTGTGTTGGGTTTGTGTGTGTGTGTGTGTGGAGGGGGGGGTGTTGTGGGTGTGTTGTGTGTGTAGGTGTGTCTATGCATGTTTGTGTGTACACTTTCAAAGCCCTATCTATCTATCTATCTATCTATCTATCTATCTATCTGTCTGTCTGTCTGTCTGTCTGTCTGTCTGTCTGTCTGTCTGTCTGTCTATCTATCTATCTATCTATCTATCTATCTATCTATCTATTCATATGCTTTTTTACATCCAGTCCCCATGTGTATGCAATTTTGTCATCTGTTCCCACCAGCACACAGTAGCATACTCTTCTGAAAAGCAGAACAGGTTTTAACATGTGTACAAGATGTTCTCTGTGTGTCTGTACATGGGGTGCCGGTTTATAGTCTCCTCCGAAATACTTCTGGTCACCAACGCTGTAATGAATAGATATGTTTAAACTGAAATAAAAGATTTGCTGCATGTATATATCAGCACAACAGTGCATGAGACTTGGGTTTGATAATGTTAGATTTGAGTGTCATTTGACTTTGGACTAAGTAATTACCAAACTCATTTAGAATCTCAGGATTGAAGGGAAGTCAAGTTTTTCAGGAACATAGCACAGCAGTCAGTTTCCCGCACTTTCAGCTCCTCTCACCTGCTAATTAATCCATCCTATCCCAGCCTAGGTGGGACTAGCTCATGCTATTTATAGCAGGAGCTGACCACACTTGCACTAGGTAAAAGGAAAAGGCACCTAAATTTAGCTCTCTTGACTGAGTGGTGTTGGATTTGTGTGCTGTGATAGAAAAGAGGGGAAGTAACTACTCACAGGAATGTGCCAACGAAAGAGTTAACTGCAGTGAAACACATTTTTGCTAGTATGACAGACAACAACAGATGTTGTCTGAGTAAGCGTTCAATGATGAAGAAGTAACAACACTGTAATCTTGGAAGGGTTGAAAGGATGAAAACAGATTTTAACTCATCCTTGGTCTTTCTTGTCAGCAAGTAGAAGTTTCAGTTGATATAAATTTGTTAAAAGGGGGAAGGATGGCCTAGTGGTTAAAGCATTACTCTTGTGATCTGACTTCTTTGGATTGAGCCTCCACGGAGGCACCTGTTTAAGGGGATTTTACCCTGGAGTTAACATCAGTACTGACTCCACTCCCCCAAAAGTCCTTCAGATGTGACTATACACCAAGACTCCATGTGCAAACACATGCTGAACATCTTGTGCTAGTGTTAAAAATCTGTTCCGCTCTTTGGAAGAGTAGGCCATTTTGTGCTGGTAGGAATTAATTTTTACAACAAAAATTAAAACAAAAAACATCCAAACGCGTGCACACAGGTGTCATGTTTAGACACCATCCCTAAAGTGGAAGTACAGATACCTTGGTAATGGGTAAAAATGGTGTGATGTGCTAAATCTCACCATTGGTGAAACTCAAGAGCTCTAGCCGAGGAACGAAATTTTTAAAGTAAACAAAAATTGTGTGTGTTTGATTCTGCAGATATTTATTTTCTTAACCCTCTTAGTCCCAATTCTTCGGGATTTGCCAGGATTGATTAATTGCCTCCCCCCCCCCCAAATCCGGGACCATGATTTGCTGGGATTTACACACAGTAGATTTCCATCATGCTGTGACCATCACTAATTGCTACCACATGTCAGAGCTAAATCAGGCTAAAAGTAGAAACCCTGCTGAGAGTCTGGAAGTAATTATTGCTGCTGGTATGTACTTAGATGGAGGAAAAGGCCAGCCAGCATGTGTGCCTGACCTGATTTCGTGATGGAATGTGAAA
>CM060345.1:8568067-8573067 GCA_030674155.1 Stramonita haemastoma | reverse complement strand
CAGAATCTTTTGTTTGTGTGTGTGTGTGTGTAGAGTGTAGTGTGTGTGTGTGTGTGTGTGTGTGTGTTAGTGTGTGTAGTGTGTGTGTGTGTGTGTGTGTGTGTGTGTGTGTGTGTGTAGTGTTTGTGTGTGTGTAGTGTGTAGTGTGTGTGTGTAGTGTGTAGTGTGTGTGTGTGTGTGTGTGTGTGTGTGTGTGTGTGTGTGTGTGTGTAGTGTTTGTGTTCATACATGTGAATTTGTATGTGTTTATGTATTTGCTTGTATGCTTGTTGGTATGTGAGTATACATACACACATGCACATATGCATACAAATATGCATGCTATCACATACATTTGCCAACATGCATACATGTACACATACACACATGCACACGCGCGCAACACACACACACACACACACACACACACACACACACACACACACACACACAGAGTGCGCGCACACACATAGAGTGCGCGCACACACACACCACACCACACCACACCACACCACACCACACCACACCACACCACACACACACACACACACACACACACACACACACACACACACACACACACACACACACACACACAGATAACACGATTTACAAAAACTGCATACACACGGGGACTGGATGTAAAAAAGCACATGATTGCTTATCACATTATCCTTGATATAAAAGAATATAATAAAATAAATACACACACACACAAACACACACACACACACACACACACACACACACACACACACACACACACACACACCACCAACCCACCTTCACCCCACCCCACCCTTCTTAATCAGCTCGCCAAGTCCCAAAAAATGCAGCATTCACCTGGAGAGATTAGTGTGCGCGAGGGAAAGGGAAACAAAAGGCGTGTATTAACTCCACAGCTAATCAGCATGCTCATAACTCGCCTTGCTCAGGATTACATGACGGAGCTCGTTAAAGCCGGATACCTGAACACGGCCATTTTGGTTTTATTGCGAACATGCCTTGATTACTATCAGAAAGGTTAAACCTTTCCACTTTACCCCCCTCCACTGCTGCAATGATGTTTTTTCTGTGAGAGTCCTGGGAGTCTTCTGTTATACTTCGTGATTTATTACTTTTTGGTGTAGAGATTTGTAATGTGGATGTGAGGAGTTCTTTTCATCTTGGAGTTCTCATAATCGAGGGCTGTTGTTTTTTTCAGAAGCTTTCTTTTATACTTTGTGATTTCTCATTTTTCATGTGTGTACATGGATTTGTAATGTGGATGTGAGAAGTTCTTTTCATCTTGGAGTTCTCATAATTGAGGGTTGTTGTTTTTTTCAGAAGCTTTCTTTTATACTTTGTGATTTATTTTTCTTGTATGGATTTGTAATGTGGATGTGAGAAGTTCTTTTCATTTTGGAGTTCTCATAATCAAAGGTTGGTTTATTTTTCTTCGAAGCCTTCTTTTATACCTTGTGATTTATTTTTCGTGTATACATGGATTTGTAATGTGGATGTGAGAAGTTCTTTTTCATCTTGGAATTCTCATAATCAAGGGTTGTTTTTTTTCAGAAGCTTTCTTTTATACTTTGTGATTTATTTTTGGTGTATGGATTTGTAATGTGGATGTAAGTAGTTCTTTTCCATCTTGGAGTTCTCACAATCATTGCTTATTTTTCTTGGAAGTCTTCTCTTACATTTTGTGAGTTATTTTTCGTGTATGGATTTGTAATGTGGATGTGAGAGTTCTTTTAATCTTCAGAGTTTTCATAATTGTGGTGTATTTTTTCGTGTGAGGATCTTGTATGGGTGAGTGTAGTGTTTGCCTATCTCTTAGGTATTGTCGAGAGAAAGTGTGGAGATTTAGGGCCCAAGGTGTTTGCTTAGGTGTTGAGTGTAGGTTTGTGAGACCTGTACCTGTGAGGCACTTGATGGAGATTTGAAGGGTCGTGGGTGTTTAGATAAGATTTAGGTGGAGTGTGTGTGTGTGTGTGTGTGTGTGTGTGTGCGCGCGCTCGCACGTGTGTGTGTGTGTGTGTGTGTGTGTGTGTGTGTGTGTGTGTGTGTGTGTGTGTGTGTGTGTGTGTGTGAATAGCTGATAGTGTTATCGTTGGTTTTTTTGTCAGTGTACTTACTTGCCTGTTTAAGTTTCTTTGTATTTGGTCTTCTTTAATCATACTCTTGTCTTTGTTTTTTGTTTTTCTTTGTTTCTGGCTGTCTCTTCTTCCCATCTCTTTCAAACACCTGCATGCACACACACACACACACATGCACGCACGCATGTGCGCACACACACACACACATCACACAGACACACACACACACACACACACACACACACACACACACACACACACACACACACACACACACACACACACACACAGAGTTCCAATTTCAAAAGCCCTATTATCTCAAAACAGAGAAATTCATTTAGCTTACAAGCAAAGGATTACTCATCTAAAGGATAAAAGACGCACGTGCACGCACGCACGCGCATGCACAATCATGCACACACACGTACATGGACACACACACACATGCATGCATGCACGCACACACGCACGCACGCACGCACGCACGCACACACACACACACACACACACACACACACACACACACACACACACACACACACACAAGTACACCACACCACACCACACCACACCACACCACACTACACCACACCACACCACACTACACCACACCACACTACACCACACCACACCACACCACACCACACTACACCACACCACAACCACATCATTGGTGGTTGAGAGGTGTAGAGATTTATAACACATCTGCCTGGAAAGTTAGAAGTTCAAGTTTAATCCCCATTTCAGCCCCAACTTTTCCCCCACCCATCAGTCCTTGAGGGGTGGTCTAGGTGTGCCAGTCTTTAGATGATACAAAAACCCAACACAATTTGATGACCCGTGTTTGATTCCCGGTCGAGGAGATTTTCCTCCTAGAGTTAACACGAGTGCTGACTCCACTCTCCCCACAAGTCCTTCATATGAGACTGTAAACCGAGGCCCCGTGTGCGAACACATGCAGAACATCTTGCACGTACATTAAATCCTGTTCTGCTTTTTGTAAGAGTAGACCATTGTGTGCCGGTGGGAACAGATGACAGGATGTACAAAACTGCGTACACACGGGAACTGGATGTAAAAAGGCACATGAGAGCTTATTCCATTATCCTCGATATGGAAGAATAATAAAAAATTAAAATTAAAAAAAGGTCCCATGCCCATCATGCATTCAGCACACACAGAAGAATCTACAGCAAACAAGAGTGTTGTCCTGGGCAGAATTCTGTCATAGAAAAAAGCCATTCTGATAGGGAAAAAAATACACATGCAGACAGAGCAAAAAAAACGAAAAAAGGTAGCGCTGCTCTTGTGGGGGTCATGCTCTCCCTAGGGAGACCATCCTGAATTTCACTCAATACAATACCACACCACACCACACCACACCACACCACACCACACCACACCACATAACACCACACCACATCACACCATACCATATACTCAAAATCAGCTTGAAGAACTTTGATTCGGGGACGGGATAGCCTAGTGGTTAGAACATTGAGCTCACAATTTGATGACCCAAGTTTGATTCCTGCTCGAGGGGATTTTTCTCCTGGGGTTAACATCAGTGCTGACTCCACTCTCCCCAAAAGTCCTTCGGATGAGACTGTAAACCGAGGCCCCGTGTCCGAATGCATGCAGAACATCATGCGCACACGTTAAATCCTGTTCCGCTTTTTGTAAGAGTAGGCCATTATGTGCTGGTGGGAACAGAGGACAGGATTCACAAAACTGCATACACATGGGGACTGGATGTAAAAAAGCTCATAAGTGCTTATTCCATTATCCTCAATATAAAAGAATAAATAAAGAAAAAGAATAAATAGAACTAGGGGAATGTTGGGGGGGGAAAAACAGCCACATATGTAAAATCTTACTATTGGTAAACACCAGACCTCTCACTGAGTAACAACCCCCCCCCCCCCCTCCAAAAAAAAAAAGAAAAGAAAAGAAAAAAATGTTTGTACAAAGGAAGTTTTCTCAGCATTCTGAGATATTTCATATTGTGTGTGTGCGTGCGCGCGCATGTGCGCTGTTTCAGGAGGACTACATTGCAGAACTGCAGGATAAGCTGAAGAGGCTGAAAGGAAAGCTGGTGCATGAAAAGGTCAGTAAGGATGTGTGTGTTTGTTGGTGTTGTTTTTGTTTGTTTGTTTTTGGGGGGGTTGGTTCACTCTTTCTTCATCTTATAATAATAATTTTAAAAATGGAGGCTTATATAGCGTGAATTCCCAAAAACATGGGCTCACTGCACTCTACAATCAAATCAATTTAAATAGGTTACATATGAACGTGAAAGATTTGACTAGCACAAAAAATAAGGAAACAATGCATGCAAATATAATACACAGCATATTACATGGCCAGAGAATAAACGTAAAATAAGAGCAATATCATCAAGAAAATGTGCAGTGCAGTACAATGCATACACACACACACTCACACACACACCCATGTACACACACACACACACACACACACACACATTCACACACACACACGCACGCGCGTGTGTGCAAAAATTACACGCATACACAAAACACACAACACGGAATAAGAAAGGAAACGGCACATTCACGGATTTACCCTACATGTACTCACATCTTCCTTTTCTCTTCTTGCTTGTCTGGGGTAGCTTGACTGGTGTGTTGGTCTGGTTGGTTGGTTGGTGTTGCTGTTGTTGTTAGTGTTGTTGTCTTAATTGGTTGGCTGGTTGGTTGGCTGGTGTTGCTGTTGTTGTTAGTGTTGTTGTCTTAATTAGTTGACTGGTGTTGTTGTTAGTGTTGTTGTCTTAATTGGTTGGCTGGTGTTGCTGTTGTTAGTGTTGTTGTCTTAATTGGTTGGCTGGTGTTGCTGTTGTTGTTAGTGTTGTTGTCTTAATTGGTTGGCTGGTGTTGCTGTTGTTGTTGTTAGTGTCGTTGTCTTAATTGGTTGGCTGGT
>CM060345.1:8548067-8563067 GCA_030674155.1 Stramonita haemastoma | reverse complement strand
GGCCAAAGAACAGGTGAGTGAGTGTGCCTGTATGGGTGTGAGTTGTGTGTCTTCTTCTTCTTCTTCTTCTTCTTCTTCTTCTTCTTCTTCTCTTCTTCTTCTTCTACTTCTTCTTCTTCTTCTTCTTCTTCTTCTTCTTCTTCTTCTTCTTCTTCAGCATATGTGTGTGTGTGTGTGTGTGTGTGTGTGTGTGTGTGTGTGTGTGTGTGTGTGTCCGTGCGCGTACATTTATGTGTTGTGAGAGGTATACACATGTTTGAATGTGTATATGTTACTGGAGAATGTGTATGCATCAATATATTTGCATGAGCATGCGTATGTGCACGCACACACACACACACACACACACACACACACACACACACACACACACACACACACACACACACGCACACACTGGGCTTGAGTTGTCACATGCTTAAAAACAGCACAACGCATTTTCACTCACACAGTAGAAACAGTAGTTGCTGTATTAGTATTTGTCAAATAAATTCAGCAGACACCACAAAGATTCAAACCCACGACTGCATGGACCAATGAGATTGAAGTCAAACAATCTCACCGCTCAGCTCTAGTTCTCATCATTGATGATGTCCAACAGTTCTTTTGTGTTTTTTTTGCTGCCTCATCTCCTGTAACGTTCCCGTCTTGCTGTTCCCATGCCGCTCATTTCAACACCCCCACCACAGCCATACCCAGATTCGTTACGTCTCATCCCCAGGGTGGGGAGTCCACAGGGAGCCTATGTTTAACGCTTGTTTGTTGAACTATCTAACCAGGCGCGGGAGACGGTCAAGCGGTACGACGACGCCACCACCAGCCTGCACAACGCCCTGAGCGAGCAGCAGGAGATTGACCGGCGGGCCAACGAGGTGGGGGCCACGCTGGTGAAGAACATGGACCAGCTGGCCAAGGTCAAAGTGGACCTCAAGGACCTGGAACGCAAACGCAGCAAGCAGGAACGTCTGCTGAAGGACATCAACCAGGTAGGCCCATGCTGGATAGCTGGCAACGGTGCTGGCTGATTAGGTGTTGGATTTATGTTGTGTACCACTTTAACCCCTAAGTATAATCACCAAGGGTTAGACATCCATGAACTTGCAACAGACCCTCCTTTTGACCTCATGCTCACAATATCGCAAGAGACGCTTAAGATATCTTGGGCACATCCTTGGCATGGAGCCTGATCGTCTAGTGAGGCGCACTCTCATGGCCCTCACCAAAGGAGGCTCGGTCTATCCAGAAAGCTCCCTTTTCATGGGTGTTAAAAACAAAAGTCTCCCTGAACTTGAACGCTTGGCCAAACACAAAAAGACGCTGGACAAAAAAAATTAGTTGATAGCCTAAACCACTTATCATAACAATTGTGTCTGTAGCATCGCACCTTGTAGGTGCCTTACTATCATAGTAGAATGCAATATGTACTGTACTGTACTTTAACCCCTTAGCTCCTCTCATATTTTGCTATGTCCTGTGCAATGAAATTTTGTGAGAGAAAAAACCACAAAAATCATGCCTATGTCTTTCATTTGCTTATAGTACAGAAGTTGAAGGTAGCTACATAATAAGCACATAAAAGTTATTTGTGAAGGTGCTTTTCTTTTTTTTTCTTTTCTTTTTTTTTGTGTGTGAATAGTCAGATTTAGTATTTTCCTATTGCCGAGCATATCATGCTTGCTAACACACTCGCGCGCCCCTCTGAAGGTGGGAGAAAAAGACACTTTTTTTTTATCATCTTGCTGGCCAAGAGACAGATGTTGAGAGTGGATATATTTGCTTGTGTGTGTCTGTGTGCATGTGTGTGTGTGTGTGTGTGTCAGTGAGTGTGTGTGTGTGCGTGCGTGTGTGCGTGCATGCACGCTCTCACTGTGGGAACTTACTGTGACATGGATTTTGTTCTCCCAGGTCATCTCTAAGAAAGACACAGAGTTTCGTGATCTGGATACCAAAGTGAAAGCAGCTCAACAAAGGTACTCTCTCTCTCTCTCTCTCTCTCTCTCTCTCTCTCTCTCTCTCTCTGTCTCTGTCTCTGTCTCTCTCTCTCTGTCTGTCTGTCTGTCTGTCTCTCTCTCTCTCTCTCTCAGTCTGTCTGTCTGTCTGTCTCTCTCTCTCTCTCTCTCCTCTCTCTCTCTCTCTCTCTCTCTCTCTTCTCTCTCTCTCTCTCTCTCTCTCTCTCTCTCTCTCTCTCTCTCTTTTTTTCATAGCAACATCTTTCCCCCCACCCTCCCCCGTCCTTCATCCAAGAAAGAGATTGATTGGTTTGGGGTTCGATTGGGTTGTTGTTTTTTTAAATAAAAGAATGAAAAAAAAGAACATGGGTACAAATGTACATGGCAGTCTTTTTTTCGTTTGAATTGTTAGTGCTCTTTCTCTGTCTCTCTGTGTCTGTCTGTCTGTCTGTCTGTCTGTCTGTCTCTCTCTCTCTCTCTCTCTCTCTCTCTCTCTCTCTCTCTCTCTCTCTCTCTCTCTCTCTCCTCTCTCTCTCTCTCTCTCTCTCTCTCTCTCCTGTGTGCAAATGCACGCAGAAAATCTTGCACACACGTTAAAAATCTGTTCCGACTTTTAGAAGAGTAGGCCTATTTTGTGCTGGTAGAAACGGATGACAAAATTTCAAAAACACATGCATACAGATGTTGTGTTTAGACACCATCCCTGAAATCAGAATGTAGCTACCTAAATGGGAGGGGGGGCTGGGTTATGTTTTTTTTTTTGGGGGGGGAGGACCTGGTCACATATGCAAAACTCTCACCATTGGTGAACCTCAGAGCTGTAGCTTAAAAAAAAAAGAAAAAAAAAAGGTACAGGTGTTCCATAACCTAGGTGGTCGTAGGGGAGTGATGCATCAGAGACCTCAGCTTCTCTAGGGGGCCAGCATATTGAGGGCGGGGTGCCCATCACCTCTCCCTCGCTACCTTACCTTCCCTTGACCCTAACTAAGGAATTGAAAAAAAAACAAAATAAGATATGGCATACTACTTTCCCTGCAGAATTGTCTCGGCAAGCCATGTTGATCTTGCGACATGCCCATGCAGGGAACTGTGCAAGGCGGGAGAAGGAAAGGCAGGCAGAGAAAGAGATGGGAGGACAACATCCGAGAGTGGACGGGCCTCAGGCTGAGTGACACCCTGAGAAAGGTCAAGGACAGGGGGAAATGGAGAGAGCTGGTTGCGAGGTCTTCTGTGGCACCCCTACAGCCTAAATAGATTACAGGATAGAAGAAGTTACTACTTTATCTTACCTTAACCTTTTTACCTGTACTTCTTTGTGCAGTCTACAAAGGGTGCAGGAAGAGTTAGCTGTGTCCACTCAGAGAGAGAAGGACATTGTGGACGCTCTCCGGGAAAGTGAGGACATCCTGGGAAAACGTCGTGCCGAAATCGCTCGCATGAGAGAACAGGTGAGGAGGGCATTTTGTCGCCAGGTAGAAGACTTTTCAGTTATTTAACATACCTTGTTGATTTAAGTGTTTTTGCCTTCTTTTTTTTTTCAAAAACGAAATTGTGTGTGTGTGTTTTGTCAGTTTTCCTAATCTGTCTCTTTTTTTCTTTTCTTTTTAATTATTGTGTTTTAGATGTGTAGAAAGTTAGCTACATACAGCTTGAATATCTAACTGTTGCTTGATAACTTTAGCATTCTTTTATGTTTTTTTTTTTTTTTTTCTTTCTTGGCCATTTTAGAGGAAGTTTTTTGGTCTTTTTCTGGAGGGAGGGGGTTATTAGGAGGCATTTTAATCTTATTTTGTAAGGGTTCATTTTAGGGGCAAAAGTCCAGTCACAGGCAGTAAGTCTACTTGCATTTGCATTCCTAGATTACAATTGAATACAGAGTTTCATTGCATTAAGCTCGCAGTAAGTCTACTTGCATGAATTGCATTCCTAGATTATGATTGAACACAGAGCTTCATTGCATTAAGCTTGTCTTTAAAGAGCATGTATATATCCTCATTTCTCTATGGTTTCTTTTCCTCAGACTCTCAGGGTTTGTTGCCCTTTCTTGTTTTTTTGTATTGTTGGGACCAGTGGAGTCGTCTTGTGTCTCTGATGTATCAGATCATTCTGTCTTAGGGTCAGTTTAAGGTTTAGATTTCAAATAGGTTGAGATTTCAGAGCTAATGATCTCAGTTATTTGAAGTCATCCGCCACGATGTGTGTATGTGAATTATGACAGGACTGTAGTAAGTTTACTTGTTGTCCTGTCAAAGTATGCTTTTGAAATTTTGGTGACACTTTTCTTGAGTAAAATCTTGTTAAAACCTTATTTCAATTATTCATTTAAATAGGTATAGAGCAGACAGGGGTCGTTACACAAGAAAAATTTGAATGCACGCACACACACACAAGCACGCATGCGCATGCATGCATACACACACACGCACGCACGCACGCGCCACACACACACACACACACACACACACACACACACACACACACACACACACACACACACACACACACACACACACACACACACACACACACACGCACAACACAACACACTTTTACACACACACACACACATACACACACACACACACACTCGCATGCATACATGCAAGCACACACGCATGCACACACGCAAGCACGCATCATTTACACACATGAATTTTTTTCAATGCCTGGGTATTGTTGGGTTAGTTTGTTGTTGCTTTTTTCAAGTAATGCAAAGGAAAGATAAAATATGACACAGTCTGAATGACATATTCTTTATAGAAAGTGTGCTAACGTGAGTTGCTATCAAAATTTTATAATTATGAAAACATCAAAAATACTGACAGAATAATCTGATACAAAAGGAGGACAGGAAGGGTTAATTAATTAACATGAAGATAAAGGTGGAAGCGTGGACAGGAAGGGTTAATTAACGTGAAGATAAAGGTGGAAGTGTGGACAGGAAGGGTTAATTAATTAACATGAAGATAAAGGTGGAAGCGTGGACAGGAAGGGTTAATTAACGTGAAGATAAAGGTGGAAGTGTGGACAGGAAGGGTAAATTAACATGAAGATAAAGGTGGAAGTGTGGACAGGAAGGGTTAATTAATTAACGTGAAGATAAAGGTGGAAGTGTGGACAGAAAGGGTTAATTAACGTGAAGATAAAGGTGGAAGTGTGGACAGGAAGGGTGAATTAACATGAAGATAAAGGTGGAAGTGTGGACAGGAAGGGTTAATTAATTAATGTGAAGATAAAGGTGGAAGTGTGGATAGGAAGGGTTTAATTAATTAACGTGAAGATGAAGGTGGAAGTGTGGACAGGAAGGGTTAATTAATCAACGTGAAGATAAAGGTGGAAGTGTGGACGTGTGTTGACTGTAAGCCTCACTGGGTGTTGGTGGAGAGCTTGGCTGGGCTGCTTTCAAGAAAACTTCAGATTACTCTTCCCTTTGTCTTTGTTAACCTAATATTATTGTAGAACTGTTTCTTCTGCGTTGTTGTCAGACGCTTAGACAGCAACTATTTTTGTCTGTTATATGAGCGAAAATATGTTATGCTGTCGTGAATTAAGCTCCTGACAAGTCAGGTCTAGTGCATCTGACTTCAGCATGGGAGAGAATTGTTATCTTCTAAGTCTTTCTGGAGAAAAAGGCAGGAACATGCACTGCCGTTTATCACCTGATAAAGTCACAGGGGATAGCTCAGGGGTCAGAGCGCTCGCTTTCCCCCAGTCAAGTTAAGCAGCATCAAGCATGGTTACCAATTGGATAGATGACCGTTTGCGCGCCTTGGGTACAGTACAGTTCCCTCAATTCACCCAGCTGTAAATGGGTACCTGCCCTCTTCAGGGTCAGGGAAGGTAAAGCAGCGAGGGAGAGGAGATGGGCGCCGCCCTCAACATGCTGGCCCCTAGAGAAGCTGAGGTTTCTGATACCTCGCTCCCCTATGACCACACAGGCTATGGGACACCTTTACCTTTACCTTACCTTTTACCGTCACGAGGTGTGGCTTTTTCAACAGGAATGAGTGAATTAATGAATGAGATTCCCTGAGGGGATGCCGGGGGGGACCTGTCAGGAAAAAATGCATCCCCACTTCCTGGAAATTCTGTGCTAGGAATTCCCTCTTTTCTATCACTCTCTTTGTTTCTGCCTGGATGATTTTCTCTTCCTGCTATCCCTTTCTGCCTTTGTGGTCCATTCTCCTGCCCTTTTTTTCCCCCAGAAAGACTTAAAAAAACCCAAACAATTCTCTCCCATGCTAAAGTCGGATGTGCTGGGCCTGACTTGTCAGGCACTTAACGGCAGTACAACGCATTTTCACTTATACAACAGATAAGAATAATCGCTGTCAGAGCGTTCACTGAAGAAGAAGGAAGAAATAAAAGAGAAAATATGATATAATGTGTGATTGTTTTCTCCTGTCTATTTTTGTGTTTCATGGATGTTGATGTACTGTGTGATCAGGAATCTTTCTCCTGCTTTCAATATCATTGACAAAAACTGGTGTATTTTTTTTTTTGTCTTGGTGGCAGTATGGCAAAGTTAAAAACGCGCTGGTGCAGAAGGTATTTTGGCACAACTGGCTTGGCAGTGTTTTGTTGTTGTTGTTTTTTTTTTGGTTGGACTGAGTTTTTGTTGTTGTTGTTTGTGTTATTGCAGTAATAATAATTGTCACCATTTTTTTTTTGCATTTGGTGTGTGTGTGGTTTGCGAGTTCTGTTTGGCTGGACTTTCACTGTGATATATAAAGTTTTCTTTCTTTCTTTTTTTTTTTTTTTTTTTTTTCAAAACGGTCTTTTTGGGTTGTATGTTATCATCTTTTAATGTATTATATTTTATGGTTTTTAGTGTTCTTTTGTCATGTTTTATTATATGTATGTTTTGGGTTATTTATTTTTTAAGTTGTTTGATTGTTTATCAATTTGATTTTTTGGGGTCTTTTTTTCTATACTTGCATATTTGTGGTATCTATTCCAGTTGTTTGGTTGTATGTTTTTCTTTTAAGGGGTTTTTGTTGGTTTCTTTTTTGTTTGGGTTTAAAAAAAAAAATTTTTGGGGGGGGGGGGGGCTTATTTGTGGTATTTATTCAAGTTGTTTGTTTGTTTGTTTGTTTATCTATTCATTTTTTTTTTTTATTTAGGTGTGGAAATCAGTTATTTAAGGTGTGAAGAGAAACCATTTTTGTTGAATAACCACCACACACTGAGAGATGCAAATGACGCACTGTTTCTAAAAGTTGATGATTTTTGTTAACATCACATTCGTCAGTTGATTTATGCACTCATTAGCACACTGTTAACTTACTTCACTTAAAACAAGTGACTGATTTCAGATACTGAAAGCAATCTTGAACATCAAGCGTGGCGGGGTCTTGGGTTTTTAATTCGTCCTAGTTTTTGCCGATGTAAATAACAAAAAACACACTTTTTTTCTGCAGTTTGCGGTGGTTGTTTTTACCAATTTTTTTTTTTTTTTATAGATGGCTTGATGAAAAAAAGCAAATTTATTGCTTACTCAATGTACCATCTGGAAATAAAATTTTGATTTGATATGATTTGGTTTGATTTATTCTTAAAGAAAATATCTATAAATAAACAGCCCCCCAGCATTTTTTATCCAAAATTCAAACTGTTTGACTTCAATCCCATGAGTCCATAAAGTCGTGGATTTGAATCGTAGCGGCATCTGATGAATTAAGGGTGAAGATTTTTACCATCTCTCATGTCAACTTCAAGTGCAGACCTGCCAGTGCCCATACTTCCCTTATTCATCTATTTATTTATTCTTTTACATCTTGCACACATGTTAAATCCTGTTCCGCTTTCCGTAAGAGTAGGCCATTGTGTGCCAGTGGGAACCAAATTTACAAAACTGCATACACACGGAGACTGGATGTAAAAAAAAGCACATGAGTGCTTATTCCATTATCCTCAATATAAAAGAATAAATAAATAAATAATTAAATAACCTCAGAGCTGAAACCAAAGAAGAAAAAAAAAAAAAAACAACAACAAAAAAACCTGCTGGTAAAAACAACCATATACCTCGCAGGAAAGGATTTTTTTTTTTTTTTTTTTGTCTCGTTAAGATGAGACTTTTCTTGGTTTGTTTGATGTGTTTTTTTGTCTTCATGGTTTTCTCTTTCAGTTTAAGTATGATTGTTGTAGTGTTGGCGATGTTTGCTGCACAGATCTGTTTGCTGTTTTTTCTGCACCACACTTGTTTGTATCATGAGTTTGGTTTTTTTTTAATCTTTTTTTTTTTCTAGTTTCTTTTAGGGAGAAGGGGGGGTTGTGTTGTGGGTTGCTTTTTTTTTTGTTCCGCGACTGGAGTTCTGAGGTTCACCAATGGTGAGATTTTTGCATCTGCGACCAATTTTACCCATCATTAAGGTAGCTGTATTCTAACTTTTGGGATGGTGTCTAAACACAACACCTATGTGCATAAAGGTAAAGGTAAAAGGTAAAGTGTCCCATAACCTGTGTGGTCATAGGGGAGCGAGGTGTCAGAGACCTCAGCTTCTCTAGGGGCCAGCATGTTAAGGGCGGCGCCCATCTCCTCTCCCTCGCTGCTTTACCTTCCCTGACCCTGAAGAGGGCAGGTACCCATTTACAGCTGGGTGAACTGGGGGGACTGTACTGAAGCCAAGGCACCCAAACGGTCACCCATCCAATTTGTATCCACGCTCGATTCTGCTTAACATTGGCTGTGGAAAGCTAGTGCACTGACCACTGAGCTATCCTGTCCCCATCCTATGTGCATGCGTTTTTTTAAGTTTCTCATCTGTTTCTCTACCAGCATGATATGGCCTACTCTTCTGAAAGGCAGAATAGGCTTCTAATATGTGTGCAAGATGTTCTATATGCGTTTGCAGACAGAGGTGCAGTTTATAGTCTTATCCGAAGGGCTTTTGGGGGAGTGGAGTTGGCATTGATGTTAACTCCAGGGGAAAATCTTCTAAAGTGGGTGTCTCTGTGATGGCTTAATCCCAAGTGTAAGAGGATGTGTGTGTGTGTGTGTGTGTGTGTGTGTGTGTGTGGTGTGTGTGTGTGTGTGTGTGTGTGTGTGTGTGTGTATGTGTGTGTGCATTGTGTGTGTGTGTGCGCATTGTGTGTGTGTTTTTGCATTGTGTGTGTGTGTGTGCATGGTGTGTGTGTGTGTGTGTGTGTGTGTGTGTGTGTGTGTGTGTGTGTGTGCATGGTGTTTGTGTGTGGCTTTGAGTTGAATTTTCATATTATAGCATATAATTTAACCACTCATACAACTATTCATACTTTGTTATCATTTTTCATACAGCTGTCACTGCTTTGCTTCTATTCTATGAAATAAAAGTGTGGCGGAAGAATAAAGCCATGTGAATATATTCTGCCATTTCCTTACAGATCATTACTTTTTTAAAGGTTTTTATTTTGGTTGCATCTTGAAAAGAGAGGATTTTTTTTCTAAAATCAGATTAGTATTCAGTTTTGTGTTAGCTAAACTAAAACTAAGAGTCTCAAGAAGGGACGGGATAGCCTGTTGGTTAGAGTGTTGGGCATTACACTCACAAACTGCTGACCCGGGTTTGTATCCCGTTCAAGGGGATTTTTTTCCCCTAGAGTGCTGACTCCACTCTCCCCCAAAAGTCCTTCGGACAAGACTATAAACTAAAATCCCATGTGCAAACACACGCAGAACATCTTGTGCACACATTGAAACCTGTTTGGCTTTTTAAAAAAGTAGGCCGTTGTGTGCCAGTGGAAACAGATGACAACATTTACTGAAACATATGCACACAGGGACTTGATGTACACTTTTTTAAAATATATTTTTTTAAAGCTCTTTAGTGTTTATTCCGTCCTCCTTGAAATAAAACAGTAGATGAGTAAATAATAAATAACTAAGATCAGAAATCAATGATCCATCCATTTGACCACCAAATCTAATGGATAAACAACAGCAGATTTTGCTGCATGTGACCTTCCCCCACATAATGAGTCACATTGCACCAGAGGTCAGTTTTTAATTGTCAATATGTTATTACTGCAATAAAAAGGCTTTTCAGTTTTAAAAAAAATATTGAAGATTGGACACTTTTAGGTTGGTGTGTTCAATATTGAGTGAAGGTCATTTATTGTGTGCACTGGTGTTTTTGTATGACAGTTTTTTTTCCATTATTGTTGGTGCTGTTTCCTACTGGTTTGATGTGTACTTGTATGATTATCAGTAGTTTACAGGAATTGATATGATTATTGCTGTTACCCTTCTTCTTCGCAATTCTTCTTCTTCTTTTCTTTCTTTCTTTCTTTCTTTCTTTCTCCTCCTCCTCCTTCTTTTTCTTCTCCTCCTTCTTCTACTTCTTCTTCTTCTTCTTCTTCTTCTTCTTCTTCTTCTTCTTCTTCTTCTTCTTCTTCTTCTTCTTCTTCTTCTTCTTCTTCTTCTTTTTTCTTCTTCTTCTTCTTCTTTTCTTCTTCTTCTTCTTCTTCTTCTTCTTCTTCTTCTTCTTCTTCTTCTTCTTCTTTCTTCTTTTTTCTCTTCTTCTTCTTCTTTTTCTTTTCTTCTTCTTCTTCTTCTTCATCTTCTTCTTCTTCTTCTTCTTCTTCTTCTTCTTCTTCTTCTTTCTTCTTCTTCTTCTTCTTCTCTTCTTCTTCTTCTTCTTTTCCTTTTTCTTTTCCTTTTTCTTTTTATCATTATCATCATTACTGTTGCTATTGTTGTTGTTGACACTGTTGCTGTTGATGGTGATTATTGCAGTTATTACTGTCACTTTGAATCCTCTGATAAATGTGAATGCTGTGAATCTTTTGTATTACATGATCAACTACATGTTTTTTACCTTGATGGTGTGTATATTCTTATGCGCATTGGCATCGTCATGTTTGTGTAATGGAGATGTGTCTTGGGATATATAGGGGTCTACATAATTCAGTTTCATTTTCCATTTAGAGACATAAAAGCCTATCACATGGAGTATAATATTGATTGTTTTTGGGGTAAGGAGGGGGTGGCTTATATGTTTTGATTTTGAGGCTGCAATTTCAAATTTGTTTTTTCAAATTCCAAAATCTATGTTAAAAAGGAAACCCAGCTAATTTGAAAAAGGAAAACACACCTACACAAATCTACACACACACTAAACCACAAACACATGCATGCACGCACACACGCACACACACACACACACACACACACACACAACCATGCATGCACGCACACACACACACACACACACACACACACACACACACACACACACACACACACACACACACACACACACACACACACATACTCCCCCACCCTCACTCACCTACACCTCCCACCCATCCCCACACACACCACACCACACCACATCACATCACCCACTTTTCCTACCACCCTCTCCCACCACCACCACCACCAACCACCACCCACCCATCCACCCACAAGAAAGCTACCTTAACCCTCTTGCATTCAGATTCTCTGAACGCAAATTGCCCCTAGATTTCGCATTCCATCACGAAATCAGGTCAGGCACACATGCTCGCTGGCCTTTTCCTCCTTCTGAGTACATACCAGCAGCTATAATTACTTCCAGACACTCTACAGGGTTTCTCCTTCTAGCCTGATAGAGGTTTAACATGTGGTAGCAATTAATGATGGTCACAGCAGTGATGGATATTTACTGTGTGTAAATCATGGCAAATCCCAGATCGGGACCTAGGGGGGGTAATAATTATTCAATCCCGGTAAATCCCCGGATCGGGACCTAGGGGGGGTAATAATTATTCAATCCCGGCAAATCTCCGGATCGGGACAAAAAATCGGGGTTAAAAAAAACAACAACAAACAAAAGAACCGAACCACTGTGTATGGCACTCACTCAGGTGGACAGCCAGCGTGCGGAACTAGAACGTCTGGACAAGGACGTGGGCCGCAAGAAGACGGAGCTGCAGATTCTGCTGGAGAGCTACGACCGGCAGGAGGCCGAACTCAAGGCCAGCCTCCGACAGCTGGATTTGGATGTCACCGCCAAACGCAGGGAGCTTCAGGTGGGTCGGTCTGGGTCCTTTATATATATATATATATATATATATATTATATTATATTATATTATATAGCCACCGCTGTAGCCTAGTGGTTAGGGCGTTGGACTTGTAATCTAAATGTTGCGGGTTCGATCCCAGCTTTCGGCTATGGCGTTGTGCCCTTGGAAAAGGCACTTTACGGCTATTTTCTCACCCCACCCAGGTGTAAAAGGGGTACCAACCCAGGGGGGAGTCTATGACTCTCAGTCGCTTAACGCCACAGAAACTGGGATAAGCACCGGCCTGATGAGCCTTAGGCTCGGGACAGACTTTAACTTTTATATATATATATATATATATATATTATTCTTTTATATCGAGGATAACAGAATAAGGAATCATGTGCTTTTTTTTTTCATCCTGTCCCCTGTGTGTATGCAGTTTTTGTAAATATTGTCATATGTTCCCACCGCCTGCACACGATGGCCTACTCTTACGAAGAGCAGAACAGGATTTCACATGTGCGCAAGATGTTCTGCGTGCGTGCGTTCGCACACGGGACTGGGGTCCTTGGTTTTTGGGGGGGGGGGGGTTAGTGTTGTTTTGGATTTTCATGGTTGGGGTTTTTTTTGTTAACCTCTTCACTACGCTGTTGACGAACAACGTGCGTTCAGGGAGAGTGTTAGTTTGACTGATGCTTTATTTTGTGTCGGTTCGAAGCGTTAGTGCTTATAGCTCTGCATTTTGTGCTGAAAGGCTGTAACATAGAGTCGTTATGTGCTTGTTATGTGAAGCTTTGGAACAAGGTGAGCGTATTTTGAACAGGTAAATGTCACCTGTGCTGTAGTGTCGTGATGCTGATGCTTTTGTTAGCAGTAGCTGTGGTATGAAGAGGGTTAATTAGCGTAGCTGTAGTTGTGCTGCATCTTTTTTGTTTTCTGCATCTGTGCTCTTTTTTTCATCATTTCTAGGTTTGAAAGAAAAGAAAAAGAATAGTTATTGTGGGTTTTTTTTTTGTTTTTATATAAAAAAAAAATTTGTATGAAGTCTATTGCTTGCATATGTCTGGTTATTTTTGTTGTCTACATCTTGAAGATTTTGGACATGTTTTTGAAACCTTTCCCAGATAACATGGAGAATATTGTTTTTAATCTTGTATAAATAACTATAAAGTACCTGAGGTGACTGGATAGCTCAGTGGTCAGAGCACTCGCTTTCCCCAAGCTAAGATTAAGCAGCGTCAAGCATGGTCACCATGTGGATGGGTGACCGTTTGCATGCCTTGGCTTCAACACAGTTCCACAGGTCACCTAGCTGTAAATGGGTACCTGCCCTCTTTAGGGTCAGGGAAGGAAGAGCAGTGAGGGAGAGGAGATGGGCGCTGCCATCAGTATGCTGGCCCCTAGAGAAGCTGAGGTCTCTGATGCCTCGCTCCAGTATGACCACATAGGTTATGGGAACACTTTTACCTTTTTAAAAATAAAAAAAAATTGTAATGTATCTTTGTTGGTAATGGGATGTTTTCAACCTCATTATGTCATTAATCAGTCAGTTGGACTTCCAGGAAGTTTGATATCTGGGGACAAGATAGCCTTGTGGTCTGAGCAATGTGCACTTCACTCCTTATCTGCTCACTTGGGTCTGACTCCTATTCAAGGGAAATTTTTTTTATCCCTGAGGTTAACATCAGTGCTGACTGCACAGGCCTGGTAGTACCTTGATTTTAATTCCCTTTGTGTGTACACACATGCAGAAGATCAACAACGCACGTCAAAGATTCTGTCATCTTTGTCAGCATTCGGTGGGTTACTTACGTAAACACGAACATACCCCGAAAAGGTCAAATTCAGCATTACTCAATCAAGGGTCCCGAGCCCAGTGCTGAATTTAGCACACCCCTTCCTTTTAGCTCTAGTCCCAAGTGTGGTCAGTTCCTGCTGTAATTAGCAGCAGCTGGGCTGGGATGAGAAAAGATGGGATGGGATATAAACAACAAGTGAGAGTAGCCAAAAGTGGAGCGGAAACTGACAGCTGTGACCCATCATACATCAGACCCCCAAAGTCAGAATGCAGCTACCTTCATGGTGAGGAAAAAAACAATCGCATACGCAGAATCTCACCATAAGTGAACCTCGTAGCTCTAATCTCTAGCTGAGGAATCACACAAAATCCAAAAGAAAAAAGAAAGGAAAAAAAAGATGTATACCCCGCCCTCACAGCACACACAGATCCATCATCACTCAGTCAAGAGTGCTGAATTTAGTACACCCCTTTCCTTTTGCCTAATCAGAGTGTGGTCAGTTCCTGCTATAATTAGCACCAGCTGGACTAGGAGGGGATGAAACTCAATGAACAGCAAGTGAGAGTAGTGGAAAGGGGGGGGGGGGAGAAACTGACAGCTGTGCCCTCCCAAATTGTAGGAAAGAGGAGAAAGAAACTGACAGCTGTGCCCTCCCAACTTGTGGGAAGAGGGAAAAACTGACAGCTGTGCCCTCCCAAATTGTGGGAAGAGGGAAAACTAACAGCTGTTCCCGCTCCCAAATTATAGGAAGAGGAGAAAAGAAAAATGACAGCTGTGCCCTCCCAAATTGTGGGGAAAGAGGAGGAAAAAACTGACAGCTGTGCCCTCACAAAGTGGAGGAAGGGGGGGAGGAAAAACTCCCTCAGTTTCTCCTTTTCCCACAATTTGGGAGAAACTGACAGCTGTGCCCTCCCAAATTGTGTGAGGAAGGTGGAGAAAAGAGGAGAAAAAAAACAAACAACTGACACCTCTACAACCCACCCTCACTCACTCACTCCTCACTCACTCACTCACTCACCCACTCACTCACTCCCTCTCTTCTCTCTCAGGACGAGCAATCAGAAATGGACCAGCTGGACGGACAGAGGTCGGAGCTGCTGACCCTGATCAAGGCCAAGAGGTCGGAGCTGCGAGGCGCGCAGGAGGAGGTGCGGCAGGAGGAGGAGGTGCTGCAGCGCCTCACGGGCTCCGTGCAGAAGCACAAGGCGGAGCTGAAGCACACCTACGACATGGCCAAGCTGGAGCACAATGAGCTGGACAGCCTCCGCACCCAGCATGCCC
>CM060345.1:8525567-8543067 GCA_030674155.1 Stramonita haemastoma | reverse complement strand
AAACACATGCACAACATCTTGCAGACAAGTTAAAACCTGTTTCATATTTCAGGAGAGTTGGCCTGAGAGATCCAAAAAATCCCCACCCTTAACCTTCATGCATTCAGATTCTCTGAACACAGACTGCCCCTAGATTTCGCATTCCATCACAAAATCAGGTCAGGCACACATGCTGGCTGGCCTTTTCCTCCTTCTAAGTACATAACAGCAGCTATAATTACTTCCAGACTCTCAGCAGGGTTTCTACATCTAGCCTGCTAGAGCTTTGACATGTGGTAGCAATTAGTGATGGTCACAGCGTGATGGAAATCTACTGTGTGTAAATCCCAGCAAATCCCAGATCGGGACTTAGGGGAGGGGTAATTATTCAATCCCGGCAAATCCCGGATTGGGACTAAGAGGGTTAATTCACCAGACGCTGCCGTCAAGATTCAACCCCCCAACTTCCTGGACCCAGGGGATTGGTGTCAAACGGTCTTAACCACTTGGCTGCAGCATTTGTCACACTACTGGAACTTCTTCTTTGTCGTCATCAAACACTCCGACAGCAACCATTGTTGTCTGTCATTTCAGTGGAAAATATACATCAAGCTGCCATTTATCACCTGGCAAGTCAGGCCCAGCACATCCAACTGCAGTGTGGGAGAGAATTGTTACACTTTTAAGTCTTTCTCGGAAACAGATAGGCAGGAGAATAGACCCTGAATGCAAAAAAAATAGACAAGATGGAGGTAACAGGAAAAATGAATAATCTTTATTTTTCAAGGGTTGCAGAGTAAGTATTACATTTTTTTTTTCATCCAGCCCTTGCCCTGATCAGGGAATAAAGCTAAGAAACCCCCCTCCCTCCCTACCCCTACAAACCAGCTTGACCAACATCAGTTCAACCTATATTTCAAAGGAAGATGATGATTTGCATTCAACAAACGCGTAATCTCCTTTGGCGGCGGCCTCTTCTGCTTGGCTTGCAATATCGTGTGGAAGTCATCCCAATACAGCACAAAGACCAAACTAAGACTGTATCAGAGCTGCGTACTTTCCACCCTCCTGTATGGCTCGGAATGCTGGAGGATGACTGAGAATGACATTAACAAACTGTCTACATTCCACACGAAGAATCTCAGGAGAATACTGCGCATCTTCTGGCCTGAGACCATCTCCAACCAAGAACTCCTGGCCTGCTGCGACCAAGAAAATATAGATACCATCATTATGCAAAGACGATGGAGATGGATAGGACACATCAGCCGACGGGAACAAGGGAACATCGCCCGAACAGCCCTCCACTGGACACCAGACGGAAAACGCTGGCGAGGACGACCCAAGAACACCTGGCGTCGGACAATAGAAACAGAGCTGAAGACCCTCCAACACTCCTGGGGAACCATTCAGAAACTGGCCCAAGAAAGGCAGGAGTGGAGAACCTTTGTTGCTGCCCTACATGCCAAGAAGGCATAAAAAAAGGCTTTGGATGGATTGGATTGGATGGAAACGCGTAATCTCTAACTGCTTACACTGACAGTTATTTAAACCAAAAAAAAAGTTATGTATTCACAAATACATACTCCACAGCTGAAAAGGAACAAGGCAGAAGAAACAAAAAAGAGGGATAGAAAAGAGAAAAATTCTTAGCACAAATTTTTTCCAGAAGGCAGGAATACTGTTAATACTGACAGCCCCCCAGGCCCTTCAGAAAACCCAAGAAGGGGGGGGGGAGGGGGGGGGTAGGAACTATAAGGACAAAAACTGACAGAATGATGAAGATGTTTGTTGTTTATTTTATCTAATTTATTTATTTATTTATTCTTTTATATCGAGGATAACGTTGTTGAGGAGAAAGTAGTGAGGAAAGACCAGCGCAGGTACCAACTTCTCAATCATTTTGAAAATGACTTATCAAAGATTCAAATTCAAAAAAAAAGGATAATGTTGTGTGTGTGTGTGTGTGTTTTTTTATCCCCAGCTGTTGAGCAACGCCAACAACAATCTGGAGCAGGTGAGACAGGACCTGATGAAGAAGCAAGAGGAGCTGGACCACACCTCGCACACACTGACCGACCTCAGGGTGAGTCCGTTTGGGTGGGGGTGGGGGTGTGTGTAGGGGTGGCGGGGAGGGGGGGTAGGTGTTTTTTGGGTGGGTGAGTGTGTGTGGAAGT
The DNA here is from genome assembly GCA_030674155.1 of Stramonita haemastoma. NCBI lineage: Eukaryota > Metazoa > Mollusca > Gastropoda > Neogastropoda > Muricidae > Stramonita > Stramonita haemastoma. The sequence goes on along the minus strand of CM060345.1, from coordinate 8,540,911 downwards.
GTGTGTTTGTGTGTGTGTGTATGTGCATTTTATTTTCAATTTATTTTTATTTATTCTTTTATATCGAGGATGATGGAATAAGCACATGTAATTTTTTTCACCCAGTCCCTGTGTGTATGCATTTTTTTGGTAAATAATGTCATCCGTTCCCACTGGCACATGTTCACCTACTCTTACGAAAAGCGGGAAAAGGGTTTAACATGTGCGCAAGATGTTCTGCGTGCGTTTGCTCATGGGGCCTTGGTTTATAGTCTTATCCGAAGGACTTTTTGGGAGAGTAGAGTCAGCACTGATGTTGAACTCCAGGGGAAAAATCCTCTCCAACGGGAATCGAACTCGGGTCGTTAAATATGTTCTGACCACTAGGCTATCCCGTCTTACCAGACAGGGAGACATGCAGGGAAAAAGCAGATGCTTGTGTGTGACTGAAAGTGTGTGTTTTGTCACCTGTAGTCTGTGTGGGTGTGTTTTGTATGTGTGTGTTTCATGTGTGTCTGTGTGGTGTGTGGGGGGGGTGAGAGTGCGTGTCTGTGTGTGTGTGTGGTGTGTATGTCTGTAATTTTGTTTTTTAATTCTTTTATATTGAGGATAATGGAATAAGTAGTGATGTTAACTCCAGGGGAAAAATCCCTAAAACAGCTGCCTCCTTGCTGGCTTGATCCTGGGCTGTCAGTTCATGAGCACAACACTCTGACCACTAAGCTATCCCGCCCTCTGATTATGCTTGGAATTTTAATGTGAAATCTCCAGAAGGGAACAGGCAGTATATGGCTTCATTGGTTGGTTGGGCCGTTAACAATGTGTCTGATTGATTTACTGATTGGTTGATTGGCTGATTGATTGATTGGTTGGATGATTGATGTTTTTTGTTACTCTTGATTTGATTGGCTGTTTCAGAACGAGGCCAGTCATCTGCAGGCCAACACCGAGCAGTTCGCCGAAATGCAGGAGAAAATCAAGGCACTCGGTCAGTTCTTTTTTTCTTTTTCTTCTCCATTTTCTTCTTCTTCTTCTCCTTCTTCCTCTTCTTTTCTTTGTACCTCTGGCCTGATAGAGCTTTGGCATATGGCAGCAATTAGTGGAGGTCACGGCCTGATGGAAAACCACTGTATGTAAATCCCGGCAAATCCCAGTTTGGGATTCGGGGGGGGGGGGGGGGGGGGGGGGCAATGGGGCAATTATTCAATCCTGGCAAATCCCAGTTTGGGACTAAGAGGGTTAATAATCTCAGCATGTGTGTGACAGAGGTGAGCAAAATATGACAGCAGTGAAAGGGTTAATGATCTCAGCCAGCAGCGAAAGGGTTAATGATCTCAGCCAGCAGCGAAAGGGTTAATGATCTCAGCCAGCAGCGAGAGGGTTAATGGTCTCAGCCAGCAGTGAAAGGGTTAATGATCTCAGCCAGCAGCGAGAGGGTTAATGATCTCAGCCAGCAGCGAAAGGGTTAATGATCTCAGCCAGCAGTTTAATGATCTCAGCCAGCAGTTTAATGATCTCAGCCAGCAGTTTAATGATCTCAGCCAGCAGCAAAAGGGTTAATGACCTCAGCGTGTGTGTGACAGAGGTGGACATGGAGGAGAGGAACAAGGAGAGAAGAACGATGGCCAACGCATTGTCTGTGTCCTACGAGGAGGTTCAACGACTACGCAAAGAGTCCACAGAGGTACGTCCATTTTGCTTTGTCGCTTTTGATTTATCTTCCTATGCCATTACGTTCACAATGTGTCATATTGTGTTTTTTTTAGACATTTTTCAGTTATGATTTTTCCTGTTTTCTTTTCTGTTATTTGCAGTAAATTGCAGGGGTTTTTTTTTATTATCAGTTGTTTGATTTGTTTCTTCTTCTGCTCTATTGCCTTTTGGGGGGGTTTTGCCTGAAAACTTGCTTGTTTGTTAGTTAAAGCGTGTGTGTCTGTGCCCATTCTGTTTTTTGCCTATAGTTTGCTGCTACTGCTGCTGCGTTGGTTGCAGTGATTGGTAGTGATTGCCAGTAGTGTCTTAGGCCTAGTGCTGTGCATAGCTGAAGAATCTGAGTGAGGCGACTTTTAGCTGGCTGGAAAACCGAAAATGAAAGGAGCAGTTCATACTGCCACTCATGACTACTTCTGAGCGGACAAGTGAAAAATCTTGTAGACACGCCTAGTCTCTCTTTGTTTTTACTTGTCCTGCTGACTGAAGGTGTTTATACTGCCACAGACACACACACTCATGAACCCTCCTACACACATGCACGCACGCATGCGTCCGCACGCACGCACACACATACACACACATGCACACACTCAGACACACACACATCCTCCTACACACACACAAACACGAACACACACACACACACACACACGCACACACACACAAAGCTGTGTGTTCTTGCTCCACTTCAGCCATGTGTGCTGTCAGAAAAAAATCCTATCAAGTAGAAGGGGTGATGATAAGCAGTAAGTTTGGTCTCTGCTGCCGCTGTAGTCACGTGGTTAGGGCATTGGGCTTGTAATCTAAAGGTTGCGGGTTCGATCCCAGCTTTCAGCTATGGTGTTGTGCCCTTGGAAAAGGCACTTTACGGCTATTTTCTCACCCCACCCAGGTGTAAAAAGGGTACCAACCTTGTGTTGGGGGTTAACCCTGCGATAGACTGGCGTCCTATCCAGGGGGGAGTCTATGACTCTCAGTCGCTTAACGCCACAGAAATCGGGATAAGCACCGGCCTGATGAGCCTTAGGCTCGGGACAGACTTTAACTTTTACTAAGTTTGGTCTCTGGAGGTAAAAGTTTTATTCGCTTGTGTAGTTTTCATCTTTCATTGCATTGATTGTTGGATTCTTGCAAGATAGCAGAGTACTGTAAAGCTTGGATGTTGCGTCTTGTGAATGAAAACTTATTTTGGTAGAATTGTTGTGGGTTTTTTGTTGTTGTTATGCTTATTTTTGCCGTTAACTTTGCTATATTTTTCTTTGTTGATACCGTTCTTACTGGGGGGGGGTTTCTTGAAGTTAACATATTGTGACTAATTGAAGGGGGAGGAAGGGTGGTGGTTTATTTTCATCTATCAACTGCTGTTAATTGCATGTGTTTCTGAGTTACGTAGACTGTGGATACTAGATTTAGTCATTGTTTTAAATAGTCCTGGTAATGATGGTATTGTTGTCAGTCATCATGTAATGAATAGATTTACAGTCTGGAAGCTTTTAAACACTTTTTCCACAGGTGTGTGTGTGGGTGTCATTGTTATTGTACCTTGGTCCTTTTTTTTTTTTCATCCCTACCCCCATCTCCCTTTCTTTCTGTCTCTGTCTTTCTCTCTGTCTCTCTTTTACAAGGTGACAGCCTCGATATGACTTGTGTGGTTGGCAGGGCTATAAACAACATGATTGGATTGGATTGGTCTCTGTCTGTCTCTGTCTGTCTGTCTGTCTCTCTCTCTCTCTCTCTGTCTCTCTCTCTCTCTCTGTCTCTCTCTCTCTCTGTCTCTCTCTCTGTCTCTCTCTCTCTCTCTCTCTCTCTCTCTCTCTCTCTCTCTCTCTCTCTCTCTCTCTCTCTCATTTGTTTGTTTGTTTCTTTCTTTCATTTGTTTTTGTTTTTATAGTCCCTAATCCGGGCAAGGGCAGAATGAAAAAAAGTATGTGAATGTTTTACCTATAACCCTTGAAAAATAGTTATTATTGATTCATTCATTCTCTAACTTGCTCCTACAAAACTACATTTTTTATAGAAATTTTCTTGTCTAGAATTTGAAAGCTATGGTAGTTTCATCTTGATTTTTTATGTGTGTTGTTTCTCCTCCTTTTTCTCCTCCTTCTCTTTCTTCTTCTTCTCCTTCTTCTTCTTCTTCTTCTTCTTCTTCTTCTTCTTCTTCTTCTTCTTCTTCTTCTTCTTCTTTTTCTTCTTCTTCTTCTTCTTCTTCTTCTTCTTCTCCTCCTTCTCCTCCTCCTTCTCCTCTTCCTTCTTCTTCTCCTTCTCCTCCTTCTCCTTCTTCTTCTCCTCCTTCTTTATTGATCAGTTGAAAAGGTGACGGGTGACTTTGGTGTGTTGCACATGTTGCTTGACAATGCTGACCATTCTCGTAGCCCATGTGTCTGTTGGTTTTTTGCCGTTCATAGGCGCATGAAAAACTGCGGAAAGAACACGTGGAGTTTGAAACAGCTTTGAACGACATTCAGCAGCAGCTAGAGCACAGTAGACAGGTACGAACCATGCCCCCCCCCCCCCCCCCCCCCGAGGTGTAAGGAAAGGGGGCAAAGGTTATGCAGTGTCAAGGTCATATGGCCGACGTTTCTGTGTAACGACTGTGTGAGCACCAAGCTGTTCTGTTTGTTGTTTGTGTTGCATGCTAAATGGTTGCTGTTTTCTAACAATGTGGAGTAAGTTGTGTGTGTGTTTTTTTTGGTGTTTTTTTTTTTTAAGTGTTGTGTGCTTAAGATGTCTTTTTGTTCATTTCTTTAAAAGAGTGTTGAAGAATGGTTATATGTGTGGGGGGGGTATTTTAAGTAATTGTTTGCAAGAAAATGAAAAAGGGGATAACTATTGTGAAATAAGTGCGTTCTAGTTTTTTATGTAATGATTGAGTAAAGTAAACTTTGGACTGTTGCTGAAGTTTAGTTTTTCACTCTTTTTTTGTGTGTAGTTTTCAAAATTGCAATGTAAATTTGCAGGAGGAAAAAGATTTTGTGAAGCAAACGGTGCAAGTTTAACATCTTCATATTTCAGTTTTGATTTAGATCGGTTTTGGGTTTTTTTTTGTTTTTTATTGTTGTGTTTGGTTGTTTGGGTTTTTCCTTCATTTTTCTCTTTTGTTGTCCTTTTATTCTTTTCTTTTTCTTCTTTCTTTCCATCTCTCTTTCCTTTTTAAAATAGTTAGGTTATGTAGGTTTCTGAAAGCTCTCGCATTCACTGTCAGAGGATGTGTGTGTGTGTGTGTGTGTGTGTGTGTGTGTGTGTGGTGTGTGTGTGTGTGTGTGTGTGTGGTTGTGTGTGTGTGTGTGTGGTTGTGTGTGTGTGTGTGTGTGTGTGTGTGTGTGTGTGTGTGTGTGTGTGTGTGGTTGTGTGTGTGTGTGGGGGGGGGGGGGGGGGGGGTTGTGTGTGTGTGTGTGGTTGTGTGTGTGTGTGTGTGTGTGTGTATGATGTAGAATGTATGTGTGGGCGTGTGTGGGGGGGATATTCTTGATATGATAATACCCTAGTGTCAGACAGACCTGTCAGCTGCAGAGACTGGCAGTGTTGATGATTTGAACAAGAGTGGCAGAAAAATGACAGCAAAGTGATGCTGACTGACTGCATGGGCGCAGTCTTTCCCTTGAGTCCAAGGCAAACGCTGCTCAGAGGAAGACCCAGTAAAAGGCAAAAAAAAAAATTGCTGATTGATGGGACTGGAATATAACATGTCCTCCCAGCCAGGTGGGATGGCTCAGTGGTCGTAGCATTCACTTTCCCCAAAGCTAAGGTTTAGCAGCATTGAGCATGGTTGGGTGACAGTGCATGCCTTGGGTTCTGATCAGTACAGTCCCCCAGTTCACCCAGCTGTAAATGGGTACCTGCCCTCTTCAGGGTCAGGGAAGGTAAAGCAGCGAGGGAGAGGAGATGGGCGCCGCCCTCAATATGCTTGCCCCTAGAAGAAGCTGAGGTCTCTGACATCTCCACACACACACACACACACACACACACACACACACACACACACACACACACACACACACACACACACACACACACACACACACACACACCATCCGCATCATTTATGGAAACACCTTTACCTTTAGTCAGGTGTCAAACTGCGCTTAACGACTGTTGCCGAAGCAGCTGGTTGGTTTGCTTGACTTACTTAATGCTTTCTTCCTGTTGAGTTTTTTGAAGCTACGCTTTTGCAAATAATACACGAAGATACCTCACTAGATAAAACACACACAAAAAACCCTACGCACACAAAAATGAATGCATGGTGAAACGAAGAAGACGACTGACGGTGTGTGCCTCCTCCCTGTCACCCTCAGGAACTGCAGCGCGTTGAGCAACGCTCAGCGGAGCAGGTTTCAGAGCTTCAGGCGCTGGCCGAGCAGCAGTTCCAGAAAGCCAATGCGCTCAGAGAGGAGTTAGATAGATATAAAGAAGAGCTCATTGAAACCAAGAAGCAGGTTAGATCGGCTTTTGGTCTACTTTATTTCTTCCTCTTTTTTTGCTGCTTTTTTTTTTTTTTAATGTTAAACCACCTGCCTGCTTGTGTGTAACTTCACGCTGGGTTTGAAAATGCTTGGATGTTGCGTTTTTTTTGGGGGGGTGAAGCTTTTTTTTTTTTTTTTTTTTCTTCTGCGAGAATGTCTCGCTGTAGTTGACTGGTTTGGGGAACGAGTGTTTTATGTGGCTGTCACTTTCTTTTGCACTAACAAGGATATTTTTCTGGGGTTAGTTTGGTCGGGTGTGGTTATGGGACACCTTTACTTTTTACCTTACCTTGGTTTGGGTGTCTGTTCGGTTTTCCTTTTTGATTATTCGTTCACCTGTTTGATCTGATTTTACATTCCGTTCTGTTAATTTGGTGCCTTCTTAAAGTATTCATTCATTGATTCATTCATTTAATCAAGTATTCATTCTATTCAGTTGATGTATTCTGTCATTTATGTTTGCGTGATGCTTTGTTGGGTCACGTTCATCCTTATTTTGTTGTATCTCTTAATCCATAGAGAGGAAAGTCCACAGAGGGATTTTTGTGTTAACCTCTCATGAGGCCACTAGCCAAAAGAGGTCCTGCACTGCTGCAAAGTACACATGCACTGTATCAGCCAAGTCCATACTAACAATAATAACAGCATAGTCTTAAAGTCAGACTGAGTGACACAACTAACCTGGAGCAGTGTGGTAAAAAAAAATGAAATGTCAATCTTGCCCCTGAGCCTGTAGTTTACTTAGCTCTTTTTTTTAAAAATTTTATTTCAAGAAAAATGGAATTTGAATAGGAGCCAGCCAACACATAAAAAGACAATTTTTTTTTGAAGCGGAAAAAAATCTCCCTCTGAATTGAACCTACAACTTGAACCTACAACCCTTCAGCCCAGAGTCCACTGGGCCAAGACGATTCATTCACGTTTAAATTATCAGTTCAATCTGTTTCATTATTTATTTATTTATTTATTTATTCTTTTATATCAAGGATAACAGAATAAGCACTCATGTGCTTTTTTTTATCCGGTCCCCGTGTGTATGCAGTTTTGTAAATATTGTCATCTGTTCCCACCGGCACACGATGGCCTACTCTTACGAAAAGCGGAACAGGATTTAACGTGTGCGCAAGATGTTCTGCGTGCGTTCGCACACGGGGCCTCGGTTTAAAGTCTCATCCGAAGGACTTTTGGGGAGAGTGGAGTCAGCACTGATGTTAACTCCAGGAAGAAAATTTCCTCAACCGGACTCGAACCCGGGTCTTCAAATTGCCAGCGCAATGTTCTGACCACTAGGCTATCCGTAAGTATCATTATACTTACCCAGTTATTTAACAGTGATGTTGATATGGTTTTATTTACTCACTTTACTGTTTTGCATTTGTCTATGTTAACTACTTATTGGTTAATAGCAGTATATATGTAACGGGTGTTTAAATCTTTGGATTGTGCTTTGTGGCCTATGGGTTTTTTTTGTTTTTTGTTTTTTTAACTTACCTATTTATTTACTCCTCTTTTTTTTACTTGTTTCCTCCTCTCCACAGAAAAAGATTATCGTGTGAAAGGAAACTCTGTCCCTGTAGAAACATAAAACAGCTGTTCTCTTTAATACTTTTTTGCTTGTACATTTATTTGTTTGTTACTTATTCATTTATCTTTTTGTGACGTTCCACCACATTATGAGTCGCAATGCACTGGAGGTAAATTTTTATTTGTTAACATATTATTGATTTGCAATAAAAAGGCTGTTCAATACAAAAAATGTGATTGAAAATCAGACAATTCTATGAGAAGTCATTACAAATTGAAATGATAGACCGTGGGAAGTAACATCGTAATAAGTGGTCAGAATGAGGACTTAGGGGGAGGATAAACGCAATTTTAAAGCAAAAGGAAGCAAAATTACACTTTGATACTTCAGTACAAGGTAGAGGAATGGCTACAGTTTTGTAATCAATCAAAATCTCAAAATTGGGAAATTGACCCCCCCACCTGCCTAAAATGGCTCTCAGCAGGAAAATTGATCAGGTGCAAAGTGACTCATTTCAAGGTGGAGGGTCACATTTATTGATGAACGTTGTTACTGTGATTGTTTATTCATTTGCTCTGATAATACCCTTTGAGTAAAGGTGCTTTTGCTTCCTTCTTCATTTTCACCCACCTGTCAAACCTCAGTGAGGTTTTTTCATTATTGTAATTATCATTATCATCTGATGCATTATGATATATTGTATCGTATTAGGGCAACCGCATTGTGCTTCGAGGATGATCATTATTGTGAGCATGCTTTTTTTTAGATGTTGTCATCCATTCCCACCAGCTTGCAGTGGTCTACTCTTTTGAAATGTGGAACAGGTTTTAACGTGTGAGCAAGATGGTGACAGCCCCGATATGGCCTGTGTGGTTGGTGGAGCTTAAAGCAACATCACAGGATTGGATTGTTGTGAGCAAGATGTTTTGCATACATTTGGACTTGGTTTATAGTCTCATCCAAAGGACTTTTTTTTGGGGGGGGGGGGGGGGCAGTGGAGTCAGCGTTGATGTTTACTCCAGGGGGGACATTGTATCTTTAACACTATCCCTACGCTAAGGAAGAGAACCCCCTCTTTCCCTGTATGCATGCACTGTGCGTATTTGTACGCTTCTGTAACCGAGTATTGCGTGATAACAGAGGGAAAGGGTTAATAGTTGGTTACACTACACCAGGTTATCCATAGGGGAACGGTTAGAAATATCTTTGCTTTCACTTGTTGCACTGCTGATAGTTTGGGAATTGGGTTGGTTTGAAATTTTTTTTTTTTTTTTTTTTTTTTTTTTTGTAGCTGCTTTGCCTAGATGCTTATGTCAGGAGAGAGTGCACCCGCTTGTTGTAGATGTGCATAAGTGTTCCATCTCCTTCCTCGTTAGCTTTTACTTGCACCCTTTATGCATGCGGATGTTTTGTTTTTGATATTTGTTTGTACTGGCACGGTCTGTCTGTCTTCATGTCTGTGGCCATTGTCATTGACTGGTTGATGTCATTTGTCTTAGATAATCAGTGACTTCATGGAGAGAGAGGTTTGAAGCCTAGAAAGCATTGGTTTGTAGATTCTCAGCTAGTTTTAATTAAGATTCTGTCAGTACTGAGCTTATTGCTTGTGATTTTTTTCCCCCTTGTTTTTTGTTATTTTTGAGAGGAAGAGAAGAAACGGGAGAGAGAGAGAAGAGAGAGAGGAGAGAGAGAGAGAGAGAGAGAGAGAGAGAGAGAGAGAGAGAGGAGAGAGAGAGAGAAAGAGAGAGAGAGAGAGGGGAGAGAGGAGAAAGAGAGAGAGAGAGAGAGGGGGAGAGAGAGAGAAAGAGAGGGAGAGAGAGAGAGAGAAAGAGAGAGAGGAGAGAGGGAAAGGAAGAGAGAGAAAAGAGAGAGAGAGAGAAAAGAGAGAGAAAGAGAAAGAGAGAGAGAGAGACAGAAAGAGAGAGAGACAGAGAGAGAGAGAGAGAGATTAAGTGGGTTGTCACACTATCAAGATGTTCCTGTTTCAGAGGAATTACTTCACATACTTCCATAGCACATACCTCACTGTAGGGTAGTGTCTTCAGTAACTGTTACTGTTCATGACAAACTGTATTGTCTGTGGTTTTTGTGTGAAATGGGGTGATGTATCACCGGTGAACATAATAGTGATATTTTCAACTGTGAGTGTGTGTATATCGCTTGTGAACATACATAGCTATATTATCAACTATCATGTGAATTTGTTTCATTGCTTGTGTGAGGAAGCGTGTGACGACAAAACACAGAATCCATGTACTAACCAACTAACTAAACCTACGGTCTCTGATCGCATCCATTGGTTGGGGGGAACGTTTTCTTGCAGCTGATGACAGACGATTTACTGAAAATGAGGCTTGATGCATTAGACGTGGCCGTCACTGTAAATAACCCTGACTTGCTGCAGTGTGACTCCATATTGGAAACGGCGTTTATCGCTGATTCGACTGTGAGTTTGACGCCCGACAGTGGTAACGTCTCGCAGGGGTTTTTTTGGGTGTACCTCAAGGCATGGTGCTGATCCACTGTGTGTATATATATATAAACTTGTATATATAGTCTATAATCCTTTCTTCACTTGTCGAGGTTTGGTGTGTATTCTACTTAACATCCATGGTGTTACTTCCTCTTCCCTTGCCCAAACTTGTATACAGACAAAATATTTGAATTCTGTTTAGTTGTGTATGTGTGTGTGTATATATATATATATATATAGAGAGAGAGAGAGAGAGAGAGAGAGAGAGAGAGAGAGAGAGAGAGACACACACACACACACACACACACACACACACACACACACACACACACACACACACACACACACACACACTTCCTTTATTTATTTAAAAAGTGTAACCTTGCACACATACAACAGGTATTTTGCACCAGTGACAATATTGTTTTGAAGAGTGTAACCATCTTCAGACAAAAATGTGTATTTTGCTGATCATTTTCAGTTACACAGAGTGCACTGTTGAAGATTGTTGAGCTTTCTAGCCATGATATTCTGTGAATCAAGGTAGATTGATGGTGTTGATTTCATACCTAAAGGATGTATGATGTGTTGTACTTTTAAAAAAAAAATCTTTTATATCGAGGATAATGGGATAAGCACTCATGTGCTTTTTTACATCCAGTCCCCATGTGTATGCAGTTTTTTGTAAATCTTGTCATCTGTTCCCACGTCACACGATGGCCTACTCTTACAAAAAGCAGAACAGGATTTAATGTGCGCGCAAGATGTTCTGGTAATGTATGTTGTCAGTCTCAGATTTCATTTCATGTGAAGTCTGTGCAATGCCAAAACACACATCTGTTCTGCATGTTGTTAAGGGAAAAAATATAACTTTGTTGCGGTTTCTTCGTAAATATTCTCAGAGCATATAAACTCATAACTGTTTGACTTGTATTCAATTCGCACTTTCAGTTTAACATGTATAGGTTGATAGATAGTTACAAACATACCAAGCCAACTCTTCCTAAATGAGTTGATATTTATCTGTCTATTTATTCATTAACAGCATTGCCTACCTATTCTGTTCTGTAACAATGTGCTGTACCACATAACTTTTTAAAATTTACCTGACAGGTTTTTGGATCAATAAGGATTGCATTGATATTTTGATCATATGACTCACACACTTGCACACACATATCCGATTGTTCCTCATCTATTCTCTAGTTTTTCCCCCTCCCCACCCTTTAGTCATACAAGACAAATTTTAGTGAAGAAATAGCGCTGGAGGAAAAACAAGTGCAGGTAAACATTTACAACTTCTCCATCATTTTGAAAATGATTTATCAAAGTTTCAATTGAAAAAAAACACAAAAGCAACTCTAGAAAATGAGATCTTTCAGTGGCTGCATTTTAGGCATTTTTTAGTAGGAACCATACCTTTGGCCTGACCTGACTCGAGTTTCGGCTCCTGGATGAGCCTTCATCAGAGGTCCCGGTGGTGATTGAAGCTCCACCTGCTGTGGTACCTTACAGCAAGACACTTTCATGATTAAAAAGTGTGAATCGCATTCACAAGAATATTTGCAATTGCTAAACCTAAACTGCCATGAAAAGATGATTATAAAAAGAGAAAGAAAATATGCTTTAAATGTATGTTCCTTGTAAAAAAAAAAATTTTAAGAAAAGAAAGAAAGAAAACAAATACAAGTCACAGAAAATTTATAGGAATTTGAGTAATCTTGAAAACCTTATGTGTAGTCCCAGAGCACAAATTCTTTGTGTTGTGATTTTTTACTTTTTCTCTCCTAAAAAAAAACCCCAACCCAATGTATATTTTTTCACTGGCACACATACTCTCACTCTTTGAAAAAAATATATGTATGGCACATGTCCTTTTTTTTCTTTTTTTTTCTTCTTTTTTTTTTTACCTGATATTGCCCTGTTTGACTCCAAAATATTCATTGATGAATACTGTGTGTACAGGTTTGGTTGTGTGTTTGATATGAAATTTCTGGTCATGGTTTTTTTAATTCTTGGAGATGTGCATCAGTCTGTGAATTCTGCAAGGTGTTTGGTCATGGTTGCAAACATTGGATGATTCTTGGTGTTTGTGAATCCAACATAATCTGTGTTTATACTTCATTCATATATGATTGTTGTTCAGTAATTAAGGTTGTTGATAATATCTTTTTTTTCCTGCCAAAGCGGTGATGGTCATGTACATAATCATTTTAAAAAAAACAACAACAAAAACTCATGCCATTGTTGTTGTTTTTCTAGTCAGCTTATTCAGTTATTTCTAACATAAATGCTTAAGCTTTTTTTTTTTTTTTTTTTACTGTCTGTGAAAATTAACTAAACTAACATTGTAATTTTGCATGGTTTTTTTTTTTGCTACATGCTGTTGTGAGCTGGTTGATTTTGTGTGTGTGTGTGTGCTTGTTGCTTTGCTTCTTTGGAACCAGTTTTGCTTTGTTTGTCTGTCATTTTACTCTATGTCCTATAATTAATATGTGAAATAATTAATCCTTCACCATTTTACAGTGTCTATGGCTTACTCACACGGTGATACTCTTTCCTTTAGTAATTTAAGTATTTGATATTTTAAGTCTTTAATAATTTCAGTCTTTTGGTTGATGTTTTCATGACTAGTGCTAACTACCTGCTGTATGCAGCAGACCTTATTGGCTTTTTTTCTCTTCTTTTTTTTTTTGTTCCTCAGCTAGAGCTTCTAGGTTCACCAATGGTAAGATTCTGTGTATATGACTCTTTGTCCACCATAAAGGTAGCTGCATCCCGACTTTGGAGATTGTTGCTGGGTGTATTTGTGTTTATGTAACCCACCTAATGAATGTTGACATGAATCATGAGATCTTTAATGTGCATATTTGATCTTCTGCACGTGTATATACACACAGAAGGGATTAAGGCACTGGCAGGTCTGCACTTGAAGTGTGAGGTGGGAGATAGAAAAAATGCCCACCCTTCATTCACCAGACGCTACAGAGATTCGAACCCAGGACTTCATGGATCAGTGGGATTGAAGTCAAACAGTCTTAACCACTCGGCTATAGCCATAGGGTCTGTCTAATGACATTATAAGGATTTGAGAATTTTACCATCATAGATTTTACCACAGTTTTAAAGTACAACAAAAGTGCATGTGTATTTTGAACATAGATTAAACCTTACATATATATTTCTTCCAGTGGGTGTAATAGATAAAACACTGTCCAATAGAGTCATGCTATTGTTATCAGCTGTTGGCTTCATCTGAGAGGGGTTTTTTCAGCTAACTTAAATGAAGGTAGAGAATATTCTGTCTTTTTTTTAAGCTATAAACACTCCCTCCCCCCCCCCCCTCCCGCCCCTATTATTCGGCTCGAGTTCTGAGATTCACCAATGGTGAGGTATTGCGCATGCAACCATTTTTACCCACCATCAAGGTAGCCGCAGTCCAACTTCAGGGATGGTGTCTTAACACCACACCTGTGCGCATATGATTTTTTTTTCTATAAATTGTAATTCATTCCTACTGGCATGAAAATAGTCTACTCTTCCAAAAGGTGGGACAGGTTTTAACATGTGTTCAAGATGTTCTGCTGGCTTTTGCACACAGGGCCTCAGTTTATAGTCTCATCCAAAGGACTTACACGGGGGAGTGGAGTCGGTACTGATGTTAACTCTAGGGGGGAAATCCCCTTCAACGGGTGTGTGTGACATTAGTGGCTCGATCCATGGCTGTCAGATCATGAGCACAATACTCTATCCACTCAAGTAATATTTGTCAGACATAAAATTGAAAACCAACTAGGCTTTCCCAACCCCTCCCATATTAATGACAACTGTGATATGGCTTTTAAGTTTGGTAAGGCAATAACCAACATGAAATTTCTTCTTCTTTGAAAGCTCAGAGAGCAACTACTGTTGTCTGTATTATGAGTGAAAGTGTGTCGCGCTGCCGTTAAGCGCCTGACAAGTCAGGCCCAGCGCAACCAATATCGGCATAAGAGAAAATTGTAATCTCATAAGTCTTTACGGAAAGCAAAAGTCAGGAGACTGGACCAAGAAGGCAGAAAATAGACAAGAAATGAGGTGACAGGAAGTAAAGGAACAAAGCAGAAACAAAGAGAGTGAATAAAAAAAAAAGAAGGAAATTTGTTGAACAGAATTTTCAGAAGGTGGGGGGGATGCTATTTATATACTGACAGGCCCCCAGCATTCCCACCCTGGGGAACCAACATGAAATGATCTTGACATTTATTTCATTTTTATTTATTTATCCATTCTTTTATATCGAGGATAATGGAATAATCGCTCATGTGCTTTTTTTTTGACATCCAGTCCCCATGTGTATACATTTTGTAAATTTTGTCGTCTGTTCCCACCAGCACACAATGACCTACTCTTACGAAAAGCGGAACAGATCGCACACGGAGTCTCATCCAAAAGACTTTTGGGGAGAGTGGAGTCAGCACTGATTTTAACTCCAGAGGCAAAAGAACAAAGCAGAAACAGAGTGATTTTTAAGAAAATGAAAAAAAAAAAAGGAAATTTCTTGAACAGAATTTCCAAAAAGGTGGGGGGGGGGGGGGGGTGCTTTTTATACACTGACAGGCCCCCAGCATCCCTCAAGGGGAATCAACATGAAATGAGTCTTGATAGGGGGGGGGGGGGAGTCTTGATAGGGGGGGGGGGGTCTTGATAGGGGGGGGGGAGTCTTGATAGGGGGGGGGGGGGGGGGGGGGGAGTCTTGATAGGGGGGGAAAAAAAGACTTGATAGGGGGGGGAAAAGTCTTGATAGGGGGGGGGGGAGTCTTGATAGGGGGGGGGAAAGTCTTGATAGGGGGGGGGGAGTCTTGATAGGGGGGGGGAGTCTTGATAGGGGGGGGGAAAGTCTTGATAGGGGGGGGGGGAGTCTTGATAGGGGGGGGGAAAAGACTTGATAGGGGGGGGGAAAGTCTTGATAGGGGGGGGGGAGTCTTGATAGGGGGGGAAAAAGACTTGATAGGGGGGGAAAAAGTCTTGATAGGGGGGGGAAAGTCTTGATAGGGGGGGGAAGTCTTGATAGGGGGGGGGGGAAGTCTTGATAGGGGGGGGGGGGAAGTCTTGATAGGGGGGGGGGGGGTCTTGATAGGGGGGGGGGGGGGTGGCTTGATAGGGGGGGGGGGGGAAGTCTTGATAGGGGGGGGGGGAAAGACTTGATAGG
>CM060345.1:8515567-8520567 GCA_030674155.1 Stramonita haemastoma | reverse complement strand
TGAACGGATGGGCAGCCCCATACTCCCGGAGAGAGACTGCTGTAAGTGTGTTGAGAGTGTCTTATTATTGATGATGATGATGATAATCGTAATATGTGGATTTCTTATTGCGCTGAATTGTGAACATCTTGCACATATATTAAAACCTGTTGCATCTTTCTAAAAAAAAAAAAAAAAAAGCCTTGCATGGTATTAGCAACGGATGACAATTTCTTTAAAATGCATGGCCGCTACTGTTGCCTGTAGACATCATGCCTGAAGTCAAAATGCAGCTACCTTAATGGTGAGCAAATACGGTCACATATGCAAAATTTTACCATTGGTGAACCTTGGAGCTCTAACGAGGAACAGGGAAAAAACCATTGATATGATTGTACACTCCAGTAGATGAAAGATTGATGTGATTGTACACTCCAGTAGATGAAAGATTGATGTGATTGTGCTCTCCAGTAGATGAAAGATTGATGTGATTGTACACTCCAGTAGATGAAAGATTGATGTGATTGTGTTCTAGAGTAGATAAAAGATTGGTATTATTGTGTTCTCCAGTAGATGAAAGATTGATATGATTGTACACTCCAGTAGATGAAAGATTGATGTGATTGTGCTCTAGAGTAGATGAAAGATTGATATGATTGTGCTCTCCAGTAGATGAAAGATTGATATGATTGTGCTCTCCAGTAGATGAAAGATTGATGTGATTGTACACTCCAGTAGATGAAAGATTGATATGATTGTGCTCTCCAGTAGATGAAAGATTGATATGATTGTGCTCTCCAGTAGATGAAAGATTGATGTGATTGTACACTCCAGTAGATGAAAGATTGATGTGATTGTACACTCCAGTAGATGAAAGATTGATATGATTGTGCTCTCCAGTAGATGAAAGATTGATGTGTTGTGTGTTTGCAGATTTGTGAAACAGAATGTTTTAGTGTTGATATTTTGTGTGTTATGTGTTTGTGTGTTATGTGTTTGCAGATATGTGAAACAGAATGTTTTAGTGTTGATATTTTGTGTGTTATGTGTTTGTGTATTATGTGTTTGCAGATATGTGAAACAGGATGGTTGGTGTTGATATTTTGTGTCTTTGCTGATTTGTGAAAAAGGATGTCTTGTTGTTGATATTTTGTGTGTTATGTTTTTGCAGATATGTGAAACAGGATGTCTTGTTGATATTTTATGTGTTATGTCTTTGCAGATTTGTGAAACGGGATGTTTTGGTGTTGATATTTTGTGTCTTTGCAGATTTGTAAAAAAGGATGTCTTGTTGTTGATATTTTGTGTGTGTTATGTTTTTTGCAGATATGTGAAACAGGATGTCTTGGTGTTGATATTTTGTGTGTTATGTTTTTTGCAGATATGTGAAACAGGATGTCTTGGTGTTGATATTTTGTGTGTTATGTTTTTTGCAGATATGTGAAACAGGATGTCTTGGTGTTGATATTTTGTGTGATGTGTTTGCAGATTTGTGAAACAGGATGTCTTGTTGTTGATATTTTGTGTGTTATGTTTTTGCAGATATGTGAAACAGGATGTCTTGTTGATATTTTGTGTGTTATGTGTTTGCAGATTTGTGAAACAGGGTGTCTTGGTGTCAGAGGAAATACAGCCAAAGAGATTTCAGCAACAGTATTTGGTAGCCAGCTGAGGACTAAAGAAAAGACAACGACATCTTGACATTCATCGACTCATCCTCAAATGCCTTGAAGAAAATCACAAGAGAAAAATTAAAACAGATATTGGTAGTTTCAATGTTTAACAATTAACAAGAACCAGACATTCTTAGTTTTAGATTACTTGTGATGATTATATCCGTCCATTCTATTTGTATTTACACTTACAATACTTTTCATATCAGTTAGATTTTTTTTTTTTTTAACTGTTACAAATATATGGTTTGTTCACCTTATCTCCGGATATAGATGTCTCAATTTTTGTAGTGAAATGTATGACCGATTTGGACAACAGTTGCATGGATATTGGTGTGTTAAACTTTCCCATATACATTGTATAGACAATTTGGGATCAAGTTGGGGGTTCATTGGTTAAAATATGTTTAAGATGCAATGTTCCTCTTTGAGGCAGCCGTATTCATCTTCAAAATTGAGGACGTATCATTTTCGCATTGTTGTCATTTTTTTTGCTTACAAAACTTGGAGAAAAAAAAACTTGGAAAATGATAAAACAGTGGTAAATACAATTTTTTTTAAAAAGTCAATGGAACTTGAAAAATAGGCAACATTTTTTGTAAGTAAAAGAATTGGGCTTCAAACTGCTACATGAGTTTTAGATTTTTTCTCAGTGTGTAAATACTGTAAGACTCTTTCCTGTGATAACACATGTGAGTACAGTTCTTTACTGAACATGAAGAAAAGAGAATGGAGACCCTTGGTTGCTGAAATGACAGAGTTATTCCGTCATCTTTGCACAAGTATGTCACGACAGCAGTTTTGTTTCAAGAACAAGCGCAGGTCACTGTGAAGGCATATACCTGCCAAATTTATCAGGTAAAAAACAGACTCTGTTTTGATCAAAGTTTACGTGGAAAGACTTTCAGTTTCTTTCATCCCGTCCAACTATCGTTTAATTTGTGTGTCTCGTTAAACTAGATGCTGTAAAACGATACCAAATCTGTGATATTTTTTACCTTTCAATACTGATCATTCATTCCAAAGATTAAAACGTATTTATTCTCGTATATACTTATAGAGATTTTTGTTGGCCATAGTAACGTGAGAAATTTTCTTCAGTTTTTGTGATACTACAGTCCGTATTTTGTGTGTTTATTTTAAAACATCTGTTGATAGTTCTATTTAAGAATGGTTGTTATATCAGAGAGATTTCAGTTGAACGGTTAATTTCTGTATTTTTTCCCAAAACAGGAATGAAGATGTTTCAGGTGATGATGGATTGATTTGATTTATTCTTTTATATGGAGGATAATGGATGATGATGTTTTGGGTCAGTAACAATAACAGAAGAGCAGGAGTTGGGGGAGTATGTTGAGAGTTTAGGTTCCATTTTTTTTATGTTAGTTGTGAATTCTAACCACAGTTACATTCCTTTGACGACATCTCTGGTACGATAGAGTTCGATATGAATGAAAAGAATGCACCGTTGACGTGTGACTGTAATGAAAATGTGTGTTCTCTCGTGAAATGGTAAGTAGTTTGGTTTTTGTGTTCATGACTGCATTTTTCTGGTGTTTGTTTTTAGTTGTTAAGCTTTCACGTGTGACTTAGCTGTGATGTTTAATCATCGCATCACTTTTTCTGCCTCGTTCTTCCGTCCGGACTAAAATGCCAAAATTCTCGTTATGAATTAAGTGACACTCCTTTTCTCTTTGGTGATTGAATGATGTTTGTTCATGTTTCTTTATGTTTTTGTATTTTATATTCTATTTCAATTTTCCAACATTTTTGTATTTTATATTCTATTTCAATTTTCCAACATAACTTAAAAATCGTTTTGATTGAATGTTGTGATTTTATGATATAGAAAATTTTTGTATACTTATACCCTTGTTTTCTCTGTACCACCTTCTGTCTCTTTTTTTCTGTTGGTTAATTGTCCTTTTTTTTCTTTTTTTTTAATCCATAGGGGCAGATTTTGAATGAAGGATTGATTAAATTGTAGAATAAAGCAGTGACTGGTCTCATTCTGTAGATTAGATTCTAGCATAGTATTTCTTAGTATGTATGTTTGTTCGTATGTAAGTGTATACATTAATGTTGTAAATTTGTTTTACAAATACACTTTGTTTAAAAATTGAAAAAAACAGTGATTATTGGAATTTGTTAAACATTTGTGCGGTAATTTTTCAAAGTCTAGATAAGTAATCAAAGCAATAGTTTGCTCTGTTCTTGACAGATCTGTTCTGAAATCCTTCTTTTTTTTCTTTTTATTTTATTCTGAGGATAATAGAATAAGAACTCATGTGCTTTTTTACATCCAGTCCCTGTGTGTGTGCAGTTCTGTAAATTTTATCATCCGTTCCAAGCGGCACATAATGGCCCACTCTTCCGAAAAGCGGAACAGGTTTTAACATGTGCACGAGATGTCATGCGTGCGTTCACGCACAGGACCTTGGTTTATAATCTCATCTGAAGGACTTTGGGTGGAGCAGAGTCGGCACTGATGTAACTCTAGGGAAAAAAAGCCCCCTTGAACGGGATTTGAACCCATATCAACAGATCACTAGCACAATGCTCTAACCACCAGGCTATCCTGTCCTGTCAAAGTGTTAATCCGTTTTCCCCAACTCTAAAGCCAGCTAAAGGAATCAGCCTGAATTACAGTGTGGAACTCTCCTAAGTGTTCCTTTTCAGTTTTATCAGGAAGTTTAACTGCATGCAGAATGTTCCATACAGGCTGCTCCACCTATCAAGAAATTCAGTTGGAATTTTGAAAGCAAAACAACCACAAATACAGGCTTCTGTGAAACAAAAAAAATTACTATAAATATTCTAAGTACACAAAAAAATTCTGCACAACTGAACCATAACACTTTGTGCTGACAAACCACTGGGTACTTATACTATTAACTTGTTTGGAGTCTTCCACAACTGTGCCCTGTTGCTTTGCTTCAGTGCATTGTTTTAGCCTTGGAAAAATATTAAAAGATTGGCAAACATACTAAACATTGATAAAACCATTTATTAAAAGATTGGCAAACATGCTAAACATTGATAAAACCATTTTGTTCACTTAAAAATATTGTCCACTTTTTTTTCAGTGTATTATTTTAGCCTTAAAAAGATTTAAAGATTGGCAAGCATAACAAATATTGATAAAATCATTTTGTGTACTTAAAATATTTACAGCAATTTTTTGTTCACAGAAGTCTGTATTTTTGTTGTTGTTTTCAAATTAACGTAGTGAATGCTAAAAAGCTGAACTGTGTTGACACATTTACAGGCTTATGGTAAAAAGGTGTATAAGTATCCATGAGCTAATCACAAAAAAGAAAGAATGATTTCAAACACAGCAAAGTGTAC
>CM060345.1:8488454-8505954 GCA_030674155.1 Stramonita haemastoma | reverse complement strand
TGTTGTTTGTGTTTGCAGGCAGTCTTCATACTGGTGATGCTAATGATTATAGAGTGTGAAATGTGTTGTTTGTGTTTGCAGGCAGTCTTCATACTGGTGATGCTAATGATTATAGAGTGTAAAAATAATGTGTTGTTTGTGTTTGCAGGCAGTCTTCATACTGGTGATGCTAATGATTATAGAGTGTAAAATGTGTTGATTGTGTTTGCAGGCAGTCTTCATACTGGTGATGCTAATGATTATAGAGTGTAAAATGCGTTGATTGTGTTTGCAGGCAGTCTTCATACTGGTGATGCTAATGATTATAGAGTGCAAAATGTGTTGTTTGTGTTTGCAGGCTGTCTTCATACTGGTGATGCTAGGCTGGTTTTTCGTCCCTGTTTACGTGTCCTCAGGGTATGTATGTGCCTGCCCTCCGCCTTTCCTTATACTTCAGTAAGGGGTGTGTGTGTGTGGGGGGACGGATAGCCTAGTGGTCAGAACATTGCGCTGGCAATTTGACGACCTGGGTTCGAGTCCCGTCGAGGAGATTTTTCTCCTGGAGTTAACATCAGTGCTGACTCCACTCTTCCCTAAAGTCCTTCGGATGAGACTTTAAACCGCGGCCCCGTGTGCAAACGCACGCAGAACATATTGCACACACGTTAAATCCTGTTCCGCTGTTCGTAAGAGTAGGCCACTGTGTGCTGGTGGGAACAGATGACAATATTGACACATCTGCATACACACGGGGACTGGATGAAAAAAAGCATATGAGTGCTTATTCCATTATCCTCGATATTTCGTGTTATTTCACGTGCGATGAATGTATTGCACACAGGACCTCGCTTTATCGTCTCATCTAAAATACTAGCGCCCAGACCACCACTGACGGTCTAGTGGGGGGGGGGGGGGGGGGGGGAGTTCGAGTTGAAGCGGGGATCAAGCCCTCGACTTCTCACTTTCTAGGTAAGCATGTGGCCTCAGGACCACTGAGCCATTTGTCAATGTTGACTGAGTACTGCAGGTCACCTAACGCGTGTAGAGCACGCTCTCTCTCTCGGGCGCGCACACACACACACGCACGCACGCACGCACACACACGCATGCACGCACACACACACACGCATGCACGCACGCACGCACACACACACACACACACACACACACACACACACACACACACACACACACACACACACACACACACACCACACACACACAGAGGGAGGGGGAGTCTGAGACAGCGGTGGGTGAAGAAGGGCCTAAAAATAGTGAAAACTTGACCTATTCTTGGTCCCTATGAAAGTCTTCTAACAATCCTAAAGGAGCGCAAACTTAAATGGTAGAGGCCTGTCACAATACAAAAGGACTTGCAAAAACAATACTGCAAGGCACTGTCCAAGGAGGAAGAAAAAGAGGCAGACCAAGGAAGAGATGGGAGGACAACATCAGCGAATGGACAGGCCTAGAACTCAACAAAACCCTGAGAAAGGCAGAACAGAGAGAGGAATTTAGGAAACTGGTTGTCAAGTCTTCAGGGATGCCTCCACGGTCACCAGACTAAGGGAGATAGATAGATAGATAGATAGATAGATAGATAGATAGATAGATAGATAGATAGATAGATAGATAGATAGTTAGGTAATAATAATGGGACTTATATAGCACTGAATCTTCTGCCTTTCTCAAAACTTTCCTTGGATGGATGGATGGATTCTTGGTCTGATACTGTCTCCTATATAATTCCGTGTTCTGCAGGCCTACACGATGCCACAGTATCTGAAGAAGCGATACGGAGGACGGCGTTTGCAGATCTACCTCTCCTGCCTCGCCATTTTCCTTCTGATCATTCAGAAAATCTCTGTGAGTCTGTCTGCCTGTCTGTCTGTCTGTCTGTCTGTCTGTCTGTCTGTCTGTCTGTCTGTCTGTCTGTCTGTCTGTCTGTCTCTCTCTCTCTCCTCTCTCTCTCTCTCTCTCTCTCCTCTCTCTCTCTCTCTCTCTCTCTCTCTCTCTCTCTCTCTCTGCCCACCAGCTATGTGTGTTTGTTGTTTGTTTGTCTGTTTGTCCGTCGTGTTCGACGATGACCTCCAAAACAGCAGAGGATGCAGCAGCTGTTTCGGAAACTGGGCAGAAATTTGATTATAGTGGAGATTTCTTGCCCACAGTGCATCCCCACTCTCTCGGCCAAGTGGGCTTAAGGACAGTTAGTGTTGGAGATGTTCTCCAAAGGCCAACTAGCACACAGTGCCGCAGCACATAAGGACTGTGCAAGTCAAGCCTCCTAGTCAGAGAGTCATAGTCGATCACTAAAGACTAAGCTGTAAAGTAAAATTCCATGGGTGAGAAAGCCACTGATCATACAGCCTCTTACTTTGTTGTTGCCCCCAGCATTAATGGTTTATTCAAGAATGTATATATCTAATAATGTGTGTGTGTGCGTGCGTGCGTGCGTGCGTGCGTGTGTGTGTGTGTGTGTGTGTGTGTGCGTGCGTGCGTGCGTGCGTGGGGTGTGTGTGTGTGTGTGTGTGTGTGTGTGTGTGTGTGTGTGTGTGTGTGTGTGTGTGTGTGTGTGAGTAAGTGACACAGATATACAGACAGACAGACAGACAGACTTTTCTTCTCTACAAAAGTAGAGAAGGAAAGAGAATGAATGACCTATATTTTTCAAGCATCCACTAACTTTTTTCATCTAGCCTAGAGAGGTAGAGAGAGAGGAGAAAGACAAGGCAAGGCAAAGCAAGGCAAGGCAGAGTCTTTTATTCGAGGATAATAGATAAGCACTCGTGTGCTTTTTTACAGCTAGTCCCCGCCCTTTTCAGGGATACATCAAGTTGAAAGGATACTAAACAATAAAACTTTATGCAGTACCAAAGAGGAGAGAGAGAGAGAGAGAGAGAGAGAGAGAGAGAGAGAGAGAGAGAGAGAGAGAGAGAGAGAGAGAGAGAGAGAGAGAGAGAGAGAGAAAGAAAGAAAGAAAGAAAGACAGAGACAGAGAGAGAAAGACAGAGACACAGAGAGATCATACAACAACAAAACCATAATTATGAATTTTAACTGAACACCCCCCCCCCCCCCCCCCCCCCGCCCCCTTTCATCCCTTCTGTACAGGTCAGTATGTACGCAGGGGCCATTTTCATCCAGCAGTCTCTGGGCTGGGATATCTACCTGTCCACTGTCATCGTCACCGTCGTCACTGCCGTCTACACTATCATAGGTTAGCACAATTAATTTATGGTGTGTCAATAACGTCAACAGCCAAAAAAAAAAGTTATACAAAAATAAAGACAAACACCTCCCTATTACTCCCTTCCCCCTCAAAAAAACCCAACAACAACAATACTAAAAACATAAAACCAAAAACAACTCCAAAGCGAAACCATAAAAGAGACTGTTTTCTTGTGAAAATAATGTTTAGTTTTATCATGACTGGTTGTTGATTTGGACAATGTTTGTGAGCCTTTTGACACAGTTAAGTAATTCATTGGTACAGATATAAAAGAATAGGGGAGGGGATGGATAATAATCAAAACCACACATTAAGAGAAATATCTATACTTCTACTTATTTGATACCAAAAGTCTTTCGGATGAGACTATAAACCGTGGCCCTGTGTGCAAACGCTCCCAGAACATCTTGGGCACACGTTAAATCCTGTTCCGCTTTTCGTAAGAGTAGGCCATCGTGTGCTGGTGGGAACAGATGATATTTACAAAACTGCATAGACACGGGGACTGGATATAAAAAAGCATATGATTGCTTATTCCATTATCCTCGATATAAAAGAAAACAATAAAATAAAATAAAGAGATGATAGAAATACTTTCTTTCTGGAGATTATCTTTATTCATATTCTGTCCCCAAATTTTGCGTGATTATATGGTTCATTTGTCAATACTTCCTCTATCGATTTCTTTCCGATTATTCAATAATCAGTTACTGATGTAGGTTTTCTGTATCGTTTGTTTTTAAAAGACATTAACCTATTTTCGGCAGGTTTTGTTTCTTTCGTGTTTGTTTTCAGTCGATTTGTTTAATGACTTATTTTATGTCACATTAATTTGTTTCTATTGAGCTGTACGTTGAGTGATTATGTTGTTTGACTATTCCATTATTGTTTAGTAGTAGTAGTAGTAGTAGTAGTAGTAGTAGTAGTAGTAGTAGTAGTAGTAGTAGTAGTAGTAGTAGTAGTAGTGGTAGCAGTAGTAGTAGTAGTAGTAGTAGTAGTAGTAGTAGTAGTAGTAGTATAGTAGTAGTAGTGCCATTGTTGTTATTATTATTATTATTATTATTATTATTATTGTTATTATCATTATCATCATCATCAGGTGGACTGTCTGCTGTAATATGGACAGATGCCTTTCAGACTGTGGTTATGCTGTTTGGCTCGGGCTGGCTTTTTGTCGTCTGTAAGTCTGCTCTTCTGCCACTTTTTAAGATCATTTTATAAAGAAAAAAATGTATCTCTTTTGGTCTTTGTCTCTTTGTGTTTGTCTTTCTACTTCTCTTTGTCTTTCTACCTGTCTCTTTTTCTGTCTGAATGTGTCCGCGTGTGTGTGTGTGTGTGTGTGTGTGTGTGTGTGTGTGTGTGTGTGTGTGTGTGTCTGTCTGTCTGTCTGTCTGTCTGTCTGTCTGTCTGTCTGTCTGTCTGTCTGTCTGTCTGTCTGTCTGTCTGTCTCTGTCTGTCTGTCTGTCTGTCTGTGTCTGTCTGTCTCTTTGTCTTTGTCTTTGTGTTGTGTGTGTGTGTGTTTGTGTGTGTGTGTGTGTGTTGTGTGTGTGTGTGTGTGTGTGTGTGTGTGTGTGTGTGTGTGTGTGTGTGTGTGTGTGTGTGTGTGAGAGACAGACAGACAGACAGACAGACAGACAGACAGACAGACAGACAGAGACACTGACACTGAACTCTGGATGTATGCCATACTTTTATTGGCATCAGCATTTTACAGCCCTAAAGGGGTGGGGGCATAAACCAACAAAAAAGAGATATAGTGTAAAATAATGTGAACTTAACAAATGCGACCATCCAACAAACAGTTTCTGTGCAAATCTGTTATAAACTTAAAACACCATTTAAAAATAGAGTAAAAATATCATTACTATTTGTCTTAGTTTACAGCTATCCTCTCATTTTCTTTTTTTTTTCTAATGAAAGCTGCCTCTGGGATATACCCTGTAAGAGATGTCATGCTATCTGCTTTATTTTTTGACAAAAAACAAACAAACAAACATGTGCTAACTTTGAATAACTGAGACTTTAAACCGAGGTCTTGTATGCAAATACACACGTATATGACTTCATGCCCACGCTTCCAAAGCGTATCAATCTTTTATAGAATAGTGGGTTAGCTATCTCAACAATGTATAGGACAGGAACATACCCAGCATGCAAAATGTACCCTGGAGAGAGATGGCTCCGCCAGAATCAACTCTAATTGCACAGTAACTGCATGAAAAAGTCGGTACAGGGCTCCAATGACTTTTCAAGAATTTTAAGTAGTCGAGTAAAAAATCATTATACCTTGAGTTGGCCTGATTGTGTAGCCCTATCACTTTCATTTGTTATCATCATGATTTTAATGATGGTGATGGTGATGATGATTGTTTTTTTCATCATCGTTATTATTATTATTATCATTATTATTATTATTATTATTATTATTATTATTATTATTATTATTATTATTATTATTATTATTATTAATCATCATCATCATCATCGTCGTCGTCATCGTCATCATCATCATCATCATCATCATCATCGTCATTATCATCATCATCATCGTCATCATCATTATTATTATTATTATTCTATCATCATTATCATTATCATCAATATTATTAGTATCATTGTTGTTGTTAGTAGTAGTCGTAGTAGCAGCAGCAGCAGCAGCAGCAGTAGTAGTAGTAGTAAATAGTAGTAGTAGTAGTAGTAGTAGTAGTAGTAGTAGTAGTAGTAGTAGTAGTAGTAGTAGTATCATCACGGTCATCATCATCATAGTTATCATTATTATCATCATCATCATCATCATCATCATCATCATTACCATAACTATCATTTTCATCGTTGTCATTATCAGCGTTATTCTCATCATCATTATCCTCATCACCATCATCAATGACAATCATCATTATCATCGTTATATCAATATTGTTGCTGTTACTATTTTTGTTTACTGCCCTTCACGCGCACACGCTCAAACGCAGCCATGCTGATTCTCATCATTATTGTCCTCATCACCATCATCAATGACAATCATCATTATCATCGTTGTATCAATATTGTTGCTGTTACTATTCTTTGTTTCCTGCCCGTCACGCGCACACGCTCAAACGCAGCCATGCTGAAAGTGGGCGGGGTCAACGGGCTGTTCGAAAAGTACGTGCATTCCGCTCCCAACGTGACGCAATGCGGCAACGTGACCATGGGGCTGCCACGTGACGACGCTCTGCACATCTTTCGTGACCCCGTCACGGGAGACATTCCTTGGCCGGGCGCCATCTTTGGCCTCACTCCCATGGCCATTCTGGCCTGGTGCACTGATCAGGTGAGAAGGGGAAGAGGAGAGGGAAGTTTTCGGTTATGGGTGTTTGTTGTTGTCGTAGTCATCTTCGTTGATGTTGTTATTTAATAATTATCATTGTGGATTTTCCTAGTGGCTTGAACGTTTAACTCCCCCCCCCCCCTACCTCCGTACGCGTACACCACGCCTGAACACCACGCACGCATGCGGGCACACACACACACACACACACACACACACACACACACACACACACACACACACACACACACCCATCCCCACCACCCTACACACCCACCCCCACCCCCCATACACACACAGGCCACACACACAGGCACACACACACACAGGCACACACACACACAGACACACACACACACAACACACACACACACACATACGCACACACACACAACACAACACACACACACCCTCCATACACACACACCACCCCCTACACACACACACACCCCCCCCCCCCCCCCCCCCCACACACACACACACGCACGCATTTATTTCATTTATTTCATACTACTTTATGTCACAGCAGATTTCTCTGCATGAAATTCGGGCTGCTCTCCCCGTGGTGAGCGCGTCGCCTCAAGTGCATTGCCTACCCATTATTATTTTTTCCTGTCTGCGACTGTATTTTGTTTCCCTATCAGAGTGGCTTTTTTTTTTCTTTTTTTATTTACTGAATTTTGCCAGGGACAACCCCATAGTTCCCGTGGGTTCTTTTACGTGCGCTAAATAATGATCTGTAACACACGGGGACCTCGGTTTATCGTCTCATCCGAAAGACTAGCACCTAGACCACCACTCATGGGGGGAAAAGTTTGCACCTGTATCAGTTAATCAATCAATCAAGGTGAGCCCACCCGGTTTCTGCACACAGGTGATGGTTCAACGCGTGCTGTCGGCCAGGACTCACTCTCACGCCAAAGCGGGTGTGCTGTTTGCTGGGGTGCTGAAGATTCTACCCATGATCCTGATTGTCATGCCGGGTATGGTCGGCAGAGTCCTCTTTCCAGGTCAGTGGGGTCATGGGGAGTAGGAGGGAGGGGGGGAGGTGGTTTTCTTTCCGGGTCAGTGGGGTCATGGGGAGTAAGAGGGAGGTGGTTTTCTTTCCAGGTCAGTGGGGGAGGGGGAGTAGGAGGGAGGGAGGGAGGTGGTTTTCTTTCCAGGTCAGTGGGGAGGGGAGTAGGAGGGAGGGAGGGAGGTGGTTTTCTTTCCAGGTCAGGGGGGAGTAGGAGGAAGGGAGGTGGTTTTCTTTCCAGGTCAGGGGGAGTAGGAGGGAGGGAGGTGGTTTTCTTTCCAGGTCAGGGGAGTAGGAGGGAGGAAGGGAGGTGGTTTTCTTTCCAGGTCAGGGAGGGAGGGTTTCTTTCCAGGTCAGGGAGGGAGGGAGAATTTTCTTTCCAAGTCAGGGAGGGAGGGAGAATTTTCTTTCCAAGTCAGGGAGGGAGGGAGAATTTTCTTTCCAAGTCAGGGAGGGAGGGAGAATTTTCTTTCCAAGTCAGGGAGGGAGGGAGAATTTTCTTTCCAAGTCAGGGAGGAGGGAGAATTTTCTTTCCAAGTCAGGGAGGGAGGGAGAATTTTCTTTCCAAGTCAGGGAGGGAGGGAGAATTTTCTTTCCAAGTCAGGGAGGGAGGGAGAATTTTCTTTCCAAGTCAGGGAGGGAGGGAGAATTTTCTTTCCAAGTCAGGGAGGGAGGGAGAATATTCTTTCCAGGTCAGGGAGGGAGGGAGAATTTTTCTTTCCGGGTCAGGGAGGGAGGGAGGGAGAATTTTCTTTCTGGGTCAGGGAGGGAGGGAGAATTTTCTTTCTGGGTCAGGGAGGGAGGGATAATTTTCTTTCCGGGTCAGGGAGGGAAAGAGGGTTTTCTTTCCGGGTCGGGGAGGGAGGGAGGGTTTTCTTTACGGGTCAGTGGGGTCTCTCTTCAGGGGAAAAAACAAACTTTTTTCGTTGTCATTGAAAACCTTAAAAACTTTTAAAACATGATGGATTTTTTTGGTTTACATCTAGCCCGCTACCAAGAAAAAATAATGTTAGCAAATACAAATAGATTATTAACACAAAAGACACGTTAAAGTACAAAATATGTGAAGAATTAGTTTTAATTGGAGCACTCGCTTTCTCCAAGCTAAGATGAAGCATCGTCGAGCGTTATTACCAGTTGGATGGGTGACCGTTTCCGCGCCTTGGCTTCAGTACGGTCGCCCAGTTCACCCAGCTGTAAACGGGTACCTGCCTTCTTTAGGGTCAGGGAAGGTAAAGCAGCGAGGGAGAGGAGATGGGTACCATCCTCAATGTGCTGGTACCTAGAGAAGCTGGGGTCTCTGACACATCGCTCCCCAAAGACCACGTAGGTTATGGGACACCTTTATGGATTTTTTTCAGTCATGAAGTCAAATCATTATGTTGGAAACGTAACAACTGTATGATACAACGTAACAACTGTGTGGATCGGTGGTCTAGGAAGTAATGCGCCTTGTCTAGAAAGCGAAAAGTCCGGGTCGGAGTGTGCGGTGGTTCGAATCCCGTTTGGGCCCAAAACTTTTCCCCCATCCATTAGACCATGAGTGGTGGTCTGGGTGCTAGTCTTTCGGATGAGACAATAAACCGAGCTCCCGTGTGTTACATATCATTATTTAGTGCACGTAAAAGAACCCACGGCAACAAGGGGGTTGTCCTTGGCAAAATTCTGTAGAAAAAAACCCACTCTGATAGGAAAACAAATACAGTTGCAGACAGGAAAAAAATAAAATGATGGGTAGGCGCTGTACTCGTGGCGACACGCTCTCTCCAGGGAGAGCAGTATGAATTACACGCAGAGAAATCTGCTGCTACATAAAGTGGTATAAAATATAAATAAATAAATAAAGATACAAACATGGCTGTAGTCTGACTGGAGTCGTTGGTTCTGTTGGGTAGATGAGGTGGGTGCGTGGACCCGACGATCTGTGAGAGTGTGTGTGAAAATCCCAACGGCTGTTCCAACATCGCTTATCCCAAACTGGTGGTAGAGCTGCTACCTGCAGGTATGTATATGTATACATGTGTGGGGTTTGTCTTTTTTTTTCTTTTCTTTTCTTTTTTAAACAAAACCTGTCTGGTTCCCTTTCTCCTATCTCTATCTCTCTCTGTCTGTTTCTGTCTTCTCTCTCTCGCTCTGTATCTCTCTCTCTGTCTCTCTCTCTGTCTCTCTCTGTGTCACTCTCTCTCTCTCTCTGTCTCTGTCTCTGTCTCTGTCTCTCTCTCTCTCTCTCTCTCTCTCTCTCTCTCATCTCTCTCTCTCTCTCTCTCTCCTCTCTCTCTCTCTCTCCTCTGTGTCACTGCTTCTCTCTTGTGTCCGTTGTTCTGTCTGTGAATGTTTGTCCGTTCCTCTCTCTTTTGTCTGTCTCTCTGTCCTCTCTCAATCTGTCTGTCTCTCTGTCCTCTCTGTCTCTCTCTCTCTCTCTGTCTCTCTCTCTCTCTCTGTCTCACTCTTTGTCTCTGTCTCTATCTGTGTATCTATGTCTCACCCTCTCTCTGTCTCTCTCTCTATCTCTCTCTCTCTCTCGCTCTGTGTGTGTCTCTCTATCTCTCTGTCTGTCTGTCTCTGTCTGTCTGTCTGTCTGTCTGTCTGTCTCTCTCTCTCTCTCTCTCTCTCTCTCTCTCTCTCTCTCTCTCTCTCTCTCTCTCTCTCTCTCTCTCTCGTCTCCGTTGTTCTGTCTGTGAATGTTTGTCCGTTCCCCTCTCTTTTGTCTGTCTCTCTGTCTCTGTCTCTGTCTCACTCTTTGTCTCTGTCTCTATCTGTGTGTCTCTGTCTCACCCTCTCTCTGTCTTACCCTCTCTCTCTCTATCTCTCTCACTCTGTCTCGCGATGTCTCTCTGCTTCTTCCCTGTTTTGTGCCAGTCAGGTCTTTCACCAGGTGATATGCTTTCTTGCTCTTGTTTTTCTTGATGTTTTCTTCTCTGTCCTGGCACTTTTCACCAATCCATTTCTCCTTTGCTTCTCCCATGGACTTCCTGATTCTTTTGTTGAGTGCCCTATATTGTGCTGCTCTTTCTTCTGTTTCATTTTTCTTTTTCTTCAACTCTCTACGTCTGTCACATAGCTGTAAGATGTTAGGTGTGACCCAAGGTTTTTTGACTGGTCGATGTTTGCCAAGGAGCTCGCTTGCTGTTTCAGTCACTGCTGTGTTGAAACCATCCGTCAAGGTATCTATATCCATATCATCTGAGTCTATCAAAGCGAGTGTTGAGAACTTCCCACCTATCCTTGGCTGAAAAATGTCTGTTACATCTGGATCCTTCAGCTTCTTGAGGTCAAACTTGATCCTGATGTTGTTCTGCTTGTGAATTTTTTGAGACAGAGTCGGAATGTCATAATTACAAGATCATGGTCACTCCCTATGTCAGAGGCTTCCTCTGCTACTGGTAACCATGTAACCCAGTACTACGTTCCACATGTAGGGAGTAAACCCAACCAAAAAATCCGACTTGGAGAGGGATGGGCTCCGCCAGGTTCGATTTGCCCAAGACATATCTCTGAGGACTACAAACGAAATCTTCATACCGGATCGGTCGTCGCCTGGGTTACCAAGTACCGTGCCTTCTGTTGCATATCAAGACAGAAGTAAAAATTATGCTACTGGTGTACAACACAGCAATATCCGTGCCAGAAACTACATCACCATTGGCACTAGGAATGTACGAACACTAAGAGCCACAGGCAAAGTGGAAGAACTAATACATGAGATGGCCAGATACCAATGGCACATCCTTGGGCTCTGTGAAGTAAGGTGGAAAAACATGGGAGAACCAACCCAGGAATACCACAAAATATACTTCAGTGGAAAACAGGATAAGCATGAACAGGCGTGGGTTCCTCTTTCACAAGGACATCGTGAACACCGTCCTGAGCTGTCAGCCAGTGTCCAGCAGACTTATCACCATCCGCTTGAGAGCAACCCCCTTCAACATCACAGAAGTACAGGCTTACGCCCTTACATCAGACAGCACGGATGAAGAAATAGAAAAATTCTATGACCAACTACAAGGGGTTCTAAATCAAACTCCCAAGAAAGACATCCTTGTTGTACAAGGTGACTGGAATGCTAAGATACGTATAGATGCCTACAAAGACTGGAAGGGTAATTGTGGACCACACTGCAACAAAGAAACAAATGAAAGAGGATTGAGACTCATGGAGTTTGCCAGTAACAACAATCGCCAGCTAGTGAATACACTTGGGCCACATAAAAAATCCAGAAGACGGACATGGCATAGCCCAAATGTCGAACACCACAACCAGATAGATTACATCATGGCGAAGAGACGATTTCGGTCTAGCCTAAACACTACAGAACACGAAGCTTAGTCATTATCCTCGAAATAAAAGAATTTGATTTGACTTCTTAGCACAGCTGCCAAGGATCAAACTCTGCCATGAGGAGTGACAGCAAGACAGTTTGTGTACACATACTTACTATCACATTGAACAATGTTAGTGTAGGAAACAATAAATCTGTGCCCCCCCCCCCCCCCCCCCGGGAGTTGGGGTAAACAGTAAAGTTAGGCAAGACTTTCTGGAAATGGGCAATTTTAACACATGATGTCCTGATAAATATAAGGATAACTACCTCTCCCCCTACCCCTCCCTATCTGCCTCCTCCCTTCCCTCTCCCCTACCTTTATCACCCCCTATCCATCTCCGCCTCCCCCATCCCTCTCTATCCCCCTCCTCCTAACTCCCCTGTCCCCTCCTCCTATCCCCCTCCCCCCCAATCTATCCCCCTCCTCCCCTATCCCCCTCCCTCCTCCCCCTATCCATATTCCTCCCTCCTCCCCATCCATCTCCCTCCCCTCCTTCCTCCCCCTATCTCCCCCCATCCCCCTCCCCCCTCCTCCTCCCCTATCTCCCCCCTATGTTATGCAAGACTTTCTGGAAATGGGCAATTGTGAAACATGAAGTCCTGATAAATACAAGGATAACTACCTCCCTCCCCCCTACCCCTCTCTATCCCCCTCCTCCCTTCCCTCTCCCCTATCCTTATTATCCCCTATCCATCTCCGCCTCCCCCATTACCCTCCCTATCCCCCTCCTCCCCCATCCCTCCCTATCCCCCTCCTCCTAACTCTCCCCTGTTCCCTCCACCTCCCCCAATATCTCCCTCCTTCTATCCCCTCCCCCAATCTATCCCCCTCCTCCCCTATCCCCCTTCCTTCCTCATCCATCTCCCTCCCCTATCCTGCTCCCAATCTATCCTCCTCCCTTCCTCCTCCCCTCCTTCCTCCCCCTATCCATCTCCCCCTCCTCCCTCCCCTATCCCTTCCCCCATCCATCTCCCTCCCTCCCCCCCTCCTCCTCCCCATTCTCCTCCCCCACCCCCCCCCTCCTCCCCCTCCACTCCCTCCTCCGTCCCCCTCCTCCATCCACCTCCTTCTCTATCTCTCCTCCACCCCCTGTTCCCCCTCCACCACCCTCCTCCCCCTCTTCTACCCCCTATCCCCCCTCCATCTCATCTCCTCCCCCTCCCCCTCCACCCCTCCCCCTCCACCCCCTACACCCCCATCCTCTCTCCATCTCCTCCCCCCTCCATCTCCTCCCCCCTCCATCTCTTCCCCCTATCCCCCCCTCTTCCACCCCCTATCCCTCCCCCTCCTCCACCCCCCTCCTCCTCCACCCCCTTCATCTCCCTCCACCCCCCTCTCCTCCTCCACCCACCCCCTCCCCTCCTCCCCGTATCACCCCCTTCATCTCCCTCCTCCCCCCTCTTCCACCCCTTCATCTCCCCCCTCTCCTCTCTTCCACCCCCTCCTCCCCCCTCTTCCACCCCGTATCCCCCCCCCCCCCCCCGTATATTGTAAAAGTATGAAGGCAACAATTTAAGCTTTGAGTTAGGAATTGCAGATCCCTATGGGGATCTGCCCCTAACTTCTAATCCTCCAGCTTTGGAGGAGATGTGTTCGATGTCTTCCCTGTTCGTGGTTGTTGTTGTTTTTAAGAGGGGGAGGGGATAAGGAGGGAGATGGGGGAGGAGGGAGATAGGCAAGGGGTGGGGGAGAGGGGGAGGAGAGTGTGGGATAGGGAGGGGGAGGGTTTGGGGAGGAGGGGCAGTGGGTGATAGAGGGGAGTGGGGGATTGGTGGGGGAGGAGGTGGGGTAGGGGAGGAGGAGGGGGATAGAGGGGATGGGGAGAAAAGTGGGGGAGGAGAGGGATGGGGAGGAGATGGGGTGGGTAGGGGATAGGGTGGGGGAGTGGGATTTGGGGGAGTGGGGGATAGGTAAGGGGATGGGGAGGGGAGAGGATGATAGTTAGGGGGAGGAGAGTGGAGGATAGGTAGGGGTGGCGAAGGTGTGTGTAGAGGAGAGTTATGCAAGACTTTCTGGAAATGGGCAGTTTTGACACATGATGTCCTGATACATACAAGGATAACTACCTCCCCCCCCTACCCCTCCCTATCCCCCTCACCCTTCCCTCTCCCCTACCCTCATCATCCCCTATCCATCTCCGCCTCCCCCATTACCCTCCCTATCCCCCTCCTCCCCCATCCCTCTCTATCCCCCTCCACCTAACTCTCCCCTGTTCCCTCACCTCCCCCAATATCTCCCTCCTTCTATCCCCCCTCCCCCAAATCTATCCTCCTCCTCCCCTACCCCCCTTCCTTCTTCATCCATCTCCCTCCCCTATCCTCCTCCCAATCTATCCCCCTCCCTTCCTTCTCCCCTCCCTCCTCCCCCTCCTCCCTGCCCTCCCCTATCCCTCCCCCCATCCATCTCCCTCCCTCTCCCCCATTCATCTCCTCCTCCCCTCTCCTCCTCCCCCTCCACTTCCTCATCCGTCCCCCATCCATCTCTCCCTCCTCCCTCCCCATCAATCTCCCCTCCCTCCTCCCCCCATCCATCTCCCCTCCCTCCCTCCCCCATCCATCTCCCCTCCCTATCCATCTCCCCCATCCATCTCCTCCTATCCATCTCCCTCCCCCTCCCCCATCCATCTCCCTCCCCCTCCCCCATCCATCTCCTTTACCCACCCCCCATCCATCTCCTCTCTCTCCACTCCCTCTCCTCCACTGCCTCTCCTCCTCCACCCCCTCCTCCTCCCCCCATCCATTTCCCTCCCCCTCTCCCATCCATCTCCCTCCCCCATCCATCTCCCTCCAATCCCCCTCTCCCTCCTCTATCTCCCCCCCCCCCCCCACCAAGTTATGCAAGACTTTCTGGAAATGGACAATTTTGAAACATGAAGTCCTGGTAAATACAAGGATAACCACCTTCCCCCCCACCCCTCCCTATCCCCCCTTCCCTCTCCCCTAACCTCATCATCCCCTATCCATCTCTGCTTCCCCCATTACCCTCCCTATCCCGTCACCCTCCCCCATCCCTCTCTATCCCCCTCCTCCTAACTCTCCCCTGTCCCCGCCACCTTCCCCTCCCCTCCCTCCTTCTATCCCCCTCCATCCCCATCCCCCCCTCCCTCCTCATCCCCCTCCTCCCCATCCCCCCCTCCCTCCCCCCTCTCTCCCCTCCCTCCCCCCCCTCCCCCCCCCTCCTCTCCCCCCCTCCCTCCTCCCCTCCTCCTCCCCCTCCTCCCCCATCCATCTCCCCCTCCCCCCCCATCCATCCCCCCTCCATCTCCCCCTCCCCCCCCCATCCATCTCCCCCTCCCCCCCATCCATCTCCCCCTCCCCCATCCATCTCCCCCTCCCCCCCCATCCATCTCCTCCCCCTCCTCCTCCCTCCATCTCCCCCCCCTCCTCCTTCCATCTCCCTCTCCCGCCCCATCCGTCTCCTCCTCCCTCCATCTCCCCCTCCTCCTCCCTCCATCTCCTCCCCCATCTCCCTCCTCCTTCCATCTCCCCCTCCTCCTCCCTCCATCTCCTCCCCCCATCTCCTCCCTCCTCCTCCTCCATCTCCCTCCCCCATCCTCCTCCTCCATCCCCTCCCCCATCCTCCTCCCCTCCCTATCCACCCCCCATCCATCTCCACCCCTCCTCCTTCCTTCTCCCTCCTCCTCCCTCCTCCTCCCCCCTATCCCCCATCTCCTCCCCCCCCCTCTTCCATCTCCCTCTTCCACCCCCCACCCCTCCTCCCCCCTACCCCCCTGTTCCACCCCTATCCCCCCCCCCTCCATCTCCTTTCTCCCCCCCCCCTCCATCCCTTTCTCCCCCCCCTCCATCTCCTTCTCCCCCCCCCCCCTCCATCTCCTTCTCCCCCCCCCCTTCCATATCCCTCCCCTCCTCACAAAAAAAAAAAAAACACGAACAGAGAAGATAGGTAACACATCTCCTCCAAAGCTCAGAGGATTACAAGTTAGGGGGCGATCCCTGTACAGATCTGCAATTCCTAACTCACAGCTTAAATAGTTGCCTTCTATTTATGATTACATCTTATCAAACAAGCAATTCCGAACTTTGAAGGTGTTTTCCAATATTACTTTGGAAATTAAAAAACTATGTATGTCTGCAATCATTTACTTTCATCTTGTACTTGTTCCAGACATGTAAAGAGCAATTTCTACGAATTCATTAAAAAATTGTTGATTTATTTTCATGAGATGGAAGCTTTTACCTGGACTACTCAGCAATTTCAAACAATTAAAAGGGATGGAACTATTTAAGATAGTTTTTGACACATTGTTTGTGCATGACACAACGTTCTTTTTATTTTAAGGCAATATTATCTCCCCTTCAATGGCTGTCATAAACAGTTATGTTCCTTATATTCATTTGAAATCGCTCAGAATTCCAGATAAAAGTCTGTATCTGATGGAAATGAAGCAGCGGTTTTTCTATGAATACAATACCTATTTGTAGACTGTGCTGTTTACCTGTTTAAAACAAGGACATGGTGAAACACAATGTTTTGGAATAACCATTTTCTAGATTTCTAAACAGATAATTGGAAAAGACACCTGCAAAGTTTGGAATCATTAGTCTAATAATATATTGTAAAAGTATGAAGGCAACAATTTAAGCTGTGAGTTAGGAATTGCAGATCCCTATGGGGATCTGCCCTTAACTTGTAATCCTCCGAGCTTTGGAGGAGATGTGTTGTCTATCTTCCCTGTTCGTGTTTTTTTTTTTTTTTAGAGGAGTGAGGGGGGAGGGGATAGGGGGGAGGAGGGGTATAGGCAAGGGGAGGATGGTGGGGGAAAAGGATAGGGGAGATGGGGAGGAGAGGGGGGATAGGGAGGGAGGAGGTGGGGGATAGGGAGGGGGAGGAAGGTGGGGGGGAGGGGTAGGGGGGAGAAGAGTGGGGGATAGGGAGGGGGAGGAGAAGAGTGGGGGATAGGGAGGGGGAGGAGAGTGGGGGATAGGGAGGGGGAGAGGGGGGGAGGAGAGTGGGGGATAGGGAGGGGGAGGAGGGATAGGTAGGGGGTGGGGGAGGAGGTGGGGGAGAAGAGTTGGGGATAGAGAGGAGGAGGGGGGGTAGGGGGAGGAGAGGGGGGGTAGGGGGAGGAGAGTGGGGGATGTAGGAGGGGGGGGAGGAGGTGGGGGAGGAGGGATGGTGGGGGAGGGGTAGAGTAGGGGGATTTAGGAATTGCAGATCTCTATGAGGAGTGCACCATCTCAATCTTCCCTGTTCATGGTACCAGGGGGTAAGGGGAGAGGTAGGTGAGATGGAGGAGGGTGGGGAGGAGGGGGATAGATTGGGGGAGGAGGATGGGGGGAGGTGGATGGGGGATAGGTCGAGGGTGGGGGAGGAGAGGAGAGTGGGGATAGGGTGGGGGTGGAGGGGAGTGGGGATAGGGTGGGGTTGGCGGAGGGAGGATAGGCTGGGGAGGAGGGGGATAGGTATGGGGGAGAAGGGGGATAGGTATGGGGGAGAAGGGTAGGATGTAGGGGGAGGAGGGATAGGTAGGGGGGAGGAGGGGGATAGGTATGGGGGAGAAGGGTAGGATGTAGGGGGAGGAGGGATAGGTAGGGGGGAGGAGGGGGATAGGTATGGGGGAGAAGGGTAGGATGTAGGGGGAGGAGGGATAGGTAGGGGGGAGGAGGGGGGATGGAGGAGGGGAG
>CM060345.1:8478454-8485954 GCA_030674155.1 Stramonita haemastoma | reverse complement strand
GGAACTCATGATCGTCGGAAGGTCGGGGCCGTCCGGTTTTTGGTGTTGATGGGTGTACTATACGACCCGAGTTCGATTCCCCGTTCGAGGGGATTTTTCCTCTGGAGTTAACATCAGTGCTGACTCCACTCTTCCCTAAAGTCCTTCGGACCTATCTGTTTAGTGTGTGTGTGGATCGGTGGTCTAGAGGTAACGCGCCTGCTTAGAAAGCTTAAGGTCCGGGTCGGAGTGTGCAGTGGTTCGAATCCCGTTTGGGCCCAACACTTTTCCCCCATCCATTAGACCATGAGTGATGGTGTGGGTACTAGTCTTTCGGATGAGACGATAAACCGAGCTCTCGCGCGTTACACAACATTATTCAGCGCACGTAATAGAACCTACGGCAACAAGAGGGTTTTTCCTTGGCAAAATTCTGTAGAAAAAAGCCACTCTGATAGGGAAACAAATACAGTTGCAGACAGGAAAAAAAAATAATGGGTGGCGCTGCATTTGTGGCAACACGCACTCCTTGGGGGGAGAGAGAGCAGCCGGAATTTCACGCGGAGAAATCTGTTGTGACATAAAGTGGTATAAGTAAATGAATAAATAAATAAATAATTAAATAGATAAATGAATGAATAAATAATAAATAAATGAATGAATGAATGAATGAATGAATGAATGATGAATGAACGAATAAATAAATAAATAAATAAATGAAAGAAAGAATGAATAAATAAATAAATAAATAAATAAATAAATAAATAAATAAATAAATAAATAAATAAATAAATAAATGAAAGAATGAATGAATGAATGAATGAATGAATGAATGAATGAATACATAAATAAATAAATAAATAAATAAATAAATACATAAATAAATAAAATAACTTCTCTCAGGCTGTTCATCTTGCTGCTGGTGGCGGTCTCTATCGGGTGGATCCCCATCCTGATGGCCAACCAAGGGGGACAGCTGTGGGACTACCTGCAAGCCATGCAGGCCTACCTGGCGCCACCCTGGGTGGTCGTCTTCCTCCTGGGAATCTCTTGGAAAAGAACCACCGAGCAGGTGCTTACCTGTCCTGGCTTTATTGTTTGGGCGGGGGTGGGGTTTGGGGGTGGTGGGTGGAGTGAGGGAGGTGGGTGGGGTGGGTGAGGGAGGTGGGTGGGGTGGGTGAGGGAGGTGGGTGGGGTGAGGGAGGTGGGTGGGTGGGTGAAGGGGGTGTTGAGAGTGTGTGTTGAGAGAGAGTGTATGTGTGTGTGTGTTGGGGGGGATGAGGGTGTTGGTGTGTGTGTGTGTGTGTGTGTGTGTGTGTGTGTGTGTGTGTGTGTGTGTGTGTGTGTGTGTGTGTGTGTGTGTGTGTTATTTTCTGTTATTTTATTTTTATTTATTTTATTGTTTCATATCGAGGATAATAGGATAAACACTCATGTGCTTTTCTTTCATCCAGTCCCCGTGTGTATGCAGTTGTGTAAATGTCATCTGTTCCCACCGGCACACAATGGCCTACTCTTACGAAAAGCGGAACAGGATTTAACGTGTGCGCAAGATGTTCTGCGTGCGTTCGCAGACGGGGCCTCGGTTTACAGTCTTATTGGAAAGACTTTTGGGCAGAGTGGAGTCAGCACTGATGTTGACTCCAGGGGAAAAATCCCCTCCAACGAGAATCAAACTCGGGTCGTCAAATTGCCAGCGCAGTGTTCTGACCACTAGACTATCCCGTCCTCTGTTGATTTCTAGATGGCTTGATGAAAAAAAAAAAAAAGCAAATGTTTTACTTACTCAATGTACCATCTGGAAATAAAAATTTTGATTTGATATGATTTGATTTGGTTTCCACAACACATGTATGTATGTATGCGCTGTCACGACACGTAACAGGTTTGATTTGATTTGATTTGATTTGGTTTCCACAACACATGTATGTATGTATGCGCTGTCACGACACGTAACAGGTTTGATTTGATTTGATTTGATTTGGTTTCCGCAACACATGTATGTATGTATGCATGCGCTGTCACGACACGTAACAGGTTTGATTTGATTTGATTTGGTTTCCGCAACACATGTATGTATGTATGCATGCGCTGTCACGACACGTAACAGGTTTGATTTGATTTGATTTGGTTTGCACAACACATGTATGTATGTCGCGACACGTAACAGGTTTGATTTGATTTGATTTGGTTTCCACAACACATGTATGTATGTAGTATGTATGTATGTATGTATGTATGTATGTATGTATGTATGTATGTATGTATGTATGTATGTATGTATGTATGTATGTATGTATGTATGTATGTATGTATGTATGCGCTGTCACGACACGTAACAGGTTTGGTTTGATTTGATTTGATTTGGTTTGCACAACACATGTATGTATGTCGCGACACATAACAGGGTGCCTTTTGGGGGCTGATGGCTGGACTGGCTGTGGGAGGATCCAGGCTGGTCATGGATCTCTACTACAAGAAACCGGCCTGCGGGGACCCCGAGCAAAGGCCGGCACTTCTGTACAAAGTGCACTTCTTGCACTTCGCTATACTTCTCTCCTTCATCGTCTTCCTCGTCTGCGTCGTCGTCAGCTTTCTCACCGCGCCCAGGTCGGAGGTTAAGGTGAGAGAGATGGGGGTTTTGTGTGAGGAGGTGTGTGTGTGGGGGGGGGGGGTTGTGGAGGGGGGGAGTGTGGGTGGGGTGGGGGAGAGGGATCCTGTGTGCGTGGAGGGTTTTGTGTGAGGAAGTGGGGGGGAGGAGGGGGAAGATTGCGCGTGAGGGGGGTGGGGGTGAAAGGGGGATTCTGTGTGTGTGGAGGGGTGTGTGTGTGTGTGTGTGTGTGTGTGTGTGTGTGTGTGTGTGTGTGTGTGTGTGTGTGTGTGTGTGCGCGTGCGTGCGTGTGTATGTGTGTATATGTGTGTGTGCGTGTGTGTGTCTGCAGTTTTATCACTATATGCTAGCATTGTATGCGTGTTGTACTGTGTGCAGCTCCGTCGTGTAACCTGGTCCACACGATATTCAGAGCCTCGCGAGGATAGTGACGATGAAGAAGACTTCGACAACGAAACGGCTCGTCAGAGTCATCATCAACAGCAGCGCGAAACATCGCCTGACAATTATTTGGATCTTGAAGGGAAAGGGGGTAGGTGCACTATGCTGTTTTTGTGGGGGGGGGGGGGGGGGGGGGGTTACACCTTTTTTGCTGTTTGTCTCGTTTTGTCTTTTGGTTGTTTGTTGTTGTTTTTTGTTGTTTTTTTGGGGGGGTTGCCTTCCTTCCTCCTTTCCCCTCCCCTCCCACACATTTTCTTTCTTATCATACTTACTTTTTTATTATAATAATAATGGTAATCATAATAATAATTATTATTATTATTATTATTACTATTATTGTGGGTTTTTTTTTTCAAATCATCTGAGTTATCACACTGCTTCGAAGAAGAAGATAGTGATGGAGGTGATACTGCGGTGGTGGTGGTGGTGGTGGTAACGATGGTGATGTGATGATGATGGTGATGGTGGTGGTGATGATGATGTTGATGAGGATGATCATAAAGAAGATAGTTGTGGAGATACTCCTGTGGTGGTGGTGATGATGATAATGATGAGCATAGTGATGGAGATGATCCCGCGATAATAATGATGATGATGATGATACCACCATGAAGACGGTAGGTGATATGTTGATGATTATGATGGTGGTGGTGGTGGTGATGATGATGATGGTGGTGGTGGTGGTGGTGGTGGTGGTGGTAATGATAATAATTATGATGATGATAATGATGGTGATGATGATGATGATGATGATGATGTGGAGAGAGAAAACCAAGAATGAGAAGTGAGTAAGAAGGGATTGATATAAAAAAGCACATGAGTGCTTATTACATATTCTTGATATAAAAGAATATATAAATGAATAAGTAAACGACCGCCTTCCTTTACCTTTTACCCCGTGTGTACGCAGTTTTGTAAATGTTGTCATCCATTCTCAGAGGCAAGGCAAGGAAAGGCAAATTCTTTTATTTCGAGGATAATGAATAAGCACTGGTGTGCTTTTTTTTTACATCCAGTCCCCGCAGGAGGAGGCAGCAGCAGGCAGACCGGGGGCATCCCTTGTGTACAGCAGTTTTGTAAATGTTGTCATCCGTTTTCTGAAGCAAGGCAAGGAAAGGCAAATTCTTTTATTTCGAGGATAATAAATAAGCACTGATGTGCTTTTTTTTTTACATCCAGTCCCCGCATTAGCAGGAGGAGGCAGCAGCAGGCAGACCGGGGGCATCTCTCGTGTACGCAGTTTTGTAAATGTTGTCATCCGTTCTCAGAAGCAAGGCAAGGAAAAGCAAATTCTTTTATTTCGAGGATAATAAATAAGCACTGGTGTGCTTTTTTTTTTTTTTTTTTTTACTTTACATCCAGTCCCCGCAGGAGGAGGCAGCAGCAGGCAGACCGGCGGAGGCAAATTCTTTTATTTCGAGGATAATAAATAAGCACTGGTGTGCTTTTTTTTTTTTAAATTTTTTTTTTACTTTACATCCAGTCCCCGTAGGAGGAGGAGGCAGGAGCAGCAGCGGGGGTAGGCAGCAGACGGGAGGCATCCAGCAGCGTGTGTACGCCATCCTGTGCTGCTACTCCAGCTTCCAGCCTCAGCAGATGATGACCAAAGCCATGGAGGAAGAGGAGGCCCTGCGCTACCGGGGCAAAGGAGAGAAACCCTGGGTTCGCCAGTTGCTGGACTTTCTGGCAGTCTTCATCATGGCCTGGACCGTGTTTCTGATCGCTTTTTTCGCGTGATGATGATGATGCGTTTTCTGGGTTTGTTGCCTGTTTTTTTGTTGTGGTGGTTAGTTTTTGTTTTGTTTTGTTGTTGTTTTTTCTGATCGTTTTTTTCTTTTTTGCATGATGATGCATTTCTGGGTTTTGCCTGTTTTGTGGTGGTTAGTTTTTGTTTGTTTTGTTTGTGTTGTTTTTTGATGATGGTGTTTCTGATCGCTTTTTTGTTTTTGTTTTTGCATGATGATGCGTTTCTGGGTTTTGCCTGTTTTGTTGTGATTAGTTTTTGTTTTATTTTGTTGTTGTTTTTTGATGAAGGCGTTTCTGATCGCTTTTTTGTGTGTGATGATGCGTTTCTGGGTTTTGCCTGTTTTGTGGTGGTTAGTTTTTGTTTGTTTTGTTTGTGTTGTTGTTTTTTGATGACAGTGTTTCTAATCGCTTTTTTCACTGATGATGATGCGTTTCTGGGTTTTGCCTGTTTTTATTGTGGTTAGTTTTTGTTTTGGTTGGTTTCTGGTTGCCTTTTTATTTTTTTTTGGGGGGGGGGGGTCGGTTTGTTTTGTTTTGTTTTTTGCTTGATGACTTCTTTCTGATCGCTTTTTTTTTTTTTTTTACAAAAAAAGGTTTTAATTTTTACCTGACAACTGTTTCTGATTTTTTTTCTCTCTCTCTCTCTCTCTTTTTTTTTTTTTTTTTTTTTTTTTGCAT
Source organism: Stramonita haemastoma (assembly GCA_030674155.1). Taxonomy (NCBI): domain Eukaryota; kingdom Metazoa; phylum Mollusca; class Gastropoda; order Neogastropoda; family Muricidae; genus Stramonita; species Stramonita haemastoma. The sequence continues at coordinate 8,480,499 of CM060345.1, read as the reverse complement.
GATGATGTGTTTCTGATGTGTTTTTTGTTTTTGTGTTTTTGGTGGGGGGGGGGGGGGGAGGGGTGTTTTGGTTTTAGGATGATGATATGTTTCTGATCGCTTTTTTGTTGTTGTTTTTTTTTGCATGATGACATGTTTTTGATCCTTCTTTGGTTTGTTTGTGTCTTTAGTTTGATGATGATGTGTTTCTCATCGCTTTTTTTGTTGTTGTTGCTAGATGAGGTGTTTCTGATGACTTTTTTGCTTGATGATGGGAGGGGGGGAGCGGGGTGTGTGTGTGTGTGTGTGTGTGTGTGTGTGTGTGTGTGTGTGTGTGTGTGTGTGTGTGTGTGTGGTTTTCTGTTTTGTTTTGTGTTTTGTTGCTCATCGGTTTTGTTGGGGGGGGGGGGGGATATTTATCATATTTGGGTGTGGGTTGTTTTTTTTTTGGGGGGGGGGGGGGGTATTTCTCTCCTTTTTCTTTTTTGACTTCTTTTGTTATTGCCATTGTTGTTCTGTGTTGTTGTTGTTTGTATGATTTTTGTGGGGGTGATTTTTTTTTAGGTGGTTTGTTTGTTTCACTGTGTCACAAAGAGGACGGACTCTTATAATTTCTGGCCTCTGTGGTCGGCGGGGCTATACACAATCTAATTGGATTGGACCCCGCTCACGCTGTGTCACACTGTGTCACACTGTGTCACAACATCTGTGTATGGATGCTAAAGTATAGGACACCTGTACAAGAAACATAACGCCTGTACAGTAACTGAATAATCTTCGATGCCAGTACCGTAGTGGGGCGGGTATAGCTCAGTGGTCATAGCGCTCGCTCTCCCTAAGCTAAGGTTAAACAGCATTGAGCATGGGTCGGTGACCGTCCATGCGCCTTGGCTTCATCAACACAGTCCCCTAGTTCACCCAGCTATAAGTGGGTACCTGCCTTGTCTGCGGCAGGGAAGGTAAAGCAGCAAGGGAGAGGAGATAGATGGGCTCTGCCATCGATATGCTGGCCCCCTAAAGAAGCTGAGAGCTCTTACACCTTGCTCCTCAAGGACGGAATAATATGTCATGGGAACATCTTCACATTTACCCTTTTATAAACCATACATTTGAAGCCTGTTTAACCAGAACCGAAGGAGGATTATTGTTGTTGTTCGTGAGACATCAGTTTACACGCCTTTTTTGCCAAAAGATTGTATGTAGTGTCAGTGTCTTTGTGTTTGTACCTGACAACTGTTTCTGTTTTTTTTTGTGTGTGTGTAGCCAGAACCTAGAGAAAGTCCTGTATCCTGAGGTGTGTTATAGCTTGCTATCCTCAATCATCAAGAGCACTCCCTTTCCCGAGCAAAACAAACAAAAAACGTTGATAATCAAGAGCACCCCCTTTCCCCAAGCAAAACAAACAAGCAAAAAACGTTGATTATCAAAAGCATAATTGCTGCTGATCTTTTCTTTCTTAGACCACAAAAAACAATGTCAACTTTGTGGTTATTTCGGCCATTTTAGGTAAAAAATTTTGATTTTTTTTTCAAGCCCTTTGGTATTTTTGAGTGAATATTTGCTCACAAAGTCTTCTCCCCTTAAAATTATCCCCCCCCCCCTAAAAAAAAGCAACCAAAAAAGGGGGGAATGGGAGGAGAAGGTGGGGAGGGGGGACACATTAAATTTTAGAAGTGAAAATAGAAAATGACTTATTTCAAATAAGTGAATGGTGACGCCTCCCAATGTTTGTTGTTGCTTTTTTTCCCCAATCTTTATCATAAACTTTAATGCTAAGGATAGGAACACTTTCTGTTTGTTTCTTGACAGTACCCAACAGAATAACATGTAGTCAATTTTTTTTTTTTTTTAAAGAGTAGAGTTTTATTGTAAATCAGGCTAAATGAAATCATCGCCACATTTTAATTGTCATACTATCAACCAGCGAAACTTCACAAACTTTTGTTAGCTGGGTTTTTTGTGCATAGGAACAATGCGGTTTCTTTGTTTAGCTGAGGCAAACTACCCTTGCTTTGGTGCCCCTCTTTGTATCACACTTTGTATAGCACTTTAAGTCACGGCTGAAT
>CM060345.1:8465954-8475954 GCA_030674155.1 Stramonita haemastoma | reverse complement strand
CCAGGATCAAGTCCATGATTGTGACACCCAAGCTGCTCCAAGTCCAGAACATAGCCTTAAGTTAAGTTAAAGTCTGTCCCGAGCCTAAGGCTCATCAGGCCGGTGCTTATCCCGGTTTCTGTGGCGTTAAGCGACTGAGAGTCATAGACTCCCCCCTGGATAGGACGCCAGTCTATCGCAGGGTTAACCCCCAACACAAGGTTGGTACCCCTTTTACACCTGGGTGGGGTGAGAAAATAGCCGTAAAGTGCCTTTTCCAAGGGCACAACGCCATAGCGGAATAGCTGGAATCGAACCCGCAACCTTTAGATTACGAGTACAACGCCCTAACCACTAGGCCACAGCGGCGGCTAGAACATAGCCTACCTTGTTGAAATGTTCTTCACTATGATGTGTGTCAAATACCAAACCTGTCGCACAAAGTTCTGAATTTCTCACAAAAAGTAGAGGGTAAACTTAAGCTGGATTCAAGATTTTGATGAGCCTGTAACCTCTATTAAGACGTGGAAGATTTTACCAAACAGTGCAAACATGTAGCATGCATGATTTGAGATGAAAACCTTCTTTTTTTAGCATTGCCTGTGGCAAGAATAAATATTGTTGTCAGTCTGTGATTTTGATTGAAACAAAGGTTTTATAAAGCGGTACAAACTGTTATCTTAACAATTGAAATTAATACATTTTCAACGCTGCATGTGGCAGAAATGTTGTTTCCAGCCTATAAAAAATTATATAACAATTTCATGCAACTTTACTCTGGGTTTGAGTTTGCTCAATTTTAACGTCTTTTTTTTTTTATATCAGAAGATAGCAAATTACAGAACGTGAATATTGATCTTGGATACACCTTTATACATTCTCTCTCTCTCTCTCTCTCTCTCTCTCTCTCTCTCTCTCTCTCTCTCTCTCTCTGCGCGCGCGCGCGTGCGTGCGTGCGTGTGTGTTTGTGGATTTATATTCAGCCCATACATGAACTAATATGGTTGACAGATTTAAGATCAGTTTTATTTTTGGATATGCACACTTTTTTTTCTGCCTATATCTCCCCCCCCCCCCCCCCCCCCCCCCCCCCCCCCCCCCCCCCCCCCCCCCCCCCCTTCCCTAGTCCTTTGGATGAGACATAAACCGAGGACCGGTGTGGGAATGCATGCAGAACATCTTGCGTGCACATTACACCCTGTTCCGCTTTTATAAGAAAGAGTAGGTTATCGTGTGCCGATAGGAACAGATGACAGGTGCACACACTTGCACTTCGCCAAAAAATGTTAATAATTGTCAAACTACTGACTGCTGAACATTATCAATGGAAGAAGAAGTGTGGATAAGGGGAAAGAACACACTATGCTTAAAATAGTGTAAAACAGCGATCGGAAGTGACGTAATTACTTGACAGTGGGTTTTCCCAATGTTGACTAGATGAGTGTGTTGTGGAGACTAGGCCATTGGACTAGGCCTACAAGAATAATACACCCTACGTAGATAGGCCCCCCTATAGGCAAGCAAATTTTGACAAAAAGATTTAACCCCAGTTTAGTGAGATGATCTTGGTTATTACTACATACAACTGATAACTAGGCCTAGTGTGGTTATGTACGAGCATGAGTGTACGCACGCACGCCTGAAAAAGAACAGAGCATGTGTGTATGCCTGAAAAAGAACAGAGCATGTGTGTATGCCTGAAAAAGAACAGAGCATGTGGTATGCCTGAAAAAGAACAGAGCATGTGCGTATGCCTGAAAAAGAACAGAGCATGTATGTATGCCTGAAAAAGAACAGAGCATGTATGTATGCCTGAAAAAGAACAGAGCATGTATGTATGCCTGAAAAAGAACAGAGCATGTATGTATGCCTGAAATACTACGCCTGTGGACCACACGCACAGTGTTTGTGCAATAGCTAATGCCTCTGGAGGCATATCTGTACGATCTAGGCTAGGCCTATGTGACATAAATCTATTTAGGCCTACAATGAATCAAGTGGGGCTGATGTCCAGAGGCTTACTTTCTTAGAGGAAAATAGGGCCTGTGAGACCCATAATATATAGTAGCTTATCTAGCTTTCGAAGTTAACCTAAGTGTCGGCATCCGCAATGGTTCAGGGCCAGTCCTCCTCCTCTCTATCATCCGGAGGATGGGGTGGCGGAACACCTCTGTCTGCTAAGGCTATATCCCAGAAAGCCTCCGCCACCCTGGCCAACCATGCCTGCAAGTCGTGGCGTATACTCACATAGTGATTCCGGCAAAATCGTGCTATAGGATTTGATGACATTGGTTTTGACATTGTAGGAAAAGTGTGTTCAGTCCAACTCTAAAGGCTTAGGTGCAGATGTGACTGTATTTCTTGTAACTGCTAAAAAATGTCTCGTAATTTGTATATTTTGTGATCATTGTGCCATTTACTGTTTTTCAGAACTTACATACAGTGTTTTGATGCGTAATGTTGTGTATTGATTATAGTGTTTTCTTTTCGCGGGGACAAGAAACTACACCCCCTAGAGAAAAGAAATTATGCTTTTTTTTTTTTTTTTTGGTTGTGAGGCAAACAGTAAACGCCTGAGCTAAAAATAACTAACATAAAACAGTTGTCAGTCCCTGCAGTTGTGAGGACGAACAAGCGACTTTCCCGAATGACGTGGCAGTAGGCTAGTAGGCCTACTGAGAAAAATTTGCAAGTACCTGACATGTTCCCGTTTGCCTTTCTCTGTCAAGGGAGCACATGGTCATTTTCTGCAGTGAGGGCATTGCTGAGACTTCTTTCAAGCCATTGGCAGTTCAAGATGACTGCTGTCAGACTCATTGGGGGAATGTATAACATCTGTGTAATGCTGTACACGGGCTGCCGTAGAAAAGGTAAAGGTGTCCCATAACCTAAGCGGTCGTAAGGGAGCGAGGCATCAGAGACCTCAGCTTCTCTCTATAAGGGCCGGCATATTGAGGGCGGCGCCCATCTCCTCTCCCTAGCTGCTTTACCTTCCCTGACCCTAAAGAGGGCAGGTACCCATTTACAGCTGGGGGAACTGCACTGTAGCCAAGACGCGCAAACGGTCACCCATCCACGTTCGACGCTGCTTAACCTTGGCTGGGGGTAAGTGAGCGCTCTGACCCCTGAGCTATCTCGTCCCCCCAAAAAACAAAACAAAACAAAACAAAAAACCCCACAAAACCCCAACAACAACAAAATATTACAAAAGAAAAACCACCATCACCAACAATAAAAGTTCAACCTATGATTTCAGAAAGTAATAGGTATACTTTCAACAGATGCATAATCCCCACTAGATACATTGATAATCATTTTAAAAAAAAAAAAAAAAAAAAAAAGACAGGGCTTATGAATTCAACAAACACATAACCCCTAACTGACTGGAACATTAATGTCAGAACAGATATACTGATTATAATCAAATAAATCAAACAAATTAGAATTGAGGGGACAGCTGCGAAGAGAGCAATCCAATAAAAAAAAAAAAAAAAAAACCACCCAAAAACCATATCAAAACATTTTAACATATTTTTTCACATTAAATCAATATTATGAAAAAAATAACAAAACTAAAAACCTAATAGCAAAGAAGCATTTTTAAAATCAACATTATTATGGTGTAACGCCCAAGCATAGCATTTTTCAAGAGGTGTTCAAAGGCATGGGTTTTAAGTCCAAAAGGGCTAGCTTATATTATGTAAGGGGGCAAAACCAACAACCAACCAACCAAACCAACAATCAAACACAGCCCGTTCTTGTTTAGACGACAAGACTACATTTCAAATTCAACATAAAAACCACAACATTTCTCTCTAATGACAGGTTTAGAACAGTAGGCTATACAGTGTAGGAAGAGAGAGAGAGAGAGAGAGAGAGAGGAGAGAGAGAGAGAGAGAGAGAGAGGATCTTACACTTACATCATCATCAAAAACAGACCAATCAACAAATTCTGACAACGCCCACATTTAATCCTTCTTTAAAATGATATTACCAATAAAACATATTAAATCAATGTCTGTCAAGAAGAAATTTTAGGCAAAACACCATCTCATACATTTCAACTTAGAGAGTATACTTCTTCAGGTTACATCAATATGAAAACAAATTAGATAATACACACACACACACACACACACACACACATACAGATACATATTATTTATTTAAAAAAATATATATATATATATATATATATAATACTGAAACATACATAAAATCAACAATGACAAATTCAAGAGAATCTGGGATAACTCTTTTGCTTTTGATTAAAATTTAATCATCATGGTGGGGTTAGATTTTGTGACCATTGCTTGAAAAGAAAGTTTTCTGATGTACATGGGGCAAGAGTACTGTTATGTTAGCATACAACAATTAGTACATTTGAGGTGGGTATAAATAGGTTTCTTGAAAGCTTCTTTGGGATGTTTTTATGTATGTTGGCAGCATGTTCCAGAGTGGGCTACCTGAGTATGTGAGGCTTGATTTAAAGAGGTCAATTCTAGGGATTGGTAGTTGAATTTTTGAAGGATCTCGGGAGGTCATACAAAATTTAGAATAGAGAGTTTGTGGTGCATAACCTGTCATAATTTTGTGCATAAAATCTCCCTTTTTTTAGGGTAAGCATATCTTTTAATAGGAGAACCTCAAGTTTTGCATAGTCTGATGCACATAAAGTAGATTTTAGGAGAACTGCTTTGAGCGCACAGAGAGAGAGAGAGAGAGAGAGGAGGAGAGAGAGAGAGAGAGAGAGAGAGAGAGAGAGAGAGAGAGAGAGAGAGAGAGAGAGAGAGAGAGAGATTTGGTTTGATTTGAATTGATTTGATTTGATTTGATTTGATTTGATTTGATTTATTCTTTTATATCGAGGATAATGGAATAAGAGAGAGGAGAGAGAGAGGAGAGAGAGAGAGAGGAGAGAGAGAGAGAGAGAGAGAGAGAGAGAGAGAGAGAGAGAGAGAGAGAGAGAAGAGAGAGAGAGAGCTTCAAAATGTTCTTTATTTTCTTACTATTCTTTTGCATCGTTCAAATGAGCTTATCACGGAATCTGTATACTAGTAATTAAAATGACACACAATAATGGACACTTGGCTGGAGTTTCTGATTTTTCATCGTCAGTTTCCTTCAGGGCACAATTATAAAAGTCGTGTGTTGGAATTTTCATTAAAAGGATTTAGGAATATTTGAAGGTATGTTAGGAGCCATAATCGTGGTCAGCTTCACGCGAGATTGCTCGAGAAAACAGCAGTTTCCAAGGAACGATGGCGGCGTCTATTATGGCGCTATCGACGCAAGCGCTTGACTTTGAAAGTATTTGATTAGAATGTGACCGAATTCCGTGTTGTTTTGAAAGAGACCAGTAAATTTGTAAAAAGGGGGCTCCAACTGTCAAACGTCAGTCAAAATGTCTGACACAAAGGCCATGCGCGTTGTCCCAAGTGGGAAAGTTTATCGTCAGTTGTTTGATGCACAGGTAAGCAGAATACTGAATACTGTTTACACCCAAATGATTAGTGAAGTGTCAGAGTGAGAAGCATAAAGTGCATGCATATGTAGTAAATATGTAAGGCCTTCGAGGCACAAAAATGAATGTGCTTTTGTATGACACAATATTAAACTTAATGATTATTATAATCTGACAGACTCGGTCACAAAGATTTTTTTGTTTGATATGGACACTGGCTATGATTAAATCTTAACTTTTTTTTTATCACAAAGAGTAAACATTATCATTAAGGATGAGACCAAATCAACATACCTTACATTTTCTAGCAGAAAAATATTGCAAAAAATAGAACCAATGCATGAAAAAGAAACAGCAAATAATTAAGCAAATAATTAAACACCCCAGGTATTGTATTGACATTATTGTATTGGTATTGTATACCACTGTAAGCCACAGCAGATTTCTCTGTGTGAAATTCAGGCTGCTATACCCAGTCTGCAACCGTATTTGTTTCCCTAGTATCAGAGTCGCTTTTTCTTCAGAATTTTTCCAGGGACACCTTGTTGCCTAGGGTTCTTTTACACGTGTTAAATAGTTATGTATAACACAGGACCACAGTTTATCATCTTATTAAAAAAACTAGCACCTAGACCTGTGGTCAGAGAAAAAATTTAAAATCAAAAGCTGGCAAAAAAGAAACACACAGTGACACACACACATAAAAAAAAAATAGTGACATATTATATATATAAGCTAAGATATGGATTTGCAATAGATAATTAATCTGTCTGTGTTTGATGTTATCAGGTACAGTTAAGTAGAAGTCTGACAAAAGCAACGAGGAAGGAAAAGACGCTACCTTCTTTGGTGAAGGTGGGCCAAGTTCCAGCCAATACTGTTCCTTCCTTGCCCCTTTCTGCCCCTGTGGTACGTCTGACACGAGAAGACACAAAGCACGGCATTTTGACCCCTCGACAGCAGACGTGGGTGGACGCATTTCCCAATGATCCATATGTTGAAAACCCTGTGCTATACAAGTGAGTTGGATTTTTTGTATATTACTTTTTGACACAGGAATTAATTGTGTCTGTGTGTTTGTTCGTGCTTGCATGCACGTACGCAGGCAGAAATGTGTGTGTGTATGTGTGTGTGTATGTGTGTGTGTGTGTGTGTGTGTGTGTGTGTGTGTGTGTGTGTGTGTGTGTGTGTGTGTGTGTGTGTGTGTACAGTGTGTGTGTGTGTGTGTGTGTGTGTGTGTGTACAGTGTGTGTGTGTGTGTGTGTGTGTGTGTGTGTGTGTGTGTGTGTGTGTGTGTGTGTGTATACAGTGTGTGTATACAGTGTGTGTGTGTATACAGTGTGTGTGTGTGTGTGTGTGTGTGTACAATGTGTGTGTATACAATGTGTGTGTGTGTGTTTGTTTGAAATAATTGCTTAAATTTTTCCATATTTTTTCCCCTAAATACACCTAAACTGGCTAAAGCATTTGATTTGGACATTTATATAAAGTTTAGATGTAACAATGTTTACATAGTCAGCCAGTATTTGACATGTTATGCTCCCCTGGTTATTGTTTTTGTAAGTGATTTCAATTTTGTTTGAAACTGTTGCTTTTAAAAAATGTTTTTTGATTGTTTATCGATCATTCTATATATACTGAATTTTTGGGATACATATAATACTCTTTTGTAATATAGAACTATAGTATAAGCAGTATTTGTGGATGGTGTGAACTGCTGAAATACATATATGTTATCATCTCACTGTCTGTCAGATGTACAAGAATAGATTTACACTTCTTGCGAGTAAACAGTTTGTCAGAATGTGTGCACATTGTAGAGACTTGTATAGAGTGTAAAATAGAGCTAGATAGTAATAATAACATTTGATGTTTATGATAATAATAGTATATGGAATCTTTACAGTGCTGAATCTTGTAAAGCAAACAGATTAAAGAGCTTGATGAAACCGTACAATTTATGACCAAGATTTTTTTTTTTTTTTTTTTAGAAAAGTAAAGCCTGTTACAGCAATCTTTGTCTTCTCTTTCAGCTTTGTGGACATGTGGTTATTTAGTCTGTTGTGCCCAGCGCGGAAGTCTTAGAATTATGACTTGTTCTTCTCTCTTTTGAGGTGGTGGTAGTCGTCATCGTTTTCTACTCTAGGTCGGGCTATAGATTTGATGATTGTTACAGCAGTTGAGATGGAGGATTCTTAGGTGTCAGCTCAGTGTTAGTATCTTTTTTTCTTCTGTTCCTCGGCTAGGACCCTAAAGTTCACCAATGATGGGATTCTGTGTGTATTTCTACCATTTTTGCCCACCCTTTAGGTAGCTGGCATTTCAACTTAGGGCATAATGGCAGTAATGCGATGAAGATGGTATCAGTGAATTTTTTCTTTTCTTTTTTTTTTCATTCCTCAGCTAGAGCTCAAAGATTCACCTAAGGTGAGATATGCTACTGTGTTTTTTTTTCTCTCTCCCACTATTTATGTAGCCACATTCTGACTTAAGGGATGGTGTCTAAGCACGACACCTGTGTGCATGCGTTTTTGAAATTTGGTCATCTGTTCTTACTGGCACTAAATGGCCTACTGTTCCAAAAGGCGTAACAGGTTTTTATCATGTGCACAAGATGTTCTGCGTGCATTCGCACACAAGGCTTCAGTTCATAGTATCACCCAAAGGACTTTGACATTCAGTTTGATTTTCTAGTCTAACTGGGTAGACAAGGCAAGGCTGGGAATTGAACCCAAAACGTCATGGTTTACTTGTTAGGCAGGTGAAGGCCTTAAGTGTCCTGCTACCTTCTGTTTTATTCAGTGATGATAAATCATTTGATTTTTAAAAAAATCACAACTTGTTTGTATTGCAGACAATACAAGGAATATGTTGAAAAGCAGCAGGGAAATGTGGAAGGGGGTGAGGCAAGCAGTGAAGTGAGGGGTCTCCCTGATGTTGTTGGTGAGTATCTGTGTGTGTGCGTGCGTACGTGCGTGCATGCATGTGTATGTGTGTATACATGTGTATGCCTCTGTGTGTGTGTGTGTGTTTGTGAGTGTGAATGTGTGTGTGTGTGAGTGTGTGTGCGCACGTGTGCGTGTGCGCGCGTACGTGCGTGCATGTGTGTGTGCCTGTGCAGTTTGCATTTGTGTGTGTGTGTGTGTGTGTATGTGTGCGCGCGTGCCTGTGCAGTTTGCATTTAATTCGGTGAAAGAGCAACAAATTGTCATGGTTCCCCCAAATTCTGTGTAAAGGTATATGTGCATGTATAGCTATAGATGTAGTAATAGGTTTTGTGATCTTTCTTGTAAATCAGTAATACTGAATAATAAAACATAGCCTTGATGATCCTTTTCTTGTTTGTATGTATGTGTGCCTTGGTTTGCCACCTCACCCAAAAGACTAACATCCAGACAACTGCATATGGGATGATGGATAGGGGACAAGTTCAATTTGGACAAGGTTTATACCTTTCATAGGGGGTGGGGGTGAGATACCCTAGTAGTTCAAGCATTGCAGTGGTTACCTGAGGGCTGAGGATTGAGTCATTAAGGAGGCACCTGATCTGACGGCACAAACTGTTTATACAGTGTGTACTTGTGGTCCCACAGTGATTTCCAGGTGTGGCACCAGTCTTTTGCAGTCATGCGGGAAAACTTGCTGCGAAAACAGTGTCTCATACAGTATGATGCACAAAAGGAGATGATACTTTAGTTTATACTGGAGCGTTATTCTTTTGCAGTCATGCAGGAAAACTTGCTGTGAAAACAGTGTCTTATACAGTATGGTACACAAAAGGAGATGATACTTTATACTGTAGCGTTATTCTTTTGCAGTTGTGCAGGAGAACTTGCTGCGAAAACTGAGTCTCATTCAGTATGGTACACAAAAGGAGATGGTTCATATTCTTTATACTGGAGCGTTATTCTTTTGCAGTTGTGCAGGAAAACTTGCTGTGAAAACAATGTCTCATACAGTATGGTACACATGAGGAGATGTTCATATTCTTTATACTGGAGCGTTACTCTTTTGCAGTTGTGCAGAAAACTTGCTGTGAAAACAGTGTCTCATACAGTATGACACAAAAGGAGATGATACATTTTCTTTATACTGGAGCGTTATTCTTTTGCAGTTGTGCAGGAAAACTTGCTGTGAAAACAATGTCTCATACAGTATGATGCACAAAAGGAGATGATACATTTTCTTTATACTGGAGCGTTATTCTTTTGCAGTGCCTGCCCAAAGAGGGTTGACAATCGAGCGAATAACTGCCAGCCGAAAGAAAGGAGATGATACTGTTTTTTTTTATTGTGTGTTTTGTATGTTGTAGAGTTTTTTTTTGTATTATGAGCGTTGCGCTAGCGATTGTTGTGCATTCAGTTCTATGATTTCACTTTTGTTTTTGTGATAGTTTTTGTAATTCATTATTGCCTTATCAAATAAAAGGAGGAATTTGTACCATTTTTGTGATACATAGAAGCATGTGCATTGACGTTTTTCTAGCATATAATGATTCAGTTTATCAAAGAAGGACGGTTCCCCCGCCCCCCCCCAAAAAAAAAAAAAAAAGAAAAA
>CM060345.1:8453454-8460954 GCA_030674155.1 Stramonita haemastoma | reverse complement strand
TCATTCACACCTGCACTGCTTTCTCAGGTGAGATACATGTACGAAGCATGCAGGGAATCGATGGCTTTCCTGATTGGTAGGGCTGTAAACGGTACAGTAGGGTATGGGAGGGAATCAGTTTCTGCCTCAGCAACCCCTGGCATTATTTATATTAATTTGTGTACAACAGATCCGAAACGTGTTTCAAGAATACGCCAAGACCTTGGAGAAGATTTCCTACCTGATGGCTCCTGACCTTCAACGCTTCATGGACAAAGAATCTCAGGTAGGTCCAGGTGTTTTTTTTATTTTTTTTTATTTTTAAAGCATCGGGTCGGTGTGTGTCTGCCCATTTTGGTTGTTTATGACCTGTGTGACAGACAAAACGAAAGCTTGACTGATTGCTTGACTTGCGACTGGTAAAGCCATGAGTTAAAGTTAAAGTCTGTCCCAAGCCTAAGGCTCATCAGGCCAGTGCTTATCCCGGTTTCTGTGGCGTTAAGCGACTGAGAGTCATAGACTCCCCCCTGGATAGGACGCCAGTCTATCACAGGGTTAACCCCCAACACAAGGTTGGTACCCCTTTTACACCTGGGTGGGGTGAGAAAATAGCCGTAAAGTGCCTTTTCAGGCACAAGCATGCCGAAAGTGGATCGAACCCGCAACCTTTGGATTTCGAGTCCAACACCCTAACCACTAGACTACAGCGGCGGCAAAGCCGTGAGTGTGTACGGAATATTTACAGGTGTCAACAGCCCACTGAGTGTTGATATGAATTCTGAGGATCTTGAACGTGTCTTAAGAAAAAAGGTGTTCACCTGTCTTAACAAGTAAACCTTCGCTTGGGAGAGGGTTTTATGTTTTAAGTCTTTCTGGGGGGGGGGGGGGGAATATAAAAAAAAAAAAAGCAGGAGAATGGACCAAGAAGGCGGCAAAACAGACAAGAAGGAGGTGACAGGAAAGAAAAAGAGCAAGGCAGAAACAGAGTGGTAGAAACGAGGGAATTCTTGGCACAGAATTTCCCGAAGGTGGGGGATGCTGTTTATACTGACAGACCCCCCCGACATCCCCACAGGGGATATTGTTCTCATAAGGTGAGAGATTCTAGATATTCCTTTTTTTTTTCAACTATTTTATCGTTGGCGACTTTTTATAAACTGACAGTATATAATTGTAACAGTACTAGTGTCTTATAATGTACAGTTATACAGCTGTCTGAATTTACAGTAAATTAACACAGCTGTGGACATGTACAGTTAAGCACTGTCATGTGATGTTAAACAGCTGTCGTGTTATTGTACAGTTAACACAGCTGTCATGTGATAATTGTAACAGTTAAGAGCTGCAGTCCCAATTTCTGCTATTCGCTTGAACCCTCCATCAATCCATCCATCCATCCCAACCTCATCATCACAGCTGTGTTAATTGTATCAGGAACTGACCTACTTGGAATTGTAAAAGGAAGATGTACATTTTAGCCGGGTTGACTTGCTGGTTATGTGATTTGCATGCTGTGTTAACTCTGTCAGTCTGAACAAATCCTAGATTTCGCATTCCATCCAAGGTCAGACGCATGCTGCTCGCTTCTCTTAGTATACAGCGTTATAACCACTTCAGACTCTCACCACAGGCTCTGTGCCTTGGCTGTAGAGCTTCGGCAGTGGTAGCAATCATGAAGTTCATGCATGATGAACTACGTGTAAATCCTGGAATCAGATCAGGATTCGGGGGGGGGGGGGGCGGCAATTATTCAAATCCTAGCAAATCCTGGATCGGGATTCAGGGGAGGGATCAATTCATCCAGCAATCCCGGATGGGATTCGGGGGGGGCTCAATTATTCAATCTCAGCAATGCCAGATGGGATTCACGGGGGGGGGGGGGGGGGGGCAATTATTCAGTCCCAGCAAATCCCAGATCGGGATTCAGGAGATGGAATCATTCAATCCCTGGCAAATCCCGGATCAGGATTCAGGGAGGGGCAATTATTCAATTCCAGCAATCCCGGATCGGGATTCAGGGGTGAGTGGGTTAATTATTCAATCCCAGCAAATCCAATCAGGATTCAGGGAGGCAATTATTCAATCCAGCAATCCGCATTGGGATTCGGGGGGGGGGGGGGGGGGTGGGGTCAATATTCAATCCCAGTAAATTCCAACCGGGATTCGGGGGGGGGCATTATCATCCCAGCAATCCTGGTGGATTGGAGGGAATAATTCAATCCCAGCAAATCCCGATCAGGATTCATGGGAAGGGCATTATTCAATCCAGCAATCTGGAGTCAGGATCGGGGGGGGGGGGGGGGTGTTAATTTTGATCCTGCAAATCATCGTCATATTCGATCCTGGCAAATCCCGGATCGGGACTAAGAGGGTTAAATTAACGATGGAGGATTGATTGTGTGCAGGCCCTGAACCAGACATGCCTGAGCAACCGCCGTGCCTACGCCGACCTCTTCGTCCGTCTGATGTCGGCGGACATTGAACGCGAAAAGACACAGCACACCCAGTGGCGCCGCCGCGTGGAGGACTGGAAAAACCTGAAGACCAACCTGGCTGTGGAAAAGTTCAGGTTAGTAAGGAAGAGGGGGGGGGGGGGTGTTTTAAAAAAAAACACAAAAAAAAACTTGCTTTTGTGTGTGTGTATGTAATGTGTGTAGTGTTCAGTGTGTATGGTGCGTGTTGTTTTTGTTGTCTTGATGGAAGAGGTATGTGTTGTGTGTGATTTATTTTATTTTGTATATGATTTGCTAGTGTGTGTGTGCGGTGCCTGCTGTTGTGCATGTGTTATGGAGAGATTGTGCTTGATGATATAAGGGGACAGTACGACCTGACCTAGTGAGAACAGTGCCTGAAACTAAAAGTTCTCCTCCTGTCATAGTAAAGTGGGGTCCTGCTTTGGATTTTTTTTTTTGGGTGGTTTTTATTTCTTTTTTTTTTTTTATTTATTTTTTTTTTTACTGTTTTTATAAATTTTTGTTAGCTGTGTTGATGAGGGGGTTGATGGGTGTAAACAAAACACAGCCACATCATGCATCATGCATGTGTGCTCATGCAGGCAGGCAGGCAGGCAGGCAGTACACACATACACGCAGGCAACATACGCAGCGCAACACACACAAACACATCACAACTAACACACACACACCACACACACACACACACACACACACACACACACACACCACACACAGCACACACACTCACACACACACAATTCCCTCCCTCCCTCAATGCCCCCTCCTCCCTCCCCCTTCCTCCTCCCTCCCCTCACCCCAACCTCCCCCCCTAACCCCCACCCCTCACACACACACACACACACAACAGAATATTCCACAACACAAAATACCCCGCGAAATAAAAAAGTGACTTGACTGACTGGCTTGAAACTGACTTGCTTTGACCTGACCTTGCTTTTGCAGAGAGTTCATGCACAGCGAGGAGATCCTGAAGCCTCCAGGTGTGATCGGGGTGCAGGACTTCATGGTCACTGAGCTGGAGATCCTCAACTCCCAACGACTCGACCTCATCGACTCCCTCAGGTGTGTGTGGGATGCGGTGTCTTGCGTAGTATGTGTTGTGTAGTGTGTGTGTGTGTGTGTGTGTGTGTGTGTGTGTGTGTGTGTCTGTGTGTGTGTGTCTGTGTGTGTGTGTGTGTGTGTGTGTGTGTGTGTGTGTCTGTGTATGTGTGCGTGTGTGTCTGTGTGCGTGTGTGTGTGTGTTGTGTGTGTGTGAGTGTGTGTGTGTGTGTGTGTGTGTGTGTGTGTGTGTGTGAGTGTGTGTGTGTGTGTGTCTGTGTGTGTGTGTGTGTGTGTGTGTGTGTGTACAGTCGTTGAGTATGTTATAATAATGATGATGATGATAAGTTATGGAATTTCTTCAATGCTGAATCCATTTAAGCAAACAAATTAACAGAGAGAGACAGAGACAGAGAGAGAGAAAGAGAGAGAGACACACACACACACAACACACACACACACACACACACACACACACACACACACACACACACACACACATAGACAGACAGACACAGACAGACAGACAGACACAGACAGACAGACAGACACAGACAGACAGATACAGACAGACAGAGAGACACACAGACAGAGAGTCAGATAGAGAGAGAGAGATCTGTCAGTTAATGTAGTGTATAAACCCTATTGCAGTGATCTGAAACCCCCAACATCCACCAAATCGGCCGTGTACAAGTGGAGACAGCAGATGCAGAAAACCACCCAGGAAATCGGTGAGTCACGCTGACCCAAATCTTTCAGCCTTTTTTTGTTGTTGTTTTGTTTGGGTGTTTTCTTTCTTTCTTCTTTTGTTCTTCAGCTAGAGCTCCAAGGTTCACCAGTGGTGAGATATTGTGTATGCGATCATTTTTAACTTCTGTTTAAGATAGCTGCATTCCAACTTCAGGGACGGTGTCTAAACACGACACTAGTGTGCATACGTTTGAAAACATGTTGTGCGTGTGTGTGTGTGTACATTCGAATTTGTTAAAACTGTAAATTGTTGTCGATTGTGTGTTGTGTAGGTTGAATGCAAGCGCTTTGATTTGTTTTTACAAGATATAGCGCTATACAAATTCCATGTATTATTATTATTATCCATTCCTACCGGCACGAAATGGCCTACTTTTTTTTTGAAAGGTGGAACTGGTTTTTAACGTGTGTGCAAGATGCTTTTCTTGTGTTTGCACCTGGGGTTTTGGTTTATAGTCTCATTCATAGGACTTTTTGGGGGAGTGAAGTCAGTACTGATATTAATTCCAGGGGAAAATCCCTAAAATGGGTGCCTCCCTGGAGGCTCAACCCTGGGTCATCAGATGATGAGCAAAGTGCTCTAACCACCAGGCTATCGCACCCCCCAGATCATCAGTTTACCAGTCATTTGTAACCTGTCCTGTAGTCTGGTTGACAGTTGGGTCACCACTGAAGATTGTGCAGATTTTTTTTTTAAAGAAAAGAAATCATTTTCTTCAATCATTGTTTGTTTCATTTTCATTTCTGTGAGAATCTCTGTGGTTTTCTGTTTATGCGTTCTTGAAGCATTTCTGTCTTTGTCTCATTCTCTTTCATCATTATCAGATTGTCCTTACCCACTAGACTGTGAGTGGTTGGTCTGGGTGCTAGTCTTTTGGATGAGACAATAAACGGAGGTCCTGTGTGTTACACATAATTATATAGTGCACGTGAAAGAACCCATGGCAACAAAGAAGTCGTCCCTGGCAAAATTCTGTAGAGAAAAACCACTATGACAGTGAAACAAAATATAGTTGCAGACAGGAAAAAGAAAAAAAACAAACAATGGGTTAGCACTGCTCTTGTGGCAACACGCTGTCCCCAGGGAGAGTAGCTTGAATTTCATGTAGAGAAATTTGCTGCGACTTAAAGTGGTATACTGTACTCTACAACTGTCATTATCTTTATCATCATTATCTGATTGTCATTATCACCATTATCTGATTGTCATTATCATTATCTGATTGCGGTAATGACCATTATCTGATTGTCATTATCATCATTATCTGATTGTTAGGATCATCATTATATGATTGTCATGATCATCATTATCTGATTGTCATTATCATTATCTGATTGCAGTAATGACCATTATCTGATTGTCATGGTCATCATTGTCTTTCCTTGTTGTTGTTGTCATGATCATCATCATGTGATTGTCATAATCACCATTATCTGATCGTCACAATCATCATTATCTGATCATCACAATCATCATTATCTGATCATCACGATCATCATTGTCCCCCCCCCCTGTTGTGGTCAGACGCTGTGAGTCAGCTGCACATGAGCAAGCTTCACGAGGAGATGGAGAAAGTCTGCCAGTTCTGCCTGGAGAAGATTGACAGCATCAAGGTACCGCCTACCTTCATCGCTTTGTTTCTGTCTGTCTTTGTCTGTCTGTCTG
Source organism: Stramonita haemastoma (assembly GCA_030674155.1). Lineage (NCBI taxonomy): Eukaryota > Metazoa > Mollusca > Gastropoda > Neogastropoda > Muricidae > Stramonita > Stramonita haemastoma. The sequence goes on along the minus strand of CM060345.1, from coordinate 8,455,044 downwards.
TCTGTCTGTCTGTCTGTCTGTCTGTTTCTTGTTTGTCTGAGATTGACGGCATCAAGGTACCGCCTGCCTTCAGCGCTTTGTTTCTGTCTGTCAGTCTGTCTGTCTGTCTGTCTGTCTGTCTGTTTCTTGTTTGTCTGAGATTGACAGCATCAAGGTACCGCCTGCCTTCAGCGTTTTGTTTCTGTCTGTCTTTCTTTGTTTGTGTGTTTGTCTGTCTGTGTGTTTGTTTGTGTGTGTGATTCTTTGAGCATTGAAGAGAAAATTTTGATATTGTATGTAGTGTGTGTGTGTGTGTGTGTGTGTGTGTGTGTGTGTGAGTGCACGCGTGCGTGTGCGAGTGCGCGCGTGCGGGTGCGTGCATGCGTGCGTGTTTGCGTGCGTGTTTGCGTGTGTGTGTGTTTGTGTCTGTGTCTGTGTGTGTGTGGACTGGGTAGCTATCTTGGTAATTGGCTGTATTTTGCATTTGCTTCTTCAGATTTAAGTTGCTGTTGTTATTGTTGTTGTCAAATGAAGGATTTTGACAAAGGGAGAGGGATTGATTTGATTTATTCTTTTATATCAAGGATAATGGAATAAGCACTCTTCTGCTTTTTTGCATCCAGTCCCCGTGTGTGTGCAGTTTTTGTAAATGTCATCTGTTCCCACCGGCACACGATGGCCTACTCTTACGAAAAACGGAACAGGATTTAACATGTGGCAAGATGTTCTGCGTGCATTCGCAAACGGGGGCTCGGTTTACAGTCTCATCCGAAGGTCATTCTAGATAGGTGTACCAGAAATAACAAAAAACCCTGATAATTTTCAGCACTCGTTGTTGGAGGCTGGAGTGGTGACAGAGGGCCGGGCCAAGCAGGTGATTGAGGAACAGATGCTGCCCCTGGTGGGAGAACAGCAACGCATCTTTGAGAACAATCTGGAAACCATGGAGGTGAGATATACCTATCTGTCCGTCTGTCTGTCTGTCTGTCTGTCTATGTATCTATCTATGTACTATGTATGTATGTATGTATCTATCTATCTATCTGTATGTCTCTCTCTCCAGGGTTCGCGATAACCGGCAATTGTCGGTATTTTACCAATTGTAAACAGGGAATACCGAAAATTTTCGAAGCAGCCGGTACCGCGTACCGGTTCTGTTTGCCTGTGACCGATTAGATTTCCGTCTCAAAAAAAAAAGTCTGAAGTGACGTTTTCTGACAGTCTGTCATGGGCCTGTACTGTGCTTACTGCACCTACCCTTCCCACCCCTTCCGACGAACATCTTTAGCGCCAGCCTCATTAGCCTAGCACGCAGAACAGCAAGCTTTACTGTGAAAGAATAGAGCTTCGCGCTCTTCTCGGCATGACAGCGACTTCCATTCACATTGACTGATTGAGTAAATGGGGCCTAGATTTATTTATTCTGTATTCTTTTAATCTTTTATATCGAGGATAATGGAATAAGCACTCCTGTGCTTTTTCACATCCAGTCCCCGTGTGTATGCAGTTTTGTAAATGTAATCCGTTCCAACCGGCACACGACGGCCTGCTCTTACGAAAAGCGAAAAGTGAAAAGCGAGGGTCTATAACTATGAACTTGCGCGTTGCTTT
>CM060345.1:8438454-8445954 GCA_030674155.1 Stramonita haemastoma | reverse complement strand
GCGCATGCGCGCGTGCATGTGTGTTGCCAGTGGACAACTAATGTAGGTAGTGGGGGTCTGCTGCAGGAGAGGACAGGACATCCAGAATTCCTGGTGTGTGTGTGTGTCTGTGTTTGTGTCTGTGTATGTTACTGTGTGTGCATGCATGCATGCGTATAGCCAGTGGACCACTAATGCAGGTAGGGGGGTCTCTGTTGCAGGAGAGGGCTCGCATGGAGGCGGAGGCAGCAGCAGCGGAGGCAGAGGCAGCGGAACAGGAGAACCCCAGTCGCTCCCCCAGCGCCCTCATGTCCTCCAGGGGCTCCGCAAGGGATTCCAAAAAGTCGCCCAAAAAGCCCTCCAGACCGGAAGAGGAGGTGAGGATTCTGTTTGTGTGTGTGTGTGTGGGGGGGGGGGGGGGGTTGGTGGGGGGGGTTGTTGGTGGGGGGGGGGTTGTTGGGTTGGTGGGGGTGGGGGGGGGTGGAGGGGTTGTTGTGTGTGTCTTCGTTTTAACGTCTACCCGCTAACAAGTGATTTTTAGACTGGTGTGTGTGGTGTTTTTGTGTGTGTGTATGTGTGTGTGTGTGTGTGTGTGTGTGTGTTTACACCTATTTGTAAATGTGTATAATTATGCCTGTATGTATTCTCTATGTGTGTGTGTGTGTGTGTGTGTGTGTGTGTGTGTGTGTGTGTGTGTGTGTGTGTGTGTTTATATGAGAAATGAAGAGAGAGACAGAGAAACAGAGAGAGAGACAGAGACACAGAGAGACAGAGACACAGAGAGAGACACAGAGAGAGACAGAGAGAGACACAGAGAGAGACACAGAGAGAGAGACACACACACACAGAGACACAGAGAGACACAGAGAGAGAGAGACAGAGAGAGAGAGACACAGAGAGAGAGAGACACAGAGAGACAGAGAGAGAGAGTGGAAAGAGGCACATTGAGAGAGGGAGACCGACATACAGAGAGAGAGAGACACAGAGAGAGAGAGACAGAGAGAGAGAGTGGAAAGAGGCACATTGAGAGAGGGAGACCGACATACAGACACAGAGAGACAGAGAGACAGAGAGAGATTTTCTTATGTAATTGGTTAGCATAAAACAGCAAACCGTAACAAGACAAACTAAACATAAAGCACAAAAAATAAAGCACACAAAAAAATCTCACACCACCTTCTCTAACAGAACCACAAGCTTCACTCTTACAAACCGTCCATCTCTGTCACAGATCTTTATTTTTGATATAAATTAAACACAAAGGTACAACTTCGTACAAAGAGAGTATGAAACGGCTGCGTTGTGTGACCTTTGAAAAAAACAACCGCCTGTATTTATTTTCATGTATAATATAGTGTATTCTAGATGTATGGCAGATAAAGGCACAACAACATGTCGAGGCAAGTCAACACCATGGGTATTATGCTGTATTGTGGTTCACAGTGTTATGTCAGACAACTGGATACGGTTATCGTGTCATGCAGTAGCATGTAAACAGCATAGCTCAGTGGCCAGAGCACTCGCTTTCCCCCAAGCTAAGGTCAAGCAGCATTGAGCGTTGTTACCAAGTGGATGGGTCAAAGTCATGTTAAGTCAAAATTTCATTTCCAGATGGAACATTGAGTAAGCAATAAATTAGCTTTTTTTCATCAAGCCATCTATCTAGCAAAAAAACAAACAAACAGAAAAACAGGTGACCATTTGTGCACTTTGGCTTCAGTACAGTTCCCCAGTTCACCCAGCTGTCAATGGGTACCTGCCCTCTTTAGGGCCAGGGAAGGGTAAAGCAGCAAGGGAGAGGGATGGGCGCTGCTCTCAATATGCTGGCCTCTAGAGAAGCTGGGGTCTGTGACACCTCGCTCCCCAATGACCACATCGGTTGTGGGAACATCTGTCAAGTAGTGTTCATACACTTTTGTGGGAGTTAGTGTTTCTCTTTGGTCTTGTGCAAGTGGATGACTGTCGTAGCAAAATTATTACTGTTGTCTGTCAGTCAGTACAAACTCAGAGAATTGCAATAACAAGAGCTATGACTTATAACAATAACAATGGTGACGATGATGATGATGATGATGATGATGATGGTTATGACATGTTTTTAAAGAGTAATACAAATGTTAATGTCAATGTGATGGTTATAATGATGGCGATGATGTGAATTGATGATACATTTATTATTCATACTCACATGCATCACTGTGATAAGAAAGTTTCACTCACATCAAACAATGGTAGCTTTGGTTGAATCCTTTCACTCTTAATAGAAACTTTCACTGACATCAAACAATGGTAGCTTTGGTTGAATCCTTTCACTCTTAACAGAAACTTTCACTGACATCAAACAATGGTAGCTTTGGTTGAATCCTTTCACTCTTAACAGAAACTTTCACTGACATCAAACAATGGTAGCTTTGGTTGAATCCTTTCACTCTTAACAGAAAGTTTCACTGACATCAAACAATGGTAGCTATGGTTGAATCCTTCCACTTCTTACTGCAGATAATTATCTCTTGTTAGCCTGGGTTCAGGAGACATTGCATGATGAGTTAACAAACAGCCTTGCTTCTCACGTCTATCTATCTATCTATCTATCTATCTATCTATCTATCTATCTATCTATCTATCTATCTATCTATCTATCTATCTATCTATCTATCTATCTATCTATCTATCTATCTATCTATCTATCTGTCCCTTAGTCTGGTGACCATGGGAGCAACCCTCAAGACTTGACAACCAGTTTTCTCCATTCCTCTCTCTGTTCTGCCTTTCTCAGGGTTTTGTTGAGTTCTAGGCCTGTCCATTGGCTGATGTTGTCCTCCCATCTCTTCCTTGGTCTGCCTCTTTTTCTTCCTCCTTGGACGGTGCCTAGCAGTATTGTTTTTGCAAGTCCTTTTGATCTTGTGACATGCCCGTACCATTTAAGTGTACGCTTCTTTACAGATTGATAGAAGGTTTTCCTAGGGACCAATGGTTTGCTGGATTTGCCTCTCACATGGGTAGGTTTATTTCCTCGCAGATTTATTGAAGTTGTCTTTCAGCATCTTTCAAAGGAGTTCTCAGCAAGTTTTTGGCAGATTTTGATGTGGGTTTTGTTGTGGGTGTTTTTTGTTGTTTTTTTTAAGCAAAAAGTTGTCAAGCATATCAGTTTGGCTGCTAGAGGGTTTACTGTTACAGAGGTGGCGAGAATGATACTTGAAATGTTACACCATGGTGAAAAAAGGGATTAGTTATAATACCCTTAGATTGTTATGTCCCATACATTTGCGCTTATTTTGATACCATTTCCACCCCTGAAAATCTTTTTTTTTTTTTCCAAAATGTTTCAAGTATTTTCTGTGAATATTCTTGTTTATCTTCCCACAAGTGTGAGTTATCTCGTCCTATCAATATTAAACATAACTTATTTTTTTATTATAACAGTTATAATCTTCATTCATTTTCCTACAATACTTTATAGCAATATTTGAATTTGTGTGTGTGTGTGTGTGTGTGTGTGTGTGAAGAAGGTGATTTTCTTTCAAAGAGAGAGAGAGGGAGAGATAGGGACAGGAAGAAGAGAATAATAGAAAAGAGAGAGAGAGAGACACAGAGAGAGAGAGACAGAGAGAGAGAGGGGGGGGGGTGGGGAGAAGAGAATAACAGAAGAGAGAGAAAGAAAGGGGGGGTGGAAGGCCAGAGACAGCGAGAGACAGAGAGACATAGAGAGAGAGACAAACACAGCCAAGAAGAACATAACACAATCACTCTCCACACAAACCCACTGTTCAGTACAGTACAGGTATTCCTCCCACACAATCCTCCGACCATCACAACCTCGTGTTCTCCATCAATTCCTCCGGAACTTCCTTGTCCAGAGACAGAGACAGAGAAACACAGAGACAGAGAGAGAGATAGAGAGAGAGAGAGAGAAGATGAGGGAGAGACATAGAGAGAAAGAGACAAACACAGCCAACAAGAACATCACACAATCTCTCTCCACACATAAACCCACTGTTCAGTACAGTACAGTATTCCCCCCACACAATCCTCCCGACCATCACAACCTCGTGTTCTCCATCGATTCCTCCGGAACCTCCTTCTGCCCCCCGCCACTAGCGCCGGGCCCGCCCAGCAGGGAACCTTGCCGAAACAAAGGGTTCCTCACCACACTGCTGTCCCTCTGCAGCTCGGGAACCCTCGAATCCCACCCCCAGGGGCTGTGGGGCTCCCCCGAACCCACCTGCTCCCGGTCGTTACCGTCCAGGTGAAACCCCTGGGCTCGGACCGTCCACTGGCTGTTGATGGCCGGATTGGCCGAGGAATGCTTCCGCCTGGGTTCTTGGCCGTGGAAGTGGGAGCCGATGAGAACGGGGGTCTCCATTTTGAGCTCGGCCCCGCCGGAGATTTCCACGCGGAACTGGAAGACGTAGTCGATGTCGATGATGTCGCAGTGCTCCAGGCCCGTCTCGGGGATGTAGGGGGGGAGGGGGAGGCGCACGTAGTTCCACCGCCGCCCCTCGCTGCGGTCCACGTCGAACTCGTCGCGTTTCTTGCTCACCACCTGTTTGGGGGCAGGTGAGCACGTGTGTGTAAAAACAGAACTGGAAAATAGGGGGGAAAAAATTAGATTAAGATCATTTAGATCTGTGAGGAATTTCAGATTTCCCTTTTCACACACCCCTTCACCCCCCCCCCCCCCCCCTCCCCCATGGCCCCAATCCTGACCTGGCTCTCTGTCTCTGAGGTTCTGACACCGATGATGAAAAATATTAACCCCACCCACCCACTCCCCCCCTCCCCACCCCCTCTCACGCCTCCCTTCCACTCCCCCTTCCTCCACCCCCTCTCTCCCACACACACCCATCCCCCTTCCACCCCCCTCCCTCCCCCCTCCACCCACCCCCACCCCCCTCCACCCACCCCCCCTCCCCCCACTCCCCCCCTCCCCCCTTCCTCCACCTCCCTCCACCACCCACCACCCCACCTCAACCACCCTCCTCCCCATACTCACCTGGCTGAACCCGATGCTGTTGTTCCTGGCCTGGTACATGGACACCATCATCAGCGAGGCCTGCAGGGCCGTCACCGTCCTGGGGCTCTGGTTCTTGACCTCCGCCTGCAGGAACACGTCCTCCCCGGGCACCCCGCCCCGCGTCTCCAAGGTCACCTTGCCCACGACTTTGCCCCAGGTGCAGCTGCCCCAGAAGCGCCTCTGGGCGGACAGGTGTAGGGATTGGGAGGCCGCGGGGACCAGCTGGCTGCGTCGGAGGAGGAGGAAGGGCTCACTGGTGATGGCGGTGTCGACGGCCTTGACCCCCGTGACCGTGGCCTTGAGGGTGTAGGTCACGTTGCCGAACTTGCCGATGAAGGAGGACGGGAGGTTGTCCGGGAGCTAGAGGAGGGGGGTGGGTGGGGGTAGGGGGTGGGGGTGGGGGGTGAATCGGGAGATTGTGGAGATCAGTTTGGGGTTTTGTTTGTTTGTTTATTTTATTATATTATTTATTTAATTTATTTATTTTATTTATTCTTTTATATCATAGATAATCGGATAAGCACTCGTGTGCTTTTTTATTTGCTTTTTTTTTTACATCCAGTCCCCGTCTGTGTGTATCCAAGTTTTGTTAATTAATCTTGTCATCTGTTCCCACCGTTCGAGGGGATTTTTTACCATGGTGTTAACATCAGTGCTGACTCCACTCTCCACCACAAGTCCTTTTGGGTGAGATTGTAAACAGAGGTCCTGTGTGCAAACGCTCGCAGAATATCTTGCGCACATGTTAAATCCTGTTCTTGTTTTCGAAAGAGTAGGCCATTGTGTGCTGGTGGGAACAGATGACAAGATTTACAAAACTGCACACACATGTTATGGGGACTGGATGTAAAAAAAAGCACATGGGTGCTTATTCCATTATCCTCAAAATAAAAGAAAAAAAAATAAAAAAATAAATAAATAAATAATAAGTAATAAAAAATCTCACCTGATACTGAAAAGAAAAATCACTGTAACCAGGCGTAAAGAATAAATAAATAAATAAACAAGTAAAAGAATAAATAAAAACAGAACCTCACCCAATACTGGAAGGAAAATTCACTGTAACCGGGCGTGAGGGTGTAAAGAATATTTATTAAATAGATAAATAAACAAACAAATAAGTTGTTTGTTTTTTTAAATCTCACCTGATACTGAAAAAAAATCCCTGTAACCAGGCATCAGGGTGTGAAGAATAAATAAATAAACAAACAGACAAATAGACAAATAGATAAATAAATAAACTAAATAAATAATCCAAAACCTCACCTGATACTAGCCGCCGCTGTAGTCTAGTGGTTAGGGCGTTGGACTCGTAATCTAAAGGTTGCGGGTTCAATCCCAGCTTTCGGCTATGGCGTTGTGCCATTGGAAAAGGCACTTTATGGCTATTTTCTCACCCCACCCAGGTGTAAAAGGGGTACCAACCTTGTGTTGGGGGTTAACCCTGTGATAGACTGGCGTCCTATCCAGGGGGGAGTCTATGACTCTCAGTAGCTTAACGCCACAGAAACCGGGATAAGCACCGGCATGATGAGCCTTAGGCTCGGGACAGACTTTAACTTTAACTCACCTGATACTGGAAAGCAAAATCGCTGTAACCAGGCGTCAGGGTGCGGGGCCGGGCGCGGTGCGTGTCCATGATGACTTTGGAGACATCCACGTACTTCTCCTCCGCCTGGTGCATGGCCCCCTCCTCCTCGTCCTTCCAGCTCACGTTGCCCTCCCCCACCACCCGAATGGTCACTGCGCGGATGGCCGTGGGCCGAGCGACCTTGACCCTCACGTTGCCCTGAAGCACCTCGCCCGGTTCGTACTGGTATTGCTCGTCGATGTCGTGTTCCAACACGATGGTCAGTTCTTCTACTGCCGACATGGTGGAGGGATTGTGTGTGTGTTGTTGTTTTTTTGGGGGTGGGGTGGGGTGGGGGTGGTTAGGTGGTGGTTATTGTTGGATTCATGAGTAAGGGGGTTGGGGTGTGGGTGTGGTTTGTTTCGATGTGTTTATGGTAGGGTGAAAACCAGTCGCGTACGCAAAATCACACTTTTGGAGCTCAAGCCAAGAAACAACAACAACAACAAAATAACCCTGACAAAAACCTTGAAGTGAACAATGTCCGTGTGGAGAGGGATAGGCTCGGCCAGAATCAACTTGTCCACCACACACACAGCCAGAAAAATTCAGTACAGTACTCCAGGAGCTAACTCCTTAAGAAGTCATAAATACAACAATGTCTGAGGTGAGCAGTGTTCACGTTTGGCTTCACAAGAAAACTTCTTTGCAATGGCAGGAGTTTTCATTTACTTTTCGTTGACTTCCCCAGTTGAACGCGGCTTTTGTTTTTTTTGGGGGGCTGGGTTTTTTCATTTTGTAGTTGGTAGGCTTTCCTGTTTAGTTACGTGTGTGTGTGTGTTTCACTGTTTGTGAAAGATATTGCTGAACACCACAACTATTGATCCGCTGCAATAATGTACTGGCTAGGTTCCAGTGTTTTTACTAGCGTGACTTG
>CM060345.1:8403454-8413454 GCA_030674155.1 Stramonita haemastoma | reverse complement strand
GATCCCACTTAAAAAACTCTGCCATTCTTCCTCCTTCTCACCATAATAAACAAAATACACTGAACCCACTCAAAAACTCTCCGCCACCTTTGTGTCCGGCAGGTGACGGAAACCGGTCAAACCCATCCAGATGGCGGTGGCGGAAATCCTCTCCACGGAAAGGGGCACCACCTTCTACGTCCTCACACGAGCAGAAGAGCCGGCCATTTCGGAGGAGCCAGTGCCAGAGGAGGAGGGGGAGGTGAAGTCGGATGAACCCATGGCCGTAGGGGGCACCTTCGTCACGGAGGTACCCGGGGGAGGAGGAGAGGGGGGGCAGGAGGGGGGAAAGGAGGGGGAGGAAGAGGAGGAGGAGGGCAAGCCGGAGTACATTCGCTGCGTGGACATCCCGCCTTCTACGGTGCTGGAGGTCAAGACCAAGTGAGTTTGGTTTTTGTGTGTGTGTGTGTGTGTGTGTGTGTGTGTGTGTGTGTGTGTGTGTGTGTGTGTGTGTGTGTGTGTGTGTTGGGGGGGCAGGGTCACATGAGTGCTTATTTCATTATCCTCAAAATAAAAGAATGAATAATTAAATGAATACCACTACCACTGCATCCACATACACAGACACTCAAACTCACTCACACTCACTCACTCACATATGCACACACACACACACACACACACACACACACCACACACACACACACACACACACACACACACACACACACACACACACACACACATGTATGGTGGTGTGCAGACAGGCAGGCCGACATTTAAAAAAAATCAGATTTCACAAACGGATTTTTAAAAAGCTAGGACCCTTTGTGGGGGAAGTTGTTAAAAATGACTTTGTTTTGAGAATGTTTTCTTTTTAAAAGACAAAAAGTGAAAGAGAAAGAGGTTGATAATGATGAAGATGAATCTGATGATGGTGGCGGTTGTGGTTGTGATGATGATGATGAGGAGGAGGAGGAGGAGAATGATGATGATGATGATAAGAATGATGATGATAATGGTGGTGATGATGATAATGATGATGATGATGATGGTAATGATGAAGGTAGTGAAAACAAAATCATTCCACTGTTTCTTTCTTTCAGGATGCGACTGAACTTTCTGAATCATCTGGAGACGTGGTGCGACCAGGCCAAGGAGAGATCAGCCAGTGTTGTCGTTGCCAAGGTAAAATAGTCAACCACTAGTCCATCCACCAATTAATCAGTTAATGAACCAACCACCCAACAAATCAATTAACCAATCAACCAACTAAGAAATTGATAAAAAAAACAACAAATCAATTAGCCAATCAACCAACCAATCAGTTAATCAAACAACCAAGAAATCAATCAACCAACCAACCAACCAATCAATTGATCAAACAGCCAACCAATCAGTTAATCAAACAATCAACCAACCAACCAATCAAACAACCAACCAATCAATTAATCGAATAACCAACAAATCAATCAACCAATCAACCAGGCAACCAATTAATCAAACAATGAACCAACCAATCAATTAATCAACCAACCAATCAAACAATCGAACCAACAAATCAATTAGCCAATCAGTCAGTCAAACCATAAAGCAATCTATCAAATCAAATCAAATTTTTATTTCCAGATGGTACGTTGAATAAGCATTGAAGTGCTTTTTTTTCTAACAGTGCATCAGTCAATCTCAACAGCACAGAGTCAAGCAGTGAATTCTCATCCTACGACAAACCAGCGCAGCACTGAGAAACATAGCTCATTCAGTATTGCAGTCAGTTTCTGTGCTTGCTGCCCTTGCCTAGGGGATATCAATCAATAAATCAATTCAATCAATCAATCATCAGTCAATTCCTTAATCAGTCTATCAACCAACCTATCAGTCAGTCAGTCTGTCAGTCAGACTGCTGATCGGTTTCTGTAGAATCAGTCAGGTTGTGAGAATGTCAGTTAACATATCAGTGAGACGGGGGGTTGGGGGGGGAGGGAGGAAGAGGGGGGGATCGATTATTGTTCACTCTGTTTATGCAGTCAGTTGCTATGGCTGTTTAACTCATTTCAGACTTGAATACCTTCCCCAAACTCAGCTTGGGGTGTCCTGATGAAAACACTCAGACATGGTCTGTTCAAATTCTGAGGCAGGGGCGAAGCATATTCAGCATTTTCAAGAGAAAGTTGAACATAGATGATAGACATGCGGCCCTGGTTGTATAGAAACAAAAAATTGAAGTGAAAGACTTGGATAAACTTGGTGTTTAGTTACCTCATCAGTCAGCTGGTGTGGCTGGAATTTGTGATGTCTTGTAAGTGGACTGAAATGAGTTAAAGAATAAGCAAAATCTATGGAAAAAAAACAATCCACCACATTTAAAGTAAAACATGACAATAATGAAACCAGAGGGAAAAGTGCAAAGAACAGGAGGGTATTGTGATGTGATCACAACTTTTTTAATTGGCTTCGGCCTTAAAGAGTAATGAATGTGAAATATTATTTTATAGTTCCAGATTCAGTTTTTCTCTAAAATGTTTTTTTTTGGATGGGGGGTTGCAAGTGAAAGATAACTGTGTTGTGTCCAATTTTCCTAGGAAGACATTAGCATTTCTTGAATTTTTTCTATACAGAGGGTGATACTGTAAGTGCAAAATCAACATTTTGGGGGGGACAGGATAGCCTAGTGGTTAGAACGCTGCACATGCAATCTGATGGCCCAGAATCAATCCCAGGTTTCATAGCTACCATCAGTATGGCTACAGGTCTGAAGTTCTGTCCAATAGTAAGATTTTCCATACACAATCGTGGGGTTTTTTTTTGCCTACCAATGAATGTAACCATATTCTGACTTCAGGGATGATGTCTAAATGTGATGCCAGTGTGCATGCGTTTTTGTTTTTGTTTTTTCATCTGTTCCAACTGCCACATAATGGCCTACTCTTCCAATTGGGCAGAACTTCAGTCCTGTAGCCCCAAGAACACACACACAATACCCCCCTTTGTTTCTGATTGTTGTTGTTGCTGTGGCCTTTGTTCAGTGTGAGGAGCTGAACAGTGAACTGGACCTTCGTCTTCACCTGCACCAGCCACGAAGTCGCCGTGCAGAACTGGACGTCCACAATGTCAGAGCTGGTAGGTGATGTGCTTCCTTTTTTGCTCCTCAGAAGTCAGAATGTGGCTACCTTAACCCTTTCGCTGCTATCATATTTTGCTCAGGCACAAGCTGGACAAAACAGAGAGAGCGTTGAATCATGACGGAACACACAGCTGTCAGTTTCCCTCACTTTCGGCTCCTCTCAGCGGCTAATTAATCCATCCCATCCCAGCCCAGATGGGGCCAGCTGGTGCTGATTATAGCAAGAACTGACCAGACTTGGACTAGGTAAAAGGAAAGGGCACACTATAGCACTATTGGCTGAATGATGTTGGATTCGTAGGCTGTGAACAGTGATCGTCAACTGAGCATTGCTGGCGACAGTTTCTATGACGAATGCTGTTCGTCAACAGCGTAGTGTAGAGGTTAATGGTGGGCAAAAACAATCACATGAACAAAAATCTCAGCATTGGTGAACCTGAGAGCTCTAGCTGAAGAAAGGGATGGGGGAGGGGAAGGTTTCTTTTTGTGTCCCAGAAGTTGGAGTGTGGCTACCTCAGTGGTAGGCCCCAAACAGTCGCATGTCTAGCACGCAACCTGGACAAAATTCATGAACTGCTGTGAAGTCGGAATGTATCAGCTGAGACCAGCAGGCAGACCTCCTGCAGAGTCACAAGCTCAGGAGAAGACCTGGCACTACGCACCCTTCCCAGTAAGGGAACCCAGAGAGAGAGAGAACAGATGACAATATTTACACAACTGCATACACACGGGGACTGGAAGAAAAAAAAAAGCACATGAGTGTTTATCCCACTATCCTTGATATAAAAGAATAAAATAAATAAATGAATAGAGAGTCTACATCATACTCACCTCACCATTAAACCTCCTGCATGCGGATTCTCTGAGCACAAACTGCCTCTAGATTTCGCATCCCATCACAAAATCAGGTCAGGTACACATGCTCGCTTGCCTTTTTCTCTTTCTAAGTACATACCAGCAGCTGTAATTACTTCCAGACTCTCACAGCAGGCTTTGTGCCTCTGGCCTGATAGAGCTTCAGCATATGGTAGCGATCAGTGGAGGTCACTGCGTGATGGAAAACTACTGTGTGTAAGTCCCGGCAAATCCCGGTTCGGGATTCAGGGGAGGGAATGATATATATATGTACGATGTATAATGCTTGAACAAATATGAAATGTAGCTATCTTGTGTCTTTTGATTATGATTTGTAAACAATATGCCTGTCAGTATTGTAATTGCCCTTATGGGATGATTAAAGTGTTCTTGACTTGACTTGACTTGATTAATCCCAGCAAATTCTGGGTCGGGACTAAGAGGGTCAAGTGAACACACAGAGACAGAGAGAGAGATAGAAAAAGTCAAAGTCACACTGATTTCTGGTGACAGATGAGTACACAGAAACAGAGGAATAGGAAAAGTTCTAAGTCACACTGATTTCTGGTGACAGTGGAGTGCACAGAGACAGAGAGAAGGATAGGAAAAGTTCTAAGTCACACTGATTTCTGGTGACAATGGAATACACAGAGACAGACAGAGGGATAGGAAAAGTCAAAGTCACACTGATTTCTGGTGACAGTGGAGTACACAGAGACAGACAGAGGAATAGGAAAAGTCAAAAGTCACACTGATTTCTGGTGACAGTGGAGTACACAGAGACAGACAGACAGAGGAATAGGAAAAGTCAAAGTCACACTGATTTCTGGTGACAGTGGAGTACACAGAGACAGACAGAGGAATAGGAAAAGTCAAAGTCACACTGATTTCTGGTGACAATGGAATACACAGAGACAGACAGAGGGATAGAAAAAGTCAAAGTCACACTGATTTCTGGTGACAGTAGAGTACACTGAGACAGACAGAGAAGAATAGGAAAAGTCAAAGTCACACTGATTTCTGGTGACAGTGGAGTACACAGAGACAGAGGAATAGAAAAAGTCGGAGTCACACTGATTTCTGGTGACAGTGGAGTACACAGAGTCAGACAGAGGAACACAAAAAGTTAATGTCACACTGATTTCTGGTGACAGTGGAGTACACAGAGACAGAGAGAGGGATAGGAAAAGTCAAAGTCACACTGATTTCTGGTGACAGTGGAGTACACAGAGACAGAGAGAGGGATAGGAAAAGTCACACTGATTTCTGATGACAGTGGAGTACACAGAGACAGAGAGAGGGATAGGAAAAGTCACACTGATTTCTGGTGACAGTGGAGTACACAGAGACAGAGAGAGGGATAGGAAAAGTCACACTGATTTCTGGTGACAGTGGAGTACACAGAGACAGAGGAATAGAAAAAGTTCTAAGTCACACTGACGGGGGGACGGATAGCCTAGTGGTCAGAACATTGCGCTGGCAATTTGACGACTGGGGTTCGAGTCCGGTCGAGGAGATTTTTCTCCTGGAGTTAACATCAGTGCTGACTCCACTCTCCCCAAAAGTCCTTCGGATGAGACTTTAAACTGAGGCCCCGTGTGCAAACACACGCAGAACATCTTGCGCACACGTTAAATCCTGTTCCGCTTTTCTTGTGCCGGTGGGAACAGATGACAATATTTACTAAACTGCATACAGATGGGGACTGGATGAAAAAAAGCACATGATTGCTTATTCAGTTATCCTTGATATAAAAGAATAAAATAAAAATAAATTTAAAAAATGATTTCTGGTTACAGCGGAGCTGGTGATGCATGCTGAGCGCGTGACGCGACACTGCAAAGGCATCAGTCAGTCCCTGACGGAGCTTCGCTCGCGATTTTCGGCCATGTCCTCGCAACACAACAAGCTGGCCCAAAAGTTCCGTCAGGACATCGAGGCCTTGGAGGTTATCTTCATCAACGCTACCAAGTCTTCACGGTAACGTCTGTGTGTGTGTGGGGGGGGGGGGGGGGATGTAGGGGGGGTGTTGTGTGTGTGTGGGGGGGGGGAGGGTGTGGGGGGGGGGGGGGGGGGGGGTGTTCGTGGAAGTGTGTGTTTTGTGTGGGTGTGAGGGTGTGTGTGTGTGTGTGTGTGTGTGTGGTGTGTGTGTGTGTGTGTGTGTGTGTGTGTGTGTGTGTGTGTATGTATAGGGATAAGCACTCTTGTGTGTTTTAAAATCCAGTCCCGTGTGTATGCAGTTTTGTAAATGTCATCTGTTTCCACCGGCACACGATGGCCTGTGTGTGTGTGTGTTCTGTGTCTGTGTCTGTGTGCGTGTGAGTGTGTGTGTGTGTGTGTGTGCGCGCATGTGTGTGTGTGTGTACGTGCATGCGTGTGTGTGCATGCATGTGTGCATGCGTGCGTGCATGCGTGTATGTGTATGCGTGCGTGCGAGTGTGTGTGTGTGTATGCAAGTGTGCGTGCATGCGTACATGTGTGTGCGTGCATGTGTGTGTGTGTGTGCGCGCGCGTGCCTGCATGCATGTGTGTGTGTGTGTGTGTGTGTGTGTCCTCTCTCTCTCTCTCTCTCTCTCTCTCTCTCTCTCTCTCTCTCTCTCTCTCTCTCTCTCTCTCTCTCTCTCTCTGTGTCTGTGTATCTGTGTGCGTGCGCATTCATGGGTGCCTGTGTTCATGCGCGTGTGTGTGTGTGCATGTTTCAGACTGGTGGCCCTGCAGAACCAGCTAGGTGTGGAGCTGGAGAAGTTCATGTCTGTGATCCGCACCTCCCTGAGACAGTTCCGCCAGCACCTGGACGAGACACTGCAGATGCTGAGAGAGTCCAACGCCCGATTCATCAAGTCCTTCAAGTGAGAGAGAGGCCTACTTCACCCTACCCCCCCCTGTCTCTGTTTGTTTGTTTGTCTGTCTGTCTGTCTGTCTGTCTGTCTGTCTGTCTGTCTGTCTGTCTGTGGTGTGTGTGTGTGTGTCTGTCTGTCTCTGTCTTTCTCTCGCTATCCCTCTGTCCCTCTCTCTCTCTCTCCTCTCTCTCTCTCTCTCTCTCTCTCTCTCTCTCTCTCTCTCTCTCCTCTCTCTCTCTCTCTCTCTCACCCTCTCTCTCTCCCTCTCTCTCTTTTTCTGTCTCTCTCTGTCCCTCTGTCTGTCTGTCTGTCTGTCTCTGTCTGTCTTTCTGTGTTTGTGTGGGGTCTCTCTCTCTCTCTCTCTCTCTCTCTCTCTCTCTCTCTCTCTCTCTCTCTCTCTCTCTCTCTCTCTCTCTCTCTCTCTCTCTCTCTCTTTTTTTTTTTTCCCAAAACACAATTTCAGCCAATGTACAGAATTTTTCCAGGCTGTGTGGAACAGATGAAATAGATAAATTTAGAATAACCCCCTGGCATTTGGATTCTCTGAACACAAACTGCCCCTGGATTTTGCATTCCATCACAAAATCAGAAAAAAATCACAAAATCAAAAACACATGCTGGCTGGCCTTTTTCTCCTTCTAAGTACATACCAGCAGCTATAATTACTTCCAGACTCTCAGCAGGGTTTCTTCTTTTAGCCTGGTAGAGGTTTGACATGTGGTAGCAATTAGTGATGGTCACAGCGTGATGGAAATCTACTGTGTGTAAATCCTGGCAAATCTCGGTTCGGAATTCAGGGGGGGCAATTATTCAATCCTGGCAAATCCCGGTTCGGGACTTAGAGGGTTTAAAAAAAACAACACACCCAAACCCAAAAAAACCATCATTACCGCACAGACAATATTTCACTCACCTGATGGTTTGGATTTTGGTTTTTTTCTTTTCAGACTGTTTTCGGATGGTGGCAACTTTTGCCCGGAGGAGATCGAGGAGTACCGGAAGCGTCTGGAGAAGATGTCCAACAAGATCGACTCCGCCGAGGGCTCCATCATGTCGGAGCTGGAGGGCATGGAGTCCAAACGTCTGGAGGTGGCCACCAAGGTGTCCAATGAGTTTGAGGACAGGTGAGTGTCAGAGAGAGGAAAGAAGGGGGAGAGAGGAGGGAAGGAGGGAGGGAAAGAGAGAGATGGAGGGAGGGAGGGAGGGGCTCCATCATGTCGGAGCTGGAGGGCATGGAGTCCAAACGTCTGGAGGTAGCCACCAAGGTGTCCAACGAGTTTGAGGACAGGTGAGTGTGGGAGAGAGAGGGGGAGAGAGGAGAGAGAGGGAGGGAGGGAGAGAGAGGGAGGGAGGGAGAGAGGAGGGAGAGAGAGAGAGAGGAGGGGTTCCATCATGTCAGAGCTGGAGGGCATGGAGTCCAAATAGCCACCAAGGTCTTCAACGAGTTTGAGGACAGGTGAGCGTTTATTTTTATTTTTTTTTTATTTTATTCTTTTATATTGAGGATAATGGAATAAGCACTCATATGGGTTTTTTTTTTCATCCAGTCCCCATGTTAAAAAAGAGATCCCGCCGAGTGTGAGTAAAAGAGAGGGAGGGAGAAGGAGAGAGAGAGAGAGAGAGAGAGAGAGAGAGAGAGAGAGAGAGAGAGAGAGAGAGAGAGATAGGGGGGGAGGAGAGAGGGAGGGAGGGCTCCATCATGTCAGAGCTGGAGGGCATGGAGTCCAAACGTCTGGAGGTAGCCACCAAGGTGTCCAATGAGTTTGAGGACAGGTGAGTGAGAGGGGAGAGAGGGAGGGGGAGAGAGGAGAGAGAGGGAGGGAGGAGAGAGAGGAGGGAGGGAGAGAGAGAGAGGGGGAGGGAGGGGGAGAGAGAGAGAGTGAGAGAGAGAGAGAGGGAGGGAGGGAGGGAGGGAGGGAGAGAGAGAGGGGTTCCATCATGTCTGAGACTATAAACCATGTGCAAACATATGCAGAACATCTTGTGCATGCATTAAAAACCCATTCTGCCTATCGAAAGAGTAGGCCATTTCATGCCAGTAGGAACGGATAACAAATTAAAAAACAACAACCACAACTCATGCACACATGTGTCATGCTTAGACACCATCCCTGAAGTCAGACTGTGGCTACCTAAATGATGAAGGGGGAGGGGGGGGGGGACTGGTTGCATACACAAAATCTCACCATTGGTAAACCTCAAAGCTGTAGCTGAGGAATGACAACAACAAAAAAAAGTATCATAATGATGAGTGTGTGCTGTATCATTCCAAATACTTATTATCTCAAAACAAAAATTCATGCTAGGTCACAATCAAAAGGATTACACAACTAAAGATAAAAGAATAAATCAAGTACTTATCACAGATCTTACACAGCTTGCAGCACCACACAAAATCAACACCATTATGTTCACCTGAACTCGCACACACATATCTATATTCATACATAGGGGTACGAGATAGCCTCGTGGTCAGAACACTGCGCTGGCAATTTGACGACCTGGGTTCGATTCCCGTTCAAGGAGATTTTTTCCCAGGAGATAAGATTAGTGCTGACTCCACTCTCCCCCAAAGTCCTTCGGATGAGACTATAAACCTGAGGCCCCCGTGTGCCAACGCACGCAGAACATCTTGCGCACACGTTAAATCCTGCTCCGCTTTTCGTAAGAGTAGGCCATTGTGTGGTGATGGGAACAGATGACAAGATTTACAAAAATGCATACACACGGGGACTGGATGTAAAAAAAAAAAAAGCACTAGAGTGCTTATCCCATTATCCTTGATATAAAAGAATGAAATGAAAAAAAAAAAAATGAAGCATCATCAGGAATCTTACACAGCTTGCAGCACCACTCAAAACCAACACCATAATGTTCACCTGAACTCACACACACACACACACACATACCTATATTCACGCATAACCCAAACACCAATAACAATCCTCACCAATAACCCCACTCTTATCAAGAAAAAAACCACCCCCAAAACCCCAAACCCCACTTTATCAGAATCACTGACCTTGACCTTGCCACTGACCTTGACCTTGCCGCTGACCTTGACCCCCCACCCCTTGGGCAGGTTCAAGAGCCACATGTTTGACCTGCTGTTCATGGAGAAGGTGGCCCGCTGGCTGACCAACACGCAGGTGAAGATCAAGGCGGAGGTAGCGGCCAGCAACTCGCAGGCCCAGGCCCTGGC
>CM060345.1:8383454-8395954 GCA_030674155.1 Stramonita haemastoma | reverse complement strand
AACAAAGTTAATGAACTGGGGTCATTTTGTCTTGTGTCCAACAGAAGAAGTCAGTCAGTCTTCCTCATCTGGTAAAACATTTTTAATAAATTTCTTTTCCACCTTGAATGAACTGGTTGACAATGTTTTGAATGTTTTTTTCTCTTCACCAAAGTTTTGATCATTTTATTTTCGTTGTGGGATGTTGTTGTTGTTGTTTTTTCTAGGAAAGTTCACTGCATGCAGGAAATGCCACATTTACTCAAAAATTTAATTTTGTTGTTGTTGTTGGCTGAAAGATCCAGTCATTTTCACATTCACGAAAAGATTTGATATGTTTTTGCTGACTGTAAGATCCAGTCATTTTCATTTTGAGGTTTTTGAGTTGGATTTTTTCAGGGAGAGTTTGCTGCATGTAGGAAATGCCTCACTTGCTTGGATGTTTTGAAAATTTCTATTCACCAAAAGTTTTGATGGTGTTTTTTTTCTGTTACCATAACTTATGAAATGTTACATTTACCAAATGTTTTGACAATTTTTCAGTTACTTGAAGTTTTACAAATTTTCATTCACCCAAAGTTTTGATAGTTTTTCAGTCACCGGAGGTTTTGAAAAGTGTGTGTGTGTGTGTGTGTGTGTGTGTGTGTGTGTGTGTGTGTGTGTGTGTGTGTGTGTGTGGTGTGTGTGTGTATTTGTGTGTGTGTGTGTGTGTGGTGTGCGTGTGTGTGTGTGTGTATTCATATCTGCATGTGTGTGTTTGTTTGCTTGTGTGTAATGTATCTGTATGCATGCACATATGCATTTGTGTAGTCAGTTGTGAGAAACTTTAGTTTGTGATTTTTTTCCACCCCAGGAACTACTTGCATTACAGAAATGAAAATAAGAGTTATAGACATGAATAGTTATGAATAGTCTTGTTCATGTTTTCCCCTCAAAGGCTCAGTTATGAATATTTCTTGTTCATGTTTTCCCCTCAAAGGCTCAGTTAAGAATAGTTCTTGTTCATGTTTTCCCCTCAAAGGCTCAGTTATGAATAGTTCTTGTTCATGTTTTCCTCCTCGTAGAAAAAGGCTCAGTTATGAATATTTCTTGTTCATGTTTTCCCCTCAAAGGCTCAGTTATGAATATTTCTTGTTCATGTTTTCCCCTCAAAGGCTCAGTTATGAATAGTTTCTTGTTCATGTTTTCCCCTCAAAGGCTCAGTTATGAATATTTCTTGTTCATGTTTTCCCCTCAAAGGCTCAGTTATGAATAGTTCTTGTTCATGTTTTCCCCCAAATGCTCAAGAACATAGTATTTACTTCAGCTGCTATTTTACTTTTATAACTTTTCAAGTATGTGTGTGTGTGTGTGTGTGTGTGTGTGTGTGTGTGTGTGTGTGTGTGTGATGCATGTCAGGTAAGTGTGTGTGTGTGTGTGTGTGTGTGTGTGTGATGTGTGGTAGTGTGTGTGTGTGTGTGTGTGTGTTTTATTTTCTTTTTTTTTCTTTTATATCAAGGATATAGGAATAAGCACTCATGTGCTTTTTACATCCAGTCCCCATGTGTATGCAGTTTTTGTAAATCTTGTCATGTTCCCACTGCCACACAATGGCCTACTCTTATGAAAAGTAGAACAGGATATTAATGTGTGCGCAAGATGTTCTGCTGCGTTTGCACACAGGGCCTCGGTTTATAGTCTCATCTGAAGGACTTTTGGGGAGAGTGAAGTCAGCATGTGTGTGTGTGTGTGTGTGTGTGTGTGTGTGTGTGTGTGTGTGTGTGTGTGTGTGTGTGTGTGTGTGTGCATGCTAATGTGTGTGTGTACGCGCAGGCACACGTGTGTGTGCACGCACGCGCATGAACACGCACCCACACTCAGCTTTCTATTCACCCTAAAAGTCTAAAGGGAGGGTCATTCTGACTTGCAGCATCAAAGGTGGGGTTCACAGGTGACCCGGGGGTCACACCTGTCAGCAAGCCAGGAAAACAGCCATCTGAGGATCCCTCTGTCAACGTCATCAAGAGCATTCTGAAGTGAGCCATGAAACTCTGTGTGGTTTTCCCCCTTTTTTTTTGTTTTTTGGGTGGTTTTTTTGTATTTTGTACCACTTTATGTCACAGCAGATTTCTCTGCGTGAAATTCGGGCTGCTCTCTCTCTCTCTCCCCGGGGAGAGCGTGTTGCTGCAAGTGCAGCACCTACCCATTATTTTTTTTTTTTTTTTTTTCCGGCATGCAACTGTATTTGTTTCCCTTTCAGAGTGGCTTTTTTGTTCCTCTGCTACAGCTCTGAGGTTCGTCAAAAGTGAGATTTTTGTGTACGCGAACATTTTTGTCTCATCATTATGGTAGCTGCAATTTTTACGGATTCAAGGGTGCTGTGGGGGGGGGGGGGGGGGGGGGGGGGGGGGGTCATTTTATTTTATTTCAGTTATTTATTCTTTTTTGTTTTTGTTTGTTTTGTTTCCTTGGCTAGAGCTCTGAGGTTCACCAGTGATGAGATTTTGTGTACGCGAACATTTTTGTCTCATCATGATGGTAGCTGCATTTTGATGGATTCAAGGGAGAGAAGGGGGGAGTGGGGGGGGGGGTCATTTTATTTTATTTCAGTTATTTATTATTAGAGAGAGAGAGAGAGAGAGAGGGTGGGGGGGGGCATTTTATTTTATTTCAGTTATTTAGAGAGAGAGAGAGAGAGAGAGAGGTGGGGGGGGGGGCATTTTATTTTATTTCAGTTATTGAGAGAGAGAGAGAGAGAGAGAGAGAGAGAGAGAGAGAGAGAGAGAGAGAGAGAGAGAGAGAGGAGAGATTTGATTTGATTTGATTTGATTTATTCTTTTATATCGAGGATAATGGGATAAGCACTCTTGTGCTTTTTTACATCCAGTCCCCGTGTGTATGCAGTTTTGTAAATGTCATCTGTTCCCACCGGCACACGATGGCCTACTCTTACGAAAAGCGGAACAGGATTTAACGTGTGCGCAAGATGTTCTGCGTGGCGTTTGCACACGGGGCCTCGGTTTAAAGTCTCATCCGAAGGAGAGAGCGAGGAGAGAGAGTTAATAGTTATGTAAATACATAGATAAGCAAAGTCTGTACACACACAAATACACATTTGATAAATCTTTCTCTCCTCCCCCCCCCTCTCTCTTTCTCTCTCTCACATGTGCATGCACCACACACACACACACAACACACACACACACACAACACACACACACACACACACACACACACACACACACACACACAGCTTGTTCCCATAAACGTTCACAGCGCTTTGATTTGTTTGCTTGACAAGATTCAGCCCTTTATAAAATCCATACACTTATATTACTATCATTATCATTACCATAAACAGTCACTGTGACATGAAAAAAATATCTCTTTGTAAAAATATTTTACAAAATGACCCATTGTCTGTTTCAGAACTCAGAAAGCCAAATTTCGTTTCGGAGCTGATGCTGATATGGACGGAGACCATGGTTCCACAGGTAAGAAAGCAGATAATATGGATCCCTGATGACTGATTGTAGCTATCTTAACCCTCTGAGTCCTGAGCTGGGATTTGCTGGGATTGAATAATTACCCCCCCCCCCCCCCCCCCCCCCCCCCCCCCCCCCCAAGTCCCAAACCAGGATTTACACACAGTAGATTTCCATCACGATGTGACCATCACTAATTGCTACCACATGTCAAAGCTCTATCAGGCTAGAAGAAGAAACCCTGTTGAGAGTCTGGAAGTAATTATAGCTGTTGGTATGTACTTAGAAGGATGAAAAGGCCAGCGAGCATGTGTGCCTGGCCTGATTTTATGGAATGTGAAATCTACAGGCAGTTTGTGTTTGACTTGACTTGACTTGACTTTAATTTTTGTCCGGGGGGGGACATTTTTTCAGCCGGTGCAGGGACGGTGGCCACCCCAGCCAGTTTTATGCCGGGGATGGAAGCGATGCGGGAGAAGACCAAATCGGCTCTGTCGCAGGCGTCGACCCGAATCAACGGCAGTGAGAAAACGACGGGCAGCCGACGCCCCACCCTGCCCTCCATCCCGCCTCCGAGATGTCAGGGGGTCAAGCTCGACGCGTGACTTCTGGGTAAAGAGGGAGAAAGTTGATGTGTTTGGGAGGGGGGGGGAGTTTGCTCTTCTTTACTTTTTTAAAAAATTTCTTTAGTTTCTTATGCTTTTGTGCTAATGTGAATACACACAATACGCATGCATGCACACGCTTATGTGCATATGGGTGTTCGTGTACATGAATGCACATGTGTGCTGCATCACGTGCGCACATGCACACACACACACAATAACGCATGCATGCACACACTTATACGCACATGCGTGTTTACGTACACGCATGCACGCACACACGCACGCCGCATGCACACGCACGCCACACACACACACACACACACACCACACACACACACACACACACACACACACACACACACACCATCCCTCCCCTCCCCTCCCCTCCCCCCCTCCCCTCCCCTTCCTTCACTAATTTCCGTTTTTGGATTCTCAAAGGTCAGGCAGCTGTGATCAATATGAAATAGCCATATTTCCCCATAGGGGTGCCAGGGACCTGTCAGTATAAATAACATTCCCACCTTCTGGAATTTCTGTGTTAAGAATTCCCTCTTTTCCATCCCTCTCTTTATTTGTGCCTTTTTAATTTTCTGTCACCTTCTTCTTGTCTATTTTCTGCCTTTTTGGTCCATTCTCCTGACATTTTTCCCGAAAGACTTAAAAGAAAACAATTCTCTCCTATGCAGAAGTTGGATGTGCTAGACCTGACTTGTCAGGTGCTTTATTAAAGGCAGCACAACAAATTTTTGCTCATATGACAAACAACACTAGTCTATGTCTGAGCATTAGACAATGACAACAAAAAAGAAGAAGAAGAATTCTGAAAGAAGGAGGAGGAGAGGAAGAAGATCGTGAAAAGGAAGAAGACGAAAAAGATGATGAAGAATTTGAAGAGTTTGAAGTTGAAGAACTTGAATTTTAATTTGAAGAAGAAGTAGAAAAAGAAGAAGAAAAAGAAGAAGAAGAAGACAATGATGACAAAGACGAAGAAGAAAATGGCCACATTTACCAGACGCAAACATTTCTCGTTTCAGCCAGGGCCAGAGACGGGCCAACAAGGCATCCAAGACGGACAAGAAGTTTCTGCTGTTTGGAGAGAAGGAGGGGGAGGAGGGGGGTTCCAGCACTGCCTTGGACGAGACTCACTTCGTGGCCAGCATCCAGCGAACCCTGCGGATGCTTTGGAGGGACTTTGGCTACGCTGACGTGAGGGAGCAGAGTTTATGGGGTTTTAAAAATATTTATTTATTATTATTTTTTTTAAATTCTTTAATATCAAGGATAAT
This sequence comes from Stramonita haemastoma, assembly GCA_030674155.1. Lineage (NCBI taxonomy): Eukaryota > Metazoa > Mollusca > Gastropoda > Neogastropoda > Muricidae > Stramonita > Stramonita haemastoma. The sequence continues at coordinate 8,390,617 of CM060345.1, read as the reverse complement.
GGGATAAGCACTTGTGCTTTTTTTTTACATCTAGTCCCCGTGTGGATGCAAGTTTTGTAAATGTCATCTGTTCCCACCGGCACACAAGTGGCCTACTCTTACGAAAAGCGGAACAGGATTTAACGTGTGCGTAAGATGTTCTGCGTGCATTCCCACAAGGGGCCTGGGTTTATGGTCTCATCCAAAGGACTTTTGGGGAGAGTGGAGTCAGCACTGATGTTAACTCCAGGAGAAAAATCTCCTCGAACGGAATCGAACCTGGGTTGTCAAGATTGTGAGCACAGTGTTCTGACCACTAGGCTATCCTATCCCCCACTACAAGCAGTGTGTGATTGCTGTGGGCAGGTGTAGTACAATCCTGTGTGGTTGCTATGGGCAGGTGTACTACAAGCAGAAAGGTGTGTGGGCAGGTGTAGTACAAGCAGTGTGTGATTGCTGTGGGCAGGTGTAGTACGATCCGTGTGTGGTTGCTATGGGCAGGTGTACTACAAGCAGAAAGGTGTGTGGGCAGGTGTAGTACAAGCAGTGTGTGATTGCTGTGGGCAGGTGTAGTACAATGCCGTGTGTGGTTGCTATGGGCAGGTGTACTACAAGCAGAAAGGTGTGGGCAGGTGTAGTACAGTGCGGGCAGGTGTAGTACAAGCAGTGTGTGTGTTTATTCTGTGGGTGGGAGGCAGGTGTAGTACAAGCAGTGTGAATTACTATGGGCAGGTGTACTACAGTGTGATTCCTGCAGGCAGGTGTACTACAAGCAGTGTGTGATTACTTAGGGCAGGTGTACTACAAGCAGTGTGTGATTCCTGCAGGCAGGTGTAGTACAATCCGTGTGTGGTTGGTGTGGGCAGGTGTACTACACAGCAGAAAGGTGTGCGGGCGGTGACACGGCCGCAGGTGCTGCAGGAGACAGTGGAGCAGTGTCAGGGAGGTGATCACCAGAAACTGCAGTCCTACTACCGCACAGTGGGGTAGGGGGGAGGGGGGGGGGTGGGGGGAAGAGGGAGGAGTGAAGTAGTGGTGTGATGTGATTTGTTGTGGGAGTTGTCTTTGATTTAATGTGTTTGCTTAAAGTATGTGTGATTTGGTTTGTGGGTGTGTGTGCGTGCGGGGATCGTGTACCCGTGATGGTGTATCAGTGGTTAATACAAACCACATCTCCCTGCTCCTGTGTGCAGAGTTCCGCCAGCAGCTGACAAAGGTGGAGCAGCTGTCGGCGCGTGTGCCTGCCCTGGTGATCAACGACCTGGTGAAGGCCCAGGTGGAGCGAGGCCCTGGAGGCCCACAGCAGCCAGCAGCAGATTCCAGGCCAACCTGCACACCGTAAAAGAGGAACAGGTAGAGCATTCCACAACACGGTCTTCTTTGTTCTTTCTTTTATTCTTTTATAGTGAGGATACGGAGTAATCATCATCATCATCATCATCACCCTTTACACCCTGTGGTGTGTAGGGCAGCAACAAAGACTTTCCACCCGGCCTACCCTGGGCCAGCCTGGTCATTGAACTCCAAGAGTGTTGCACGGCTTCCATCTCACATTCCACTGTCCTCCTCCATAATGGAGTAAGCACTCGTGCTTTCACTGTGTGCAGAAACAGCACGGAACAGCCTGCGAAAAAAGTTCAATTTTTCACTGTGTGCAGAAACAGCACGAGAACAGCCTGCAAAAAAAAATGTTCAAATTTTCACTGGGTGCAGAAACAGCATGAGAACAGCTTGTGAAAATTTTTCAATATTTCACTGTGTGCAGAAACAGCGCAAGAACAGTCTGAAAAAAAATGTTCAATTTTTCACTGTGTGCGGAAACAACATGAGAATAGCACAAGAACAGCCTGCGAATTTTTTTTTTGATTTTTCAATGTGTGCAGAAACAGCATGAGAACAGCCGGCAAAAAAATTTCAATTTTTTGACTGTGCAGAAACAGCACGAGAACCGCCTGCGAAAAAATTTCAATTTTTCACTTTGTGCAGAAACAGCATGAGAACAGCCTGCAAAAAAATTTTCTTTTTTTTTTACTTTGTGCAGAAACAGCACGAGAACAGCCTGAGAAAAATGTTCAGTTTTTCACTGTGTGCAGAAACAGCACGAGAACAGCCTGAGATAAATGTTGAATTTTTCCCTGTGTGCAGAAACAGCATGAGAACAGCCTACGACCCACCATGGGCCACCCCCCACCTGGCCCCTGAACTGAGCGCTCTGTGCCAGCAGGAGAGTGAACGCCACGACCTCTACATGATGGCCGTGGCCAAACAGGCCAAGAGTCTGCAGGTGAACCATCGTGTGTGTGTGTGTTATGGGGGGAGGAAGGTATGTTGGGAGGGGGAGAGATGGTTTACCCCTCTTGCATTCAGATTCCATCACATTCCATCATGAAATCAGATCAGGCACACATGCTCGCTTGTTTTTTCTTCCTTCTAAGTACATACCAGCAGCTATAACTACTTCCAGACTCTCAGCAGGATTTGTGCCTCTGGCCTGATAGAGCTTCAGCATGTGGTAGCGATCAGTGGAGGTCACTGCGTGATGGAAAACTACTGTGTGTAAATCCCGGAACGGAATTCATGGCAGGGAATAATTTTATCCTGGGTCGGGACTAAGAGGGCTAGGGGAAAGAAAAGAAAACTAATGTGCTGGTTGATGAACACATGAATGAGACATTTCTCTTCTCTGTGTTGTTCTCTTACTGTGCACATGGTGAAGTCTTGGTCGGCTTTTGCATGTTTTTGAAAATGTTGCTGGAAGCACTCCCAGTCTGTTCACCTTGGTTTACAGGAAACAGTCCTGTGTAACCTTGCGGGTCATGTTTGCCTACCCCCCCCCATCCTTCCTTTGATATATTTGTGTGTGTGTGTGTGTGTGTGTTGTGTGTGTTTTGTGTGTGTTTTGTGTGTTGTTTTGTGTGTGTGTGTGTGTGTGTGGTGTGTGTTTTTGTGTGTGTGTGTGTGTTGTGGTGTTGTGTGTGTGTGTGTGTGTGTGTGTGTGTGTGTGGTAAAATTTTTTACAAAAATACACACCAAGCCCCTTTTGATTGCAGTCGTGTGGGGGCCCCTTTCCCTGCTGGATTCCCCCAAAACCCCCCTAAGCAACCTTTTGGGGGGGGGGGTGGGAAAAGGGAAAAGGGGGGTTTTTTTTTTTGTTTTTTTTTTTTTTTAAAAAAAAATTTTAAAAAAAAGGGTTTTTTTAAAACCGGAAAAAAAAAAAAAAAAAGGGGGGGTTTTTTTTTTTTTTTTTAAAGGTTTTTAAAATTTTTAAATTTTTTTTTTTTATTTTTTTACAAAACCCCCAAAATTGGGCCCCCCCCCTTTAAAAAAAAATAAATTAAAAAAATCCCCCCCTTTTTTGGTTTTTAAAAACCCCCTTTTTTTCTTTTTTTTTAAAAAAAGGGAAAAACCCCCCCCCGGGGCCCCAAAAAAAACCCCCCCCCCCCGGGGGAAAGGGTTTAAAAAACCCCCAAAAAAAATTTTCCCGAAAAAAAAGGGGTGGGTTTTTTTTTTTTTCCTTTTTTTTTTTTTTTTTTTGGCAAATTTTTTTTTTTTTGGGGGAATTTTTTTTAAAAAATTTTTTCCCCCTTTTTTTTTCCCCCCCTTTTCCCCCCAACCCCCCCCAAATTTAAAAAATTTTTTTTTAAAAAAAAAAAATTTTTTCCCCCCCCCCCCAAATTTTTTTTTAAAAAAAAAATTTTTTTTATTTTTTTTTTATTTTTGGGGCCCCCCCCCCCCCCCCCCCCCCCCCCCCCAAAAAAAAAAAAAAAAAAAAAAACCCCCCCCCCCCCCCCCAAAAAAACCCCCCCCCCCCCCCCCTTTTTTTCCCCCCCCGGGGCCCCCCTTTTCCCCCCCCCCCTTTCCCCCTTTTCCCCCCCCCCCCCCCCCCTTTCCCCCCCCCCCCAACCCCCCCCCCCCCCCCCGGGGGGCCCCCCGGGCCCCCCCCCGAAACCCCCCCCCCAAAAAAAAAGGGGGGGGCCCCCCCCCCCCTTTTTCCCCCCCCCCCCCCCCCCCCCCCCCCCCCCCCCAACCCCCCCCCCCCCCCCCCCCCCCCCCCCCCCCCAAAAAAACCCCCCCCCCCCCAACCCCCCCCCCTTCCCCCCCCCCCAACCCCTTTTTTTTTTTTTTTTTTCCCCCCCCCCCCCCCCCCCCCCCCATTCCCCCCCCCCCCCAAAACCCCCCGGGGGCCCCCAAACCCCCCCCAAAAAACCCCCCCCCCAAAGGGGGGGGGGGGGCCCCCCCCCCCCCGGGGAAAACCCCCCCCCCCCCCGGGGGGGGGGGGGAAAAATGGGGGTTTTCCCGGGGGCCCCCCCCCCCCCCCCAGGGGGGGGCCCGGGGCCCCCCCCCCGGGGGGGGGCCCCCCCCCCCCCCCGGGGGGGCCCCCCCCCCCCCCCCCCCCCCCCCCCCGGGGAAGGGGCCCCCCCCCCCCCCCCCCCCCCCCCCCCCCGGGCCCCCCCCCCAAAAAGGGGGGGGGGTACCCCCCCAAAAAAAACCCCCCCCCCCCCCCCCCCCCCCGGGGGGGCCCCCCCCCCAAAAAAAAGGGGGGCCCCCCCCCCCCCCCCCCCCAAAAAAAAAAAAGGGGGGAAAAAAACCCCCCCCCCCCCCCCCGGGGGGGCCCCCAAAAAAGGGGGGGTTTTTTTGGGGGGGGGGGGGGGGCCCCCCCCCCCCCCCCGGGGGGGGGAAAAAAAGGGGGGAAAAAAAGGGAACCCCCCCCCCCCCCCCCTCCCGGGGGGCCCCCCGGGGGGCCCCCCCTTTTTCCCCCCCCCCCCGGGGGGGCCCCCCCCCCCCCCCCCCCTTTTCCCCCCCCCCCCCCCGGGGAAAACCCCCCCCGGGGGGGGGGCCCCCCCCAAAAAGGGCCCCCCCCCCCCCCCGGGGGGGGAAAAAAAAAAGGGGGGAAACCCCCCCCCCCCCCCCCCAAAAACCCCCCCCCCCCCCCCCCGGGCCCCCGGGGGGGCCCCCCCCCCTTAAAAACCCCCCCCAAAACCCTTTTCCCCCCCCCCCCGGGGAAAAAAAAAAAAAAACCCCCCCCCCCCCTCCCCCCCCCCAAAAACCCCCCCGGGCCCCAAAAAAACCCCCCCCGGGGCCCCCCCCCCCCCCCCCCCCCCCTTTTTGGGGGCCCCCCCCCCCCCCCCGGGGCCCCCCCCCAAAACCCCCCCCCCCCCCCCCCCCCCCCCCTTTTCCCCCCCCCCCCCCAAACCCCGGGCCCCCCCCCCCCCGGCCCCCCGGGGGGGCCCCCCCTTCCCCCCAAACCGCACCCCCCCCCCCCCCCCCCCCCCAAAAAAAGGGGGGGGGCCCCCCCCCCCCCCCCCCCCCCCCCCCCCCCCCCCCCCCCCCCCCCCCCCGGTTAAAAAAACCCCCCCCCCCGGCCCCCCCCCCCCCCCCCCCCCCCCCCCCCCGGGGGCCCCCCCCCCCCCTGGAAAAACAAAGACATTGGCAGGGTATTAAAAAAAAAAAAGAAGGAAACTGTACTGAACTACAGCAGTCACACACAGTCTCCATGAAGAAATCAGGCTGATTTTGTGCAGGAATATAAAGTTAACCATGACTGTAAATGCCACACACACCAGCTGCCATGGCGCGGTGGTTAGTGCCTTGGTTTCTGGACTGAAAGGTCACAGGTTCGAATCCCATAAGAGGCATAGTGATTTTTTGGACTCTGGCCAACTCCTACCCATAGAATGAGTGTGCTTGAGCTCATTGGGAAGACTGGGACCACACAATTGAGCTTCGTCCACTTTAACGGCCGTGAGTTTGAGAGAGTTGATCAAAATTACCTGACCAACACAGCATGTGTCTGTATCTCTTGGCCTGGTTGACGCCGGGATATATTATGGTAGTAAGCGTAGGCTACAACCCTGTCAAGTAGTCTCAAAGCGTACGACATGTACTTTCAAAGCAGCATCATTACATCATCATCGTTGATCATCATGGCTTAAAAAAATAAAACAATACATTACAGTTGTAACCCCCTCACAAAACGTATTTTTGTGTTTGGGTTACTAAGCGCTAGGTTCAGTAACTCCCTTGTAGAGTTGAGTGATCGCCCCTTAAAAAAGAGTGCGTATCGGGATATTTCTGTTTTTTAAATCTGACTTCCTGCCTGGGCCTAGTGAAGGAAAGGAGCGTGACTGGACTCTCTGAGTCTGGATGTTCCTGATTAAGGAACATCGTTTTTTCCCCTGTCACACCTGCTTTGCCCCATCGTTAAATCTCCACCCTTATTGTTGTCTTTATTAATGGCCCTGATCTGAGACTGATCACTGATTCTTGATTTGGTATTTAACTGAACAGAATATATATTTTGTGTTTTTTAATTGTACTTGTAGTACAATTAGTCATTGGTGTTTTGTGTAATGTGGTAGTGTTGTAGGTTGTGTTGTGGAATATATGTGGTAAACCCAATTCGCTTGGTCTGGAGTCGCATTGAATGAATGTTGTTGTTCGTCACGTTCAGTGTATTCAGTGTGGCTGCTGAGTGAGTTGAGGTTAATTAATTTCACTTCACCTACTTTCCTACCTCTTCTATATTTTCTTTTCCCTCTATTTTTCTACTATCCTCTTTTCTATCCCCCCTTTATCACTCCCCGGCCCATAAGTAGCTGAGCCCTACTCTTCTTTAGGGTTACTAAAGAAACCAGGAATTAGTCTAGGACTCTAAGATTTCCGGTACCAAATTAGACGGAACGGGAATTAGAGTGGCGACTTAGATAATTCCCGTGTAGGACCCGTTACACAGTACAGCAAGTAATGGGAGTTTCATGCTTTCAGGCATTCCCTCGAACCAGCTGGTGTCGGAGAACCGACCCACCAAACTGCAATTGACGCCCACAGTCCAGACGGCCAAAACCACCCTAGGACACAGCGCCACTGTCAAGGCTAGAGACTCCGCTTACGAGGTACACACATGTTTGGGGGGGGGTGGGGGGTTGTGTGTGTGTCTATGTTTTGTGTGTGTGTGTTTTGTGTGTGTGTGTGTTGTCTGTGTGTGTGTGTGTGTGTGTGTATGTGTGTGTGTAGGCACCTGAAATACACCTGAACTCTCTCCCTACTGGCCGATTTTTACGATGCGTATCTCTGTATACTGGCCGTTTGTGTTGATTAGTTTTTAAAAATTCATAACTGAAAAGATACTCAACACAAGTACATGGAATTTTCTGGGTTGATTGTTGACATGTAGGTGGAAGGTC
>CM060345.1:8353454-8378454 GCA_030674155.1 Stramonita haemastoma | reverse complement strand
CGAAGCAATCTGGAGGAAGTAAAACGAAAGGCAGGGCACTTTATGCATCTTGATACACTGCTCATGCCTAGAATAAATCGTTGTGTTATCAAACTCGAAGACATACTGTCTGTTAGAACTGTACAGGTCTTTAGTAGGTTAGCTATTCCAGTTCAACACCAACAAAACGCATGGGTGCTTGTTTGTTGTCCTTGTAACGCAGAATGATCTCCCTTGTCAAGGGAAACTACTCTTAGAACTTTAAACCACACGCAGACGATCGACTCAAGAAACGAGTAGCGCACGGTATGCCATGTAGAATTTAACTAGTGTACACTGTGTTAAAAACAAAAATTGCAATTTTGACAGGGAAATAAACTAAAAGACGGTAAGTAAATTTACTACACTCGTGTTTAAGGTCAACAACGATTTTTCAAATTAGGTTTGATTAGCCGGCCTTAGTTGGTGTTTTGGGTTACACACCACCTTTAAGAAATCGCACAATTCCTTCTATACAATGACTGTTATTGTATACCGCACGTACTAAAACATCTTTAGAAAAAAAAACAAAAAAAACTTTTTGTCGAAGACTAGGATCTGACTCAAAATTCATGTGATTTTGCACAAATTTGCTAGGTTTTAATATTTTTAAAAATTCAGCAAACACTGTACCCCCTCAGACCTTTGTGGTCTCCCGACCGCAATACATGCATGCTTGGGGTCAGTGATGTTAGAACACAAGCACTCCTCATTTGATGATCATTTCCAACTTTTTCGTATCTACCAGGTATTGTTCTATGTCCTCAATTCCCAAGACAAGTGCACAGTGCACTTTTTCATACTTTAAAATATCTGTGAATTTTTTTTTTAACCCCCCCCCCCCCCCCCCACTCTAGAAGATCATACTATATCATCCGCCAGCTGATACAGGAGTGTAACCCCATTACATGATTAGTGATGTACTCAAGATGTAGCCTAGTCTAGTAGTCCCTATCTCAGTATCTGAATAAATTAGTCCTTTGGATGAGACAATAAACCAAGTCAGCGGCGATGACGACGACGATTATCATAATGATGATGATGATGATTATAAATCTGTCTTCCAGGTAGAAGAGAGACTGAGGAAAGATGTCGGAGAGTGCTGGAGAAGTTCTGAAGTTCAAGGACGAGAAGCCAGTTCCAGACAAAACCTATGATTATCCAGTGCCAGATTTGGGTGATGACAAGGTTCCGATTGTCATTGATAATGGTGAGCTTTTACCCCCCCCCCCCCCCCCAAATTTTATTATTTTTTTTATGTTTTAATTTTTTATTTTGTTTATTCATTTTTTTAATAATGGTGAGCATGATGGTTCACAAGTGAACTGGAACTTGTTTCAAGGGGATCCTGTACAGATGATACTGTTGATGAAGTCATGGGTTCAAATCTTGGCGGCATCTGGGAAATTAAGGATGGGGATTTTTACAATCTCCCAGTTCAACTTCATGTGCAGGCCTACCAGTGCCTTTATGTATAGATATAGATATAGACACACACATACACAAATAAATATTATACATGCAGAACATCAAATACACATGTTAAAGGTCCTGTCATTCATGTCAGTGGGTTACGGAAACACAAACATACCCAGCATACACCCCTGAAGTCAGAATTCGGCTATCTTCAGGGTGGGCAGAAACGGTTGTATATGCAAAATCTCACCCTTGGGGAACCTCAAAGCTCTAGCCAAGTAATGAAAACAAAAAAGGAAACAAAAGACATAGCGACAGTAGCACTTAGCACAAGTGCAACGTCTGGATGTGACTAAGACAAGTCCAAGTGAAGGAAGATTCTGGCAATTCTTTCTAAGACTAGTTTATTTTTCTGTCTTAGTCTAGCAGCTGTTTAGTTTGTTTACAATTGTGTGTGGATGTATTAAAAACTTAAGGGGGACGGGATAGACTAGTGGTCAGAACATTGCGCTTGCAATTTGACGACCCGGGTTTGATTCCCGGTCGAGGGATTTTTCTCCTGGAGTTAACATCAGTGCTTACTCCACTCTCCCTATAAGTCCTTCGGATGAGACTATAAACCAAGGCCCCGTGTGTAAACGCTTGCAGAACATCTTGCGCGCACATGTTAAATCCTGTACTGCTTTTCATAAAAAGAGTAGGCCATTGTGTGCCGGTGGAAACATGACAAGATTTACAAAACTGCATACACACGGGGGCTGGATGTAAAAAAGCACATGAGTGCTTATTCCATTATCCTCATCATAAAAGAATAAATAAATAAGTAACAAGCTGCTAGTGTTAGTTGAGATAATTTATTTCTGTTGTTTCCTGAAGATTGTGAGCAAAAACAATAGCATGCATTAAATCTCACTGTGGTTGAACCTTGGAGCTCTCTCCAAGCAATGGTGGGGGGAATCTCTATTATACTGAGAATGTTATGTTGTTCTTGTAACGTTATCATGAATAATTGCTCTGAGTTGATTTTGATGTTGATTCCATTATCCTCGATATAAAAGAATAAATCAAATCAAAATCAAATCAGGTCGCTGAATAGCGTGAACCTCTACGTTTTACAGGGTCCTGCAATTGCCGAGTGGGCTGGGCCACCGATGACAAACCCAAGATGATCTTCAGGAATGTCACTGCCAAGCAGCGAGGAAAGAAGGTATTGTGTTGTTTAGAGAAGAAGAAAAAGATTTCAGGAATTATACAGACTTTTTGAAAATTTGGAAAACTTTTGAAATGTAAACATGTATATATATATATATATGGGTCATTCTCAGAAACATGTGAGGCATGATAGTGACCTACTTTACACATCTGCCATTTGGCTGAATTAAGTTTAAAATTGTGGTGAATGCTGTTTACTGGTTGTGCTTAATTTAAAATAATAAAATTTAAATGTTTTTATGACCATTTGTGTTTTTGCTTTTAAATATTGTGAATTTATTTCACCAAATTGCTCATTCCAACATGGCGGATTTGTGACATTTTGGTGCATACTTTATTCAGATTGTTCTTCTGACTTGAAAGACTGCTAATTTGAAACACAACTTGTATTAACCCTAGTAGCGCTGTAATAACGGCAGCGGTACTAGGTGCTGCTGGCTGAATTAACAGCAGCCATTGTTGATTTGCAGTAGGGTGGGGTCAAACAACTCCTGATATTGATATGTAAAACTAAACTAAGTGTGTAAAGTTGTAAATCACTGGAAAGCTTAGATAACAAGCTTTTAAAAGAGTGAAATTTTATAGCAGCATGTAGTGTTTATGATAATGTAAAAAATAAATAAAGTTTAAAAACTGCGCGTGCACTACCAATCACTGTTGCGATGTCGGTGACCCAGATTGATTTTAACACGATATGCAATGTTGTTGCGGTGCAAAAATGTCATGATTCGATAAATACTGTCTCTTGACATAAGTTTTGAAAAAATAAAGAGCTTCCGTGGCTTTATCGGTCGTCAAATACTCGGAAAAGTCCAGCGAAATGATCGACGCGATCACGATCGTCATGGCGGTGAACACTTATTTCGTGCGAACTGGCAGCGTTCTATGATGAAAATACGACAATCGCTTGATTTCGTGTGATGCAAAGTACTCGACAGCATATAGAAATGACTTAAAAACAGTTATTTCGAAGCCGTGTTGCGTTAAAATAAAGTAAAACAATGTATGACATCGAAATCGCCCGGTAGCTATGAAGTGCTTTGGACAAAACTTAGCGCCGCTCGATTCAGTCCGATCGCGATCAATTTTTCCGAAGTTTTTCAAAAATATTTCACAATCCTTACCTTATCGTCTCTATTATCGTTTAATTCAACCAAATCCAGCCTCTAAAACTCCTCATCGCCGTCAATATCGTCAAAAAACTCGAAAAATACTTCGAGTGATACGAGCGCAAAGACTTTGCCGCCATTTTGTTTTCAGGTGATCGACGTTCGTCCAAAAAAAATATAAAATACACCTCTAAACCAATCAGAATCCTCGTTGCTTGCGACTGCGGACGACCTTCACCCATTTCTGCGGCCCTACAATGGCCTTCACGTTCATTGGATGACCTTTGAAAGCGAAAGAAAGCCTTCAATTACGATCACCGACGTCATCGCGGAATATTCCGGGAGCCGCCAGAAATGCTGCACTACGTCACTCCGGAGTAATCCGGGAACAGCGCTACTAGGGTTAAAGTAATGTCCAGATGTTGTTTCAAGTTCCCTAGAAGAAAAATTGTACTTTCTTTGTCATGGACATTAAATAGAAGGCAGATTAAAAGCTTGTTGCGGTTGTGACGTTGGTTTCCCAAAGTAGGCCCAATTTTAACAATTTACTCACAAAGAACTATATGTTATCATCAACACATTATAGCCACAAGGGATGAATTAAACTGTTAACAGTATAAAGAAAACATTGTTTTTGATCAGCTGGAGCTCCTATCCTCGTAAATTGCTTGAAACCCCAGATGACCAACATGGTTTCCCTTTTTTCATGTCACAACCAAACGATGTAAATCTGTTGCAAAATCCGGCACATTCTTTCACTGACCGAGATTTTCAGGTAGGTACTTCATCTTGACCTTAACTATCTCTGACACATACTTTTTCCCGCCAAAGGAGTATCGCGATGCTATAATTAGAGTTCCAGTCTTTGGTTTCTCCCAGCTTTTTCATGTCACAACCAAACACAGCATTTGATCAATAATAATATTGATTGATATATCACTTTAATTATATAAATCAATGTAGATAATGTTAACAGAAGGCATTGTTTCTAATTTAAGATGGTGTTTTTTTTTTCCATTTGTGTTTAAATTGCTACACTTGGGTGGTTTGTGGTTTTGAAGGGTGTGGTTTCCATGTCACAACCAAACGGTTTCCATGTCACAGCCATAACAAAAAACATCTAACTCTAAAATGACAAATTAGTATATAATAATGTTAATAGAATGCATTGTTTCTAATTTAAGATGGTGGGTTTTTTTTAAATTTGTGTTTAAATTGCTTCACTTCAGTGATTTGTGGGTTTTAAGGGTGTGGTTTCCATGTCACAACCAAACGGTTTCCATGTCACAACCAAACGGTTTCCATGTCACAACCATAACAGATCACTCTAAAATGACAAATCAATGTAAATAATCATAATAATGCTAATAGAATGTATTGTTCCCAATTCAAGTAGGTTGTTTTTTGGATTTAATTTGTGTTTTCATTGCTACAATTTCAGGTTTTGTGCTTTTGAAGGGTGTGGTTTCCATGTCACAACCAAACGGTTTCCATGTCACAACCGAAACATATTACTTCTATTTAGGCATTAATATTAAACAGCTTCCATTCTTATGTAAAGAAAACTGTTTAGTTTAATGGATATCATTCTGTGGTTTAAGTTCAGGATAATCTGGGGGATGCTTGCTGTGGTCATTTGTACAAAAACCAAACTTTAAATCTGGGTATACAAAATGTCTTAGGGTGTCATTACAAAAAAGCAAAAACATATGCTTTCTCGATGATTGTCATACTTCCAATTGATAGTGTTGTTTTATAGATAAAAACAAAAGCATTTGTAAGTGTTTTTTGTTTGATATTTTGTGTAAAAAGATGTTTTAATGCTACTTTTGGTTTCCATGTCACAACCGCAACACAGCTAAAAATAGAACCTTTATGCCTCAATTACAAAAAAAACAATTAATGATTCATAATTTTTTCAACAGATTGCACTTTGCAACAGAGTACTCTAATATATGACAAGAAGGCAAAAACTTCCAAGGACATTTATTTTTCAAGGTCTATGTCACAAAAACCTCACATGTTTCTGAGAATAACCCATATATGTATATATATATATATATATATATATATATATATATATATATATATATATATATATATATATATATATATATATATATTTTATGTACATTTTAGAATGAAAACTATGAGAAGATTTATAGGGTATGAAGTAAAAGTTATAATCGTCCAAAATGATGAGCAAACTCTTTATGTGTTGTTGGGTACTGGGCTGATCTGCTACTGCAGTGAATGGATTTGAGTCTTTATTAGGAATGACATCCCCCCTCTCCTAGGGGATGCCAGGGTTCTTTCAGTAAAAATAAGATCCCCATCTTCTGGATATCCTGTCAAGGAATTCCCTCTTTTTTACCCTCTCTTTGTTTCTGCCATATTAATTTTCTTTCAGTTACTTTTTTGGGTCTATTTTCTGCTTTCTTGGTCGATTCTCCTGCCTTTTTTTTCCAGAAAGACTTAAAAGATAACTATTCTCTCCCATCCAGATGTTGGATGCACTGGGCCTGACTTGACAGATGCTTAATGGCAGTGCAAGGCATTTTCACTTATATGACAGAGAACAATAGTTTCTGTCTGAGTGTTTGTTGATGAAGGAGAAGAAGCAGAATATTCAAGAATGCATGTTTATTATGTGTTGTTAGGCATCATGTAAAAATCAGAGATTTGAGTATCTTTTTTAATTAATAAAAAAAAAATTATATTGGGCTTCGAATAGGTTTTTGCTTTTATTTCTAATTCATAAAATGTTTTAGCTTTTTTCCCCCATTCAGGAAAACGAGCTTCAGATCGGTAATGACATCACAAACATTGACGTCATACGGTGGATTCTGAGGTCGCAGTTTGATCGCAATGTCATCACCACATACGATGTGCAGGTGAGTGTTTAGTTTTACTACTGCTTCTACTTCTGTTACTAGTACTAGTTATAGCACACACACATGCAGGTACACATGCATGCACACACACATGCATTCATGCATGCACACACACACGCATGCATGCACGCACGCACACACGCACGCTCACACACACACACACACACACACACACACACACACACACACACACACACACACACACACACACACTACACACACTACACAAGCCCACACACACCTTCTTACAAACTTGTTTTCTCTCTCTCTCTCTCTCTCCCTCTCTCTCTCTCTCTCTCTCTCTCTCTCTCTCTCTCTCTCTCTCTCTCTCTCTCTCGGGTTTGATTTTAAACTGTTTGTGTAACCTTAAATGTTGTTTTGCCCCTATTTGTTACTTCTTTTATACAATTTTGCTCTTTGTTTGTTTTGCCTTCCCGATTTTTATTTTCATTGTTAGGCCTGGCCACATTGTGAGCCTGGGCCTATAGGTTTCATTGATGATTTATTTACAGAAGTGTTTTGTGGGTGTTTTGAAATACTTTGTTGACTGATTTGTTTTGATCATGATGTAATTTAAAGATACCTTTATTTTATTTTATTTTATTTTATTTTTTTATTATTTTATTTATTTATTATTTTTTTTTTTTCCATCTTCCACTTCTACATATGCTATCCTAGTCTTATTATTGGATAGGATAGGAAAGTTTCGGTTCTTAAAAATTTGAATTGAAATTGTAGTTTTGCTGTTCAAATATAGATATACGAATTTTAAATAGTTTTTTTTTTTTTTTTTTTTTTTTTTCCGTGTCTATTTCCTTCTATGCTTTCTTTACTTGTTTCCCCCCCCCCCTCACACACACACACTTACACACACACACACACACACACACACACACACACACACACACACACACACACACACAAGCATGTATGCACGCACGCACGCACACACTTACACACACACACACACACACACACACACACACACACACACACACACACACACACACACACACCACACACACACACACACACACACTTACACACACAGAATATATTAATTTTCATATGAATGTTTTGTGAGTTTATAGGTTTCATTGATGATAATTTGTTTACAGAAGTGTTTTGTGGGTGATTTGAAATATTTCGTTGATTGGTTTGTTTTTGATGACGATGCAACTTGATGACACACTCTCTCTCTCTCTCTCTCTCTCTCTCTCTCTCTCTCTCTCTCTCTCTCTCTCTCTCTCTCTCTCTCTCTCTCTCTCTCTGTGGTCCTGATGATTTGCTATTTTTTCATCTTCATTAGTATACATATTATTTTTTAATGTTTAGAGTTTGATTTAAAACTGGTTTGTATTTATAACCTTAAATGTTGTTTCGCTCCTATTTGATTTAAAAAAAAATAATTTTCTATACAATCTTGCTCTTTTGTTTGTTGTTTGCCTTTTGGGATTTTTTTTCTTGTAAGAATTGGTTACATTATGAGCTTATAGATATTTGATGATTTTTTTTTATTTTTATTTTTTTTTATTTTTTTTTTTTTCAGAAGTGAGAGTGTTTTGAAATATTGACTAAATTGTTTTGATGTAATTTGAAGATACTCTCTCTCTCTCTCTCTCTCTCTCTCTCTCTCTCTCTCTCTCTCTCTCTCTCGGGTTTTCTTTTCCTTGTTAGGTTTGGTCAAATTGGGAGTTTTTAGGTTTCATTGATGATAGTTATTTTTTATGGAAGTGTGAGTTTTTTTAAATATTTTTGCTGACTGGTTTGTTTTGATGACGATGTAATTTGGCGATGCTCTCTCTCTCTCTCTCTCTCTCTCTCTCTCTCTCTCTCTCTCTCTCTCTCTCTCTCTCTCTCTCTCTCTCTCTCTCTCTCTCTCTCTCTCTCTCTCTCTCTCTCTCTCTCTCTCTCTCTCTCTCTCTCTCTCTCTCTCTCTCTCTCTCTGCTTCCTTTCCCTTTCCTTTTCCCCTCCAACTTCCACCTTCAGATATTCTATCCTAGACTTATTATGGAGAGGAGTATTTTGGTTGTTATGTTGGATTCAAACTGTATTCTTACCATTTGAATATTGAAATGTGTTTTCATATAGTTTTTTGTGTTTAAAGGATTTTATGTTGTTGTTGTTGTTTTAATCTGTTTTTTCCCCCCTTTTATGCCTACTTTGCTTGTTTTCCCGCTTACACACACACACACACACACACACACACACACACACACACACACACACACACACACACACTCATGCATTATAGATTTGTAATGCCTTCTGTTTCATGGTCCTGAATATTTGCTATTTTTAATATTTTTGCTATGTTATTTTTTGTTTAAATAATTATCAGTGTATACAGTTAGGATGACGCGTTTTGTTTAATGTATTATGTTGTTTTTTTAATATTGGTTGAACTGCTGCTGGTGGTGATGCTGGTATGTAGGGGTAGGGAGGGGGTTTCTTAGCTTTATTCCCTGATCAGGGCAAGGGCCGGATGAAAAAAAGTATGTAATGATTACTTACTCTGTTACCCTTGAAAAATAAAGATTATTCATTCATTCATTCTCTCTCTCTCTCTCTCTCTCTCTCTCTCTCTCTCTCTCTCTCTCTCTCTCTCTCTCTCTCTCTCTCTCTCCCTCCCTCCCTCCCTCCCCTCTCTCTCTCTCTCCCCTCTCCCTCTCCCCTCTCTCTCTCCCCCCTCTTTCTCCCCCCTCTCTCTCTCTCTTTCTCTCCCCTCTCCCTCTCCCCTCTCTCTCTCTCCCCCCTCTCTTTCCCCCCTCTCTCTCTCTCCCCCGCTCATGTGTCTTTCCTTCCCCATTTCTGGTCTGTCCATCCACTCCCCACTTTCCTCTTCCTCTATCTGTCCATGTGTGTCTGTCTCTTTTCCTCTTTCAGAATAATAAGCCAGTATGATACATTTCTGTTATAATCATGATCTGTTTACAGAAAAAAACCACTTAAACCACATCTCTTTCTCTCCTTCCTATTGTCTCTGGGGCTACTGGTAGTTATCAATAAAACTTGTGTCCATTTTGTAGTTCATGCATTCTGCCTTTCTCTCTCCATCCCTCCTTGCCTTTCACTCTTCTCTCTGCCTGAGAGGAAACGGGTTTGATAGATATTTTATGTAGTACTCTCTCTCTGTGATTATGTACGTCACCCGTTGGCATCACCAAGTTTAGTGTTTAGCCACTATGCTCAATGTCATGATCCTCTTTCTCCATTTGTTTTTATAAGATATAGTGCTATATAAATTCCATGTATTATGATTATTATTATCAATGTGTACCCCAGGAGCAAATCTTTGACCACATTTTCACCCACCTGGGCGTGAACACTGAGGGCTCTGTGGACCATCCTATGGTGCTGACCGAGGCTGTGGTCAATCCCAACTACTGTCGGCAGCGTGAGTCTTTTTTTTTTATTATCTTTTTTTTTAATCTTGACAGCGTGAGTCCTTTATTTATTTTTTCTTTTCTTTTTTTGACAGCGTGAGTCACTCACTCCTTCATTTCTACGTCCTGCTGCTGCTGAACAGGGATGCCAGAGAAGATAGATTAGAAGAGAGAGACAGACAGACAGAGATAGAGAGAGAGAGAGAGAGAGAGACACACACACACACACACACACACACACACACACACACACACACACACACACACAACACACACACACACACACACACACACACACACACACACACAGACAGACAGACAGACACAGAGAGAGACAGACAGACGGACACACAGACACACAGAGAGACAGAGAAACAGAGAAAGATACAGAGAGACAGACAGACAGACAGACAGACATAGAGAGAGACAGAGAACATGTGCATACAAGTTTGTACGGTGTGTGCAGGCTTGTGTATTGTGTATTAGAAGAGCAGGCACTTGCGCACATTTAAAATTTTGTTTATTTTATTTTGAGGATAATAAGATAAGCACTCATGTGCTTTTTTACGTCCAGTCCCCATGTCTATGTGGCAGTTTTGTCAATTTTGTCATCCGTTTCTACTGGCACTTAATGGCTTACTCTTCCTGTAAATGAGATAGAGAGAGATACAGAGAGGGAGACAAAGAGAGAGACAGATTTTCAGTTTAATGTTGAGTTTATTTGAGACTTCATTCTCTATGGGGATGTGGGGGTCCTATCAGTATAACTAGCATCCCCACCTTCTGGAAATTCTGTGCTAGGAATTCCCTCTTTTCTATCCCTCAACTTGTTTCTGTTTTGTTTCTTTCCTTCATGTCACCTCAATCTTGTCTATTTTCTGCCTCCTTGGTCCATTCTCCTGCCTTTTTTCCAGAAAGAGTTAGATTGTGATAATTCTCTCTCCCATCCAAAGTTGGCTGTGCTGGGCCTGACTTGTCAGGTGCTTCACGGCAGCACAACGCATTTACACCCACATGATAGACAACAGTAGTTACTGTGTGGGTGGCTGACAAGGAAGAAAAATTTAATACTTAAGAGTTCACCACAGTGCACAAATCCAACATCACTCAGTAGGGCCTAGTCAAGAGTGCTAAATTTAGCGCGCGCTTTTCTTTTACCTAGTCGATGTGTGGTTGGCTCCTGCTATAAATAGCACCAGCTGGGCTGGGCTGGGATGAGATAATTAGCAGCTGAGAGGAGCTAAACGTGGAGGAAAACTGACAGGTGTGTCACAGTGTGCCCTTTTACCTACACAACTGTCAGTTTTCCCCACTCTGAGCTCTTCTCAGCTGCTAATTAATCCATCCCATCCTAGCCCAGATGGAGGCCAGCCGGTGCTATTTTTAGCAGGAACTGACCACACTTGGACTAGTAAAAAGAAAGGGCACACTAAATTTAGCACTTGACTGAGTGAGTCCGTCTGTGGTTGGCTCCTGCTATAAATAGCACAGCTGGCCCCAGCTGGGCTGGGCTGGGACGAGATAATTAGCAGTTGAGAGGAGCTGAAAGTGGGGGAAACTGACCGCTGTGTGATCATGGTTTCTGCTCTCAGCCCCTGTTTTCTGTGCGTGTTTGCAGAGATGTCAGAGCTGCTGTTTGAGTGCTACAGCATCCCCAGCGTCTGCTACGGTGTGGACTCGCTCTTCAGCTTTTTCCACAACCGTCCCCAGTCATGTGAGTGTGTTGTTTTAACTCTCTTCTGCATAAAAAAAAGATAAATGAATAAATAAGTAAAATAATTTTAAAAAAAACAAAAAACCCTATATTCAGCTTTTTTCACAACCGTCCTCAGCTCTCATTAAAAAATTTTTTATTTATTCTTTTATCCAGTCCCCGTGTGTATGCAGTTTTGCAAATCTCGTCATCTGATCCCACAGGCATACAATGGCCTACTTTTACGAAAAGCAGAACAGTATTTTAACGTGTGTGCAAGATGTTCTGCTTGCGTTCGCACATAGGGTCTCAGTTTATCATCTGAAGGATTTTTGGGGAGAGTGGAGTCAGCACTGATGTTATCTCCAAGGGAAAAATCCCCTCAAATGGGAATAGAACACGGTTCGTCAAATTGCCAGCATAATGTTCTGACCACTAGGCTATCCCGTCCCCCAATACAATAGGGGTAAAAAAAACAACCACAAATCAGTAATTGACAATCACGCATCCTGAAGTGAGAAACAAAGTTCTTCAAACTGCAACACAGAGAAAAGTAAAGGTGTCCCATAACCTGTGTGGTCGTAGGGGAGCGAGGCGTCAGAGACCTCAGCTTCTCTAGGGGCCAGCATGTTGAGGGCGGCGCCCATTTCCTCTCC
This sequence comes from Stramonita haemastoma, assembly GCA_030674155.1. NCBI lineage: Eukaryota > Metazoa > Mollusca > Gastropoda > Neogastropoda > Muricidae > Stramonita > Stramonita haemastoma. Next base: position 8,366,069 of record CM060345.1, on the reverse strand, counting down.
CTCTCTACTTCACCTTCCCTGACCCTAAAGAGGGCAGGTACCCAATTACAGCTGGGTGAACTGGGGAACTACTGTAGCCAAGGTGCTCAAACAGTCACCCATCCAATTGGCAACCACACTCGATGCTGCTTTTGGGGAAAGCAAGCGCTCTGACCACTGATCTCTCCCATCCCCGACAGATCATAGAGAAAGAAAATCCAAATAGAAGTGGTCAGTGGTCACAGTGCACAAATCCAACATCACTCAGTAAGGCCTAATCAAGAGCTCTAAATTTATCATGCTCCTTCATTTGACCTAGTCCATGTGTGGTCAGCTCCTGCTATAAATAGCACCATCAGGGCTGGGCTGGGCTGGAATAATTAGCAGCTGAGAGGAGCGGAAAGTGGGGGAAACTGACAGCTGTGTGGTGAATTCTTTTCTCCCAACTCTCTGCTTTCTGTTTGCAGTGGATGGCCTTGTTCTGGACTGTGGCTACCAGACGACCCACGTGTTGCCTGTGTTGGACGGAAGGCTGGTGTCGGCTAACTGTCGTCGCATCAACGTCGGTGGCGCCCACGCCGACTTCTTCATGCAGCGTCTGCTTCAGCTGAAATACCCTGGCCACGCTGCCGCTCTTACGCTGTCCAGAGCTGAGGTGATTTTGTGGTGTGGTGTGGTGTGTTGTGTTGTGTTGTATTGTTGTGGATATTGCGTGTTGTGTTGTAGTGTATTGTGTTGTAGTGTGTTGTGTTGTGTTGTGGTGTGTTGTATTGTAGTCTATTGTGGTGTGTTGTATTGTAGTCTATTGTGTCGTGTTGTATTGTGTATGCTGGTGCTCTCACACTGTCTAGAGCTGAGGTGATTTTGTGGTGTGGTGTGGTGTGGTGTATTGTAGTGTGTTGTATTATGTTGTGTTGTATTGTAGTGTGTTATATTGTGTTGTATTGTGGTTTGTATGTTGTATTGTGTTGTCTTGTGTTGTGTTGTAGTGTATATGTTATGTTGTATTGTATACGCCGCCGCTCTCACACTGTCCAGAGCTGAGGTAATTTTTTGTAGTGTGTAGTGTTGTGTTGTATTGTGTAGTGTTGTGTTGTGTTGAGTTGTATTGTAGTGTAGTGTGTTGTTGTGTAGTGTTGTACTGTGTTGTAGTGTTGTGTTGTATCGTATTGTATTGTATACCACTTTAAGCCACGGCAGATTTCTGTTTGTGAAATTCAGGCTGTTCTCCCCGGAAAGAGTGCATCGCCACAAGAGCAGTGCCACCCATTTTTTATAAATATTTTTTTGCATTTTCCTGTCTGCATGTGTATTCGTGCTGGGCTAGGATGGGATGGAATGTATAGCAGCTGAGAGTAACTTCTTCTTCGTTGAATGCTGAGACAAGAGCTACTGTTGTCTGTCATATGATCAAAAACGCATTGAGCTGCCATTAAGCACCTGACAAGTCAGGCCCAGCACATCGAACTTCGGTGTGGAAGAAGAATGCAGAAAAAAAGACAAGAAGGAGGTGACAGGAAGAAAAGGAACAAGGCAGAAACATAGAGAGGGATAGAAAAGAGGAAATTCCTGGCACAGAACTTCCAAAAAGTGGGGGATGCTATTTGTACTCACAGGCCCCCCAACATCCCGACAGGAGGAAGCTGAGAGTAGTTGAAAGTGGGGAGGCAGACAGCTGTGTACATATTTATGTTATTGTTAATCATGTCTGTTACGCTTTTTGTAAGAGTAGGCCATTGTGTGCCAGTGGGAACAGATGACTAGATTTGCAAAACTGCATACACACAGGGCCTGGATGTGAAAAAGCACATGGGTGCTTTTTCCATTATCCTCGATATAAAAGAATTTAAAAGAATGATATAAAAGAATATAAAAGAATAAAGAAAGATAAAATGATATAAAGATGATGTTTTGTAATGCTTCGTTTTTGCTTGTTTTCAATGCTAGGAGCTACAGCGGGACCACACGTATTATTCCATGGACTACAAATCGATATAAAACACAGCAGTTTACCCTTCCCAAAATCTGACCCTTTAGTTAGCGCAACGCTGGCTCTGTTATTCTGTGACGGACCCTATCCATTCGGCTACACTGTAAGCGAAATTCCATATCACAGCAGGCAGGCTGGCTCAGGCTCCCTACTATTTCTCTGTATTTGAGAAACCCACGCTTTCCGATTAATGCGACAAAAGTTTTCATAAAATCTAAAGTTATGTTTCTATGTGAATGTTTATAAGTGCCCAGAGTTGCTCGATATACATGGATTACTCTGTGAAAGAATGGTGCTGTAAAACGATCTGTAAGTAGTAAATGTAACAGCTTGAAGTTCCTCATTTGTGTTATTCAGTGTTCGTTATCTGTGTCTGCTTCATGTGTAAAGCATCTCTGTTAGTGTGTGTTGTGTTAGCAGTGTAAGAGTGTGTGTGTGTGTGTGTGTGTGTGTGTGTGTTGTGCGTGTGTGCGTGCGTGTGCGTGCGTGTGCGTGCGTGCATGTGTGTGTGCATACCACGTTCAGTGTAAGAGTGGTTTAGGGATTTTTTGTGATTGTCTTCTATCCTCTGGTCACTTTTCTATTCATATAGATCTAGTGAAGAACAAATTAACAAACAAACAAAACGAAAGAAAGAAAAGAAAGAAAGAAAAGCTTAGGAAAAGCACATTGTGTCTAAAATTAAATTTCAATGACAGCATTCATTTCTCTCTCTCTCTCTCTCTCTCTCTCTCTCTCTGGTGTGTGTGTGTGTGTGCGCGCACGCGCACGCGAGCGTGCGTGCGTGTGTGTGTGTGTGTGTGTGTGTGCGCTCGCGCGCGCACACACCTACCTTAAAGTAAAATGTCGGGCGTGCTTTTTGGTTTTATGGAATAATTACTGCCTTAAATCTTTGCGTTGAAAAGTAATGTTAGTTATATCTTTAAAAGGGAAGTACATAAAGAGATTCGTACTTTGTGCACTGACCATCAGTATCATAACAGCAACAAAATAATTAGAACGCATAGACCTTAAGACCTACAGATAGGCTATTTTGTGGACCGCCACATATGGTAGACATCTGTGTTATATCACATCTCCCGGAAATCTGGCCGTTCCACAGGGAGAGGGGGGGGGGGGGGGGGGGCGGCGGGCGGGCTACGTGCCTTTAGGCGTGTTAGTCTGGTAGGCTACTGTGTAAGGAGCTACTTAACTTCAGTGCAAAAATAGCGCTGTTTGACTGGGACTAAGAGAGACTTTTAGCTATTCTCGCGTTGCAAATGTGCAACGTCGATTTTGACTCTGGCATTGGGGGATGAGAGGAGGTGAGAAGTGATGCTGGTTTGTTAAGTTTTTCGGCCTCTGCCTTCTTTTCTCTCCCACTGCCGAACTAAAAGTGTTAGAAGGAGTTGGTGTGAAAAGAATAAAGAAAGATAGAAAGATATAAAGATCATGTTTTGTAATGCTTCGTTTTTTGCTTGTTTTCAATGCTAGGAGCTACAGCGGGACCACACATATTATTCCATGGACTACAAATCGGTATAAAAGAATAAAGAAAGATATAAAGATGATGTTTTGTAATGCTTCGTTTTTGGCTTGTTTCCAATGCTAGGAGCTACAGCGGGACCACACGTATTATTCCATGGACTACAAATCGGAGCTGTCCAAGTGGACAGAGACTGAGTACTACATGAAAAATGTCCGTCGCTTCCAGCTGCCTTTCACTCCAGTAAGTTTCTTTTGTTTTGTTTTTTGTTGTTGTTTGTATCATAGTCTTAGAGAGAGAGGAATAGCATGTCTTGCATCTATAGGCAAAGAGTATTGTATCATAGAGAGAGAGGAGTAATGTGTTTTGTATCTATGGCAAAGTGTATCAGTTGTATCATAGTCATAGAGAGATAGGAATAACATGTTTTGTATCTAGGCAAAGTGTATGTGTGTGACAGTTACCTGACAGGTAAACACTAACCTGTCTTGTGTATGTGACAGTTACCTGGCAGTCAGGTAAACACTAACCTGTCTTTGTGTATGTGTGTGACAGTTACCTGGCAGTCAGGTAAACACTAACCTGTCTTTGTGTATGTGTGTGACAGTTACCTGGCAGTCAGGTAAACACTAACCTGTCTTTGTGTATGTATGTGACAGTTACCTGGCAGTCAGGTAAACACTAACCTGTCTTGTGTATGTGTGTGACAGTTACCTGGCAGTCAGGTGAACACAGAGCAGCAGAAAGAGCGACGAGAGCAGCAGATCATGCGTCTGAAGGATGCCAACAGACGACGACGCATGGAAAAGGTAATAATAATAATGATAATTATAATGATGATAATGATAATAATAATAATGCACTGGACCCTGGACTGAGTTATGCTGGATTTACATGCTGTGATTAAGGGTTTTTTTGTGTGTTGTTACCAAACACATTTCCCAAAAATATGTCATTGACTTTTTTTTGCCTGTTGTCTACACAGTTGTATGAGGATCATTATTGATCAATGTTTGTTGTTGTTGTTGGTTGTTATGTAATATAATGTGGTGATATTTTTCCTGTTCTGTTGTCTATTTATTTATTTATCTATCTATCTGTCTGTCTGTCTGTCTGTCTGTCTGTCTGTCTGTCTGTCTGTCTGTCTATCTATCTATCTATCTATCTATCTATTTATTCATTCTTTTATATGGAGGATAATGGAATAAGCACTTGTGTGCTTTTTTACATTCAGTTTCCGTATGCAGTTTTGTAAATCTTGTCATCTGTTCCCACCGGCACACTTTGGCCTACTCTTACGAAAAGCAGAACAGGATGCGTGTGTGCAAGATGTTCTGCGTGCGTTCATTGTCTACACAGTTGTTTGAGGAATATTGGTCAGTTGTTTTTTAGTTGTTGTTGGTTGTTATGTACATGTATAATGTGACATTTTTCATGTTGTCTGCACAGCTGCGTGAGGATGAAGATGAGCTACAGAGGCTGATGGCTGTTCAGGACTTGATGGTGGAAGAGGATGATGAAGCTTTTGATGTGAGTGACAGTCACCTTAGCAACACCCCCCCCCCCCCCCCCCCCCCCCACACACACACACACACCCCACTCCCCCAGCTTGGACTGTCTGTTCTAGTTTTTGCTGAGTTTTATTATTTTATTTATTATTTTTTTTTTTTATTCTTTTATATCAAGGATAACAGAATAAGCAATCATGTGCTTTTTTTCATCCGGTCCCCGTGTGTATGCAGTTTTTGTAAATATTGTCATCTGTTCCCACCGGCACACAATGGCCTACTCTTACGAAAAGCGGAACAGGATTTAACGTGTGCGCAAGATGTTCTGCATGCTTTCGCACACGGGGCCTTGGTTTAAAGTCTCATCCAAAGGACTTTTGGGGAGAGTGGAGTGAGCACTGATGTTAACTCCAGGAGAAAAATTTCCTCGACCGGACTCGAACCCGGGTCGTCAAATTGCCAGCGCAATGTTCTGACCATTAGGCTATCCGTCCCCCGTTTTTTTCTGTCTGTCCATCTTAGAGAGTTGGAGATAGTGTGTGCTATATTACATGTATACCTTTTGGTGTTTATTATGTTTTGTGAAGTCGTAACCTCTTTACTGCCGAGTGCGTGTGCACCCTATGTGCTAGGGAACACAGCCCTTATATACCACTTGTTATGTTCATGTCCGTATTACTCAAAAACTTCTTCAAGAATAATCCTGATATTTGGCCCAACTGACAGTATATATAATATTGTGGATTGATTTCAAGAAAGCTCAGAGTAATTAGCGTGATATTTTACTGAAATAATAAATTAACACTTTGTACCCAATGAGTACAGCTGCACTGCAGTCTCTGTGGACCAGCCGTGCAGCAGCTGAGTGCAGTGTGCACTGGGTCATCATTGTCAAATCATCATATCAGTTTTGTTTAAAGCCTATTTCTCATGAAACTCTCTAAGAGCACAAATTTCAACCCAGAAAATTTCCAGGTAGGGGCAGTCAGTCAAGCAGTTAACAATTCTTGTACATCAGATCTGGTGAGCTCATCATCATTAATATATATATATATATATATATATATATATATATATATATATATATATATATTATATATATATATATATATATATATGTATATATATATATATAATCATCATTTTCATCATTTATAATAGTAGTAAAGATATTGATAATAATAATGACAGTAACAATTATGTTTTTGTGTGTGGTTTTGTTTGGGTTTTTTTTGGGGGGGGGTTCGGTAACAGTTATGTTGATGATGATGATATTACTGTTGTTGTCATCATCATCATGATTCTTCTTCTTCTTCTTCTTCTTCTTCTTCTTCTTCTTCTTCTTCTTCTTCTTCTTGTTCTCCTCCTCCTCCTCCTCCTCCTCCTCCTCCTCCTCCTCCTTCTCCTCCTCCTCCTCCTCCTCCTCCTCCTCATCATCATCATCACCACAGTGACCTTATTCACCTTCTGTGGTGTGTGTGTGTGTGTGTGTGTGTGTGTGTGTGTGTGTGTGTGTGTGTGTGTGCGTGTACGTCCGTGCGAGTACATGTGTGCTCTCTGTGTGGTGCGTGTGTGTGTGTGTGTGTGTGTGTGTGTGTGTATGTGTGTGCGCGCGCGCCTGCCTGCCTGCCTGCATGTCTCTTTGTGTGTGTGTGTGTGTGTGTGCATGCATGCATGCCTGCCTGCCTGCCTGCCTGTATGCCTGCATGCGTGCCTGCATACCTCTGTGTCTCTGTGTGTGTGTCTGTTGTCTGTCTGTGTTTCTGTGTGTATGTATATATGCATGCGTGTGTGTGTGTGTGTTTCAGGCAGCCCTGAAGAACGCAGGTTTCCAGCGTGTGGAGGAGCTGCAGTCAGCAGTGGACAAGCTGACCATGAGCGTGCAGAGAGCACAGGCCAAGATCCTGGGAATCGAACCCCCGCCCATCGAGAGCGAGGTGGGTACAGTCAGTCCTGCCTTTCGGGTTTAGAGAAAATCTGTCTGTCTTCTTATTAATTTATTTGTTTGTTTGTTTGTTTGTTTATGTGGTTGTTTTCTGGTTTTTCAGTTTTGGAAAATATCTTGTCTTCTTATTTATTTATTTATTTATTTATTTATCTATTTATTTATTTTTCAGTTTTGAGAAATAACTGTTTTCTTATTTATTTATTCATTTATTTATTTTCTGGTTTTCAGTTTTGAGAATATCTGTCTTCTTATTTATCTATTTATTTATTAATTTATTTATATATTTATCTTTTCTGGTTTTCAGTTTTGGACAAATCTGTCTTCTTATCTATGTATTTATTTATTTATTTTCTGGTTTTCAGTTTTGGAAAAATCGGTCTTTTTATTTATTTATTTATTTATTTTCTGGTTTTCAGTTTTGAGAAATATCTGTCTTCTTATTTATTTATTCATTCATTTGTTAATTCTTATATATCGAGGATAATGGAATAAGCACTCATGTGCTTTTTTTTTACATCCAGTCCCCATGTGTATGCGTTTTTGTCAATTTTGTCATCTGTTCCCACCGGCACACAATGGCCTTCTCTTCCGAAAAGTGGAACAGGTTTAACATGTGCTCAAGATGTTCTGTTTTTTCTTGAGAAAAAGAGTACGCAACAGTACTTACAATTGTGAACCAATATTTGACAAGTTAAGGAACGTAAAGAAGTTAAGGAACATTAAGACCAATGATTTTTAAATCAAACTTTTAACTGAGAATAATGTTGTTTTTTTAATAATGTTACAAACTGAGGTATGTTATGTTATCCCTTTTCAAGTATGGACAACTTCAGTGTTAGCTGTATTGTTGAGAATACTATGCATGGATTTTTTGTGTGGTTTGTCAGAATAAGGTGGAAAAATACATTTCTCCCATGATTAGGTATGAGGTAGATTCGGTTGTATGGTCACACGCTTAGGTTTCAGACATTTGTAACAAGAGTTGAAAGCTTATGTTGACAGAAAAAGAATGACAATCTCACCTCACATTCACAATCTCACGCTGAAGTCAGAAGCAGTGTGCCTGATTTGTCAGGCGCTTCATGGCAGTGCAACGCGTTTTCGCTCATTTGGCAGACAACACTTGTTGCTATTTATGATGCTCCACCATGAAATGAGTCGCTTAGCCACTGACCCACTTTTCCGCTAGGAACCATTAAAGGCAGGTGGGGGTCAAGTTGTCAATTTTGAGATTTTGATTGATTTTAAAACTATAGTCATTGTTCTACCTTGTAGTGAAATATCAAGTCATAATTTTTTACCCTTTTGCTTTTAAAACATGTTTTTAAAATGCTGAAGCCCTCATTCTTTTTACCTTGTAGTTTGTTAAACATGTCAATTTCTCATTTTGTCATTTCCTACAGTCTATCATTTCAACTTGTAATAATTTTTCATAGAATTGTCCGATTTTCAAACTGATTTTTGTATTGTATAGCCATTTAATTGCACATTAATAAAAGTCAATAACTAAAAATTTACTTCTGGTGTAATGCGACTCATTATGTGGTAGAGCGTCACATTTGAGCGTTTGACAAAGAAGAAGAAGAAATAGTCACCATCTTTTTTCTTTTTTTTTGCAGAACAAGGAGAGTTCCTTCCCGCTGCTGGACATCCCAGACGAGATGTTGACGCGCGACCAGCTGGAGGTGAAGAAGAGACAGCGGATCCTGAAGAGTGCCCAGCAGGGCAGAGCCAAGGCACAGGCCCTGCAACGAGAACGCAGACAAAAGGTAGGGGGGCAATGCAAGGCAAGGCAAATCTTTTATTCGAGGATAATGAATAAGCACTCGTGTGCTTTTTTTACATCCAGTTCCCGCCACTAAACAACAACAATAATAATGATCCAAATACCAAGGACAAGAAACCATACCAAGTATCAAACAACAGGGAGGGATTTGATTTGATTTTATTTGATTTATTCTTTTATATCGAGGATAATGGAATAAGCACTCTTGTGCTTTTTTACATCCAGTCCCCGTGTGTAAGCAGTTTTGTAAATCTTGTCATCTGTTCCCACCGGCACACGATGGCCTACTCTTACGAAAAGTGGAACAGGATTTAACATGTGCGCAAGATGTTCTGCGTGTGTTTGCACACGGGGCCTCGGTTTAAAGTCTCATCCGAAGGACTTTTGGGGAGAGTGGAGTCAGTGCTGATGTTAACTCCAGGGGAAAAATCCCCTCGGACGGGAATCTAACTCGGGTCGTCAAATTGCGAGCACAATGTTCTGACCACTAGGCTATCCTGCCTCCCTTGCACTTGTGTGCTCTTTTACATCCAGTCCCCACCCTTTTTAGGGATAACATCAAGATAAAAAGATAACCTCTAACCAAACAACAACAATAATAATGATCCAAATACCAAGGACAAGAAACCATGCCAAGTATCAAACAACAGGGGGGAGAGGAGAGGAGTGAGCAATGGTGGGGAATTTTGTCTGCCTGAAGACAGATGTAGGGGGGAGAGGAGAGGAGAGTGAGCGAGGGGGGAGAGGAGAGGAGAGTGAGCAAGGGGGGAGAGGAGAGGAGAGTGAGCGAGGGGGGAGAGGAGAGGAGAGAGAGCAAGGGGGGAGAGGAGAGAGAGCAAGGGGGGAGAGGAGAGGAGAGAGAGCAAGGGGGGAGAGGAGAGTGAGCGAGGGGGGAGAGGAGAGGAGAGTGAGCAAGGGGGGAGAGGAGAGGAGAGTGAGCAAGGGGGGAGAGGAGAGGAGAGTGAGCAAGGGGGGAGAGGAGAGGAGAGTGAGCGAGGGGGGAGAGGAGAGGAGAGAGAGCAAGGGGGGAGAGGAGAGGAGAGAGAGCAAGGGGGGAGAGGAGAGGAGAGTGAGCGAGGGGGGAGAGGAGAGGAGAGAGAGCAAGGGGGGAGAGGAGAGGAGAGAGAGCAAGGGGGGAGAGGAGAGGAGAGAGAGCAAGGGGGGAGAGGAGAGGAGAGAGAGCAAGGGGGGAGAGGAGAGTGAGCGAGGGGGGAGAGGAGAGGAGTGAGCAATGGTGGGGAATTTTGTCTGAAGACAGATGTAGGGGGGAGAGGAGAGGAGTGAGTGAGGGGGGAGAGGAGTGAGCAATGGTGGGGAATTTTGTCTGAAGACAGATGTAGGGGGAGAGGAGAGGAGTGAGCGAAGGGGAAGAGGAGAGGAGGGTGAGCGATCATGAGGAATTTTGTCTGAAGACAGATGTAGAGGGGAAAGGAGAGTGAACGATCATGGGGAATTTTGTCACCTTGACCCTCTTGCATTCAGATTCTCTGAACACAAACTGCCCCTAGATTTCGCATTCCATCACAAAATCAGGTCAGGCACACATGCTTACTCACCTTTTCCTCCTCCTAAGTACATACCAGCAGCTGTAATTACTTCCAGACTCTCAGCAGGATTTGTACCTGTAGCCTGATAGAGCTTTGACATGTGGTAGCAGTTAGTGATGGTCACAGCATGATGGAAATCTACTGTGTGTAAATCCTGGCAAATCCCAGGTCGGGATTCAGGGGGGGCAATTATTCAATCCCGGCAAATCCCGGTTTGGGACTAAGAGGGTTAAGAAAGACAGGGATATAATTTATTTATTTATTTATTCATTTATTTATTTATTTATACCACTTTGTGTCACAGCAGATTTCTCTGCATGAAATTCGGCCTGCTCTCTCTCCTCACGGAGAGAGACGGTGTTGCCACAAGTGCAGTGCCACCCGTTTTGTTTTTTTTCTTTTTCCTGTCTGCAACTGTATTTGTTCCCCTATCACAGTGGCTTTTTCTACAAAATTTTGCCTGGGAGAACTCTCATGTTGCCATGGGTTCTATTACGTGTGCTAAATAATTATGTGTAACACACGGGACCTTGGTTTATTGTCTTATGAGAAAGACTAGCACCCAGACCACCACTGAGAGTGTAATTTGGGAGGGGGGAAGTTTTGGGCCCAAATAGGATTCGAACCACCGCACACTCCGACCCAGGTTTTTCGCTTTCTAGACGGGCACGTTACCTCTAGACCACCAATAGCTTCCAGGGGACAAATTTAACACTCTTGACTGAGTGATGTTGGATTTATGCGCAGTGATATTAACCAGTCGTCAATTCCTTTTCCCAGGAGCAAAGTCAAGCGGATAAAAAAACACAATTTTTTCTCGTTTTATTTCACAGGAACTTCAGGAGGAGCGACGGCTGGAGCAGCGTCGGCAGTGCGACTTCCAGGGCTGGCTGACGGAGGTTCGGCAGAAGCGAAACAAGATCCTGGAGGCCCGCAACTCTCGCCGCCAGAAGAAAGCCAACATGGCCAAGCGAGGAACGCTGGCCTCACAGCAACGCATGCGCATCATCTCTCAGCTGGCCGCACGTAAGGGAGTGGGCTTTTTTTCCGGGGTTTTTTTTGGTTTTTTTGTGTGTTTTTTTAACACAACGGTGCATGATACTCAGGGTTGATAATGTTAGTTTTGTGTGTTTTCACTTTGAACTTAAGTACCTTATTTTCAGAAATAAACTTCTTGAAACTTGTCCCTATAATAATAAATAATAATTAAATATAAAATAATAATAAAATATAAAATAATAATGAAATATAAAATAATAATAATAATAATAATAATCTCTCAGCTACAGCTCCTGGGTTCACCAATGGTGAGATTTTGCATTTGTGACTGGTTCTTTCCCACCATGAAGGTAGCCGCATTCCGGTTTTAAGGGATGTATGCTGGGTATGTTTGTGTTTTTGTAGCCTACTGAATGCTGACGTAAAGTATGGGATCTTGAACATGCATGTTTGATCTTCATAAGAGAAGGCCATTGTGTGCCGGTGGGAACAGATGACAAGATTTACAAAACTGCATACACACGAGGACTGGGTGTAAAAAAAGCACATGAGTGCTTATTCCATTATCCTCAATTTAAAAGAATAAATAAATTTTTAAAATCTGTATATACACAAAGGGAATTGAGGCACTGGCAGGTGTTGATCTGGGAGATTGTAAAAAATCCCCTCCCTTGATTCACCAGATGCCACTGAGATTCGAACTCACAACTTCATAGACACCTGGGACTGAAGTCGAACAGTTTAATCACTTGGCTGTGGTGCCTGTCTATGTTTAGCTGATTTTGTTTATCTATTTATTTTGTTATTTCCAGGATAATGGAAGAAGCATTCAGTGCATTTTTACATCTAGTTTCTCTGTTGCCGTGGTTTTGTAAACTTTGTCATCCATTCCCACCAGCAGTTTGCCAGCTGTGCTCAGGTATGAAGGACACAAAGAGGACTAGCATACAGCCTGGAGTCTAGCAAGGGATGGGCTCCACCAGGGTCAGCCTGCCTCAGACACAGAGCAAAAAAAGAAAAAAAGAAAAACACACAAAAAATCCTAACACAAAAAACCAAAGTTTTCGTGCCCCATGGGTGAGATGCAGTGAAGAGCTCATCTCCACAGATTATTAAAATAGGATGAGGACAGTATTTTTTTTTCTTCTAATTTTCTGAAGACAAGTTGGACAACTTTGTTGTTTTGAAGAACAGCACAGTGGAACTTCTATAACTATCCTGGCATATTAAAACCTTGAACAAATTGTGCTAGGTAAATAGCTTTTTGTTTTTTACTGACTGTACTATTAAAACTGAAACCTTTTCTTTCTTTTTTTTTTTGCGTGTGTGGGACAGTTCTTTTCTACTTGCAAATTATTTGCCAAGTATTCATTCATTATGTACTTACACTTAT
>CM060345.1:8345954-8348454 GCA_030674155.1 Stramonita haemastoma | reverse complement strand
ATAAGTAGCAGGGGAGAGTGGGGGAAAACTGACAGCTGTGCTTTGCAAGTATAGTAAAGTCAAGTGAAACTTGAATTTCCACATGGTATATTGAACAGGGTTAATAGAGGCCTTGAAGGTCTTTGGGTATTGTAGTCACCTCTCTCAAGGCCTTGAAAGTCTTTGAAAATCAGGCATTTGCCTCCAGGTGCTTGAAAAGTGCTTGAATTTTACTTTTACCAAAGACTAAGAGGGATAAAGAGACAGAGAAAGCAATGGGCATGGTAAGGTCAGGCATAGTGCTCTCTGCAAATTCGTGGAAATCTGCCAAATGTTAAAAAAAAGAGGAGAAGAAAAAATAGGAGAAAAAAAAGAAACCCACAAAAGCAGGTCAAGGGAACTAACTCTTCTGTGCTGGTTAGTAATTACTTCCCTTCTCTGCTCTATGTCTCAAGGCAATCCAAGACTTGGTAGGCCTAGCAAAAGAACTTTTTCTGTTGAAAGATCATGTGTACCAACAATGGGTGTCAAATTTCATGATGGGGATGGACTAGCAGCTCTAAAATAAGGCAGAAAGGGAGGGGGGGGCTTTCACTGGCTGTTCCACTTGGGGTCAGAGAGCAATGTCTACACAACAGTCAGCAGGCCACCAGCCTATCCCATCTTTTTCATGGAGAACCCCCCCCCCCCCCTCTCTCTCTCACACACACACACACACACACCTTGTCTGTCTGTTCGTCTCCTCTCTCCTCTCTCTCTCTCCTCTCTCTCTCTCTCTCTCTCTCTCTCCTCCTCTCTCTCTCTCTCTCTCTCTCTCTCAGTGCTTTTTTGTTTGGTTATTTGTATTATTTCATGTGCTTCCTCACCACCACAACCATACTCTCTGTCTCTGTCTGTCTGTCTGTCTGTCTGTCTGTCTGTCTGTCTGTCTGTCTGTCTCTCTCTCTCTCTCTCTCCCTCTCTCTCTCTCTCTCTCTCTCTCTCTCTCTCGTCTCTCCTCTCTCTCTCTCTCCTCTCTTTCACTCACGCACGCAAGCACACACACACACACACACACAGAGTTCTCTCATCTTTTCACAGCAGGTATATGGCATCCCGCTGTTTCCATCAGTGTGTTGTGATGTGAAATTCTGTGTCCACAACATGGACCCCCCCCCCCAGCCCCCCCCCCCCCCCCCCCCCCCCCTACCTTCCAACCAGACTACCTGTTATCCAGGAGGATGAATGTTCACTGTTGTAAACTATTTGTCTCCTGGTATAGTAACACACAGGGAGCTTTACACATATTTAGACTTTAAGAACCAGTGTGCAGAGAAATTATGGATGAACAGATGGGGTGATCACTTAGATTGAAATATTTTTATGCTAAGTGCACACTTTAGGCCAATGATTCTTTTTCAATTTACCCCAGTTAACTGCAGTAGAAATGTCGATTCTTGTTATGAAGAAAATTTGCACCAAATGGCTGTGGATATTGTTTTCTTTTCAGCTGTAAAGTGTGTAGACATTGTTAAAATGCAAGCACTATTTGTCGATGGAGGTCCTCGAAAATTGAGAGTGAGGTCCTTGAAAGTCCTTGAAAAGTCCTTGAATTTTCTTTCCATAGCTCTGTATGAACCCTAATTGAATAAGCAGTACAGTTGCTTTTTTTCATCAAGCCATCCATCTAAGAGAAAAAAATCAAAAAAATCATATACATGCATATTTGAAAAAAAGAAAAACCTTAAAGAAGATATGTCGTACAAATGAAAAAGATAAAATTGCATGGTTTGTGGTCAGTTCCTGCTATAAATAGCACCAGCTGACCCCAACTGGGCTGGGACAGGACGGAATAATCAGCAGCTGATAGGAGTGGGGGAAACTGACAGCTGTGCTCGCAAGTCAAGTCAAGTCAAGTCAGACTTTTATTTCCAGATGGTACATTGAATAAGCAGTACAATTGCTTTTTTTTTCATCAAGCCATCCATCTAAGAGAGGAATAAAAATCATATACATGCATATCTGAAAAAGGAAAAACCTTAAGAAGATATGTGACACTCTACCACGAAATGAGTCGCTTTGCACATAACCCACTTTTCTGCTAGAAGCCATTAAAAGCAGGTGGGGTCAAGTAGGCAATTTTCAGATTTTGATTGATTATAAAACTATAGCCATTATTCTGCCTTGTAATGAAATATCAAGTCATAATTTTGTGTCCTTTTGCTTTTAAACGTGCTTTAAAAAATGCCCAATCCCTCATTCTGACCATTCATTATGATGCCAAACTTGTCCATTTCTTGTTTTGTTATTTCCTGCAAGTCTATCATTTCAACTTGTAATAACTTTTCATAGAATTGTCAGATTTTCAACCTGGTTTTTTTTCTCTATTGTATAGCCATTTCATTGTAGATTAATAAAATGTCAATAACTAAAAATTGACCTCTTGTGCAATGCAATTGCTTATGTGGTGGAGCGTCACATATGTTGTACAAATGAAAAAGATAAAATTGCGTGGTTTGTGTTGTTGTTGTCTTCAATTTTA
>CM060345.1:8288454-8338454 GCA_030674155.1 Stramonita haemastoma | reverse complement strand
GTTTGTCCTCTTTGTGTTGTATTGTGCCACAGTGTGCCTACGTTAGTCCTGTTGTGTTGTATTGTGCCATAGCATGCCTATGTTTGTCCTCTTGTGTTGTATTGTGCCACAGTGTACCTACGTTTGTCCTCTTGTGTTGTATTGTGCCATAGTGTGCCTACATTTGTCCCCTTTTGTTGTGCCACAGTGTTCCTACGTTTGTCCTCTTGTGTTGTATTGTGCCACAGTGTGTCTACGTTCATCCTCTTTGTCTCTTATCTGCCACAGTGTTCCTACGTTCGTCCGCTTATGTTGCATTGTGCCATAGTGTGCCTACGTTTGTCCTCTTGTCTTTTATCGTGCCACACATTCATACTACCACTCACAGCTGTAGATCAACCATGAAAAAAGCGTACACATAAAAAAAAAGTTGATGCAAGTGTTAATTCTTCACCTTATCTCACCTGTCAGTCACTGGGTATGGTGTTGGCTGCTGCACCCAGTAACAAGACATGTATTCTCTTTCTCATCTGTCTGTCCTGTCTTTCACTGGCCTTGTTCACCTCATAGATTCTCCTGCCTGACTCAGGATTCGGTGATGTTACCAATGAGAGAAGATGGTAGTCTGCCTTTTTTTACTTTTCCTTCAGTCTTGCCTTGAAAGTTTTTATAGGTCGTATCTTGGTTTTGTAGTGCATGCCTACATATCTTGATTTCCTTTCATTCATTTATGAAGAAGTTGTCTTCTTGTTCCAGTTCATGTAGTATGCTTTCCATTTGATTCTTCTGTCTGTCAACTGACACTGAGCATCCTTCTAAAAAACCCTCATCTCAGCTGTTTTGATTCTTTTTTCTTCGTCTTTTCTTTGTGTCTAGGATTCACAGCCATAATAGATTGACGGCCATACTAAGAATTAAATTATCATTTTCACTTTCAGCTGGTAGGCATGCTGCAATTTTCCAGAAGTTTTGTGGGATCATTCTACTCTTAGCCGTGCCTGTTCTGTTGTCTTTTAAGTACAAGATTTTGTCATTTATTTTCACTAAGCGGAGATATTTAAAGTTTTTGACATGTCAGTCTGTATTTCATGCTCTGTTTGGTAGCTGTCGGAAGAAAAGCAGCATGTAAGGCTTTTGTCTTTTGGGCATTGGGTTGAGATGGCTCTTTTTCCTATTGTCTACTGTGTAATACTCCCTTCATGCTGGTGATGTTATCAGCTAGAGTGTGTTATCATCAGCAAGCAGATTTTATGTTTCCACCACCTATTTTGAGGCCCATGTCTCTGTATCAGACTCTCTCAGTGACTTGCTCTGTGTATGTATTGACAAGGTAGGTGAGAGGATGCATTTGAGATGTTAAAAAATTCACTTTGTTGATTGCCCATGTAATAGTGCCCATTTTAGTCTTCATAAAGTAGGAGATTAAGGAGGTGATGTGCGTTTTAAAAAGCTATTTTATACTTTTTAAATCTTGTGTCAAAGGCATCAATATTTTGAAGCATAAATAACATGTCTGTTTCTTGTTTGAATCATCATCTTTAAAGCATGAATGTTTTGAGCATAAATATCTTGTTCAGTTCTGTTTGTATCTCAGTTAAAGGCAGTGATGTTTTGGAGCATAAATAACATATCTGTTGTTTCTGTTTGTTAAAATGTCAGTTGTTCATCGTCTGGGCCCTTTTGTTTGTTCTGTAGCCATGACCATCAGTTTTCATGTGTATGCTTCTCAAGTTCTCTAAAGTTGTGTGTATGCACCAACCAACCATCCACAATCCTAACAGACATCACACATACAACAAACTCGCACACACTTCTTTTTTGCTTGGTTTCTGTTTATTTTTTATCAGTTTCACTTTCTTTTTAAACCAAACGAACAAACAAACATTTGTGTGCGTGATTTGAACCAGGAAACCCAGTGGTGGACGGTTGGCTGGGGCTAAACACTGGGCCCTGTCCCCGAGGGTCTGGCGCAAAGCAGTATGACTCGCGCAGAGTACCAGGAAATGGGAGAGGGCTACTTCTGCGAGCATCGTGCCTCCAACACGTTCTACCACACCCCTGTCAGCAAAGAAAAACCGCTTAGAAAAGGTAGGGGTGTGTGTGTGTGTGTGTGTGTGGTCGGGGTGTATTTTTGTTGTTTTTGAAGTAGAAGAAGAGAAATTGGCTTAGAAAGTGTGTGTGTGTGCGTTTTTTGGTTTGGTTTGTTTGGTTTTGTGGTGGTGGTGGTAGAGTAGTGGTAGTAGTGGGTAGTGGTGGTAGTAGTGGGTAGTGGTGGTGGGTAGTGGGTATGGTAGTGTGGGTAGTGGTGGTAGTAGTGGGTAGTGGTGGTGGTAGTGGTAGTGGTGGGGTAGTGGGTGAGTGGTAGTAGTGGGTAGTGGTGTGGTGGTAGTAGGGGGGTAGTGGTGGTGGTAGTAGGTGGGTAGTGGTGGTAGTGGTGGTGGTAGTGTGGGTAGTGGTGGTGGTGGTGGTAGTGGTGTGTAGTGGTGGGTATGTGGTGGTGGTGGTAGTAGTGGTGTAGTGGTGGGTAGTGGTAGTAGTGGTGGGTAGTGGTAGTGGTGGGTGGTGGTAGTGATGGTGGTGGTAGTGATGGTGGTGGTAGTGGTGGTGGTAGTGGTGGTGGTGGTAGTAGTGGTAGTGGTAGTAGTAGTGGTGGTGGTGGTAGTGGTGGGTAGTGGGTAGTGTGGTAGTAGTGGGTGTGGTGTGGTGGTGGTAGTAGTGGTGGTGGTGGTGGTAGTATGGTGGTGGTGGTGGTGGTGGTAGTAGTGGTGGTGGTGGTAGTAGTGGTGGTGGTGGTAGTGGTGGTGGTAGTAGTGGTGGGTAGTGGTAGTGGTGGTAAGTAGTGGTGGTGGTGGTAGTAGTGGTGGTGGTGGTGGTAGTAGTAGTAGGTAGTGGTGGGTAGTAGTGGTGGTGGTGGCGGTGGCAGACTGCCACCATCTCACCACTACCACTCCCATACCACTACACTACCACCACCCACTCACCCACTACCACCAACCACTACCCACCATACCACCACTCCCACTACCCACCACTACCACTACCACCACTACTAACCCACCACTACCACCACTACCCCACCACTACTACCCACTCCACTACACCACACTCACTACCCACCACACTACCACTACCCACCACTACCACTACCCACCACTACCACTACCCACCACTACCACTACCACCACTACCCACCACTTACCACTACCCACCACTACCACTACCACACCACTACCACTACCCACCACTACCCACCACTACCCTACCACCACCACCACTACCCACCACCACTACCACCACCACTACCCACCACTACCACCACTACCACCACCACCACTACCATTACCACTACCATACCACTACCACTACTACCCACCACCACCACTACCACTACTACCACTACCCCTACCCACCACTACCCCTACCCACCACTACCCCTACCCACCACTACCCCTACCCACCACTACCCACTACTACCACTACCCACTACTACCACTACCCACTACTACCACTACCACTACCCACCACTCAACACACTCACTCCCTACCCACCACTACCACTACCCACCACTATCATTACCCCCCACCACTACCCCCCACCACTACCACTACCACCACCACCATCACCACCACCACCACCATCACCACCACCATCACCACTACCACCACCACCATCACCACTACCACTACCACCACCATCACCACTACCACCACCATCACCACTACCACCACCATCACCACTACCACCACCATCACCACCACCATCACTACCACCACTACCCACCACCACCATCACATGGTGGTGGTGTTAGTGTGTGTGTGAGAGAGAGAGGTTGATGTGTGTGAGAGAGAGAGAGAGAGAGACACGACCTATCTGTGTGTGTGTGTGTGTGTGTGTGAGACTGAATATGTACATGTGTTGGGAAAGAATTTTCAAAAACTAAATTTTTTTTTTATTGAACTGTGTGTTATCTGAGGTATGTGTCCTTGAAATGACTGCATTGGCTGAAATTACCATAAACTTTTGTACAACTTGAATTTGTTTTCTTTTGTATATGTAAATGTGCGCATGTTTGAATTCACATAATCATTATAGACATAATGTATGCACATCATCACAAAGGGTTGTTCTTGCAGCACATACAAATATATCAACAGCTCAGGATTCTTTACAAGACAAAAACAAACCTTAGCAGAGAATCTTAAAAAAAAAAATCCCTCAAAAAAAACAGTCTACATCAAAGAACATGTACTATCACTTATATAGCCTTCAAAGGTATCAACAGTGATTTACTGGAAATGGAAGCTTGTGAAACATCTTTCATATAAACGTTAAGAAAAAAAAAAAGGTTGCATACACAAAAATAACACCAGTGACAAACCTGGGAGCTCTAACCCACATACAAAACAAAGAAATATGCCTCATGTACATGACCTCACCCCCCCCCCCCACCCCCCCCCCCTACACACACAGAATTTAGATAGCTTTCCGACTTTGGGGCAATCAGGATTTGAAACTCATTGTCTATAGTACTAAGCTATAACATTAGGATTGGTGATCTACAGCACAAAGCTAGCTATAACATTGGGATTGGTGGTCTACAGCATTAAGCTATAACATTGGGATTGGTGGTCTATAGCACTAGGCTATAACATTGGGATTGGTGGTCTATAGCACTAGGCTATAACATTGGGATTGGTGGTCTATAGCACTAGGCTATAACATTGGGATTGGTGGTCTATAGCACTAGGCTATAACTTTGGGATTGGTGGTCTACAGCACTAAGCTATAACATTGGAATTGGTGGTCTACAGCACTAAGCTATAACATTGGGATTGGTGGTCTACAACACTAATATCGCTATAACATTGGGATTGGTGGTCTACAGCACTAAGCTATAACATTGGGATTGGTGGTCTACAGCACTAAGCTATAACATTGGGATCGGTGGTCTACAGCACAAAGCTATAACATTGGGATTGGTGGTCTATAGCACTAGGCTATAACATTGGGATTGGTGGTCTACAGCACTAAGCTATAACATTGGGATTGGTGGTCTACAGCTCTCAGCTATAACATTGGGATTGGTGGTCTACACCACAAAGTTAGCTATAACATTGGGATTGGTTGGGTACAGCTTTAAGCTATAACATTGGGATTGGTGGTCTACAGCACTAAACTAGCTATAACATTAGAATTGGTGGGTCTACAGCACCAAGCTAGCTGTAACAATGGATTGGCTGTTTATAGCACTAAGCTATAACATTGGGATTGGTGGTCTACAGCACTAAGCTATAACATTGGGATTGGTGGTCTACAGCACTAAGCTATAACATTGGGACTGGTGGTCTACAGCACTAATATCGCTATAACATTGGGATTGGTGGTCTACAACACTAAGCTATAACATTGGGATTGGTGGTCTACAGCACTAAGCTATAACATTGGGACTGGTGGTCTACAACACTAATATCGCTATAACATTGGGATTGGTGGTCTAGTCTACAGCACTAAGCTATAACATTGGGATTGGTGGTCTATAGCACTAAGTTTTAACATTGGTATTTGGGGTCTACAGCACTAAGCTATAACTTTGGGATTGGTGGTGTGGTCTACAGCACTAAGATATAACATTGGGATTGGTGATCTACAGCACTAAGCTATAACATTTGGATTGGTTGGGTACAGCACTAAGCTATAACATTGGGATTGGTGGTCTACAGCACTAAGCTATAACAATGGGATTGGTGATCTAGTCTACAGCACTAAGCTCTAACAATGGGATTGGTGATCTAGTCTACAGCACTAAGCTATAACATTGGGATTGGTCTACAGCACAAAACCATAACATTGGGATTGGTGGTCTACAGCACTAAGCACGCTATAACATTGGGATTGGTGGTCTACAGCACTAAGCTATAACATTGGGATTGGTGGTCTACAGCACTACGCTATAACATTGGGATTGGTGATCTACAGCATAAAGCTATAACATTGGGATTAGTGGTCAATAGCACTAAGCTATAACATTGGGATTGGTGGTCTACAGCTCTAAGCTAGCTATAACATTGGGATTGGTGATCCACAGCACAAAACTATAACATTGGGATTGGCGGTCTACAGCACAAAGCCATAACATTGGGATTGGTGGTCTGGTCTACAGCACAAAGCTATAACATTGGGATTGGTGGTCTACAACACAAACCTATAACATTGGGATTGGTGATCTGCTGCACTAAGATATAACATTGGGATTGGTGGTCTACAACACTAAGCTAGCTATAACATTGGGATTGGTGGTCTACATCACAAACCTATAACATTGGAATTGGTGGTCTACAGCACCAAGCTATAACATTGGGATTGGTGGTCTACATCACAAACCTATAACATTGGAATTGGTGGTCTACAGCACCAAGCTATAACATTGGAATTGGTGGTCTACAGCACTAAGCTATAACATTGGGATTGGTGGTCTACAGCACTAAGCTATAACATTGGGATTGGTGGTCTACAACACTAAGCTAGCTATAACATTGGGATTGGTGGTCTACATCACAAACCTATAACATTGGAATTGGTGGTCTACAGCACCAAGCTATAACATTGGGATTGGTGGTCTACATCACAAACCTATAACATTGGAATTGGTGGTCTACAGCACCAAGCTATAACATTGGAATTGGTGGTCTACAGCACTAAGCTATAACATTGGGATTGGTGGTCTACAGCACTAAGCTATAACATTGGGACTGGTGGTCTACAGCACTAAGCTAGCTATAACATTGGGATTGGTGGTCAATAGCACTACGCTATAACATTGGGATTGGTGGTCTACAGCACTAAGCTAGCTATAACATTGGGATTGGTGGTCTATAGCACAAAGCCAGCTATAAAATTGGGATTGGAGGTCTACAGCACTAAGCTATAACATTGGGATTAGCGGTCTACAGCCTCTAAATCTTGCACCTGCCTACAAAGCCAGAAATGCGGGTTCAATTCCAGTATGTGTCAGAACATTCCCCTCATCCACAGGACCTTGAGTGGGGTGGTCTGGGTGCTAGTCTTTCTGATAAAACGACATGCCTAGGTCCTGTGCGCAACACGCATTCAGTGTGAGTAAAAAGAATGTGCTACAAAAAAGTTTTTTTTTCTTGGCAAAATTATGTTGGGGGGAAAAAGCCACTCTCATAGGGGAACGAAAATAATTGATGTGTAGACAGGAAAATATAAACAAAAAATTTTTTTCAGTGGGTGGCACTGTTCTTTTGGTGACAATCTCTCCCTGGGGAAAGCGAACCAAATTTTATGCTGAGAAATCTGCCATAATGGAAAGTAGTGCACAATACAATACAATACGATACAATACAATACAATATGATACACACAGAGCAAAACAAAAACCCATTTCCCCATCCTTGCGCCTAGAGCTCCAAAGTTCACCAATGGTGAGATTTTAGCGTATGCAACCGTTCCCCCCCCCTCCCCTGACCATGAAGGTAGCCACATTCCAACTTCGGGGATGAATGCGGAGTATGTTCGTGTTTCTGTAACCCACTAAACACTTGACTTGAATTACGGGATCTTTAACATGTATATCCGATATTCTGCGCATGCATATTTACACGAATGGAATTAAGGCACTGGCAGGTCTGCAATTTGAAGCTGACCTGAGAGATTGGACACAAAAAAAAACCCAAACCATAAAATTCACCAGACATTACCCCGAGATTCAAACACCAAATTTGCTGGACTCATGTAACTGAAGAGGAACGGTTTCAACACAACAATACTTGCTGTCTGAGCAGTCAACAAAGAAGAAGAGCAATCTTAACCACTCGGCTACAGAGTCTACCTGAACACATGGAGACAAGAACAGAAACTGCGGCTACAAAGTCTATCTACACGAACACATGGAGACAAGAACAGACACCGACACCTACTTGCAAAGCAGCGCGCGCGTGTGGAGGAGACGAGATCACAACCCTCTGAAGACGTTCAGATTACTGACGGGAGATTCCACTCCCAGGTAGAGCAGGAAGGCGGCTGCATAGCTGAAGACAACGTTCCCCATGAAGGTAAAACCCTGTCCAAAAAAAAAATAATAATAATAATACATGGAACTTATATAGCGCTATATCTTGTAAAAACAAATCAAAGCGCTTGCATTCGACCTATACAACATACATGCAATCAATAGCAATCTTAAGGTCCTAGCAAATCCAAATGTACTCACACACACAAGCGCACACACATGCGCGCACAAAGGCTATACACTTTGGCAGGTAGATGTCGAAGGCAGGGGGGACAAGAGATGGAAACAGAAGGAAAAAAAACCCAACCAAGATCACCTTCAAATTTATGCAATATTCCCCATGAAGGTAAAACCCTGTCCAAAAAAAACAACCAAGATCACCTTCAAATTTATGCAATATTCCCCATGAAGGTAAAACCCTGTCCAAAAAAACCCAACCAAGATCATCTTCAAATTTATGCAATATTCCCCATGAAGGTAAAACCCTGTCCAAAAAAAACAAACCACCAAGATCACCTTTAGATTCATGCAATATTCCCCATGAAGGTAAAATCCTGTCCAAAAAAAACCCAACCAAGATCACCCTCAAAACCATGCAATGTTTCCCATTAAGGTAAAAACCCTGTCCAAAAAAACAACCAACCAAGATCACCTTCAAAGTCATGCAAAATAAACATAGCCTGATTCTCCAACTAAGAAGTTTTTAGACACACATTTTGTTCGTTTCTCGGCTAGAGCTTCCAGATTCTTGTATACCTCAGAACATCTTGCGCACATGTTAAATCCTGTTCTGCTTTCCGTAAGAGTAGGCCGTCATGTGCCAGTGGGAACAGATGAAAAGATTTACAAAACTGCATACACACAAGGACTGGATGTCAAAAAGCACATGAGGGCATATTCTATTATCCTCAATATAAAAGAATAAATAGATATTTAAATAAAATCAATAAATAATGTGGACAATTGTACATTAAACTTGTTCAGAGGTCTGAGTTTTCTCTCTCTCTCTCTCTCTCTCTCTCTCTCTCTCTCTCTCTCTCTCTCTTACATTTACAAAAATGCATACACACGGGGACTGGATGTAAAAAAGCACAGGAGTGCTTATTCCATTATCCTCGATATAAAAAATAAATCAAATCAAATCAAATCTCTCTCTTCTGAAAAGGGCGAGGACTAGATGTAAAAAAGCACACGAGTGCTTATTCATTATCCTTGAAGAAAAGAATATGCCTTGCCTTGCCTCTTCTCTTCTGTGTCCTCTCTATTTCAATCTATCTGATTTACTTAATTTTAATTAGTGTATCTGTTTTGACATTAATGTTTAGGTCAGTTGGGGATTATGAGTTTGCTGAATACATAGCTACCCCTTTTGTTTAAATAATGATCAATGTATCGGTTTCAACATCAATGTTTGGGACAGTTGGGGATTATGCCCACCATTCTTTTGTATTGTGGGTCTAAGGCCAATGTATAATAAAAGTCTGAAATCTGAGCTCTCTGTCCCTCTCTCTCAAACAAGAGCACCCATGCCCCCCACCCCCCTCCCTTCCTCTCTCTCTCGTCTCCCATGTCTCTCCCCACCCCCCACCTCCACACAGCTTTTTCTGAGCTAATTCTTTCTGACTCCCACCGATCTCCTCACCTGAGAGAGCCAAATTCTTTCTGACTGCACACAACAGTCAGTTTCACCCACTTTCAGCTCCTCTCAGCGGCTAATTATTTCATCCCACTGCAGCCCGAATGGGGGCCAGCTGGTGCTAATTATAGCAGGAACTGACCACACTTGGACTAGGTAACAGGAAGGGGCACGCTAAATTTAGCACTCTGGACTGAGTGATGTTGGATTTTTATTTATTTTTTATTCTTATTTTATTCTTTTATATAGAGAATAATGGAATAAGCACTCATGTGCTTTTTTACATCCAGTCCCCATGTGTACACAGTTTTTGTAAATCGTGTCATCTGTTCCCACCGGCACACAATGGCCTACTCTTACAAAAAGCGAAACAGGATTTAACGTGCGCACAAGATATTCTGCGTGCGTTCACACACGGGGCCTCGGTTTTTAGTCTCATCCGAAGGACTTTTGAGGGGAGTGGAGTTGGCACTGATGTTAACTCCAGAGGAACAATCCCCTCGAGCAGAAATCCAACCCGGGTCGTCAAATTGCGAGCGTATTGTTCTGACCACTAGACTATCCCGCCCCTGTATTTAGCACTCTGGACTGAATGATGTTGGATTTGTGCGCTGTACTGTGACTGCGGCAACTCACCATGGTGGTGGTACTGATGAAGGTAAAAGGAAGGGGCATGCTAAAATTAGCACTCTGAGTGATGTTGGATTTGTGCTCAAATTTAGCACTCTGAGTGATGTTGGACTTGTGCTAAAATTTAGCACTCTGAGTGATGTTGGACTTGTGCTAAAATTTAGCACTCTGAGTGATGTTGGATTTGTGCTAAAATTTAGCACTCCGAGTGATGCTGGATTTGTGCTAAAATTTAGCACTCTGGAATGAGTGACGTTGGATTTGTGCTAAAATTAGCACTCTGAGTGATGCTGGATTTGTGCTAAAATTAGTACTCTGAGTGATGCTGGATTTGTGCTAAAATTAGCACTCTGAGTGATGTTGGATTTGTGCTAAAATTAGCACTCTGAGTGATGTTAGATTTGTGCTAAAATTAGCACTCTGAGTGATGTTAGATTTGTGCTAAAATTAGCACTCTGAGTGATGTTAGATTTGTGCTAAAATTAGCACTCTGAGTGATGTTGGATTTGTGCTAAAATTAGTACTGAGTGATGTTGGATTTGTGCTAAAATTTAGCACTCTGGAGCCACCGCTGTAGTCTAGTGGTTAGGGCGTTGGACTCGTAATCTAAAGGTTGCGGGTTCGATCCCAGCTTTCGGCTATGGCGTTGTGCCCTTGGAAAAGGCACTTTACGGCTATTTTCTCACCCCACCCAGGTGTAAAAGGGGTACCAACCTTGTGTTGGGGGTTAACCCTGCGATAGACTGGCGTCCTATCCAGGGGGGAGTTTCTATGACTCTCAGTTGCTTAACGCCACAGAAACCGGGATAAGCACCGGCCTGATGAGCCTTAGGCTCGGGACAGACTTTAACTAACTTAACCTATCCAGGGGGGAGTCTATGACTCTCAGTCGCTTAACACCACAGAAACTGGGATAAGCACCGGCCTGATGAGCCATAGGCTCGGGACAGACTTTAACTTTTAACTTAGCACTCTAGACGAGTGATGTTGGATTTGTGCGCTGTACAGTGACTGCGGAGGCCACTCACCATGGTGGTGGGAGTGATGAAGAAGGGCGTCCTGAGGGAGACGAAGTAGGAGATGATGATCACGGGGTGGATGAGGAACACACACAGCGACAGGCGACTCAGCGGCACCCACACTTTCCACGACAGCACCGCGTTAACGCAACCTGTCCACCACAGAACAAAGCCAACATCATGGGTGGGTTTGTTTTTTTTTTCTTTTTTATCCAGCATCATGTTGTTGTTTTAATCCAACATCATGTTTTTTTCTTTCTTTAAATGTTCCTAGATACCAACACACATGCCATCTTCAGTCCTTCGATGAGACTTTAAACCCAGGCCCCGTGTGCGAACGCAGGCAGAACATCTTGCGCACACGTTAAATCCTGTTCTGCTTTTCGTAAGAGTAGGCCATCGTGTGCCGGTGGGAACAGATGACAATATTTACAAAAACTGCATACGCATGGGGACCGGATGAAAAAAAGCACATGATTGCTTATTCTGTTATCCTCGATATAGAAGAATAAATAAATAAATAAAATAAATTATAAAAAAAAATCTTCAACCTCTTCTTTTATTGCACACCCCCCCCCCCCCCCCCCACACACACACACCCCTCTTCCCTTCCTCTAACTTCCCTGACACTTTCCTTGTCTAATATCACCGATGGTGAACAGACTGACAAATTGAAGACAACTCAGTCCAGAGTGCTAAATTTAGAAACTGACAGCTGTGGTCTACCACGTAAAGGTGTCCAATAACCTAGGTGGTCATTGAGAAGCTATGCATCAGAGACCTCAGCTTCTCCTGGGGCCAGCATGTTGAGGGCAGCGCCCATCTCCTCTCTCTCCCTGCTTTACCTTCCCTGACCCTAAAGAGGACAGGTACCCATTGACAGCTGGGTGAACTGTACTGAATCCAAGGCGCGCAAACGGTCACCCATCCAACTGGTAACCACACACTCGACGCTGCTTAACTTGACTGGGGGAAAGCGAGCGCTCTGACCACTGGGCTGGTGAAATGGGCGAGTTTAACGTCCTCATGGCAAATACAGCCTTTAGGGACAAGCTGGTGTGGGTGCAAGCTCCCACAGAGAAGTCAGTTTTGTTGTTCTTCACAGGTGTTCTTATCAGCTTGACCACTGATTATATTAGCTGTGGGATTTTGCTTGTGAAACCAGAAGTTTTGACCACTGAGCTATCCCGCCCTACGTTCGATATAAAAAAAGTTAAAGTTAAAGTCTGTCCCGAGCCTAAGGCTCATCAGGCCGGTGCTTATCCCGGTTTCTGTGGCCTTAAGCGACCGAGAGTCCTAGACTCCCCCCTGGATAGGACGCCAGTCTATCGCAAGGTTAACCCCCCAACACAAGGTTGGTACCCCTTTTACACCTGGGTGGGGTGAGAAAATAGCCGTAAAGTGCCTTTTCCAAGGGCACAACGCCATAGCCGAAAGCTGGGATCAAACCCGCAACCTTTAGATTACGAGTTCAACGCCCTAACCACTAGACTACAGCGGCGGCCACATTCTATATACTCACCCCCATTTTGCGTGCAACACAAGATGACCACACAAGCCACGCTCAAGGTCCAGACCAGGTGACTCATGGCAAAGTAAAAGGAGGTCGCTGATTGGCCCACGTCGACACCATTGGCAGCACTCACTGTTCCAAAGACGACCAGAGAGCAAATGACCACCACCGCCACCCACATCCCCGCTTTGACCATCTGAAAACAAAGCACAGGATTGGCTAACACCACAGCGCACAAAAGCCGCCGCTGTAGTCTAGTGGTTAGGGCGTAGGACTCGTAATCAAAAGGATGCGGGTTCGATCCCAGCTTTCGGCTATGGCGTTGTGCCCTTGGAAAAGGCACTTTACGGCTATTTTCTCACCCCACCCAGGTGTAAAAGGGGTACCAACCTTGTGTTGGGGGTTAACCTTGCGATAGACTGGCGTCCTATCCAGGGGGGAGTCTATGACTCTCAGTCGCTTAATGCCACAGAAACTGGGATAAGCACCGGCCTGATGAGCCTTAGGCTCGGGACAGACTTTAACTAACAGCACACAAATCCAACATCACTCAGTCAAGAGTGCTAAATTTAGCTCGCTCCTTCCTTTTACCAGTGCTGACTCTTACTTCCCCCAAAAGTTTCGGATGAAACTAAAAACCCGAGGCCCCGTGGGCGAACGCTTGCAGAACATCTTTGCGCACATGTTAAAATCCTGTTCCGCTTTTCGTGAGAGCAGGCCATCGTATGCCGGTGGGAACAGATGACGTTTACAAAACTGCATACTCATGGGGACTGGATGTAAAAAAGCATATGATTGCTCAATATAAAAGAATAAATAAAATAAATAAATTCTCTCTCTCTCTCTCTCTCTCCTTCCCCCCACTTCTCCACACACACAATTCCTCCCTCTTCCCTCACAACACCTTCCACCTTACCCCCACCACCACCCCACACACACACACACACTCACAACCAGCCCCTCCCCCCCCCACACACCACCACCACCACACCACCACACACACACACACTACAACCAGCCCCTCCCCCCCACACACACACACCACCACCACACACACACACACACACACCATGTGTGCCAGTGGGAACAGATGACAAGATTTACAAAACTGCATACACACGGGGACTGGATGCGCACAAACACCACACACACACAAACACCACACACACACACACACACTAACACCCCCCCCCCCCCCCCCCCACACACACACACACACCCAGAAACACATACACACACACACACCACACACACACACTAACACCCCCCCCCCCCTCACCACACACACACACACACCAAACCAAACACAAAACCAACACATCCCACAACACACACACAAGAGTGTTGGCAATATACTAATGGGATGGAGAGTGAGTCGACAGCGAGAATGATGCAGGAAGACAATACTAACGGGATGGAGAGGGATGCAGGAAGACAATACTAACGGGATGGAGAGGGATGCAGGAAGACAATACTAACGGGATGGAGAGGGATGCAGGAAGACAATACTAACGGGATGGAGAGGATGCAGGAAGACAATACTAACGGGATGGAGAGGGATGCAGGAAGACAATACTAACAGGATGGACAGTGAGTCGACAGCGAGAGTGATGCAGGAAGAACCCGTGAGATGCCAATGACGTACGGCGCTGCGCGGCAATAGGGCTGCATCAGGTAATCCTGTATGTACGCCGCTGATGTCAGTCTGGCCAGGAGACAGACCAAACAACAAAGTGAGAGAGAGAGAGAAAGAGAGAGAGGGGGGGTGGGGAGGGGGGGGGGGGGGGGGGGGTGGGGGAGGGGGGGGGAGGGGGAGGGGGAGAGAGAGAGAGAGAGAGAGGAGAGAGGAGAGAGAGAGAGAGAGAGAGAGATTATTATTTTATTTATTCTTTTATATCGAGGATAATGGCATAAGCACTCTTGTCTTTTTTACATCCAGTCCCTGTGTGTGTGCAGTTTTGTAAATATTGTCATTTGAGAGAGAGACACAGAGACAGAGAGAGAGAACACACAGAGACAGAGAGAGATAGAGAGAACACTGAAATAATTTATTGTACAACGCCTTTGGCCACAATACAATTCAAAGGGAGGAAGATAATGAAAATATAACTACACGTAATCGCTGATAAAAATTATACCTTGGCATGTACCCAAAAACTGTGCTCCTGAAAATGCATATTATTCCACAATCATACAAAAGAGAGACAGACAGACAGACAGACAGACAAGAGACCGAGACCGAGACAGAAGGAAAAATCAATTCGTTGTAGATAAAGAGACACTGTAACTTGTGATTGTTTTGTTACATGAATGAATTAATCATACTGGTAGACTGTGAGGTATGTAGTGTAGTGCAGTGCAGTGCAGTACGCGTGTGTGCATGCGTGCTTGCATGCGTGCGTGCATGCGTGTGAGTGTAGTGTGTGTGTGTAGTGCATGTAAAAATGAATACACAAAACGCGCAGGCACATGCACCCACAAACACACACACGCGCGCGCCGCTCGCATGCACATACAGTCAGTCACAAATATGCAGTTGCACATACACACACACACACGCATGCACGCGCACACACACGACAAAACACACACACAAAAGGCACACACTACACATATTCATGTGCCACACAACGCACACTACACACCACATACTAAAACACACGTCACACATATGCACATGCATTTAACCCCCCCCCCCCCCCCCCTCCCACACACACACACACACAACCACACTCTCTCTCTCTCTCTCCTCCACCCACCCATACTCATCAACCAACCGAACCCAAATCAGTTTGGGAAAATCTGGCTGGTGGAGAAAAATTAATAATGTACAAACCTTACCACATATATACCCTGAATACTAGCTTCTTCACACAAGATCGCATGGTGGGGGGCAACACACAACACACAACACACACACACACACACACACACACGCATGCATAAATCAGTACTCTCACTATCATGGTAATTAGATATAGGCAAAGAAACAAAAACAAAAAAAACCACCAAAAATGAAATAGATGGAAGAAGACAAAGGATGCAAAGAAGAAAAAAAGAAAAAGAGAAAGAAGAAGAAGGGAATGAAGACAAAGAAGAAGAGAGGAGAAAAAGATGAAGAAAGAAGAAATGAGGGGGAAAAAAGATGGAAGGGCGAGGCAAGGTAAGGCAAGGCAGATTTTTTTTTCTAGGATAATAAATAAGCACTCGTGTGCTTTTTCACACCCAGTCCCCGCCCTTATCAGGGACAAGATTACAGACTCACAAGAAGAAGAAGTACTGTACACTACACTATACTTGTGTAGTGTAGTGTAGTGTAGTGTAGTGAAGTGCAGTGCAGTGCAGTGCAGTGCAGTGCAGTGCAGTGCAGTGCAGTGCAGTGTAGTGTAGTGTAGGTACAGTGCAGTGCAGTGCAGGTGCAGTGCGGTATAGTGTAGCTTGGTATAGTGAAGTGTAGTGTGGTGTGGTGTGGTGTGGTGTGGTGTGGTGTGGTGTACTGTGGTGTGGTGTGGTGTGGTGTAGTGTACTGTACCGTAGTGTACTGTACTGTGCTGTACTGTACTGTGCTGTACTATACTGTGCTGTATTGTACTGTATCGCACTACAGTGTATTGCATTGTAGTGCGAGTGAACAATTTAGACCGAGATTACACAACTTATTGCTCACTCAATGTATCATCTGGAAATAAAAATTTCGACTCGACTCGACTTTGACTTTGACTTTGGACTTACTGAGGCAGGCGTACAGGGTTGAGAAAGAGTTGATCATGTGCGGTGATGAGCCCCACCAGTGATGTGGACACCACCACAGCCACCCCACACAAAAACAGGCCCACGCCCGCAAAACTGCACAGCAACAACAACAACAACAACAGCGACTGTAGTGTAGTGGTGAGTGGGTTGGGTGGAGTGGGGTAGGGTGGTGTGGGGTGGGTGGTGTGGGGGTGGGGTGTGGTGGTGTGGTGAGGTGGGGTGGGATGGGAGGGGGGGTGGGATGGGTGTGGTGTGGTGTGGGGTTGTACTGTATGTAGTGTGTTGATCATAGTTGTACTAGTACTGTACTGTAGTACTGTATCATATTGTACTGTAGTTGTACTGTATCTATTGTATGTACTGTATTTTACTTATTGTACTGTATTGTATTACGTATTGTATATATTGCATGTATTGTGTTGCTTTGTATTGTATACACATTTTTACTCATATGACAGATAATACAATAATTGCTGTCAGAGCAATCGACGAAGAAGAGGAAGAACAAAAAAAAAAAAAAAACCCGAATTTAAAAAGAAAAAGAAGATGTCTAGCAATACAACAAAAATATTCTCCTGCAAGAAAAAGGAAAGAGTAAAAAAAAAATCATTCATATGAAGAAAAAGAAAGCACAACACACACACACACACACACACACACACACACCACACACCACACACACACACACACACACACACACACACACGCACACGAACACACACACACACACACACACACACACACACACACACACACACACACACACACACACACACACACACACACACATATGAACACAAACGAACACACATACACACACACACATATGAACACAAACGAACACACAAACACACACACACACACACCCCACCCCAACACCCCCCTCCCATTCTAACACCCCACCCCTCCACACACACTCACACACACACACACACTCACCACCCCCCCCCCATACACACACACACACACACAGACCCATACAGAGGCTAACTCAATTCACAAGCATCCCAAACAAACTTACTAGTGTAAAAACAGGATGAAGAGAGGTGACAGCATGTAAAACTGCATGTCTAGTGCCAAGTACCAAGTCCACTCCAGACACTGAGACACAAAATCATAATCATACTGCAGACACTGTGACACATAAATCATAATCATACTGCACACATTGTGACACATAAATCATAATCATACTCCAGACACTGTGACACATAAATCATCATACTCATACTGCAGACACTGCCACATAAATCATAATCATACTGCACACACTGCCACATAAATCATAATCATACTCCAGACACTGTGCCACATAAATCATCGTAATCATACTCCAGATACTGCCACATAAATCATAATCATACTGCAGACATTGCCACATAAATCACAATTATACTGCAGACACTGTGCCACATAAATCATCGTAATCATACTCCAGATACTGCCACATAAATCATAATCATACTGCAGACATTGCCACATAAATCATAATTATACTGCAGACACTGCCAAATAAATCATCATAATCATACTCCAGACACTGTGCCACATCAATCATAATCATACTCCAGACACTGTGACTGTGACACATAAATCATCATAATCATACTCCCGACACTGCCAAATAATCAAAATCATACTCCAGACACTGCCAAATAATCATAATCATACTCCAGACACTGCCAAATAATCATACTCGAGACACTGTGACATAAATCATAATCATACTCCAGACACTGCCACATAAATCATCATCATACTCTAAACACTGCCACATAAATAATAATCCTACTCCAGACACTGTGACACAAATCATCATACTACTCCAGACACTGTGACATAAATCACCCCCACACACACACACACCCCTACCCTCCCTCCCCACCCCCCCCCACACCCCCACCCCCGAAATCTCACCTTGCTGTCAGGGTAGGCAATGTTGTTGAGAAAGAGAAGATTGGACCACCAGTTGGAGCCGCAATTGGCCGTCAGGCGGGCCATTTCGGACCACATTGGACCTTCTCCTATGTGTGGCACGATGAACACCACCAACACCATCACTGTGGCGTACACTGGCAATATCCTGAACACACACACACACACACACACACATATATATATATATATATATATATATATATATATATATATACATACATACATACACACACACAAATACACATACACACACATACACATAAACACACACACACACAATCACACACACAAAACACACACACACACACACACACACACACACACACACACACACACACACACACACACTGTAAAAAAGCAGACTCTGAAAAAATCCCTATGAACTCCTACACATACACATACACACACACACATACACAGACATATACACACACACACCCATACACACTCACTCCACACACACACACACACACACACACATGTAAAAAAAAAAAAAAAAAAAAAAAAAAAAAAAAAAAAAAAAAAGCACACTGAAAAAAATCCCTATGAACTCCTACGGGATTGGAACCCGCAACCTTCCAGTCCGTGACCCCGAGGCTAACCCCTGCACCATGGCAACGGCTGGTCAATGTCACGAGTGTTACTAACCTCAACCAGCGGGAAATGAGGAAGTAGGGGATGTTCATGCTGGTCTGGAGATTCGTCACTCGTCTGAGAGTCAGGTAACATGCCAGTAACCCGCTGCAATAACAAAGAAAAAAAAAAACAAGTTATGTAAAGCATTTGCATTCCGTTATATTTAGCATACCACTTTTGAAAGTCATGGCAGGTTGCCCTGTGCGACATTCGGGCTGCACACACACACACACACACACACAAGCCATTTTACAAGAATGCAACTATACGAGGGTTTAGACATCATCCCCTTAGTTGGAACACGGCTACAAAAACGGTCGCATATTTGCAAAATCTCACCATTGGTTAACGTCCTCTGAGCTCTAGCCAAGAAACAAACCAAAAAAAAAAAGGTGGAGGGGGGGGGGGGGGGGGATTTCTAGAACAGAATTTTCAGAAGGTGAGGATACTACTTATACTGCAACCCCATGGGCGAGGAAGTATTAACCCCCCCCCCCCCCCCCTTATCTCTCTCCCTTATTTATTTATTTATTCTTTTATATCCAGGATAATGGAATAAGCACTCGTGTGCTTTGTTTACATCCAATCCCCATGTGTATGCAGTTTTGTAAATCTTGTCATCTGTTCCCACCGGCACACAATGGCCTACTCCTACAAAAAGCGGAACAGGATTTAACTTATCAGGTGGGATGCATAGTGCCTGGTCTTCTTCTGTGCTTGTAATGTTTGCAGGAGGTCTGCCTACTGGCCTCAGTTGACACATTCCAACTTCACAGCAGCTCATTTTTTTCTATACACACAGGATGCATGCTGGGCATGTTTGCGTTTCCGTAACCCACCAAACAGCTGACATGAATGGCTGGATCTTTACCATGCATGTTTGATATTCTGCAGAACAGAGAGAGGGGGATGGAGGGAACTGGTTGTCAAGTCTTCAGGGGTGCCCCCACAGTCGCCAGACTAAGGGATAGATAGATATAGATAGTATATAAAAAGTTAAAGTCTGTCCCGAGCCTAAGGCTCATCAGGCCGGTGCTTATCCCGGTTTCTGTGGTGTTAAGCGACTGAGAGTCATAGACTCCCCCCTGGATAGGACGCCAGTCTATCGCAGGGTTAACCCCCAACACAAGGTTGGTACCCCTTTTACACCTGGGTGGGGTGAGAAAATAGCCGTAAAGTGCCTTTTCCAAGGGCACAACGCCATAGCCGAAAGCTGGGATCGAACCCGCAACCTTTAGATTTCTAGTCCAACGCCCTAACCACTAGACTACAGCGGCGGCTATAGATAGTATATACATGGAAGGAATTAAAACACTGGCACGTCTGCACATAAAAGTTGGCCTGGAGGATTAGTTAAAAATCCTTATCCTTACTTCACCAGACGATGCGCCGCTGAGGTTCAAACCCAGGACTTGAAGGACCCGAGGCACTGACCTGATAAACAGAAAGGTGTCGCCGGCCAAAAAGCAGTTGGCCACGGGCTGAAAGAAAAAGCAGGGCTTGGTTTTTCTCCAGGCATCCTTCAGGTTTGCTGCTGTGAACACACACACGCACACGCACACACGCACGCGCACACACACACATACACACACACGCGCACACACACACACACCACACACACACACACACACACACACACACACGTACATAAACACGCACACACACACACACACACACACACACACACACACACACACACACACACACACACACACGTACATAAACACGCACACACACACACACACACACACACACACACACACACACACACACACACACACACACACACCGCACACACACACACACACATGCTCAGTTGCAGAGCAAGACTGTACACCCAAACGCTACACTACAACATCCCTACAACCACCTTCCCCCTTCAACCCCCAACCCCGAAAGCTTTGACATAAACTCACCACAGGCAACAGACAGACAGAAGAGCATGAGGAAAAACCGAATCTCGAGGCCACCATGAGACCCAGAGTAACTAGGGCCACCGAATCTGAGGCAGATTTTGGTTTTACTGCCTAAGGAGAAAAAAGTCACAGTTAATTGAGGTCACCATGAGACCAGAGTAGTAACTGGGGCCACCGAATCAGAGGCAGATTTTGGTTTTAGTGCGTAAGGGACAACAACAACAAAAAATCAGTTACTAAAACGCCACTTACTGGGAACTTTGGTGACAAAGTAATACATGTGCCCGCATATGGCCCAGAGCGTACTGAGCACGCGCAGACCGTGTAGGCATGGCAACGCTCTGGGGGCATCCACGCCTTGTCTTCACCTTCACCTTGTCCTTGACCCGGATTCGGCTGCTGCTGATGCTCCCACCTGGTCAGGCGGTTGATGCTGTCCTCCAGGGAAAAGCACTTCAGGATCTGCATCACACGGGCTGGAAAAACGAAGAAAACGAAATGGTAAAGGGGGTCAAGGTCAAGGTGGTCAAGGTCAAGGTGGTCATGGTCAATGTGGTCAAGGTAAAGGGGGTCATGGTAAAGGGGTCAAAGGTAAAGGGGGTCAATGTAAAGGGGGTCAATGTAAAGGGGTCAAGGTAAAGGGGTAGAGGTAAAGGGGTAGAGGTAAAGGTGGTCAAGGTAAAGGTAGTAAAGATAAAGGTGGTCAAGGTAAAGGTGGTCAAGGTAAAGGTGGAAGGGGTAAAGGCGGTCAAGGTAACGGTGGTCAAGGTAAAGCTAGTAAAGGTAAAACTAGTAAAGGTAAAGCTAGTAAAGGTAAAGGTGGTCAAGGTCAAGGTCAAGGTGGTCAAGGTCAAGGTGGTCAAGGTGCTAAAGGTAAGTTAAAGTTAAAGTCTGTCCCAAGCCTAAGGCTCATCAGGCCGGTGCTTACTCCCGGTTTCTGTGGAGTTAAGCGACTGAGAGTCATAGACTCCCCCCTGGATAGGACGCCAGTCTATCGCAGGGTTAACCCCCAACACAAGGTTAGTACCCCTTTTACACCTGGGTGGGGTGAGAAAATAGCCGTAAAGTGCCTTTTCCAAGGGCACAACGCCATAGCCGAAAGCTGGGATCGAACCCGCAACCTTTAGATTACGAGTCCAACGCCCTAACCACTAGACTACAGCGGCGGCTGCTAAAGGTAAAGGCCTTCCCATAACCCGAGGTCGTATCACAGCGAGGCATCACAGACCCCAGCTTCTCCAGGGGCCAGCGTATTGAGGGCCGGTGGCGCCCATCTCCTTTTCCCTCACTGCTGTAATTGCTTTCCCTGACCCTAAACAGGGCAGGTACCCATTGACAGCTGGGTGACTGGGGGTACTGTCCTTGAAGCCACCAAGGCACGCACAGTCACCCCATCCACCTGGTACCCACGCTCGATGCTGCTCAACCTCAGTTTGTGGAAAAGAGAGTGCTCTGACCACTCACTAAGCTATTCCGTTCCCTCCCCTTCGGGATGAGACTATAAACCGAGGCCCCCGTGTGCGAACGCGCGCAGAACGTCTTGCGCACATGTTAAATCCTGTTCCGCTTTTTGTAAGAGTAGGGCATTGTGGGAACAGATGACATTTACAAAACTGCATACACACAGGGACTGCATGTAAAAAAAAAAATTTTTTAAATCACACGAGTGCTTATTCCAATATCCTCGATATAAAAGAATAAACAAAAATGAAATAAACTACAAACCACACAGCTGTCAGTTTCCCCCAACTTTCAGCTCCTCTCAGCTGCTAATTGACCTGTTCCATCCCAGGCCAGTTGGGCCAGCTGGTGCTATTTATAGCAGGAGTTGACCACACTTAGACTTGGTAAAAGGAAGGGGTGCGCTAAAATTAGCACTCTTGACCGAGTGATGTTAAATTTGTGCCCTGTGACGAGTGCTTATTCCGTTATCCTCGATATAAAAGAAATAATAAAAAATAAATAAGATAAAATAAAAATCACCGATCCAAGACCCAACAAAAAAAAAGCCGAGACAATAAATTAACTCACATTGCTCAGGTCCTCTAGGCGTGATAGGCCGGCTGAGGAGCATGGTGTATTCCGAGGCCGCCAAAGACGACGACGCACAGAGAGAGGAGGAGGAGGGGGAAGAGGAAGAGGAGGAGGAGAAGCGGGAGGAAGAGGAGTCCTGGCGAGAGGAGGAGCCAGCGTGGGTGCCACTGCCGCGAAGCAGGTGGGCCAAGTCCCGAGCTTCGCTCCCGTCCTTGAGGGTCCGTGCCCGCGCGCCCGAGACTCGAACCTTCAGAGCCCACTGGTGCACCGTGGCGAAACCCACCACCGCTCCCAGGAGACAGCACACGGCCCTGAGAGAGAGAGAGAGAGAGAGAGAGAGAGAGAGAGAGAGAGAGAGAGAGAGAGAGAGAGAGAGAGAGAGAGGAGAGAGAGAGAGAGAGACAGACAGACAGACAGAGAGAGAGAGAGAGAGAGAGAGAGAGAGAGAGAGAGAGAGAGAGAGAGAGAGAGAGAGAGAGAGAGAGAGAGAAGCACATGCAAAACACACACACACACACACACACACACACACACACACACACTGATATCTCAACTATACTCGTGTTCCACGGTAAAGGTGTTCCATAACCTAGGAGGTCGTAAGGGAGCAAGGCATCAGAGACCTCAGCTTCTCTAGGGGCCAGCATGTTGAGGGCGGTGCTCATCTCCTCTCCCTCGCTGCTTAACCTTTCCTGACCCTGAAGAGGGCAGGTACCCATTGACAGCTGAGGGAACTGGGGGGGGGGGGGGACTGTGAACTTGACTGGGGAAAGCGAGCGCTCTGACCACTAAGCTATCCCGCCCCCCTGAGTGAGAGAACCAGTCAGAATTGGGATGCGGATGAATGAAGGAATAAACGAAGGAAGGAATGAAAGTATTCTTCTATAAATCAATGAATGAATGATCTTTTTAAGTCCAATGCTTATAGATTCACATACTTGTTTTTTTTTTAATTGTACTGCAATGCATACCACTTAAAATCACAGACAAACATTTCTCTGCATGACATTCAGGCTGTTCTCCCCGGGGAGAGCGCGTTGGCACAAGAACAGCGCCACCCATTATACATTTCCTTTTCTTGTCTGCATGTGAATTTGTTTCCCTATCGAAATGACTTTTACTACATTTATATGTGCTAAATGCATGTTGCAAACGGGACCTCTGTTTATCGTCTCATCCGAAAGACTAGTAACCAGACCACCACCGAGTCTCGTGGATGTGGGAAATGGCATACTCTTCCAGAGGGCAGAGCAGGTTTTTATCGTGTGTGCAAGAAGATGCTGTGTGTGTGTTCGCATGTGGAGCCTTGGTTTATAGTCTCATCCAATGGACTTTGACATTCAGTTCGATTTTATGTCAAACTGGGAAGAAAGGGAGAGACTGGGAATCGAGCCCAGAACCTCACAGTTTACTTGTTGGCAGGCGAGTGTCTTAATCCTCCTTGAAATCGTATTGTTTTATTTATTTATTTCAAGGATAATGGAAAAAGCACTCGTGTACCTTTTTTTACATCCAGTCCCCCGTGTGTATGCAGCTTTGTAAATTTTGTCATCTGTTCACACCGGGACACAATAGTCTATTCTTACGAAAAGCGGAACAGGATTTAACATGTGCGCAAGATGTTCTTCGTGCGTTCCCACTTGGGGCCTCGATTTATAGTCTCGTCTCATCCGAAGGTTATAAGACAGACAGACAGACAGAGACAGACAGAGACAAGAACAACAAGAACAAGGAGAAAGAAAAGGAGGAGGAAAGAAAAAAAAACAAAAAAACATGCAGACAGGCTAAGCACAAAGAAAACAAAATCAAAGACAAAACAAAACAAACGTACGAATGCCAAACAAACACAAACACACATTCAAAAATCACATGAACACTAACTAAACATCAAAACACAATCAAAGGCAACAAACAGGGACGCCACACTCAGCCTACACCACAGTGACGGTGGCAGAACTCCAGACGACGTCACGTGGCTGGCAGACCACGTGATCCACACTCTTCACTGTCAGCTGTAGCTCCTCCAAACCCTGAAACCCCCCTCCTGTCACATCACACAGGAGGGAACAGATGACAGGATTTACAAAACTGCATACACACGGGACTGGATGTAAGTAGCACAAGAGTGCTTATCTCGTTATCCTCGATATAAAAGAAGAAAATAAAAATTTAGATTTAGATTTAATACACCTTTG
The DNA here is from genome assembly GCA_030674155.1 of Stramonita haemastoma. Lineage (NCBI taxonomy): Eukaryota > Metazoa > Mollusca > Gastropoda > Neogastropoda > Muricidae > Stramonita > Stramonita haemastoma. The sequence goes on along the minus strand of CM060345.1, from coordinate 8,313,172 downwards.
ACCCCTCTTGGGGCATGGAGGAATTCAGCAAAAAAAAAAAAATCAACTGATATTATATATATAATATATATATATATATAATATATATATATATATATATATATATATATATATATATATATAATGTACGTGGGCTAAATGGATGTTGTATATGGGAGATCGAATCAGAATCACCGTCTCATCTGAAAGACAAGCACCCAGACCAACACTCACGATCTAGTGGATGGTGGGGGAGGGAAGGGAGGGGGGATAGAGTTTCGTACACAAACGGGGACCTCATTCTAACATCGGAGATATATGGATATTTCAAACCTTTTGGACAAAGCGATGAACTCGTGTACTGTCAAGAACACCTGCCCATTTTCAGTACAGGCTGAATCTTGAATCAGCACTTTGCTGTTACTATACAAGCCTACTTTTTTTTACGTAGACAGGAAGAGCAGCGATTGCATGATCGATCGATCGATCGATCGATCGATCGATCGATCCATCCATCCATCCATCCCTCCCTTAGTCTGGTGACAGTGGGGGCACCCCTGAAGACTTGACCACCAATTCCCTCCATTCCTCTCTCTGTTCTGCCTTTCTCAAAGAGAAAGAAAGGTCACTGGAACAGTTTGTTCAAAAACGTTCTGCTACCTCTTCTGTAACTGTATGTGAACACTTACCATCAAGGCAAAAGTGGCGATTGATTAGATCTAAGGTTACCGCATGCTTAAACGAAGTCTACAGCGATGTATCTGTTTCTAACGCCTGAATTGTAGTAGTAGGGTAGAATTAGTATGCCACCTCCTGCATGGGGATGCCAAGGGCATGTCCATATAAACAGCATCCCCATTTTCTAGAAATTCTGTGCTAGGAATTACCTCTTTTCTATTCCTCTATTTCTGCCTTGTTCCTCGTCTTCCTGTCACCTCCTTCTTGTCTATTTTCTACTGTCTGAGTCCATTCTCTTGCTTTTTTCCCCCAGAAAGACTTTAAAAAAAACAAAAAAAGTTCTCCCAAGTCGAAGTTGGATGCACTGAGCCTGACTTGTTAGGCACTTAAACGGCAATGTGACGCCAATGGTCTCTGTCTGAGCGTTGGAAGGAGAAAAAGAAGATTTATGTCACCTTGGCAAAACTATATTTAGAACCGACTTATTGAGCGAGCCCATGCAGTTCGCATTATCTGGGAGGTTAGTCTTTAGGCTAATTCAGTTGCAGACGGGATGAACGAACACGGCTGCTATAAGTCCATGAGATTAATACAAAACATCTAGTGGAAACTCAAGCCCATCAAGCTTTTCTTCCATAAAAGTATCATCATCTGCCTACACAAAACGACATATTCTACCGAAAAGCGGAACGGGGATTTAACGTGCGTGCAAGATGTTCTGCATGCGTTTGCACAATGGGGCCTCATTTTGTTGTCTCTTCCGAAAAACTTTAGGGGAAGTGGCGTCAGTACTGATGTTAACTTCAGGGGAAAATTCCTTAAAACAGGGGGGAGGGGAGGGCGGGTTCCATCCTGGGCCTCAGATCACAAGCACAAGGGTCTAACCACTAGATCTGGGTTATATTCCCCCCCCCCCCCTTTTTTTTTTCTCCTTTGAATTTTACTCTCCTTGTTTCAGCTTGCTTATTTCCCCAACATATTTTCAAAATTCCATTTTATTGTTAACTGATATCTTCCAGTCAAAGCACCAGAATGACTGGTAGGCCTAGCCTTTGTTTCAACGTCTCATTACAAAGGAACAGACAGACAGACATTCGTTGCAGATTTTCAAAATGATGTCATGATCACTTTCATGACGTCACACCTAGCCTATGTCCGAAGTCTTTCCGAGGACTAAAATCTGAATACGACCTCTCTCTCTCTCTCTCTCTCTCTCTCTCTCTCTCTCATCTCTCTCTCCTCTCTCTCTCTCTCTCTCTCTCTCTCTCTCTCTCTCTCTCTCACCACACACACACACACACACACACACACACACAACCAAGAAGTGAGTTTCCATGAACAGATCTGAACACAAATATTCATCTCTCCCCAAACAAAAATTAGCAAGAGACAGCCAAAAGAACTTTAAAAAGAAAAAAGAAAAAAAAGTGCAATAAATGTAATGACGAAACAAGTCCTCTGGAATGATAAGAACATCGCCATCAGCTTCAAGATCAGACTGATGCGTTCCCTGATCATGTCCATATTTTTGTAGGCATGTGAAACATGGACTATAACAGCAGACATTGAAAGAAGAATACAGGCAATGGAGATGAGATGCTTTCGCAAACTCCTTGGTATTTCATACAGAGATCACATCACAAATGAATAAGTGAAAACTAGAATAAAGAATGCCATCGGTCCATATGAAGAGCTCATAACTACAGTGAAAAAACGCAAGCTAAAGTGGTACGGGCACGTCACACGATCATCCGGACGGGCCAAGACAGTCTTACAAGGAACAGTAAGGGGAGGGAGGAAGAGGCAGACAGAGGAAACGATGGGAAGACAACATCAGAGAGTGGACAGGCCTTGGGTGGAACGATCTACTACGGAGGGCGGAGGACCGTGGGAGTGGAGGAAGCTGGTTGCAAAATCTTTAGTTGTGCCCCCACAGTCCACGGACTACGGGACAGGTGAAGGTGAAGGAAGGAATAAATGTAATCACATAAAAATTGTGGTGTGGTGAATATAGATCTAGATCTACCAAGAACTGGGGAGGAAAAAAACACCCAAACTTGGACGGACTAAAGACGAGGTCCCGAGAGACTAAGCGACCTCAATGGCATAATTCGATGGCGCACGCACCGTAAGTCAAGTAATAAAAGATAAAGTAGAAAACTTTGGCACTTACCTTGCCGTGTAACAGAGAAACACAAAAGCTCACGTCGAAATAATCCTATATCGTTGAAAACTTCAGAGGATCCAAAACACAAAACTACTAAGGAAAATACACAGTTTAACACTAAGCGCATACACTTTTAAGATGCTGCATACATTATCAAGGGTAGACCACTCCACTCCACACTCACAAGCACACACACACACAAACACACACCCTACATTCGCACACGCAGACATACTAAGATCACTTTTATAGGGCACACGAACACACACACCTGGAAAACATAAATTACCCTACATTATTAAAATCTTTATAAGAGATAAGTTGATTTTGGCTACATAGATCTAAAAATAATCTAGAAGAGTACTAGCTGGTCAGCCATTTTTTTTATTCTGCCAGGATTATTTTCTGTTAAGCTGGGTATGTTTCATCGTGAGGTCCCCCCCCTCCCCCCAAACCAAACACAAACGAAAAAATGAAGAAAAAACAACATGGGGGGGGGGGGGAGATTCTAAAACCTGACAGATCTATATTTATATCACTAAACTTATCAACTCAACTGTCTCCATCGCCGCTGTCGTTGGTAGGTGCTCCACACAATGCATTCTCTGTCTCTGCTGAGTTCTACGATCTCCTGTAGCCCTCCCAGACCACTGATCTCAGTGATGCTGGCAATGTAGGGTGTTGGTGGTCTGCCTGTTTTCCTTCTGCCCGGAATCTTTTCTGTGAGAAATGTCGTCATCAGGTTTGTTTCTGTTTACACGAGGAGGGAGGACAACGGGATAGCTCAGTGGTCAGAGCACTGACTTTATTGAGCGTGGTTACCAAGTGGATGGGTGACCGTATTCTCGCCTTGGCTTCAGTATAGTCCTCCAGTTCACCCAGCTGTCAATGGGTACCTGCTCTCTTTAGATGCAGGGAAGGTAAAGCAGCAAGGCAGAGGAGATGGGCACCGCCCTCAAGATGCTGGCCCCTGAGAAACCGAGTTCTCAGACACCTCGCTCCAACGACCACACAGGTTATGAGTACACATTTTGTCTGCTACATATTATTTTACAATAACGAAACAGTCTGCTACATATTATTTTACAATAACGAAACAGTAACACACCAAAGGGGAAAACTCACTCTGTTGAAGGTAGGTCTGTACATCTGCGCCGCTACAGCCATCAGGAAAACACAGACCTATCCTCGTCACCTCCTCTTCAAACTGTAACAGAAGACATGGGATAGGAAAGTCTTGATGGGGGAGTGTGTGTGTGTGTGTGTGTGTGTGGGGGGGGGGGGGGGCTAGGATGTGGATCATCACCACCATTACTACACAACCATCCTTTTGATATTAATTCCCCAACTCCTGACGTTCCTTTGTGTATCATGGAGGATTTATACAAAACATTGAAGAACAAAAATCCTAACTGAACAATTTAAAATTTCATGCACCATTCAGTCTCAGTATTATATTTTGTTCTTTATTTTATACCACTTTAGGTCACAGCAGATTCCTCTGCGTGAAATTCGGGCTGCTCTCCCCAGGGAGAGTGCGTCGCCACAAGTGCAGCGCCTTCCCATTTTTTTCCTTTTTACTCTTTTCGACACGATATTATAAGACAAAAGTGATAACTCATCTTCCCTGAACCCATTTCAATTTCTTTTTGAACAGGTTTTATATGTTGCTTATAATAGCATTAATCGGTTAAGCCAACATTGTGCATAGTAGTAGTTGTTTTTTTTGTGGTGGTCGCCACCCCGATTGGGCGTTTCACTCAGCCTGGCTTTATCTATCTTATTTTATTTAAGTTTATTTTATACCACTATATGTCACAGCAGATTTCTCTGCGTGAAATTCGGGCTGCTCTCCCCCGGGAGAGCGCGTCACCACAAGTGCAGCGCCTTCCCATTTTTTTTTCCAGTCTGCAACCGTATTTGTTTCGCTATCAGAGTGGTTTTTTTCTACAGAATTTTGCCAGGGACAACCCCCTTGTTGCCGTGGGTTCTTTTACGTGCACTAAATAATGATGTGTAACACACGGGACCTCGGTTTATCATCTCATCCGAAAGACTAGCGCCCAGACCACCACTCATGGTCTAATGGATGGGGGAAAAGTTTTGGGTCCAAACGGGATTCGAACCACCGCACACTCAGACCCGGACTTTTCGCTTTCTAGGCAGGCGTGTTATCTAGACCACCGATCCACCACGGGACGCTTCGTGACTCAGCTGCTTTTTCGTCGTCGAACGCTTAGACAGCAACTAGATATATAGTTTTCTGTCATATGAGCAGAAATGCGTTGTGCAGCCGTTAAGTGCCTGACAAATCAGGCCCAGCATATCTGACTGGCGTGGGAGAAAACTTATCTTTTTTAAGTCCTTCTGGGCGAAAAAAAAAGAAGCAGCAGAATGGACCAAGAAGAGAGAAAATAGACAAGAAGGCGGCGACAGGGAGAAAACGAACAAGACAGAAACAAAGCGACAAACAATAGAAGAAATTCCTAGCTATCACTGTCGTTGGGAGGGGGCTTAGGTGATGGTGTCATGCGTATGATAGAGAGCAGGCACTACAACTGTACACAACCAAAGGGATTCAGCAGCAGTGCAGGGCCCCTCTGGCTGGTGGCCCGCGGCGGCCTGACATTGATAGGCTCCCTGTGAACTTCTGATCCTGAGGATTCAACAAAAGGAAGGTGGGTTTGGCTGGATATGGAGAGATATCGAGGGCGGCGCCCATCTCCTCTCCCTCGCTGCTTTACCTTCCCTGACCCTGAAAAGGGCAGGTACCCCTTTACAGCTGGTTGAACTGGGGGATTGTACTGAAGCTAAGGCGCGCAGACGGGTTACCCATCCTCTTGGTAACCACGCTCAGTGCTTTTTAAACCTTGGCTTGGGGACAGTGAGTGCTCTGACCGCTGCGATTAACTGTAAAACCACAATCTTCTAGGTATGGTCTTTCAACTTGAGTGTATGCCCCGAGGTTTTTCTTTTTCGTTTTTTTTTTAAAAATATCAATACAAAAACTACCTGTTTAGGCCCCCCCCCCCCCCCCCCCAATCCCCACATCAGTTTGTAGTCCTTGATCACCATTTGAATTTACTACAATTAATGTATGATGGGAATACTTGACAAGTGGTAGGTAGTACCAACATAATTATTCTCCAATGAACGAACGAACGAATGAATAAGTGAATAAATGCATGAATGAATAAATGAAATCTCGGAATGAATGAATGAATAAAAAAAAGAGGATTTCTAGAGTCTACAAACTTGTTCAACCCGCCGCAGGCAGGTTTTTTGGTGATGATGTACGATGGGAGAATTCTGAACTGGTATTTCCCATCTTCCTCAATGAAAGAATACATAAAACCAATATGATTTATACACCCCAGACACAGTCATAGGCGTGATTTCTAAACTGTCCCGTTTCCCCGTGGGGATGCCGGGGGCCTGTCAGTATAAATAACATCCCCACCTCCTGGATGTTCTGTGCTAGGACTTCCCTCTTTTCTATCCTTGTCTTTGTTTCTGCCTTGTTCATTTTTTCCCTGTCACCTCCTTGTCTATTTTTTGCCATCTTGGTTCATTCTTATACCTTTTTTCAGAAATACTTAAAAAGAACAATTCTCTCTTAGGCCGAAGTCGGATGCGCTGGGCCTGACTTGTCAGGTGTTTAACGGCAGCACAACGCATTTTCGCTCATATGACAGACAATAGTTGCTGTCTGAGCGTTGGACGAAGAAAAAGAACCGTCCCGTTATCTTTCCTCTTATCTAGATGATAAATAAGTTGATTAGGTATAATTAACTTTAAGTAAATAGTTAAGTTCCGAGGAAATTTTCTGACAACAAAACTGTCCGAGAACAATCACAACACCTCTCTGTTGGGTTCTGTCTCGGTATGAATTTTATCAGATTTCCAACAAAAAGGTTGACACGAAAAATAAACGAGTGCACATGGATTAATAGGAGAAACGATATTAAAGCTCCCCATTTTTTACTGCCAGAATGCTACGTGTTCTGCACACACACAAAATAACAAACAACAAAAAAAAACTTTCAGAGCGAGGAGTTAAAATCTGATGTTTTGATACTCATGAAAGCTAAGAAAAATTGAATATATTGTTAAAACAATAGAAAATTACGTTTTTCTGTGCAAAACAGACTGTATCCTTATGTTCTATATCTAGATGGAAACTAAACTGTTCTACTTAAAAAATGTTAGAAATATGCGTTGCATTTGCAATAGGCCCAATAGTATAACTGTTCCCTTTTAAAACATTGCACACCTATCCTGAATTCATCACACACACACGCGCGCGCGCGTGCGCGTGCACACACACACACACACACACGCAAACACCCCCCCCCCCCCCCCCATACACACAACCCCCCCCACACACACACACACACACGACCCCCCCCCCCCCCAACACACACAAATACACACGACCCCCCCCCCCCTCACACATCCCCCCCCCCCCCCGCCACACACACACACGACACTCCCCCCAACACACACACTCGACCCACACACACACACTCGACCCACACACACACACGCACGACCCACACACACACACATACGACCCCCTCCCTTCCCCCCCCCCCACACGACCCCCCCCCACACACACACGACCCACACACACATACGACACCCTCCCTCCCCCCCCCCCCCCACACACGACACCCCCCCCCACACATACACGCCCCCCCCCCCAACACACACACACACCCCCCTCCCCCCCCCCCCCCCACACACACGACCCCCCACAACAAACACACACATACGACCCCCCCCCCCAACACACACTCAGACCCCCCTCCCCCTCCCCCATCCCACCCCCACAGTTTTACCTGCTGGAGGGTGACAGCAGCCAGACAGTAGTGGGGCAGCCAGTGGGGAGGGGAGGGGGGAGGGGAGGGGTCTGGAGGTGGATGGGGAGGGGGGACGTGGGTGGAGATGCATTGTTCGTAAGACCCCAGCCACGTCAGCCGATGACGTAACACTCCTGGACCCGGTTTGCCGTTGGAATTGTCGACTGGGGGAAAAAAAAAAAAACTACTTGGAAGTCTCTCTCTCTCTCTCTCTCTCTCTCTCTCTCTCTCTCTCTCTCTCTCTCTCCTCTCTCTCTCTCTCTCTCACACACACACACACACACACACACACACACACACACACACACACACACACACACACACACACACACACCCCATTTATTATAAAAACATGTCCCAGTACTTGTGAGAGAATACCCATGCTTAGTTTCATAGCTCAATCCTAAAAAAATATCGAAACAAATATGGTAGGGGAAAAAAAAACGTTGAAACAAGTGTCTTTTTCAGTGAAAAATGTACACACCTAAAAATTGCTGTCATTTTGCGTTCGCATGAAAATGTCTGTGATCCCCAGCCTGTTATGGGAATCCCTCCCTTTCTGCCTGCTCTTCCCTCCTTCCCTCCCTTTCTGCCTGCTCTTCTTCCCTCCTTCCCTCCCTGCTTGCTCTTCCTTCCCTCCCTCCCTTTCTGCCTTATCTTCTTCCATCCCTCCCTTTCTGCCTGCTCTTCTCAACTCCCTCCCTTTCTGCCTGCCTGATCTTTCCTCTCTCCCTCCCAAGTCTGCACAGTCTTTTCCTTCTTCTGGGTTGTTTTAATGCAGGATGAGCCTGTTTTTGTGCTGTTATGACTCAGTAAGTCTAACGATTTGCTAAGGAAAGCAGAAGACCGCCGGGGAGTGCAGGAAGCTGGTTGCAAATTCTTCAGTGGTGCCCCCACGGTCTAACAGGGCTACGGAATAGGTGGAGGAAGTGTCTGTCAAACAGGAAAGCCTGTGTGAAGTGTGCGGGAGAAATTGCCATGCCTTCGAGTAGTCTCTCCGAGCCTACTATACCCAACATTAAAAACACACACAGCTGTTGCCAGATAATTATTTTCCACTGTTGTTAGTCCATGATGCTTGGTCTTTGGACAAAACATCCGCACCAAACTGTTTACGCTTTCATTAGCATTCTGGGTACAACCTCATAAACACGCACAACCTCCCCCCCCCCCCAAATCTTCGTGTCACAACACACACACACACACACACACACACACACACACACACACACACACACACACACACACACACACACACACAAATCCAAGAGTTTTCCATGTCTGTCCCACAAAGGACAGGCTTAGATTTTTGTTTTCAATTCGTCCGGAAAAGGGGTGGCAATCGCAGCAATCTCACAGAACACGACTCAAAGAGGCAAACCATTACAAACACGACGCTTTATTCAACTTTCATCCAAATTTAACAACTCTAAGCTAACACAATCCAGCAAACCATGAGGCAAGGCCATGACAGCCAAGTTAAAGTCTGTCCCGAGCCTAAGGCTCATCAGGCCGATGCTTATCTCGGTTTCTGTGGCGTTAAAGCGACTGAGAGTCATAGACTCCCCCCTGGATAGGACGCCAGTCTATCGCAGGGTTAACCCCCAACACAAGGTTGGTACCCCTTTTACACCTGGGTGGGGTGAGAAAATAGCCGTAAAGTGCCTTTTCCAAGGGCACAACGCCATGACAGCCAATCCCTCCTGTATCTTTTCCCAGTTCCCTATCTCCCGGGAAGCTCCACGCCAGGTGGCGTTATCCATCAAGAGGGCTGAAAATCCGGGAAAGGTATGGGAGAGATTGGCTGTCATGGCCTTGCCTACACAACTGGCATAGACCCTCAGGTGGGTGAGATGCCGGTGCTGGGCCTGGTAATGACGGTCACTCCTATGGGAAGCGGCGGAGGATCGACCTGGGGTGAGGTTCTGGCGACCCTCACTCTTGGTTGGGGATTTGTCACGAATCGACCCAGGTTCGAATCCTCGCACCCCTTCACCACCCCACTTACACCTCTCCTGACCGCCTGGGTGAAGGACTAGCGCCCTGGACAAGGAGGGAGAGGTGTGGTTTCAAGGGGACTTGCGGGAGGTCGTTTACCTCCACACCACTTTTATTCCCCCCCCCCCTTTTTAGTTTTTCATGATCCGTACCCCTGAGCGCAGGCTGTCGTGTGCATGGGGATTTGTATGTACCATGTTCTGCATGTCTTGCGACGCGTTAAGCTCCGCTGCGTGATCGTGTACGAGGCGCCCGTGCGTGGCGGAGTTTCCGCCGAAAACAGGGTGGCATCTCACCCGAGTTCAGGTAACGGCAGGTCTATGTCACCTGTCTGGATGCCACCACGACACTTTGAGCTCGACAGCCAAAGTGGAGAGAGCTCCTAGCCAACGCAGGAGGATAGGTGCCGCCATCGGCACCGCGATGCGAAAGACCACACAAGCTGTCTGAGGTAGGTAGGTAGCGTGTGGGCAGAAATTGAAATTATTTTATTTGGTTTAGACACTCGGAAGTGTCCAACATTTTTTCGAGTGCATGCAAATCATTTGTTCACAATTAGTTACTCCACCGACTAGAGTGGGTGGGTATTGTACCTGGGTTTCGAACCCACGACTTCACTTTGTTTTGTTCCAATAGTCTCTTCTCTCGAACTCTGCCTTGGTGGGGGAAGAGAGAAGGTAGGTTTTTCCGAGCATTCAGATTCCTTGTGTTTCCAAGACTATTTTCAGCGCTCAATTCTGTTTCTTTTTATAGTTCTGGGTTTTCGGGCTGTCGCGGTGGATTTAAAACAGAGGGGACCGCAGGTTCACCGGCGTCGTCTGATTGAAGCACTGTCCCCAGTAATCCTCCTGTTCCTTTGACTGTAGAAATATATGTGGGCAGTCAGAGGTTATGTCGTGTTTATTTGTATGTTTGTGTGACAGCTTATTTGAACTAATTGACAGTTGTAACCTCATGGAGGAGTTTATGGATGGAATTGTATAACTTGTTAAAGTGGGGGAAAGCCCGGGAGGGAGGGATGGGGTTGACACTCGTATTGTGACAAGATGTTAATTCCCTGGTCACAGCTTTGTGTTGGGCAGGCGGCAACAGAGGACGTTTGTGTTGGGCAGGCGGCAGCAGAGGACGTTTGTGTTGGGCAGGCCGCGGAACTGGACGCTTGTGTTGGGCAAGCTGGGCACGGGAAGTTTATGTTGGGCAGACCGCAGCGCTCAACACTGTGTTGGATGAACCTCCCACCCAGCACTGCCCAACACTAAGCTGACATGCCCCTTTTCCTCCCCTCCGCCCTTCCTAACGCCCCTAACCCCCAGCACAAATACATAAAAAAAGAAAAAGAAACCAATGAAAATAATACACTCTCACACACACACTCACACAGTATTTTCACAATGGGGGGAAGGCGTGAGGACGGGAGGAAACGTGGGGGACATTCAGCTTATGCAACTGCGGCAGCGCTTATGATGGACGTCGCTAAGTGTCCAGCACAGCTTCCGCAGCATTCTTTAGAAAGAGGGCCCTGCTCCTCTCGTCATCTCCCCGTTGAGATGGCTCGAGGGACTGCTTGAAAGCCGGATGCGGAGGTTCGCCCAACACAGTGTTGAGCGCTGCTGTCTGCCCAACATAAACGTCCCGTGCCCAGCTTGCCCAACACAAGCGTCCAATGCTGCCGCCTGCCCAACACAAAACTCCAGTTCTACCGCCTGCCCAACACAAGCGTCCAATGCTACCGCCTGCCCAACACAAACTCCAGTTCTACCGCCTGCCCAACACAAACTGTGACCAGGGAATTAACAACTTGTCACAATACGAGTGTCAACCCCATCCCTCCATCCTGTCTTTCCCTCCATCCCGTCTCCCCCCCCCCCCCCTCAACTTCAACAATTTATACAATTCCATCCATAAACTCCATGAGGTTACAACTGTCAGTTCAAATCAGCTGTCACACAGACATACAAATGAACACGACATAACCTCTGACTGCCCACATATATTTCTACAGTCAGAGGAACGGGAAGATTACTGGGGATAGTGCTTCAATCAGACGACGTCAGTGAACCTGCGGTCCCCTCTAGTTTCAATCCACCGCGACGGCCCGAAAACCCAGAACTATAAAAAGAAACAAAAGAATTGAGCGCTGAAAATAAAGTCTTGGAAACACAAGGAATCTGAATGCTCGGAAAAAGCTACCTTCTTTCTACCCCCCCCCCCCCCCCCCCCCCAGACAGAGTTCGAGAGAAGAGACTATTGGAACAAAACAGAAAGTGGTGAAGTCGTGGGTTCGAAATACAGGTGCAACACCCACCCACTCCAGTCGGTGGAGTGAGTAAATAATTGGAGTTAGTAAATAACTGCGAACAAATGATTTGCATGCACCCGAAAAAATGTTGACACTTGAGTTAGTAAATAATTGCGAACAAATGATTTGCATGCACCCGAAAAAATGTTGACACTTGAGTTAGTAAATAATTGCGAACAAATGATTTGTATGCACCCGAAAAAATGTTGGACACTTCCCAGTGTCTAAACCAAATAAAATAAATTCAATTTCTGCCCACACGCCACCTACCTCAGACAGCTTGTGTGGTCTTTCGCATCGCGGTGCCGATCGCGGCACATATTTTCCTGCGTCGGCTAGGAGTTCTCCACTTTGGCTGCGGAGCTCAAAAGTGTCGTGGTGGCATCCAGACAGGTGACACAGACCTGCCGTCACCTGAACTCAGGTGAGATGCCACCCCGGTTTCGGCGGAAACTCCGCCACGCACGGGCGCCTCGTACGCGATAACGCAGCGAAGCTTAACGCGTCGCAAGACATGCAGAACATGGTACATACAAATCCCCATGCACACGATAGCCTGTGCTCAAGGGTTCACGAAAAACTAAAGGGGGGAGGGGGGTGGAAAAGGAAAGTGGTGTGGAGGTGAACGACCTCCCGTCAGTCCTCTTCAAACCACACCTCTCCCTCCGTGTCCAGGGCGCTAGTCCTTCACCCAGGCGGTCAGGAGAGGTGTAAGTGGGGTGGTGAAGGGGTGCGAGGATTCGAACCTGGGTCGATTCGTGAGTCTCTACAAAAATCTATCAATCGTAAAGAAGCATAAACAAATATTACGGGCATGTCACAAGATTAAAAGGACTTACAAAGACAATACTGCAAGGCACTGTCCAGGGAGGAAGAAAAAGAGGCAGACCAAGGAAGAGATGGGAAGACATCAGCGAATGGACAGGCCTAGAACTCGACAAAACTTCGAGAAAAGCAGAACAGAGAGAGGAATGGAGGGAACTCGACAAAACTTCGAGAAAAGCAGAACAGAGAGAGGAATGGAGGGAACTCGACAAAACTTCCAGAAAAGCAGAACAGAGAGAGGAATGGAGGGAACTCGACAAAACTTCCAGAAAAGCAGAACAGAGAGAGGAATGGAGGGAACTCGACAAAACTCCGAGAAAAGCAGAACAGAGAGAGGAATGGAGGGAACTCGACAAAACTTCGAGAAAAGCAGAACAGAGAGAGGAATGGAGGGAACTCGACAAAACTTCGAGAAAAGCAGAACAGAGAGAGGAATGGAGGGAACTCGACAAAACTTCGAGAAAAGCAGAACAGAGAGAGGAATGGAGGGAACTCGACAAAACTTCGAGAAAAGCAGAACAGAGAGAGGAATGGAGGGAACTGGTTGTCAAGTCTTCAGGGGTGCGGGCCCCCACAGTCACCAGACTAAGGGATAGATAGATAGATAGATAGATAGATAGATAGATAGATAGATAGATAGATAGATAGATAGATAGATAGATAGATAGATAGAGAGAGAGCGAGAGAGAGAGAGAGAGAGGGATGGATGGATGGATGGATGGATGGATAGATAGATAGATGGATAGACGGATAGATGGATAGATAGATATATAAATAGATAGATAGATAGAAGCTAACACGCACTCCCCCCGCCCTTCCTAATGCCCCTAACCCCCTGCAAAAATATATAAACAAGAAAAAAAAAGAAAATAACACACACACACACACACGTACACACACGTACACACACACACACACTCCTGCAGTATCTTCACGATGGGGGAAAAAGACATTGAGGACGGGAGGAAACGTGGGGGGATACTCAACTTAGGTGACTGCAGCAGCGCTGATGATGGGGCGATGAACGTCGCCACTCTTGAAGTCTTCAACATCTGCAGCTTCCCTTGTAGTGAGGTCCATGCTCCTCGCGTTATCTCCGAGTCCTTCGGATGAGACTATAAACCGAGGCCCCCCCGTGTGCGAACGCACGCAGAACATCTTGCGCACACGTTACATCCTGTTCCGCTTCTCGGAAGAGTAGGCCATCGTGTGACGGTGGGAACAGATGACAATATTCACAAAACTGCATACACACGGGGACTGGATGTAAAAAAGCACACGAGTGCTTATTCCATTATCCTCGATATAAAATACAATTAAAATTTTTTTTTAAAAACAATCTCCCCGTTCAAACAGCCCGTGGGACTGCTTGACGAAAAGTCGGGCGCTAAAGTCATTGTATTATACCGTACATACATCCCAATCACCAGTGGGGGCCGAAGTCTGCCCAACACAAACGTTGAGTGCTGCGGCCTGCCCAACATAATGTGACCACGAAATTAGCATCTTGTCACAATACCAGTGTCAACACCCCCCCCCCCCCCCTCCATCCCCCGCATTCCCCCACTTTAACAATTTATAACATTTTCCACCCATAACAACCTCTTCCCATGAGGTTACAATTATCAATTACATTCGTTCAAATAGGCTGTCCATACAGACATACAAAAAAACATGACATAACCTCTGACTGAGTCGGTTAGGAGTCCGTTCTGTCCACTTTGACTGCCGAGCGCAATGTATCGTGATGGCATCCAGACAGGCGACACAGACCTGCCGTCACCTAAACACGGGTGAGATGCCACCCCGGTTTCGGCGGAAACTCCGCCGCGCACGGGCGACTCGTTCACGGTCACGTGGCGGAGCTGGACGCATCTTAAAACACGAGGAACACCATTTACCCATGCGCGCGGTAGCCTGCGCTCAGGGGTACGGAAACCACGAAAAACTAACGGGGGGGGAAGAAAAGTAGTGTGGAGGTGAACGACTTCCCTCCGTCAGTCCCCTTAAAACCACACCTCTCCCTCCTTGTCCAGGGCGCTAGTCCTTCACCCTGGTGGTCAGGAGAGGTGTAAGTGGGGTGGTGAAGGGGTGCGAGGATTCGAACCTGGGTCGAGTGGTGACACTTCGGCTAACTTATATTCAGTGTTTGCTGCACTTGACATGGACTTTTTTTTTTTGCACTTTACATACTGCCTTGCTCATAGTAGATCGGGGACGGGATAGCCTAGTGGTCAGAATGTTCATTGCGCTCCCAATTTGACCACCCGTCGATTCCCGTTCGAGGGGATTTTTCCCCTGGGGTTAACATCAGTGCTGACTCCACTCTCCCCAAAAGTCCTTCGGATGAGATGACACACCGAGGCCCCGTGTGCGAACGTAGGCAGAACATCTTGCGCACACGTTAAATCATGTTTCGCATTTTGTAAGAGTAGGCCACTGTGTGCCAGTGGGAACAGATGACAAAATTGACAAAACCACATACACACGGGGACTGGATGTAAATAAAACCATATGAGTGCTTATTCCAGTATCCTCGATATAAAAGAATAAGTGAATAAATAAATAAATAGTTTCATTCATTATGTTGAAAGAACCCTTGCCTACAGGTTTAGGAAAATTCATGATGTGACAAAAAGTACTGAGTTCAGCAAGATCACCCCCCCCAAGACACCCAGTCATAATTGCTGTTTACAGAATAAACACCCACATTGCCTTCAGGGCATGTAGGCAATCCCTGCTGCTCTTTACATGTGTTATGACTGCAATGAAATGCAAGTTTACTACCAAGACCCTTTTTCTCATACTCACACACTTGAACAGTACTGTGACAAAATACAAAAGGTAGCGGGAGTCATCGTGTGCCTGACTATTCAGGATATCATTATCAATATCTATCACTAGCCTGCACCCATCCAACTCCTCACAAACGCTTGTATCTTCAAAATCAGAATCAGTCATCCTCGTCTTCATTTACGTTATTATTTTCATCACCAGATTCCTCTGGAATGTTGTACATACTGAACAGTTTCTGCTCTGATCGAGTGAACGTGTCAGTAGCACCAACTAAAGAACTCGCCATTTTGATTTATGAACCCGATTCTTTTTTTCCCTCCCTCCCTTTTATTTTATGTCTGGCTTGTGTGTTGTAGAGGTCGAATGCAAGCGCTTTGATTTTTTTTGTGTGCAAGATATAGCGCTATATAAATTCCATGTATTACTATTTATTATTATGATTATTATAATAATTATTATTATTTTTATCCACTACCGTAGATCTTCGTTTTTGCGCCTTGCCACAGTCTCCGAACAATCATTAGTTTACTGTCGCTTCGCGAATATATTTCCATGAAGTATATGTTTACAAGAACGTCTTCCTCTTCTTTTGTTGTCTAAAGGCATGGTTTTGTCAGAAACAGCCACTAACTCCCCAAAATGAAACAAACAACACTCAAAATTCTTACTTTGCGTGCACAGTATACAGTGGTCGTCATTTGCATGATGGGAAATAACCCCACTAGCTGCATGTCTTAGTACCGCATACAGTCAAAACATGCTTCGTTTTATCAGGAATTTGATATGAACCTTGGTGAGGTTGGGGTTTTTTTTTGGTGTGTGTGTGTGAGAGAGAGAGAGTGTGTGTGTGTGTGAGAGAGAGTGTGGTGTGTGTGGTGTGGAGAGAGGAGAGAGAGAGAGAGAGAGAGAGAGAGAGAGAGAGAGAGAGAGAGAGAGAGAGAGAGAGAGAGAGAGAGAGAGAGAGAGAGAGAGAGCAAACCAGTATTTTGTGACTCACACCCACCCCACATATGTTTGGATATCTCAATACTGTTAGTTTGGGAAAGAAAAATTGCTAGGGATGAAACTAAATAGACTTTCTACAAAATGATATGCATTATGGGTACGTTTTCAAAAGAGTGATTTAAAAAAAAATTTCTTAGGCGATACTGGCCCTTAAACCAATACCAGGCAAAGCTTTCAGCTTGGTCCGCACTGGAACAGAAAAGCTGATACAATAATAATATCAACATTAATTTACTCGTACATGACATTAAGGGTCTGTTGCTCTGTTCTCAATAACAGATAGCATCAATGGCAGAAGTGGCCTTACCTCCTAGTAGAGACGTAGTTAATACCTTCTTCAAAAACTTGTTTTCCTCCTCCTCAACCCCGACCCTATTCGCTCTCTCTCTCCTCACTCTCTCTCTCTCCTCATTCTTTTATTTCAGAGAGAGAGAGAGAAGAGAGAGAGAGAGAGAGAGAGAGAGAGAGAGAGAGAGAGAGAGAGAGAGAGAGAGAAGAGCGGAACCCTACATGCCACCCAGATTATCACGAATCTATCACGTGTTGGTGGTGTAAAGTTGCACTAGCCACGAAAAAAGAGAGAAGAACAGACACTGCGACTTAAGTTTTCTTGTTGCTGACCTGCTTGTTGTAAGATGTTAATTTCTGGGTTTGTTCAGTTTTGAAAAACAACAACTCCCCCTTGACAATTCCAATTATAAGGGCTAACCAAAGTTTGTGAAAAAAGGATCTGACTATATCCTGTAGCCATGTTATGGAATCCATGCCATGATGACTATTTGGGCTCGAATTTATTAAGCTCTCAGTATAAGCATGACATTTTGTGTGTTGTGCCCAGCCCCCCTCCCACTGTCCTCTTGTCCTAAAACAGTCACAGTAAGCAGACGATAGATTTAAAAAAAACAAAAAAACTTGCGATCACCCCCACATTTTGTCCAAAGTTTTCTCTGTGTGTGCGTGCGTGCGTGTGTGTGTGTGTGTGTGTGTGTGTGTGTGTGTGTGTGTGTGTGAGTGTGTGTGTGTGTGTGTGTGTGTGTGTGTGTGTGTGTGTGTGTGTGTGTGTGTGTGTGTGTGTGTGTGTGTAAGTGTGTGTGTGTACAAAAATTACAATACCGCATGCACACGGGCCACTTGATGTAACAACAGAACAAAGAACCCCACCAACACATGAGTGCTTATTCGTTATCTTAATAATTGTTTTTTAATCCAAAGAAAAAAGAAAAAAAACTGATCACATGATTTTGTATGCGCATAGAACCGTGATCAAATCTCACACACACACACACACACACACACACACACACACACACACACACACACACACACACACACACACACACACACACACACATGCAAGCTACGGTGTATCTTCATAATCAGTAAGCGGCAAGGGGCTATTAAACACACAATGCAAATGACGGTAAGAAGAGATGAAAGAGAAGAGAAGGAAGAGAGAGAGAATGAGAGGAGAGAGAGGAGAGCGAGAAGAGAGCGAGGAAGTTGGAAAGAAGTGTATGAAATGTAAAAAGAGAGAGGAAGAGGAGAGAGAGCAGAAGACAGATGCAGGCAGACAGACAGAGGCAGGCAGACAGACAGAGGCAGGACAGAGGCAGAGACAGACAGACAGACAGAACAGCAGAAGACAGGCAGGCAGGCAGAGCAGAGGCAGACAGACAGAGGCAGACAGACAGAGCAGGCAGGCAGGCAGACAGCAGACAGAGGCAGCAGGCAGACAGACAGCAGAGGCAGAGACAGGGCAAGCAGGCAGGCAGACAGAGGAGACAGGCAGGGCAGAGACAGGCAGGAGCAAGAAGACAGACAGACAGAGGCAGGCAGGCAGGCAGACAGACAGAAGCAGAAGCAGGCAGGACAGACAGAGCAGACAGACAGAGGCAGGCAGGCAGACAGACAGAGCAGAGACAGGCACAGACAGACAGAGGCAGAGGCAGAGCAGGCAGGGCGGGACAGAGCAGGGAGCAGCAGACAGGCAGAGGCAGCAGGCAGGCAGCAGGCAGGCAGAGCAGACAGAGACAGCAGAGGCAGACAGACAGACAGAGCAGGCAGCAGACACAGACAGGCAGACAGACAGAGGCAGGCAGCCAGAGCAGACAGACAAGGCAGCAGGCAGCAGCAGACGACAACGAGGCAGAGCAGGCAGCAGACAGACAGGACAGACAGACAGCAGGCAGACAGACTGACAGAGGCAGGCAGGCAGACGACAGACAAGACAGACAGGCAGGCAGGCAGGCAGGACAGAGGCAGGCAGGCAGCAGCAGACAGAGGCAGAGACAGACAGAGCGAGGCAGACAGACAGAGGCAGGCAGGCAGACAGAGGCAGGCAGACAGACAGACAGACAGAGGCAGGCGCAGGCAGGCAGGCAGCAGCAGAGACAGACAGACAGAGGCAGGCAGAC
Organism: Stramonita haemastoma; assembly: GCA_030674155.1. NCBI lineage: Eukaryota > Metazoa > Mollusca > Gastropoda > Neogastropoda > Muricidae > Stramonita > Stramonita haemastoma. Next base: position 8,294,149 of record CM060345.1, on the reverse strand, counting down.
AAACAGACAGAGGCAGCCAGGCAGGCAGACAGAGGCAGGCAGAAAAGACAGACAGAGGCAGGCAGGCAGAGGCAGGCAGGCAGGCAGACAGACAGAGGCAGACAGACAGGACAGAGGCAGGCAGGCAGGCAGGCAGAGGCAGGCAGGCAGACAGACAGAGGCAGGCAGGCAGACAGGCAGAGCCAGGCAGGCAGAGGCAGGCAGGCAGACAGAAAGAGGCAGGCAGGCAGACAGAGGCAGGCAGGCAAGCAGGCAGACAGAAAGAGGCAGGCAGACAGACAGAGGCAGGCAGGCAGGCAGGCAGACAGAGGCAGGCAGGCAGACAGAGGCAGGAAGACAGACAGAGGCAGGCAGACAGACAGAGGGAGGCAGGCAAGCAGGAAGACAGAAAGAGGCAGGCAGACAGACAGAGGCAGGCAGGCAGGCAGGCAGGCAGAGGCAGGCAGACAGACAGACAAAGGCAGGTAGACAGACAGACAGAGGCAGGTAGGCAGGAAGGCAGACAGAGGCAGACAGACAGAGGCAGGCAGGCAGGCAGGCAGATGCAGGCAGACAGACAGAGGCAGGCAGACAGGGGCAGGTAGACAGGCAGGCAGAGGCAGGCAGACAGAGGCAGGCAGACAGAGGCAGGCAGACAGACAGACATAGGCAGGCAGACAGACAGAGGCAGGCAGACAGACAAGAGGCAGGCAGACAGACAAGAGGCAGACAGACAGAGGCAGGCAGACAGAGGCAGGCAGACAGACAGAGGCAGGCAGACAGAGGCAGGCAGACAGACAGAGGCAGGCAGACAGGCAGACAGAGGCAGGCAGACAGACAGGCAGACAGAGGCAGGCAGACAGACAGGCAGAGGCAGGCAGACAGAGGCAGGCAGACAGGCAGAAAAAAAGGATCTGAAAAAGAGAAGTAGAAGGAAAAGAGGAAGAGAAGAAGAACAAGACAAAGAGGAAGGGAAGAACGAAGGTAGAAAGACAGAAAGAAAGACAGAAAAAAATCTTTAATGCGCGCGCGCGCGCCGTGCGTGCGTGCGTGTGTGTGTGTGTGTGCGTGCATGCGTGTGTGCGCGCGCCCGCGCGTGTGCGTATGTATGTTCTGTTATTGCGCACGCGGACACACAAGATTCAAGATTTAATTCCTTTCACCCCTTTTGGGGCATGGAGGATAACAAACAAGTTCAACAGGAGAAAAGAAACCTTACAGCAAAACATCCAAAAGTATTATCAATATCAACAGGAACTGAAAAGCAAGAATTCATCACAAAATAATAAACAAACAATATTAAAGACTCATGACATTTTTTTTAAAGGTATGTAAATTTCTGTAAAAGACACAATCTACACAGGTTAAAGGCATCAAATCAAATTTCAAAAAATACCTGCAGTTCTTATGAATTTTGATAGAGACAGAAGAACTTTTCTAGATTTACATTTCATCAGCCTGCAAAAATTATAACTGGACATGGGTTGACGAAAATGCCGAGGAATAAAATCTTGCCGTAAATGTGTAAAGTGGGGACATTCCATGATAAAATGAAATCCATCCCCTATAACAGACATATTGCATTTTGAACATACTCTTTCATCCCGTGGTATGTTATGGAAACGTCCAACCTCAATAGGAAGTTTGTGACAACTGCAACGAAATTTCATAAGAGTATAAACATATACATCGGGTAGACAAGTTATATATTTTTCCATACCAAAATCAATTTTATAGTTTTTGTAATAGAGGCATCTGCTACTATCCAACAGCTCAGCTCTCCATTCATTAACAAATTTATCTATTAAGAAGACTTTGACATGTGAACTGGTAGAATTGATAGTTGAACAAAACTGTCTCTCCCACAAACAATCAAATCCGCTTTGTACTAAAATGCTTTGTATCTTTTTTAACCATGCGGATTGAATCGAAGATTTGTCATATAAATCTTTCATCATCTTATAAACATTTGTGACGCTCCACCACGAAATGAGTCGCTTAGCACATTACCCAATTTTGCGCTAGGAGCCATTAAAAACACGTGGGGGGTAAGTTGTCAATTTTGAGATTTTGATCGATTATTAAACTATATCCGTTATTCTACTTTGTGATGAAATATCAAGACATAATTTTTATTTCTTTTGCTTTTAAATGTGTTTTGAAAATACCCAAGCCCTCTTTCTGACAACCTGTTACGAAATAAACTTGCCCGTTTCTCATTTTGTCACATCTTGCAGTCTACCTCTCCAATTTGTGATAACTTTGCACAGCATTGTCCGATTTTCAATCTGTTTTTTGTACTGAAAAGCCTTTTTATTGTAAATTAATAACTTGTCAAAAAATAAAAATTGACCTCTGGTGCAATGCGACTCCTTATGTGGTGGAGCGTCACATTTGAGGATAGTTTCTCTGAATGAAAATCAAGCAGCTGCATCCAGAAACGAACCATTCGAACAGAAACCAAAATAGACAAGGGATATCTGCCTGTTTCTCCATATACTAACGAAGTCGAAGTCGTACGCTTTAAACACACACACATACACACACCCCTTCTCTCTCTCCCCTCACCTTCTCTCGCCCTCCTTCCTTCCTTCCTCCCCCTCTCTCTCTCTCTCTCCTGCCCCCCCTCCCCCCCCTATCTCTCTTTCTCTCCCTCTCACTCCCTCCTTCCCTCCCCCCCCCCCCTCTCTCTCTCTCTCTCTCTCTCTCTCTCTCTCTCTCATCACACACACACACACACACACACACACACACACACACACACACACACACACACACACACACACACACTCACTCACTTCTCAAGGCCCAGTTCACCCCCTGACCCACAGCGGTTTGCAGTTCTGTGGTCTGGTTCACACACACCGCGGAAATGACGCTCTCCGATTCACGAGGGCTGTTGTCCCCTGACGGCGAGAGAGCGCCAGACGACAGGGGCACGAACCAGGCGAACATAGACACCATCAGCACCAACACCAGCGCAGCAGAGTCTTTCTTCCACCATGCTCGACTATCCATCTTTGCTTGATAAATTATGTTCGAATTTTTATATAAAACAAAAAAAATCCTAGCGAATTGTCCTCCTTTTCAAAAAATGAAGCCCAAAAAAAGGTATTGTTACGGTTCGTTGAATTTAATCGGGATTGCTGCTGTAGCCTAAAACCTAAAATAACAAAAACAACAAAATCAACCCCCAAAAATCCTTTAAAAAACCCAAAACAACGATGACGACGACAAGTACTCAACTGCTTCATCTCATTACAAAGCCATTCCTGAGGTTGGAATGCGGCAGCCTAGGCAAAAACGAAAAGAGAAAAATCACGTTCTTCGGCTAGAGCCCCCAGGGCCACCACTGGTGAGATTTTCACGTCTGCGAACATTTCTTTCCCTCCGCCATTAAGGTAGCCGCATTCCGTCTTCAGAGAAAACGGTTGGGAAGTAAACCTACCAATTTTTGCCAGGACGATCAGGAGGTAACCTCCCTGATCTTTCTAATCTGTAACTGTCGTGGGTTCTTTTGACAAGCACAAATCCGTACGGTAAGCGCACGGGTCGATTGTTGTTCGAATCTCCTCGGAAATGATATTCAGTTCGGTTTTCCCTTCAAATTATAAAGAACAGACCAAGGCTGAGAATCGAACCTAGAATCTCTTTTTTTTTGTTAGGCAGGTGAAGTTTTTTTGTTTGTTTTATGGCACCTTCCTCCTAAGAAAAAAAATCCACTTTAATCACATAGACAAGCTACATGTACGAGACGAAGTAACCTAAAAGAACAAGGTTTTGGGTGGTTGTTTTTTTTCAATATGTCATACAGTCCTTTTTTTTTTACTGATAAAAAAACCCTAGCCCACTGCACAAATAAAACTTATAATGGCACTGCCGCAGTAAAAAGACAAACAGAACAAATACCTACCCCAAAAATTCTTAACTTAAAAGTGATGATTCGAGATAAAGTGACATAGAAGAAAATCGTTCCAAGTTAGACTACACAAAAAGATAAGTTGTTTTTTTTTACCACTACGTCTAGCACTGATCTAGAGTATAATTATAATCCAAGTTGAAAAAAAACACCAGTCTTGTATAATTTGCAAACAACCGTTGATACTTTACGTAAGTCAACAAATTTGTTGACCTCAAACAACTGAGGAAAGAACTGTTTGTTACAAAGCAAACGCTATAGTTCAGCACAGATCTAAACACGTTTATAATACACCACGTATCATGTAGCTTTATAGGCTAATACAACACTGATCTCTCCCTATAGCCTACTACACTGATCGAGGGAAACACATTTCTGTTTCTGCGGCTGGTGTCAATATTAGCAACACAACACGCTTCAATGATTCAGCCCGACAAAATTATTCATGACATTCATGTGATCATGATAAAACAGATTCATCTAATATGAAGAAGAAAAAAAAATCGACTGTTTCCATTTTGTTCGAACTTGAACGTTAAATCATTCACGTAGAATGATAATGAGAGAGATGCTAAGCAGCCATCGCCTGTAGTGTGTGTGGCTCAGTGGTTTTTATGGTGCGTATGTTTGACCCATTGTGCGTTTCAAACCCATGAGAAGTTGGCTGTTGTGTTTTGTTGTTGTTGTTTTTTGGGGGAGGGGGGGGGGGGTTGTTGTTTTTCAGATATCAGTTAACTTTTACTCTGTGTGTGTATGTGTGTGTGTGTGTGTGTGTGTGTGTGTGTGTGTGTGTGTGTGTGTGTGTGTGTGTAGTTGGGTTTTTTTGTTGGTTTTTTTAATGTCCATTCTTTACTTGGTAATTGAGACACACGACGTCAGTCATACAAATTTATATATATATATATATATATATATATATATATATATATATATATATATATATATATATATATATATATGGATATATATATATATATATATATCCGCTGTAGTCTAGTGGTTAGGGCGTTGGACTCGTAATCTAAAGGTTGCGGGTTCGATCCCAGCTTTCGACTATGGCGTTGTGGTCCTTGGAAAAGGCACTTTACGGCTATTTTCTCACCCCACCCAGGTGTAAAAGGGGTACCAACCTTGTGTTGGGGGTTAACCCTGCGATAGACTGGCGTCCTATCCAGGGGGGAGTCTATGACTCTCAGTCGCTTAACGCCACAGAAACCGGGATAAGGCTCGGGACAAACAGACTAACTATATATATATATATATATATATATATATATATATAAAAGAACATACACACATACATATATACTTACTTATATCCCACAACTTATTACAGTAGCTAAAAACTTAAATGAGAAGAACGCGTGATTTCAGCAACCGATACTATGAACTGCTGAGAGTGGTATAAAACTTCTTGAACAGTGGTATAGTTCTTATGCATATCTACCCCTCTCCTATATATATATATATATATATATATATATATATATATATATATATATATATATATATATATATCCCTTCCCTACCATTTTTTCTTTGTGACTTCCTTCTAACTGAACACTGCGACCAGGCCTAGAGGTATGCAGATTTTGGTGTGCTCTATAAAAAAAAAATTCATTTATTCATTCTTTTTTTATTCATTGATTGGTTTTTTTAAAGATAAACTCTATAAAACCATTTATTCATTGTCTCATTCATCCTCTGATATTATTTTTATGAACTCTATAAAATCATTTATTCATTCTTTCTGTCATTTACTCTGTGATTAATGTATTCACTCCAGTACTTACCTGT
>CM060345.1:8270954-8280954 GCA_030674155.1 Stramonita haemastoma | reverse complement strand
CAATTGTTCCTAGTGTTGTAAAACTGTTTTCTTCATTAGTGTTTGTAAGAAAACAATCCCAGGAATGATGAACAGTTTTGTATTTGAAACATAACAATGGACTAGAAAGTGGAACCCAAGCGTATCAACTGTAACGAAAATATTATAAGCCCATATATAATTAACATCGAAATGCAGTAAAGATGCTGTTCATTGCAAAGGTAAAGAAACATCTGGATAGGTGTTTGATGCTGTTTTTGTTATAAAAAACACTTGTTAAAGTGTCTTTAAAAGATTCAGTTTACAGCATGTCTCTTTATGTCACAAATCCGCCATCTTGTTTTTGCTATATTTTTCATAATAAATGCTAAATTTACTAGGAAAATAATGCAAACATGCATTTTTTTAAAATAGATTTTATTTCTTCAATACAAACACCACAAAAATAAAGTAAGCATCACAATCATCCACAAACAAAACACAAATTACAAGCCTTCAAAGTGAGCTACCCCTATGGCACACATGTTTCTGAGAACAACCCATATGTAAAAAAAATTAAATAAATAAAAAATCATTGCCTGAATTGCCAAAATCTTCTACTAGTAGTTGTACATTATAGTGTGAGTTAAGGCATACAACCATGATAAAGCAAAGACTGCAAAACATTATTTTGCACACACAAAGAATGTAAGCATGGCTAGTAGTAGTACTGCATGAAGCACTATCTTTTTTCCTGAACCCTGAAAGTTTCTGTACGACAGCTTGACCAAATGTTCACCAAAAATTTTGCATCAAAATGATTTCATACTCCTGTAACTGAGCTGGTATAAAGCACAGGCAAAATATTTTGCTTCATACCAAAGGCACTAGACCCAGCATATATATATATATATATATATAATATATATATATTATAAATCAAACAATGTAATGGGGAATCTGTTCATAATTGATGAAAATAAGTGAAAATGAGTGTGTGTACAAACCCGCTTTTTGCAAACTTTTGTCATGCAAAGTAGAAAGACTTGACTGACCTGAAGACTGTTACAATGCCCAGGGCTGTCTGACAGGGTTGACCCTCCTGTCTGTGAGCACTGCCTCCTTGCCTTGCAACGTTCCCTTGAAGCCAGTTTAGCTTTTTGTTGTGCTTTTAATTTAGAATACATCCCTCTCCTTACAAAATGAACAACACTGTCCTGGTTGCCAACAGGCATCTGAGGTAAAGATGAAAAAAGCAGACTGCCTGTTAGTATTACAATGCCTGTTGACACAGTGGAATGCAAAATTTATAGTAAAACTACTACTAGCAAGCCTTTTTCTTTCTGTTTTAATCAGCAGCACAGCATGATAACTGTGACTGCACACTAAAATATAGGATGAAATGCTGTCACCTAAAATCTGGACATCCATGACCATGTTCCCCTTCAAGGCCTCAACAGACACTCACTCCCAAGTTCCAAGTGTGTGTGTTGGGGGGGGGGGGGGGGGGGGCAGGGGGCAGTGGCCTAGTGGTCAGAACATTGTTCTGGGGTTCGATTCCCATACAAGGGGATTTTTCCTCTGGAGTTAACATCAGTGCTGACTCCACTCCCCACAAAAACCCTTCGGATGAGACTATAAACCGAGGCCGTGTGCGAATGCACGCAGAACATCTTGTGCACAGTTAAATCCTGTTCCGCTTTTTGTAAGAGTAGGCCCTTGTGTGCCGGTGGGAACAGATAACAGGTACACACACTTGCACTTCGCCAAAAAATGTTAATAATGGTCAAACTGCTGACCGCTGAAGATTAGTGGAAGAAATTCTCCTCACTAGGCCTACTTTCAGTTTCGGTTTCCTTCTCACTGTCGAGTCTTTTTCTTCTTCACTATTATCAATTTATAACAGTCTTCTAATGTACGTTCTGACTGGGTGGGCATGTCCTGAAAACTTTGTGTGTCACTTTTCGAACTAACACAAGCACGAGTACTATCAGTATTATTTTAATGCTAATGTACAGACGTACTCACTTTGTTGTTCTGTTGCTGCACAAATCACAGCACTAACTTTAGCCTACTCGTTTTTTTGTTTTTTCTTTCCTTTTTGTGAACTGGTTCCCACAAAATTTACACTTTTGAGCTTCGGGGGCCAATACTTTCGATTCCTGGGCATGTTTGTGTCAAAACAAGCACTTAGACACAATAAAACTCCAAACTTGAATGAAAATCTTGGGACACCGCGTTCACAAGCCGCCATCTTTACCGCGAGTGCTGGGGGGTGCTCATTATTTTCACGTGGGAGCAGTCGTTGCAAAAAAAACCCAACAAAAAACAATTCCCCTACCATTGTGACTGATTAAATGTTTTTTTACAGTCATCTGGTACCTGGTATTTGAGACGTTCTAAGTAGCACCAAACATTTTGCTCTAATTTTTTTTTTTTTTTTTTAGCAAAGGGGGAGGGGGGGGGGGGGGGGGGGGAGGAGACAGTGCACAAAAGATAACTGATTTCTGAATGTCTTCGAAGACCTTTACCTGCACCTTTCTTTATAAGCTTACCACAAAATTTTGATTTTGTTATTGTTGTTGCTGGTGTGTGTGTGTGTGTGTGTGTGTGTGTGTGTGTGTGTGTGTGCGTGCGTGCGTGCGTGCGTGCGTGCGTGCGTGCGTGCGTGCGTGCGTGCGTGTGTGTGTGTGTGTGTGTGTGTTGTTGTTGTTGTTGTTTTTGTTGTTTTTTCATAAATGATTTTTCTTGAAGAAGGCCGAAGGGGGGGGAGGGGGGGGGGGTACATTCTTGTGTAGAAATATTCCTCTGTGGAATCACAGAAATCCAACTTGATTGACGTGGACGCTATAGCCGAGTGGTTAAGACCGGTCGACTTCAATCCCCATGGATCCACGAAGTCGTGGGTTCAAATCTCGACGGCTGCGTCTGGAGAAATAAGGGCGTGGGGATTTTTACGACCTCTCAGGTCAACTTCAAGTGCAGACAGACCTGCCAGTGCCTTCATTCCCTTCGTGATTATACACACATGCAGAAAATCAAATTATGCTCGTTAAAGATCTCGTAATTCATGTCAGCGTTGAGTGGGTTACGAAAAAAAAAAAACCCGAACATACCAAGCATACATCCCCGAAGTCGGAATGTGGCTACCACCTTTACAATGGGCAAAAACAGTCGCAAGCATAAAAATATTACTAATGGTGAACCTCGGAGCTCTAACCGAGGATTAAAAACAACAACAACAAAAACAACAAACCTTGATTCCTGAGTCCAGGTGTGCTCTGTCTGAATAGTTATGATTCTCCAAGTTTAGAGATCTGTAGGAACCAAATCTCTGACATTTCACTGTCAGTGTTCTAAGACTGCTAACAAAAAAAAAGGGGGGGGGGGGGGAGGCAAAGAATACACTGACATACAAACACGCGCGTACTTATCTACACGCACGCACGCACGCACGCACGCACGCACACACACACACACACACACACACACACACACACACACACACACACACACACACACACACACACACACACACACACGCGCGCGCGCGCGCGCGCGCGCGCGCGCGCGCGCGCACGCAGAAACGCATGCACACTCACACACACGTTCTGTCAGTATAAATCCAAAACTTTCAGGGGTGCTTTATATCTGCCACAAAACGCAAGATTCAACACTGCATCTACCCCATCAAGAAAGCCTTTGTACATTTTTTATTTCACAACAAATTCTTGGCTAATTTTCAAGCCACGGTTGAAGTTACCTTTTCCACACAATGATATATAGGTCGGCTATACAGATCTAATCCCTCCTTTATAACAGCAATAACAACAACATTCTGTGCCAGGTATATAGACACAGGTATATAGACCTACCGTAAAACATTATGCTTGTGTTAGAGTCTATATCCTGTGAAAATTATTTGATCATGAGCTTGATGGATAAGTTCGGATTAGATTCCAAATACCTAGTATTTTCCATCCCCTCTGAGGGGATGCCAGGGACCTGTCAGTATAAAACAGCATTCCCACCTTCTGGAAATTCTGTGCAAGGAATTCCCTCTTTTCTATCACTCTCTTTGCTTCTGCCTTGTTTCTTTTCTTCCTGTCTCCTCCTTGTCGTCCATTCTCATGCCTTTTTTCCCCCCAGAGAGACGATTAATAACGATTAAAATAAGAAAAGATAAGGTGAGGTAAGATAAGGTGAGGTAAGGTAAGGTAAGGTAAGATAAGGTAAGGTAAGGTAAGGTAAGGTGAGGTAAGGTAAGGTAAGGTAAGGTGAGGTGAGGTGAGGTGAGGTGAGATGAGATGAGATGAGATGATGAGATGAGATAAGATAACGATTCTCTCCCATGCAGAAGTCGGATGTGCTGGGTCTGACTTGTCAGGCGCTTAATGGCAGCGCAATGCATATTTGCTCATACGACAGGCCATAGGCCTAGTTGCTGTTTGAACGGGCGTCTCAGCGGTGCTTCAAACCTAGCCTGGGATGTGAGATCGCGATCCCAACACTCTAACCACCAGGTTATCCCATCCATCCCCCCCCCCCACCCCCGCCACCCCCCAAAATTTCATACTCTAAATGTCAAGTGTGTGCTAGTTAATTGGAAATAAATTCATGTGATCTTCAAAAGTCGACACCATGCTTTTTTGTGCTGTTTTACAATTGATGAAGAGAAAGCCCAGTTGATGACAAAAATAGTGCCAACGGCATCAGAGCACTGACATTAATATTATAGACGGCAGGAAAATTGAAGCCGTCCGCTGCTTGAAATATCTAGGAGCTATAGCATCGGATGACGGATCAAACCTGAAATTCTCTCGACGATAGCCCAGACCACAGCTGCAGTGACCAAACAGAAAGTCTTCTGGAATGACAAGAACATCGCCATCAGCTTCAAGAACAGACTGATGAGTTCCTTGATAATGTCCATATTTTTGTTCCCATGTGAAACGTGGACCATAACAGCAGACACTGAAAGGTGGATACAGGCAATGGAGATGCTTTCGCAAACTTCTTGGTATGTCATATAGAGATCACATTTCTAATGAGGGAGTGAAAACCAGAAATGAAAACGCCATCAGGCAATATGAAAAACTCCTGACAGCAGTGAAAAAACGCAAACTAAAGTTGCACAGACACGTCGCACGAACATCTGGACTGGTCAAGACTGTCCTACAAGAAATGGTACAAGGAGGGAGACGAAGAGGCACACAGATAAAACGATGGGAAAGCAACATCAAAGAGTGGACTGGCCTGGAGTGGTAAAGATCTGCTACAGAAAGCAGAGGAGGAGTGGAGGAAGCTGGTTGCAAAATCTTCAGTGGTGCCCCAACGGTCTACAGGACTACGGGGTAGATGAAGGTGAAGGTGACAATTGATGGTTTTTGTCTGATTTTGATACAAAGAGTAGCTGGAAGATTGCTACATAAACTTGGCTTTTTGTTGTAACTGTTTACCCACAAAAACACACGACTGCAGACATAACAAAAACAGCATAGAGAGGGAGGGGGGATAGGGGATAGGGGATAGGGGAGAGAGAGAGAGAGAGAGAGAGAGAGAGAGAGAGAGAGACAGAGAGAGGCAGAGAGAGACAGAGACAGAGACAGAGACAGACAGAGAGCAATATGTACACAAATACAAACATAACCACAAAAAAACCAAGACAACCCAACCTGAACTCTCTCATCTCTAAAGGACACTGCTCTAGCTCTAGCAATAAGAGATATGCAGCCTCCTTCTCCCAAAAAGAAAACAACAGCAACAAAAAACAACCACCAAAAAATGACTTCGACCTTTAGAACGTGAAACCTCAATAAAACCCATTATACAAATGCATACCAATTAAAAAGAAACTTGAAACCCCATTCATATACACTGGAAAAAAAATGAAAGGACTGTTCTTTATAAGAATTTGATAAGTATGAATACGATTTAAAGCTATGCCTCTTAGAAACGCTAAACTAAAGCAAACAAAGAAACAAACAAAAACAAAAACAAAAAAATAAGAGGAAAAAGACGACCCCCCCCCCACCCCCCCTAAATTCTTTGTGATAAACCAGCAACAGAATATTTTCCTTTAAGACAACAAAGTTTCATCTGTACAAAAAATTTTCATTTTTAAAAAAATGTCGGTTTTTCTCCATCTTTTCATCCATTCATTGACAGCTTCGGCAAAGCAGACGATTCTGGCACTCCTGAAGTCACCTGGCACATCTGTTGCTGACCTCCCTTGCCAGTGCTTTGGCGGAAATCGGAACCGGAACTCTGCCTGGAGTTTCCGGTGCTGGTCTTGACGGGGTTGGCCGAGTGTGTACGAATGTAGACGATGTCTTTGGCCTTTTCCCGTTCGTCCTCCAGCCTGAAGAACGTGATGTGTTGTCGGATGTCGTCTGCTCGAGATTTGGTGGCAACAGTGGGTTGGGCCAGTCGAGTCACGATCTTTTCCAGATCTTTGCTGTTCCGGTACACCACGCGCCACGTGCCTGGGTAGTGCTTGTCCAGGTCTGGGTACTGGTGATGGTAGTAGAGGGGGAAAAAAAGTTATAAACTGTAGGTTATGTACTTCTCGCTCGTGTGTGTCTGCTTGTGTGTGTGTGTGTGTGTGTGTGTGTGTGTGTGTGTGTGTGTGTGTGTGTGTGTGTAAGTAAGTAAGTCTTCAATTTTAACGTCTTTCCACTTTAAGTGATACCAGACGACCCTAAGATAGGAGACTGGATAGGTAAGAGAGAAAAGAGAGAGAGAGAGAGAGAGAGAGAGAGAGAGAGAGAGAGAGAGAGAGAGAGAGAGAGAGAGAGAGAGAGAGATCTAATGTGTATGTACGCGCGCGCGCGCGCGCGCGCATGTGTGGTGTGTGTGTGTGCGTGTGTGCGTGTGTGTGTGTGTGTGTGTGTGTGTGTGTGTGTGTGTTGTGTGAGATAAATAGTAACAGCAAATAAAAGGTATTCTTAACATTAACAGATCAAGAAAAATATTGAACATTTAAAAATACCAAAAGAACTACAAGAACTACAATAAATGCCCTATAGGACTTAACAACAAACCTTTAGCAATGTCAAACGTTAGATTTACATTGTTCAAAACTTCATCAATGGCATTCTCAGAAAAGGCAGGGAGATGATGTTTTAAGTTCTTACATTCAAGTATGATATGGGTATTTGAAATATATCCACCACATAAGCATTTAACATCCTTGCTGAATTTTGTCACGAAAGCATTTAATCTTATCCTAAAAAATAATGTGTGTGTGTGTGTGTGTGTGTGTGTGTGTGTGTGTGTGTGTGTGTGTGTGTGTGTGTGTCTGCTTGTGTGTGTGTGTGTGTGTGTGTGTGTGTGTGTGCTTGCATACAACACACAAGTGTGTGCATGATCTCTCTCTCTCTCTCTCTCTCTCTCTCTCTCTCTCTCTCTCTCTCTCTCTCTCCTCTCTCTCTCTCACACACCACACACACACACACACACACAACACACACACACACACACACACACACACAGAGTACACACTTCTGTTGGCATAAGCCTACGATATTTATATACTCAACACAAACTGGTGAGTAAAACTGGTCGCATATATAATATACAAAATCTTACCTTTGGTGAACTTCAAGAGTCTGAGTTCTAACCAACATGCTCAACATAATTGACCTTGCATATCTTATCAAGGTGGCTAACACCACTTGAGTTACCTGGTACCAAGCTGGCTACCATCACTGAGTTACCTGGAACCAAGCTGGCTAACATCACTGAGTTACCTGGAACCAAGCTGGCTACCATCACAGTTACCTGGAACCAAGCTACCATCACAGTTACCTGGAACCAAGCTAACATCACAGTTACCTGGAACCAAGCTGGCTAACATCACAGTTACCTGGAACCAAGCTGGCTACCATCACTGAGTTACCTGGAACCAAGCTGGCTACCATCACTGAGTTACCTGGAACCAAGCTGGCTAAGACCACTGAGTTCCCTGGAACCAAGCTGGTTACCATCACTGATTTACCTGGAACCAAGCTGGCTACCATCACAGTTACCTGGAACCAAGCTGGCTAATATCACTAGGTTACCTGGAACCAAACTGGCTACCATCACAGTTACCTGGAACCAAGCTGGCTAATATCACTAGGTTACCTGGAACCAAGCTGGCTAACATCACTGAGTTACCTAGAACCAAGCTGGCTAACATCACTGAGTTACCTGGAACCAAGCTGGCTACCATCACTAGGTTACCTAGACCTACCCTGGCCACCCACCCATTAATCTAGTCAACCTATTAGCCAGCCATCAGTTGTGCACCAGGTGTAAAACACAGTCTTTAAGAACAAAACTGAAGAGGAGTTAAAAAAAAAATCAGAATATGACACACCTGGTACAGCTTTGGGAAATATATAAAGAAACTTTATAGAAGGGAGACTTGCCCCTTCTTTCCTGTTTGAAGAGAAGAAAAATCGAACTGAATGTAAAAGTCCTTCTGATGAGACTATCAACCGTGACTCCCCTGTGCAAATTGCACACAGAACATCTTGCGCACACGTCAAAAACCTGTCCCGCCTTTTAGAAGAGTAGGCCATTTCGGGCCAGAAGGAGCGGATGATAAGATTTTTAAATAACCACATGCACACTCCTGTCGTGTTTAGACACCATCCCTGAAGTTGGAATAGGGCTACCTAAAGGGATTACAAAAGAAATTGGGGGGGGGGGGAGGGAGCGGTTGCATACGTAAAAAAATTTCACGGTTGGTGAACCTCCCAGTTCTAGCCAAAGAACAAAACGAACAAAAACAAGAAACAAACAAAAAAAACAAACCAAAAAATACAAATCTGCTGTGACTGAAAGAGATATTCAATGCAATGCAATGCAATGCAATACAATACAATACAATACAATACAATACAATACAAAGGTAAAAGGTAAAGGTGTCCCATAACCTGGCTGTGTGGTTGTAGAGGAGCGAGGCATCAGAGACCTCAACTTCTCTAGGGGGCCAGCATATTGAGGGCGGAGCCCATCTCCTCTCCCTCGCTGCTTTACCTTCCCTAACCCTAAAGAGGGCAGGTGCCCATTGACAGCTGGGTGGACTGTACTGTAGCCAAGGCGCGCAAAGGGTCACCCATCCAATTGGCAACCACACTCAATGCTGCTTAACGATGGCTGGGGGAAAGCGAGTGTTCTGACCACTGAGCTATCCCGTCCCCAATACAATATAACACAAATACACTACAATACCATAACACCCCAACAACCATAACTACTCTCTCTCTCTCTCTCTCTCTCTCTCTCTCTCTCTCTCTCTCTCACACACACACACACACACACACACACTCTCACACACACACGCACACACCACACACCCACACTCACACACACACTCACACACACACACACACACACACACACACACACACACACACACACACACACACACATCCCCCCACAAGGACAAAAACAACTGGACTGACCTGGAACCATTGGTAGGGGCGGTCACAGAACTGCCCCATGTTGCTGTGTCTCTCGTCCTCGTAGTAGCGTCTCTCCCGGGACCACAGCTTGCAGCCCCGGGCAAAAGACGTGGTGGGTCTGGCTAAGGGCTCGTGCCCCCACAGCACGCAGCGAGGGTAATATTGCACGTGATACATGTTGGTTTTCGCTGTGCAGGTAGCTCACCGTTTGTTTGTTTTTTCTTGATAGGGTTATTTAGTGTCTGTGTGTGGGTTTTTTTTTGTTTGGGGGATTTCTCTGGGTTTTTTTTTTGTCTGGGGGATTTCTCTGTTTGGGGTATTTTTGTCTGGGGAATTTCTCTGTTTTGGTTGAGAAAAGTAGGTGTTGGTTTTTGATGGTTTGCTGAAAATACAGGCAGACAGTATAAGTTTCCTAAAAAGTTATTCACACACACATGTATATATACATATATATACACAGACAGACAGACAGACACAGAGAGAGCGGGAGAGAGAGGGAGGGAGGGAGGAGAGGAGAGAGAGAGAGAGAGAGGAGAGAGAGAGAGAGAGAGAGAGAGAGAGAGAGAGGTGGGTGATTGAATGCTGCT
>CM060345.1:8213454-8265954 GCA_030674155.1 Stramonita haemastoma | reverse complement strand
CTGGAGTCAGAATGCGGCTACCTTCATGGTGGGCAAAAAAAACTCCAGTCACAGACACAAGATCTCACCATTGGTGAACCTCAGAGCTGTAGCAGAGAATGAAAACAAATGTAAAACATGCACCAGGCCACATTTTTTTCTTTCCCTTTTCTCTGTTCCTTGGCTAGAACTCATGACATTCTTCACCAACAATGAGATTTTTGTGAATGGGACTTGTTTTTATCCACCATCAAGGTAGCCGCATTCTGACTGTGGGGACTTCCTTTTAAAGAATGCTTTTGTTGTTCAGCTTCAGAGAGTGGACAGGCCTTAGGTGGAACGATCTACTACAGAGGGCGGAGGACCGTGGGGAGTGGAGGAATCTTCAGTTGTGCCCCTACGGTGCACGGGACTACGGGACAGGTGAAGGTGAAGAAGAAAGTCTAGAGTAAGGAACACTGGATTACTTATTTTTTGCAGAGCCAGAAATTTTTAATGAATTAAAAAAAAAAGCAAGAAAAGATTGAAGATTGAACTGTTTTTTTTCTGATATTTTTGCCAAATTTTTCTAGAGAACGCAAACATTCCATGTGACATAGGCCCTTCTTGCAGCCCCACTAACTGTGTAAAACAGATCGTAAATGTGAACAAAATTTTATAAGATCAGAACAATGTAGCACTCTTACATCAAATGAGTACAACAAGCAATGCTGATATGAGTACTCTAGCATTTATAAAAAAAAAAAAAAAAAAAAAAAAGGGCTGCAGCTGAACAACATTGCGTTAAAACTGATTGTATCTCTTCTTGGGGACAGGATAGCTCAGTGGTCAGAGCGCTTGCTTTCCCCCAGCCAAGGTTAAGTAGCATTGTGCGTGGTTACCAATTGGATGGGTGACCGTTTGCGCACCTTGGCTACAGTACAGTTCCCCCAGCTGTAAATGGGCACCTGCCCTCTTTAGGGTCAGGGAAGGTACAGCAGCGAGGGAGAGGAGATGGGCGCTGCCCTCAATATGCTGACCCCTAGAGAAGCTGAGGTCTCTGATGCCTCGTTCCCCTACAACCACACAGGTTATGGGACACCTTTACCTTTTTTTTTTTTTTTTTTTTTTACCTTTCTCTCTCCTGATCTGAAACATCTGGATAGGCTTCCTGTTTGTGAGCATTACATATTAAGCCTTCTCACAGTCCCTAAACTGAAAATCTCTGCTGAGACGTAAATTCAATAACAACAACAACAACAGAAAATGAGGCATGAGACATGGTCAGCATTCTGTACATCTACAAGGAAACTTTCCCCACTCACCTCTCTGATCTTGTACTGCCCAGATCCCCAGTCAACTGGTAGGTCTCTGTTGTTCCTAGACTATGTACATGGTCACTTGCTCTTCTCTGTACTGATCTCCATATCTTGAGACAAGATGGGGTAGCCTGGTGGTTAGAGCATTGTGCAATGTACTCGCTATCTGCAGACCCAGGTTCAAATCCTGTTCAAGGGGATATTTTTCTCCTGGAGCTAACATCAATGCTGGCTCAACTCCCGCCCAAAAGTTCTTTGGATGAGACTATACACTGAGGTCCCAGGTGCAAATGTATGCAGAACACCTTACACCCATGTTAAAACCTGTTCTGCTTTTCAGAAGAGAAGGCCACTGTGTGCCGGCAGGAACAGATGACAAAATTTACAAAACCGCATGCGACTAGGACTGGATGTGAGCAAGCACATGAATGCTTATTTTGTTAACATGACCTTATTCTTTAAACAAAAGAATAATTTTTTAAAAAATAAATAAGAGCTTGGTTATTTTTCTAAATTGCTTACAAGTCCTTCGGATGAGACTATAAACCGAGGACCCATGTGCAAATGCACGCTGAACATCTTGTGCACACGTTAAATCCTGTTTCGCTTTTCTTAAGAGTAGGCCATTGTGTGCTGGTGGGAACAGATGACATTTACAAAACTGCATACACACGGGGACTGGATGTAAAAAAAGCACACGAGTGCTTATTCCATTATTCTTGAAATAAAATAAAATAAAACAATAAATAAATAAATTGGGCGCTGATTGTTCCTGTGTCCTGGAAGATTTTGATGTTGTTGTCACGTGTTATAAAACTGTTCTCCTAGAACAGCAATAATAATGCATAACAAAAAAAAAAAAAGGCAAAAGGGGGGGGGGTTGGGGGGTGAGGAGATTGCTTGCACAATGTTGTCTTTGCACAGGGAGGCGGCGGGAGTGTGTAGCGGTTAGAATGTTGCATGCACGACAGGGCAGAAACTGAGGGTGCAGATTCAAGTCTCCACTCACCCCAAAGTTTTAAAAAAATTATTTTTTTTTATTTTGATTATTAAAAAAAATTTTCCACTCACCCCAAAGTTGACACTGACCTACCTTTATGGTGGGCAAAAACTAGTCGTGCACTGAAAAATCTCACTATTGGTAAACCATGGAGTTCTAGCTGAGAAAAAAACAACTCAAAAACAACGCAAAACCCCAAACCCTGCCCTCCCCACCAGCTAAAACTGGTAGTGTAATGACATCAACATACCCAGCATCTACAGAGGGATGGGCTCCACCAGGCTCAACTTGCCACAGAGACACAGCCTAAAAAATGGAGTGCAGCCCCCCCCCCCCCCCCTTACTCCTCAAGAGGTTAACTCATTCAGCCCTGAACCTGAGCACTGCTGGAGTGAGAGTGAGTCGCCTTGCCAGCCTGAGCCTGAGCAGCTCTCAGGCTAGGTACCCATTGCTTTTGGGTTTTTTTTCTCGTTTTTTTTGCTGCCTTGTCTTGTGTAATGTCCCCATCCTGCTCTACCCATGCTGCTCATTTCAATCCTCCATTGTGAGTGGTGGTGTTGTGACGTAATATATAATCACAACAGCAACAACAATGTTCATCAACAACAGGTATCTAGCCTAAGAGCTGCCTGGGGCTCAGGCTAGGAAGACTAACTCGGTCTTTCCCAAGCAGTGCTTGGGGTGAAGGTTTGAATAAGTTAAGGCGAGACGTGGAGCCAATCTTTGCAAAGTGCCCCCTTTCATCAGTTACACTGACTTCTTGCAGCCTGTAAACAGCATTTTCCGATCCATAATATCCAGTAAACCATTGCCCAAACCCAACACAAAAGCAGACTCTTTGTTTCCATTTCTTTAAAAAAAATTTTATTTGAGGTACAACAACTAAACAAAACGATGGGAAATAAAAATACAGCAATGACAGGCAACAGTTACTTTTTGCTGCGGACACATCTTTTTTTTGTTTTGGCTATTAGTTTTATGAAACAAACATGATATCTTAAAAAAGGATTACTTAGACACGATGTGCTACAGAAACAAAAACACAAAACATCATGATAACATCATACTTAGGAAAAATGGAAGCTTTTTCATGTATTTCGAATGCCTTTCTCAAAACAGAAAGACAGTGATGATTCTTTAATGTGCAGAGTTTATAGGTCCGTTTCCAAACTCTCATCGTACCCTCCTCCTACCCTGTAGTCTAGTAGATCGTCGACACACCACTGAAGATTTTGCAACAGGGTTCCACAGTATAGGTGCTACCAAACAGATCATACTTGCCAACTATATTAATGCTCACAACTCCGTGTCTGTATCCTGAAGAATGAACCCACAGAGTCCCTCATGCCTCCCCAACCCCCATACAGATCAAGGAACTGATGACAAATTGATGATTTTTTCTTTTTACCTTTCTCCACTACAGCTCCCAGGTTCACCCAATGGTGAGATTTTGTGTACTAGGCAAGCGTTTTTTTCCCATCATAAAGGTAGCTGCATTCTGACTTCAGGGATATAATGAGGAGGATTCTAGGATGGATTTTGCAACATCTTCAACACCTCTGATTTCGACTTGACTTACGCCTGTGAATTCCCTTGGGAACAAAGGGCCTCAACAACACTCCTCCAACGGACTCGGTTCTGGGAGATCCTCTTCAGCTCAGCCCACGTCATTCCGGCTGCCTTCGTCTCTGCTTCAATGCTTCTGTGCTCTGATTTCACTCCCAAGTATGACCAGTTTCAAGTCAGCAAGGTTGTTGTCAACATTTTCTGTGGAGATTCTGTATCTGTTAAAACTGGACTGGATAGCCTGGTGGTCAGAGTGATGCGCTCATGATCTGTTGACCCGTTCAAGAGGATTTTTCCTCTGGAGTTAACATCAATGCCGACTCTAACCTCCCCCCCCCAAAATCCTTCAGATGAGACTATAAACTGAAGTCCTGTATGTGAACGCATGCAGAAATCTTGCGCACGTTAAAACCCATTCCACTTTTTGGAAGAGTAGACCATTGTGTGGTGGTGGGAATGGATGAGAAAATTTATAAAACCAAATACACATGGAGACTAGTTGTAAAAAAAAAAGCACATGAGTGCTTGCTTAATTATCCTCGAAATAAAAGAATTAAAAACATAAAAAAATAAAATGAAAACTGACCAATCCAAGGGAAAAAAATCACAGAGGATACAGACTTCATGCGACTTGCCAACCTCTTCCTTCCTAAACGTCTTGAAGAACCAATCATAGCACTGCACTGCATGTTTCTCAGGGAGTGTGCTGTGGGTAGGTTGCACTTCATGAAACACATCTCTCCTCAGGTGGAGTTTATATTTTCAAGTCTCTGATGGACGATATAGCCGAGTGGTTGAGACTGCTAATCCCATGGGTCCATGAAGTTGTGGGTTTGATTCTCAGCAGCATCTGGCGAATTAAGGGTGGGGATTTTCCTGATCTCCCATGGCAACTTCAAGTGCAGACCTGCCAGTGCTTTAATGCCCTTCGCATATATAAACATGCAGAAGATCAAATTTGTGTATTATGATCCCGCAACTCATGTCAGCGTTCAATGGGTTATACACATGCAGAAGATCAAATATGTGCGTTAAAGATCCCATAACTCGTGTCAGTGTTCAGTGGGTTAAAGAAACATGAACATACCCAGCATACATCTCTGAAGTCAGAATGCGGGTACCTTTATGGTGGGCAAAAAATGATCAACGAAAAATGACCATACACAAAATCTCACCATGGGTAAACACCTTGGAGCTGTAACCAAGGAACAACAACAACAACAAAAAATTTCAAGTCTAGAAGATGAAAGGTTTGCAGGTTCACTTCCTGTCCAAACCTGCACTTTCCCTTGTCAACTAGTCCTTAAGTAGTGGTTTGCATGCCAGTTTTTTTATACTTTTTTTTTTTATTTGTACTTTTTTTGTGGTAAGACTGTACTGAACTCTGCTAATATGGCAGATCAGAGTTGTACAGGCAACATGCATTTATTGCACAAATAAAAAGAATCAAAGGCAAGAGTTGCTCTTCCTGGAAAAAATAAATGTAGAAAAAAAAACACCATAGCTGGAAAACAAATACATTTATAACAGAAAAAACTCCAAGAATTTTCACACAACATTTCAACACTTTTTCTAATCAATTCACCAAAAGAGGAAGGAGAAGAACAAGAAGCAGAAGACAACCTTTCAGTTCATCTTGATTCTGTGACGTTACAGAAAATCAAGGACACAAAATAGCATTGACACAAAATCCTGCCATCTCGTATGTACGTGTGAGCAAGCAGAAGTTTTTAATTAAGTAGGTAGCTGAGATTGATTTGCCTTCCTTTTATATATATATATATATATATAATGCTGGTAAAAAAAACCCAACAACTTGTTTGAGTATATCATAATGCCTTTATAACTAAGAACAGTGAACACAGAAACAACAACAACAATATAAACGCCTCTGGGCTCACATCTTACACACACACCCCACACACACACACACACACACACACACACACACACACACACACACACACACACACACACCAGAGGATATGCATACATCCTTGAACACAATTGTGCATGAACTCAATGTTATGTGTTAACATGTTTGCATACATAACACACACACATGCAGAGGATATGCATACATCCTTGAACACAATTGTGCATGAACTCAATGTTATGTGTTTATATGTTTGCATACATAACACACATACACACACACACACACACACACAGAAAAGATGCTACAACAAAATAGAATGGATTGGTGGAACTAACTTAGCAACAGGGCAGTAGCCTACCACACACATCTAAAGAAATTATCAAAACCAACTAGATAATAATAACAATAATAACAATAATGATGATAACAACAACAATAACAATAATATTGATAATACTACTAATGAAAAAAAAAAAACCCACCTCAATGTCAGATTGTGACTTCACAACAAACAAAGCACATCAACAACAACAACAAAAAGCTAAAAATTTCACATTGTGACATCACAACAACAACAACAAAACCCCATCTTCATTCACCAACACATCCACCCCCCGCATCCCAGCGTAAAGTAAAAACTTTGAAAACACAAAGACACAACCCAGCAACACCCCACCTTCCCTCCCCAACCCCCTTTTCCACCACACTCCAGGCCTGAATTTTCACGTGGGCTCTCAAGCTTTGAAAACACAACCCAGCAGCCACCCCCCCACCCCCCATCTCTCCACCACACTCCAAACCTCCTCCTGGCCTCAATTTTCACGTGGACTCTCCAGCTTTGAAAACACAAAACCACAACCCAGCCACCCCCCCCCCCACCTCCTCTCCCCACCACCCTCTCCCTTCTCCACCATACTCCAAACCTCCTGCAAGGCCTGAATTTTCATGCAGACTCTCCAGCTTTCATCATCACGGCAGTGGCGGCAGCTTTCTCCGTCTGTTTCTGCTTTTTCGGCTTCATAGGTGGCTCGGCGCGAGCCAGCCATTGGTCGGGGAAGGTGCGGACAAACTGAGCCTGCTGGGTCACCGAGACCGGTTTGTTGGAGCGGGCGAGTGTGTAGCGACCGCTGACGTTCTTGCAGATGTGGAGTATGGTCACCATTTCCTGTCAGAGAGGAGAGGAGGTAAATGAAGGAGCGAGTGAGTGGATTTTTGTTTTGTTTTTGTACTGTTAGGAACAGAACCTACCAACATTGCTAAGGCAGTCGGGAGATAACCTCCCTACTCTTTTTCCAACGGTCAACTGTCATGCGTTCTTTTGACATGCACAAATCCGAAAGGACACAGGTCTGACTGGTTTAGAGTCTCCCCCAAAAGACTCAACATTCAGTTCAATTTTCCTGTCAAAGCAAGAAGAAAGGGCAAGGCTGGGGGTTGGACTCAGCACCTCAGGGTTTATTTGTTAGGCAAGTGAATGTCTGAACAGTCCTGCCACCTTCCTTCCTTCTTGTATGTTATTTAACACAAAACGATGGACACTCTCATCCAGTGGTCAAGACAATTTTTCAGTCCCATGGGTCCATGAAGTCAAAGGTTCGAATCTCGGCAGTGTTTAGTGAATTAACAGTGAGGATTTTTATGATCTTGCGGGTCAACCTGCCAGTGCCTTAGCTCCCTTCAAGTATATACACACATACAAAAGATCAAATATGCACATTAAAGATCCCGTAATTCATGTCAACTTTTGGTGGGTTACACAAACACAAACACACCCAGCATACACCACCAAAATCGGAATGCAGCTACCTTCATGGTGGGCAATAACAGTCACATACGCAAAATCTCACCATGAGTGAACCTTGAATCTCTAGCCAAGAAACGACCTCCCCCCCCCCCCCCCAACAGATGTCAGTTTCCCCCACTTTCAGCTCCTCTCAGCTGCTAATATATCCATCCCATCCCAGCCTAGGTAAGACTAGCCAGTGCTATTTATAGCAGGAACTGCCACACTTGGACTAGGTGAACGCACTCACTCACTCAGTCCCATGTCCCAAAGGACGTAGGGGGGACATGAGAGAAGACGCAACAGAGATCTTTTTCCATGCTTCAACGATCCTGTGTGGCTAGTAGGAGGTGTTGCAGGGGTTTGGGCGGTCCAGTCTTTGATGTTGTCAACCCATGATTTCTTTTGGCGGCCTCTTCTTCTTCTTCTTCTCATGGGTGAACGCACAGGGAGCGCTAAATATAGCACTCTGGACTGAGTGATGTTGGATTTGTGTGCTGTGCCCCACCCACACACACACAAACAAACACAACCACTCCTTATATCCCAACAACACCCCGCCCCCCCCAATCAACCCAACCCTCCCACCCCCACCAAACCCACCCCCACCCCTGTGTTATCCCACACCCACACTGCAAACCACCAGACCTGAGGGGTGATGGCGCGGTGATGGAAGGAGTAGAAGGTGTCCTTGGCTGTGTTGCTGCGCACGCTGGGGGGGGACAGGAAGCAGTGGCGGGCGGCCGCCACACAGAACTTCCGCACCCCCTCCCCCAGCCCCGGCCCAAACACCAGCTCCTCCAGGGTCACCTGTCAGAGGTCAGCAAAGGTCAACAAAGGTCAGCAAAGGTCAATGACAACCCACATCGTTCCAACTTTTTAAATTTTTAAATATTTTTTATATCGCCCCCTCCTCCAGCCCCGGACCAAACATCAGCTCCTCCAGGGTCACCTGTCATAGGTCAGCATAAGTCAGCAAAGATCAATGACAACGACCCACAATGTTCCAACTTAAAAATTTTTTATTTATTAATTTTTTTATTTTCATATCGCCCCCTCCCCCAGCCCCGGGCCAAACACCAGCCCCTTCAGGGACACCTGCCAGGTCAGCAAATGTCAACGACGACGACGACCCACAACATTCTGACGTTGTTTTAGCATAGGGTATACAGTGCAGCTGATTTTTTTTGACAGTGAAAATGCCGAGACTGAAAACATTCACACACACAAAACAAAATCCCATCCTCTCTTGATTTAAAAATGACTTCTTCGTCCAACAGAGGGCGGGATACCTCAGTGGTCAGAGTGCTCGCTTTCCCCCAGTCAAGTTAAGCAGCGTCTAGTGTGGTTACCAAGTGGATGGGTGATCGTTTGCACGCCTTGGCTTCAGCACAGTACCCCCAGTTCACCCAGCTGTAAATGGGTACCTGTCCTCTTTAGAGTCAGGGAAGGTAAAGCAGCGAGGGAGAGGAGATGGGCGCCGCCCTCAACATACTGGCCCCTAGAGAAGCTGAGGTCTCTGATGCCTTGCTCCCTTATGACCACCTAGGTTATGGGATACCTTCACCTTTTTTACTTCATCCAACACTCAGACAGCAATTATTGTTGTCTGTCATATGAGCGATAATGTGTTGTGCTGCAGTTATGTGCCTGACAAGTCAGGACCAGCCCATCCGACTTCAACTTAGGTCAGAACTGTTGTATTTCAAGTCTTTCTGGACAAAAAAGGGCAGGAGAATGAACCAAGAAGGCAGAAAATAGACAAAAAGGAGGAGGACAGAAAGAAAAGGAACGATGCAGAAACAAAGAGAGGGATTGAAAAGGGGAATTCCTAGCACAGACTTTCCAGAAGGTGGGGGATGCTATTTACAGTGACAGGCCCCTGGCATTCCAACGGAAAGGGATGGGGTGGTGGGTGGGGTGTCTCAAACATTTTTTTTCTCTCTCTCTCACACACACACACACAAACACCCCCCCCCCCCCCCAAAAAAAAACCACACAACACACACACGTGCACACACACACACACACTCTTTCCTTCGGATGAGACTATAAACCGAGGTCCCGTGTGTGAACGCATGTAGAACATCTTGCGAACATTTTAAATCCTGTTCTGCTTTTCGCAAAAGTAGGCCATCGTGTGCCGGTGGGAACAGATGACATATACAAAACTGCATACACACGGGGACTGGATGTAAAAAAGCACAAGAGTGCTTATTCCATTATCCTCGATATAAAAGAATAAATCAAATCAAATCAAATCAAATCAAATCAACTCAACTCAACTCACTCACTCACACACACACACACACACAGACACACAGACACACACACACACACACACACTCTCACTCACACACACACACACATACACTCCCCCCCCCCCCTTCCCCCCAAACACACACTCTTTCACATACACCCCCCCCCCCCCTCCCAAACCCCCCCCAAAACAGACCTTTTTCTGATATCTCTCCATAGCCTCCACTACAGCATCCTCCAGCCAGGGACGATCAGGATTGTTGGCCCAGGCGACAACCGAATCCTCTCTACTGCCCGTGTCCGATGACTCCGCACCTGACCCCGATTTGGCGTCTTCCGAGGTCACCTTGGCTGCCTCCTGCTGCCTGGGGCCTTCCACGCGGTCGGTTCGTGCCGGGCCTTCCGCTTTCAGCTCTTCCGCTCGCTTCTGCAGCTCTGCTATAGGGATGGCCTTGGAGAAGTCTTCTTTGGTGTTGTACTGTTGGGACAATTTTAAAACTACGGGTTTGCTATCTCTGAAGTCAGAATGTGGCTACCTAAATGGTTGGGGAGGGGAGGGGGAGCGGTTAATAATAATATAATAATAATAATAAAATGGAGGCTTATATAGTGCGAATTCCCAAAATACATGAGCTTACTGCGCTGTACAATCAAATCAATTTAAACAGGTTACATATGAACGTGAAAAATTTGACTAGCACAAAAAAATAAGGAAAAAATGATGCACGCACATACAATACACAGCATATTACATGGCCAGAGAATAAAAGTAAAATAAGAGCAACATCATCAAGCATACGCAAACTGTCACTATTGGTGAATTTCAGGATTCTAGCCGACGACACTTTGATAAGAACGTCAGGCAGTGAACTGAAAGATGAGGGCAAAGTGGAGAAAGAAGAGGATGAGGAGGCTGAAACGCAAAAGAAGAAAGATGAGGGCAAGATCAAAGTGGATGACCACCACCTTTGCCTTCCACAGAATTTGCGGATGGGTGGACTACATCTGTTGGCAGATGCCTGTCTGGTTGGGACCAGTGCTGTTGTGTACAATTGGGCTGGAAAGAAAGAGAGCCTGGTTTTGCCTGACAGTACCCTTCCTGAGTACTTTGTAACAACAAAACTGGATTCATGCCAGGAAAAATTTGTCTTACATGTGGTGTATCTCCTCTACAAGTTCTGTGTTGTTGGCCCTAACCACCCCCCTTCCAAATTAAAATTTGGGTAAAAAAATGAAAAAAAAAAGAAAAAAAAAAAAAGAAAAGAATTTCTAGCCGAGGAACAGAAAAGAAAAAAAGTCATTGAGAAAAGTGAGGTGACTTACGGAAATGACGTCCTGAGACTGGTACAGCTCCATGAGAATCATGGCCGCCGTGGAATTGCGGGCCTTGGCTTTGGACGGTCCCATCCCTATCACCGATTTCTGACGGTTCAGGGTGATCTCGCAGCTGCACACAGCATTGAGTGTGTGGTGATACCAACAACCCACATCATCGTCATCATCTTCATCATCATCACCATCATTATCATCATCACCATCATTATTATCACCACCACCACCACCACCACCATCATCATCATCATCGATACTAGGTATTGAGCCAAATGCTCCACTACCCTAACCCAATGCCCCTGACACTAGAATGACAATGTGTCTTCTAAATCTTGGGTGGTGGGCACAAACGTTTGCATACGCAAAATCTTATCATTGGTGAACCTTGGAGCTCTAGCCGAAGAAAAACAAAAGAAGAAGAAAAAAAGAAAAAGAAATTTCAAAATGTTCACATGATGTTATAATTTTTTTATGGGGATTTGTCTAAATGTTCACATCCTCTGTGTGTGTGTGTGTGTGTGTGTGTGTGTGAGTGTGTGTGTGTGTGTGTGTGTGTGTGTGTGTGTGTGTGTGTGTGGTGTGTGTGTGTGTGTGTGTGTGTGTGTTGTGTGTGCGTGTTGTGTGTGTTGTGTGAGTGTGTGTGTGTGTGTGTGTCTGTATGTGTGTGTTTGTGTGTGGCTTTTTCTGTCCGATATGAGTGAAAGTGGTATAGTTGGTCTCTAAGGACAAGGTTGTTTTAAGGAATCTGGTTTTGGTTTTATCTCATTTTATGTGTGATCGATGTGGGTTTTCCCACAATGCGGTGCCCGTCCTGGGTTGACCCTTATGGTTGACCTGGGCGTCAATACAAGGATGGAAAATAGAGTTGGTTATATACCCCGTTTTAATCTGTATATAGTTGCACAGATTTACTCTAAAATAAAAATTTTACGTGGTTACAGCCCTGATATGGCTTGTGTGGTTGGTAGAGCTATAAACAACATGATTGGATTGTGTGTGTGTGTGTGTGTGAGTGAGAGACAGAGAGAGAGAGACAGAGAGATCGATCTAAGTGATGGCTCCCACACACGCATTAAGTGAGTGATTGAATTAGCGAACAAGCAAGCGTGTGTGTGTGTGTGTGTGTGTGTGTGTGTGTGTGTGTGTGTGTGTGTGTGTGTGTGTGTGTGTGAGAGAGACTGTTGTTATTATCCCCCCCCCCCCCCCACCTCCAACCCCCACACATTTTCTTTCACATACACAACCATATCACCACCCCACCCAATCCCCCTCCCCCCTTTCCTTCACCCCCCCCCCCACCACCACCACACACACTCTCCTTTATCCTTTCATCATAATTCATCAGTGGTGGGGCATCTCATAAACATACACACGCACACACAACCCACACAAACTACACCACACACATACACATTCCTTCACACACACACACATCCCCCCCCCTCACCTCCCCCCCACTTTCCTTAACCGCCCCCCCCAAACACACACATCCTCCCCCCCTCACCTCCCACCCCCCCCACACACTTCCCTTCACCCCCCCCCCCCCCCCCCCCCCCCCCTAACACATACACATTCCCCTTCCCCCTCTCACCGAAAGCCGTCAGCGGTGGGCGTCTTGTCCAGATACTTCCACTCCAGCAGCATGGCATTTTTGGAGGCCGAGAACTCCAGGATCTTGTAGGCGTTGTCCTCGATCGTCTCCCCCTGCGACTCGATGATCACCAGATCCTCCACAGGCTTCGTGTGGTCAGGGGGTAGCAGCGCAGAGAGAACAGGCGCGAGTGGTTGTTGCCTGTCGGGAATTGTGAGTTTCAGTTTTATTTGGTTTGTTCTTTTTTTTTTTTTTTTTTTTTTGAAGATTGTGGAATTAGCACTCATGTGCTTTTTTTTTTCTCTCTCTCCATCCAGTCCCTGTGTGTATGCCGTTTTGTCAATTTTTGTCATCTGTTCCCACTGGCACACAATGGCCTACTCTTCCCGAAAAAGGAACAGGTTTCAGTGTGTGTGCAAAGATGTTTCCATACAGGTCCTGCCCAAAGGGGTATATCAGGAGTGGCCAGTTAAAGCCAAAACAAACAAAGCAAAACTAAACAAAAAATTGTTAGCCCCCCTCCCCCACCCCCCTAAAAAAAGATCAGGATTAAAACCCAAGCCAGAACAACCCCTCCTAAATTTTTTGTTTGTTGGGTTTTTTTCCTCCTGCCTCAACTTCTGTGCAGCTGTCAATGGGTACCTGCCCTCTTTAGGGTCAGGGAAGGTAAAGCAGCGATGTAGAGGAGATGGGCACCACCCTCTATATGCTGACCCCTAGAGAAGCTGAGGTCTCTGACGCCTCACTCCCCTACAACCACCTAGGTTATGGGACACCTTTACCTTTACCCACTTCTGTGACATTCAAATTCTGCTGTTCCCGTGCTGCTCACTCCAATCGGAGCCTGGTCACATGTGCGAGCAAATGGGATGGGGGCAGGCTGGTGGGTAGAGCCTTGCAATATATGATCTGATAGCCCAGGTTCAAGCCACTCCTGATACACCCATTTAATTTAACCCTCTTAGTCCCGAACCAGGATTTGCCAGGATTTACACACAGTAGATTTCCATCATGCTGTGACCATCACTAATTGCTACCACATGTCAAAGCTCTATCAGGCTAGAAGGAGAAACCCTGTTGAGTGTCTGGAAGTAATTACAGCTGCTGGTATGTATTTAGAAGGAGAAAAAGGCGAGTAAGCATGTGTGCCTGACCTGATTTCATGATAGAATGCGAAATCTAGGGGCAGTTTGTGTTCAGAGAATCCAAATGCAAGAGGGTTAAAGGGGATTTTTCCCTGCAGTTAACATCCATGGTCACTCCACTCCCTCTAAAAGTTCCTCAGATGATACCATAAACCCAGGTCCTTCCTGTGTGTGAACACACACACACACAGCATCTTGAACACACCTTAAAAACCTGTTCCACTGTTCAGAAGAGTAGGCCATTGTGTGTGTAGTTGGGAACGAATGACAAAAATGACAAAACTGCATGCACACAAGGACTGGATGTAAAAATGCACATGAAAGCTTATTTCATTATCCTCGATATAAAAGAATAAATAAATAAAATAAATAAATAATATTCCGTTACCCTCAAAATCTTAGTGAAACACTCAGACAGCAACTATTGCGGTCTGTCATATAAGCAAAAAAATGCACTTGCACAGCTGTTAAGTGTGTAACAAGTCAGCGGGACAAAATTATTATCTTCAAAGTCTTTCTGGAGAAATGGACCAAGAAGGCAGAAAACAGACAAGAAGGAAGTGACAGGAAGAAAAGGAACAAGGCAGAGACAAAGAGAGGTGATAGAAAAGAAGGAATTCGTGGCACAAAAATTCTAGACGGTGGGGATGCTATTGACATTGACAACTACTCCCCCTTCCCTATGATGGAATTCTTAAAATAAATCAAAGAATGGACAAAAAAAAAAAAAAAAAGGAAATAAAATTCTAATTTTTTTTTTTTTAAATGTAACAAACCTTCCAGAGGCTTGACCCCCTTGTAGATGATCTCGAAGTAGTCGGAGAGACTCTCCGGTTGGCTGTGGAGCGGCGTCCCCTGGACGACCTGAGAGATGGGCTCCGACAGCAGACGGGAGTGGATGTTGGTGTAGGCCGCTGCCTGGGCCTCCTTGCGGGGCCTTCCTTGCCCCTGTCCCACCTGCACACAGTATTGCACAGACCCTTGTTGTCATTGTCAGGTAAAGGTAAAGGTGTCCCATAACCTGTGTGTTGTAGGGGAGCGAGGCGTCAGAGACCTCAGCTTCTCTAGGGGCCAGCATGTTGAGGGCGGCGCCCATCTCCTCTCCCTTGCTGCTTCACCTTCCCTGACCCTAAAGAGGGCAGGTACCCATTTACAGCTGGGTGAACTGTACTGTAGCCAAGGCATGCAAACGGTCACCCATCCAATGGGTAACCACGCTCGATGCGGCTTAACCTTGGCTGGGGGAAAGCGAGAGCTCTGACCACTTAGCTAGTTGATTTTCTCTTTTTTTCCTTTTTTTTTTTTTGGTTCCTCGGCTACAGCTCCGAGGTTTACAATGGTGTGATTTTTGTGTATGCAACCGTTTTTTTTGCCCATCATGAGGGTAGCCCGCATTCTGATTTGGGGATGTATGCTGGTTATGTTTGCGTTTGAACATATAGTGAGTAAATAAAAACTCTACCCTAAATGAAAATGAAGTTTTTTTCATCAACAAAAACTGATTGGTTTGCTTTAGCAAGCTTTTTCACACACACACACACCCCCCCACACACATACACACACACACATACACACACACACAACACCACACAACACCACACATACACACATAACACACACCCCCACACACCACACCAACCAATCACCTAAACCCTCCCTACCCACCCCCATTCCTTGGCTAGAGCTGCAAGGTTCGACAATGATGGGATTTTGAGTATGCAACCATCCCCCCCCCCCCACCCCCCCCCCACCACCTCCCACCCACAATGAAGGCAGCCACATTCCGACTTTGGAGATAACCACCCATACAAATTTTTTGTGTGTATTTTGTACCACTTTATGTCACAGCAGATTTCTCTGCGTGAAATTCGGGCTGCTCTCCCTGGGAGAGCGCGTTGCCACAAGCGCAGTGCCTACCCTTTTTTTTTTTCCTGCATGCAACTGTATTTGTTTCCCTATTAACCCCTCGCCCCCCCCCCCCCCCCCCCCCCCCCCCAACACAGCAGAGGATGTGATGCCTGCCTCACCAGCACGCCATCATAGTAGATTTCACAGATGAGGTCCACGTCAGGGTCGCCCTTGAAAGGCTGGGTGTAGAAACGTCGTGCCTGGGCGGGGTCTACTGCACGGAACAATGCTGTCACACCGATCCCCACCTGCAATAGCGAAGAATTTCCATTATTTACACTGAAGTGCAACGCCATGGCAATACTCACTTTAAAACACAGGATATCGATGCATGAAGCCATGGCAATACTCATTTTAAAACACAGGACATTGAAGCACAAAGTCATGGCATCACTCACTTTAAAACATAGGACATCGAAGCACAAAGCCATGGCAATGCTCACTTTAAAGCACAGGACATCGAAGCACAAAGCCATGGCAGTATTCACTTTAAAACACAGAACAATACTCACTTTAAAACACAGGACATTGAAGCACAAAGCCATGGCATCACTCACTTTAAAACACAGGACATCGAAGCACGAAACCATGGTAATACTTTAAAACACAGGACATCGAAGCACAAAGCCATGGCAATACTCACTTTAAAAGCACAGGACATCGAAGGGCGAAGCCATGGCCATACTCACTTTTAAAGCACAGGACATCAAAGCGCGAAGCCATGGCAATACTCACTTTAAAACATAGCAAAGCCATGGCAATACTTTAAAGCACAGGACATCAAACCCATGGCAATACTCACTTTAAAGTACAGGACATTGAAGCCATGGCAATACTCACTTTAAGAGCACAGGACATCAAAAGCTATGGCAATACTCACTTTACGACACAGGACATTGAAGTGCGGAGCCATGGCAATACTTAAACACGAACTCACTTTAAAGCACAGGACATCAAAGCACAATGCCATGGCCATACTCACTTTAAAGCACAGGACATCGAAGCGCGAAGCCATGGCAATACTCTCTTTAAAACACAGGACATCGAAGCACAAAGCCAGGGAATACTCACTTTAAAACACAGGACATCGAAGCACAAAGCCAGGGAATACTCACTTTAAAACACAGGACATTGAAGCTATGGACTCACTTTAAAACAGAGGACATCAGAGCGCAAAGCCACGGCAACACTCAATTCAAAACACAGGACATCGAAGCGCGAAGCCATGGCCATATTCACTTTAAAGCACAGGACATCGAAGCGCGAAGCCATGGCCATACTCACTTTAAAGCACAGGACATCGAAGCGCGAAGCCATGGCCATACTCACTTTAAAGCACAGGACATCAAAGCCAAGGCAATACTCACTTTAAAGCACAGGACATCGAAGCACGAAGCCATGGCCTTACTCACTTTAAAGCACAGGGCATCGAAGCAAGAAGCCATGGCCATACTCACTTTAAAACACAGGGCATCGAAGCGCGAAGCCATGGCAATACTCACTTTAAAACAGAGGACATCAAAGCCCAAAGCCATGGCAATATTTTAACAGGCACTCACTTTAAAGCACAGGACATCGAAGCGCGAAGCCATGGCGATGCCGGCTTCCTGCATGTCCAGTTTCTCCATCTCCTTCAGCAGCATCATCATCTTGTCCGACAGCGGGAAGTTCCGCTCTGCCACCTGAGATTCTGACACTGCCGCGGTTCGAATCTTCTCTGAGGTTTCATTCTCTGCTGCTTGCTTTTGCTGTCAGACAGATTAGACAATCATAAATTGATTGCTTGTCTGTAAAAACTTATTTCTTGTCTTTGTGTGGAAATATCATGCATTTGAAGAGACTTAATGCAGAGGAACCCCCCCAACAAAAAATAGTGGAATTATCATGGACTTGAGTATATTTATGCAGAGGAACAGCTCCCCCCCCCCCTCAAAAACACAACAAAACAACCCAACAGTGAAAATACCATGGACTTGAGGATGACCTGGGCTTAATCACACTTCTTGATTAATCCATTAATGCTGGGGGCAACAGCAAAGTGAGAGGCTGTATGATCAAAGGCTTTATCGCAGTTCATGATTCAACCATTGATTCTGGAGGCAACAACAAAGTGAGAGGCTGTATGATCAGTGGCTTTATTGCAGTTCATGATTCAACCATTGATTCTGGAGGCAACAGCAAAGTGAGAGGCTGTATGATCAGTGGCTTTCTTTCCCACTCATGGAATTCCACTTTACAGCTTAGTCTTAAGTGATCAACAATGACTTCCTGACTAGGAGGCTTGACTTGCACAGTCCTTATGTGCTTCAGCAACCCAGGGGCTAGCTGGCCTTTGGAGAACATCTCTAACATGGACTGTAGTTATGCCCTCTTGGCCAAGAGAGTGGGGATGTGCTGTAAGCAAGGCATCTCCACTATAATCAAATTCCTGCCCAGTTTCCGAAACAGCAGCTAGCTGCCTCCTCTGCTGTTTTGGGAGGTCATGGTTGAACACGATGGACAAACAATCAACACAAGAGGATACAGACACTGAGGAACAACAACCCCCCCCCACCACCAAAACAACAACCCCACAGTGGAAATATCACAGACTTGAGGATACTGACACTGAGGAAGGATCGGAAGGAGTCAAAGTCTGTCTCGCTCTGCTGATGCACCTCCTCCTTCAGAGCCTCCTTCCCACAGTCCACCAGCTTCATCATCTCCTCGATCTTCATGGTGCGCAGAATCTCCACCGCACGCTGGAAACAGTCGTGCTGCAGGCACGGGCAGCATACACACACACACACGCACACATACACACACACGCGCGCACACACACACACACACATGTAACACACACACACACACAAATACACACACACACACACACACAGAGGGTGCACACACACACACACACACACATACAAACACACACACATACAAACACACACACACGCACAGAGCGCGCGCACACACACACACACACACACACACATGCACACATACACACACACACACACAATACAGAGTCAGAATGTGGCTACCTTCATGGTGGGCAAAAATGGTTGCATACGCAAAATCTCACCATTTGGTGAACCTCGGAGCTCTAGTCGAGGAATGAAAAAAAAAAAAAATCAGCAGACACCAAGATTCGAACCCACGACTTCATGGACCCACAGAATCAAAGTCAAACACTCTTGACCACTCAGCTACAGCATCTGTCCGTCCTTCCCCATCTCAAACTCCTTCTACTCAAATTTCAGAAGAGTAGGCCATCATGAGCCAGTGGGAACAGATGACAAGATTTAACAAAACCGCATACACACGGGACTGGATGTAAAAAAAAAAAGCACATGAGTGCTTATTCCATTATCCTTGATATAAAAAAACAACAACAAAAAACCAAATACCACCACTACTACTACGTCCCAAACCTTGCCGCTCACACAGTGCACAAACCCAACATCACTCAGCCAAGAGTGCTAAATTCAGCACACCCCCTTCCTTTCACCTAGTCCAAGCGGGGTCAGCTCCTGCTATAAACAGCACCAGGCAACACACACACACAGGGAACAGATGACAAGCTTTACAGAACTGCATACACACAGGGACTGGATGAAAAAAAGCACATAAGTGCTTATCCCATTATCCTCGAAAAAAAAAGTAAAAAAAAACAACCCCCCCCCCCCAGCTGACCCATATCTGGCTGGGATGGGCTGGGTTAATTAGCAGCTGGGCTGGGCTGGGCTGGGTTAATTAGCAGCTGGGCTGGGTTAATTAGCAGCTGGGCTGGGTTAATTAGCAGCTGGGCTGGGTTAATTAGCAGCTGGGCTGGGTTAATTAGCAGCTGGGCTGGGCTGGGTTAATTAGCAGCTGGGCTGGGATGGGCTGGGTTAATTAGCAGCTGGGCTGGGCTGATTAGCAGCTGGGCTGGGCTGGGTTAATTAGCAGCTGGGCTGGGCTGGGCTGGGCTGGGTTAATTAGCAGCTGGGCTGGGCTGGCTGGGCTGGGTTAATTAGCAGCTGGGCTGGGAGGGGATGGGTTAATTAGCAGCTGGGCTGGGCTGGGCTGGGCTGGGCTGGGTTAATTAGCAGCTGGGCTGGGCTGGGCTGGGTTAATTAGCAGCTGGGCTGGGAGGGGATGGGTTAATTAGCAGCTGGGCTGGGAGGGGATGGGTTAATTAGCAGCTGGGCTGGGATGGGATGGGTTAATTAGCAGCTAGGAGGAGAACTGACAGTGGTGGAAACGGACAGCTGTAGCTCACCTTGACGGCTCTCTTGCTGAGGCCCAGCCCCCGGGTGAGGAAGAAGCCGCCCAGGGTGAGGACCCCGGTGAAGAGGGGCTTGGTGACGAAGATGAGCTCCTCCGCCTCAAAGTCCATCTTCAGGTTGAGGCGGCTGGCCGACAGCGCGTTGCTCAGCGTCTGGATGGCGTTCACCCTGTCTGGACAGGTGGCGAAGAACGCCATGAACTGACCCAGACGGTTGGCCTGCAAAAGACATGGCAGAAAAAGATTCCCTCTGAAGTCGGAGTATGGCTGCCTATGGTGGTAGACAGAAAAAGGGAATTATAGTTGGTGTCTGGGGTCAGTTTATATCACTGGCACTGTTGAATTTTGGGGCGGGATAGCTAAGTGGTGTCTGGGGTCAGTTTATATCACTGGCACTGTTGAATTTTGGGGCGGGATAGCTAAGTGGTGTCTGGGATCAGTTTATATCACTGGCACTGTTGAATTTGGGGGCGGGATAGCTAAGTGGGCCGCCGCTGTGGCCTAGTGGTTAGGGCGTTGGACTCGTAATCTAAAGGTTGCGGGTTCGATCCCAGCTATTCCGCTATGGCGTTGTGCCCTTGGAAAAGGCACTTTACGGCTATTTTCTCACCCCACCCAGGTGTAAAAGGGGTACCAACCTTGTGTTGGGGGTTAACCCTGCGATAGACTGGCGTCCTATCCAGGGGGAGTCTATGACTCTCAGTCGCTTAACGCCACAGAAACCGGGATAAGCACCGGCCTGATGAGCCTTATGGCTCGGGACAGACTTTAACTTTAATAGCTAAGTGGTGTCTGGGATCAGTTTATATCACTGGCACTGTTGAATTTAGCCGCCGCTGTAGTCTAGTGGTTAGGGCGTTGTACTCGTAATCTAAAGGTTGCGGGTTCGATCCCAGCTATTCCGCTATGGCGTTGTGCCCTTGGAAAAGGCACTTTACGGCTATTTTCTCACCCCACCCAGGTGTAAAAGGGGTACCAACCTTGTGTTGGGGGTTAACCCTGCGATAGACTGGCGTCCTATCCAGGGGGAGTCTATGACTCTCAGTCGCTTAACGCCACAGAAACCGGGATAAGCACCGGCCTCTGATGAGCCTTATGGCTCGGGACAGACTTTAACTTTAATAGCTAAGTGGTGTCTGGGATCAGTTTATATCACTGGCACTGTTGAATTTAGCCGCCGCTGTAGTCTAGTGGTT
This sequence comes from Stramonita haemastoma, assembly GCA_030674155.1. NCBI lineage: Eukaryota > Metazoa > Mollusca > Gastropoda > Neogastropoda > Muricidae > Stramonita > Stramonita haemastoma. Next base: position 8,244,766 of record CM060345.1, on the reverse strand, counting down.
AGGGCGTTGGACTCGTAATCTAAAGGTTGCGGGTTCGATCCCAGCTTTCGGCTATGGCGTTGTGCCCTTGGAAAAGGCACTTTACGGCTATTTTCTCACCCCACCCAGGTGTAAAAGGGGTACCAACCTTGTGTTGGGGGTTAACCCTGCGATAGACTGGCGTCCTATCCAGGGGGGAGTCTAGGACTCTCAGTCGCTAACGCCACAGAAACCGGGATAAGCACCGGCCTGATGAGCCTTAGGCTCGGGACAGACTTTAACTTAACTGGGATCAGTTTATATCACTGGCACTGTTGAATTTGGGGGTGGAATAGCTAAGTGGTGACTGGGATCAGTTTATGTCACTGGCACTGTTGAATTTTTGTCATCTGTTCCCACAAAAGTGGAACAGATTTTCACATGTGCGTTTTCTTTCCCACTCATGGAATTCTGCTTTACAGCTTAGTCTTTAGTGATCAACTATGACTCTCTGACTAGGAGGCTTGACTGAGAGGGGTCCATTTATAGCCTCATCCCCCCTCCCCTACAAAACAGTTTTCATAAAAAAAATATATATATTATATAAAAAAACAACAACAACGTTATCATTCTCACAACTCTTCCAGCAACCCACCCCCCACAGCGCACAAATCCAACATCACTCAGTCAAGAGTGCTAAATTTAGTGCGCCCTTTCCCTTGACACAGTCCCAAGTGGGGTCAGTCAGTTCCTGCTATAAACAGCACTAGCTGGCCCCAGTTAGGCTGGGCTGGGCTGGGCTGGGCTGAATGAATTAGCAGCTGAGAGGAGCTGAAAGTGGGGGGGGGGGGGGGGAACTGACAGCTGTGATACACCCACGCACGCACTCACCTCTTTGCTTTTGGCAGTGGAATTCCACTTTACAGCTTAAGTCTTTAGTGATCGACTACGACTCTCTGACTAGGAGGCTTGACTGAGAGGGGTCCATTTATAGCCACATCCCCCCTCCCCTACAAAACCATTTTCATTAAAACAAAAAAAATTATTAAAATAATAATATGATAATAATAAATAATAATAAAATAGAGGCTTATATAGCACGAATTCCCAAAAACATGGCTCACCGCACTGTACAATCAAATCAATTTAAATAGGTTACATATGAACGTGAAAAATTTGACCAGCACAAAAAAAAAAAAAAAAAAAAAGGAAAAAAATGCATGCACATACAATACACAGCGTATTACATGGCCAGAGAATAAAAGTAAAATAAGAGCAATATCATCAAGAAAATAAAAAAACAAAACCGTTTTCATTCTCACAACTCTCCCAGCAACCACCCCCCAATGCACTCACCTCTTCGCTGTTGGCAGTGGCGGCGTTCAGCTTCCTCATGCGAGCCGTGTCTACCAGATCCATCAACGACGTGGGCTTCCCCACACCCCCCCCTCCCCCTCCCTGCCCTCCTCCTCCCCCTCCCTGCCCCCCTCCCTGCCCTCCTCCCCCTCCCTGCCCTCCTCCCCCTTTCCCCGCATTCTCCCCCTGACCCTTGTTGCCCGAGGTCACCATACCCATGATGTTCTCCGAGATGGACTTCACCTGACTGGCCGTCGCCCCCGTGGCCCCGGAGGTCCCCCCTGACCCCCGACCTCTCGACCCCCCTCTTTGCCCCACGCTCTGCCCGCGGCCGCCCCCTCGGTTGGCTATGCTGGCTCCCCTCTGGTTCAAGCCCCGGCCAGCGGCGTTGTTCTGGGCCCAGGTCTGAACCCCCCTGCCTCTGCCTCTCTGGTTTATGGCGTTGAACCCCCTGCCGCCCTGACCCTGGTAGTTCTCGTTCTGACCTCTTCCACCACGACCCCAGTTCGAACCTTGACCCCCGGCGGCGGCCGCGCCGAAACCTCTCGTCTGTCCTCGACCTTGCGCCCCCAGGCTGGGGTACCCCCAGAACGCGCCCTGACCCCGTGGCTGTCCCTGCCCTCGACCCTGACCTCGGCCTTGACCCCTCTGATGACCCCCGCCTCCCATCATGGCGGCCGCGCCCCTGCCCCCGAAGTTGCCGCTGTCTGCCTGGTTGTAATTCCAACCCCCCTGCGGTGCGCTGTAGTAGCCACCGCCACCATCGCCGCCGCCACCCCACCACCACCACCGCTACTGTCATAGCCGTAGCCCTGATCATACCCTCCTCCTCCCCCCATGTTGTAACCCCCACCTTCACTGTACCCACCCCCTTGCCTGTACCCCTCTCCACCCTCCGGACTGTACCCTCCTCCCCCACCTTGGTAATACCCACCCTGATGATTGAAATCTCCTCCCCCCCCAGGGCCGTAACCTCCCCCCCCACCCCCCTGATTATAACCACCACTACCCGCCACCACCGCCATAGCTTCCTCCACCCTGGTTATAGCCGCTGTCCTCGTAAGCGTAAATCTCCTGAGCTTTGCTCGAAGCCGGAGAAGCGAATTTTGGGGTAGTTCAGGTCCTGGGCAGGGTAGCTGGCTGAAGGGGATGGGTCAGTTCCCGACATGGTCTTCAGGCGGTCAATGGTTTTGGTCACCCCTCCTGAAGCACTGCCCATCCCTGCCACAGAATCGGCATGAAAAATAAGGATGAAGGGAGGCTGAAAAGTGACCGTACTGTCAAAGTCAAAAACACTTTAATCATCCCTGAAGGGCTATTACAATACTGACAGGCATACGATAGAAATCATAATTCCAAAAAACACGAAATAGCTACAGTTCATATTATGATCATGACATTAAATAGATAGCTTCAAATAAAAATTTCACAAACACTCATGCTTTATGCGCGTGCGCTCAGTCACACAACCACACAAACACCATGTTAGATACATGTTCTTAAACTGAAGATGAGGGTGAAGGATCTGAAAAGTCACCGTACTTGCATTGAGACTGTTAAACCTCCAATCCTATGGGTCTATCAAAGTCACCCCACATGCATTAAGACTGTTAAACTTCAATCCTATGGGTCTATCAAAGTCACTGTACTTGCATTAAGACCGTTAAACTCCCAATCCTATGGGTCTATCAAAGTCACCCCACATGCATTAAGACTGTTAAACTTCAATCCTTATGGGTCTATCAAAGTCACCGTATTTGCATTAAGACCATTAAACTTCCATCCTATGGATCCTATCAAAGTCACTGTACCTCTAGCCTGAATAGACTTTGGCATGTGGTAGCAATTATGATGGTCACAGTGTGACAGAATTCTACTGTGTGTAAATCCCGGTTGGATTCGGGGGGTGGGTGGGGGCCCAATTATTCAATCCCGGCAAATCCCAGTTTGGGACAAAGAGGGTTAAGCTCCTGACAAGTTGAGCCCTGCGTGAGAATGATCATCTTTCAGGTCTTTCTGGAGAAAACGACAGGAGACTGGAACAAGAAGGCAGAAATAAAGACAAAAAGGAGGTGACAGGAAGAAAAGGGACAAGGCAGAAACAAAAAGAGAGGGATAGAAAAGACGGAAACCCTAGCACAGACTTTGCAGAAGGTGGGGTATGCTATTTATACTGACAGGCTCCTGATACAGACTATCTTCACAGGGGAAGGAATGTCAGGCCACATTTACCCAAATGCTGCGATCCCCCTCCGTACATGTTTCGTCCTCCACCACCACCACCACCACCACCCATGCTGTAGTCATCCTGCACACAGAAACACTGCTCCAGTCACCAAACTGCAGGCATGTCAGTCATTTTCCCCCATTATTAAGGTTAGACACGGGTCCAAGAGTGGCCCAAACCATGCTTTATTAGAATTAAACAATGCTGGATCCATACATTTATGGAGATCTTCCTGTGTGAATTTAAAGAATTCAGGTTGTAAAACATAACTGTAAAAACAGGTTACTCCTACTTGTCGTAGATAAGGTTTAGGAGTTGGAAACGTTTAGTTTTGGCGGCTGTATTGGATTCTTTCCATGGCCACAGTGAAGAAAACAGAGTAATTTTTAAGCTTTACAAGTGATGCTCTTTCAATATATAGCATAACTTTTAACATGGACCTGTAAACAAAATTTCATCAGTTTTGACCCCCATCTCCTCCCTTCACTGCACTTTAGACACTGCCAAAATCAGTGGTAAGGAGCTGATTCTAACACCTCTTATATTTCCATCCTCCCGCCTTTAGGATAGTGTGGCGGCGTCTTTCTCACTTAACAGTGCAAAAAAACTGACCACATAGATTTCCTTATCTTCGTCAAAAAGTTTCAGTGATTCCAGTTACTGTGTGTTTGTGAGAGAATACATGTATCATGTATGTATCAGTGAACATAACGCTTAGTCTCATAGAGTGAACTGACACTATCAAGGATTTGGCCACAATGAGCTGAAATGGGTGAAAAGGTAAAGGTGTCCCATAACCTGTGTGGTCATAGGGGACGAGACGTCAGAGACCTCAGCTTCTCTAGGGGCCAGCATGTTGATGGCAGCACCCATCTCCTCTCCCTCGCTGCTTTGCTTTCCCTGACCCTAAGTACTGTACCTAAGGCGCGCAAACGGTCACCTATTCAACTGGTAACCACGCTTGATGCTGCTTAACTTGACTGGGAGAGCGAGTGCTCTGACCACTGAGCTATCCTGTCCCCAAAATGAAATGGTAGGGTATGTTTAAAATGCAATATCTCTCATACTATACAACAGATCTGCATGAAATTTGAGAATAATGTCAGCAGATGATTGTTACATATGTTGCATTATTTCTCTTATGTGTTTGTATCATGAGTCAAAAGTTGTTTGTTTGTTTTGCCCACAATTATGATGGAATCTCTGGTAAACAACATAATGAAACACAATTGTGTGAGCCATGTTTCCATGTATTCTGTACGAAAACACTGCAATACTAAAACAAAAACATTCTCCTAACGTGTGCATGGGCAGAGAGAAAAAGGTTTCCTTTGGTCATACTCAACTTAAAAAAGTATAGCATGATGATACTGCACTATCGAGTGGTTCAGGAGTACAATGTTACTGCACTCTCGCGTGCTTTATGAGACTAAGAGACAATGTACCACACAACTTCATGAAGAAAAGAAAAGGTATACTGCTCATCCAAGACAAGAGTGTGTACAGGCTAACACAAGATGAATAGCATAAACATTGATTTTATTGGAGTCTTGAATCTCGTTCACTGAATTAATTATCGTCCTGGCAGATTTGGGGGGGGGGGGGGGGGGGGGGGGGGGGGGGGGGAGGAGGAGGAGGGGAACAGGTGGTGGAATGAAACAGACAAGTAAGTCAAGTCAAAAACACTTTAATCATCCCTGAAGGGCAATTACAATACTGACAGGCATATTGATACGAATCATAATCAAAAGACACAAGATTGCTACATTTCATATTTTATTCAAACATTATACACTTCAAATAAATTAAAATATCACAGACACTTACCTGACCATAGCCGGACCAGGCACTCCCAGTGGCTTGCTGCTTTGCAGGTACGCTCTCCTCGTAGTAGCCATGGCCGCCACTTGCCGCGTAATAGCTTCGCTTCAGATTCATCTCCTCTCGTCAACCACCGCAGTGGCCCGCCCTAATATACACAACAAAAACCAGACAAACAACATAACGGCAAATCAAGACTTGGCGTATTATTCTGGAGTTTATATACATTTATTACAAAATTGAAACGGCCTACTTTTGGTAGGTCAAGACTTAGCCAATTATGGTGGTAACAATGCATTTATTACAAGATCAACACTGCATATATTTTGTATTGTATACGAACAGTACAAGCTTGCTGTTGCATATTCTGGAATAGTATGCAATACTGGAAAGTAGCTAGACCTTGCATATTATGAAGCCAATCCAATCTTGTTTGTTTTATAGCCCCGCTGACTGTACCACAGAATATTCTGGAGAGTTCCAGTATTCAAAAGTATTACATGCTTACTGACTAGTGGTGATATGACTAACAACACAACCTTCCCCAAAAAGTCATAATCAATGACAAGCTGAGATGCAACTTACAGTACTACTTAACACCATGAGAAACAAAAATCTATTCCAAAATTTTATAGACTGATCTGTTATTTGCTCATGTTGGCAGTTTGTGGCCAGTCAAGTTTTGAAAGTGATGTGACGGCTTTATCGTCTTTTTCGCTTTAATTCAAACAAGGTCAGTTGGTTTTGTTTTTGTCGAGAAAACCACAATAATATCATAAACAATTCCAGAAACAATTGAATAAAAAAAACCAACCCACCTGTGAGCTGAGCAACAAAACTATCACCAAGACAAGACATACTTTCAGGAGGCAACAACAATTAATGCAGTCTTTTTTGTTCAAGGATATCTTCTGTCCTGCCCAAACTTATTAAGAATAGCAATTTTTATGCCTTCAGTCTCGGGTTCAGAATTTTCAATTACAATTAAATTTCCATAAAAAACAACCCAAAATGAAGTAAAAAGTTAAACGGCGATTACCTTCATTACAAGACTCACATTTCTTACAGTTTTTAGGAACAAAGCAGCAACACTTCATCCATAATGACAAATTTGTTTTCAATAAAAAAAATATTTAAAAAAAATATTATATATATATATACTTTTTTTTTTTCCTGCTGTTTCTAACAGGCAAGCTGAAGTAAAAGAAAATCTACATTTAACTAGACAAGAATCAATTTATTTGAATTCTTGTGTGTGTGTGTGTGTGTGTGTGTGTGTGTGTGTGTGTGTGTGTGTGTGTGTGTATGTATGTGTGTGTGTGTGAGTGTGAGTGTGTGTGTGTGTGTAAGTGTGCGCGCACTCACACACACTTGAACATATGGAAGAGAACTCCAATGCATTATTTGTACACATTATATTCATGCAAGTATGCAGTACTACCCTGTACCTAGTAACAATACATGTTCTGCTGTATAAGACACAGCCAGGAATATTACCTCATACTAACACTAACATTAACATACTTCCCAGTCTTTGAACAATTGCACACAAAGTCACACTCAGAAGCAAACACAGACTTGTTGATCCTATAAATAAAAAAAAAAATTTAAAAGGTGCAAATAAGCAACACATGGACTAGCACAAGACTCATTTCTTTTCTTTTTTTAAAACAGCTTTTCACCTGGACAAAGCATTAACACTTCATCCATAACGACAATTTTTTTTTTTCAACATTGTGCCAGTTCCCACAAAAATGACCACACCTAGGTTTTGGACTTCCAATCAGCGTACGCAGTGGCACTTGAAAAACAAAAACAAATGATCACCGCAACTATCCGATACTTACAATTTCACAAGGAAAAGCAGAGGAACAGAGGTACCAAAAAAAGAACACAATATTCATACACTTACACATGTGCATTTCCAATTATGAATAATTCTACTGTCCTTTTTTTTCCAGAAAGATATCTTCCTCCTTCAACAAGTCATAGCAAAAAAATATTTGCTAGAAATTTTGAAGCGTAATCTTTCTGGAAAAAAAGGCCAAAAAAAAAAAAAAAAAGGGGACAAGACTTGTTTAATGAGGTTGTTTGGAAATAGCTGGGACAGTCCTATTACTGAAATAAATAAACAAATAAATAAATAAATAAACAGTTAAACAGAAATAAACTTCTTCTTCATTGAACGCTCAGGCACCAACTATTGTTGCCTGTTATATAATGAGCAAAAATATGTCACGCTGCCATTATGCACCTGACAAGTCAGGCCCAGCACATGCAACTTTGGTATAAGAGAACTCTTATCTTTTCAGACTTTCTGGGATAAATGCAGGAGAATGGACCAAGAAGGTAGAAAATTGACAAGAAGGAAGTGACACAAAGAAAAGGAACAAGACAGAAACAAAGAGAGTGATAGAAAAGAGGATATTTCTAGCACTACTTCCTAAAAGGTGGGGAGGCTATTTATACTGACAGGTCCCCCACAGCATCCGCACAGGGGAAACAAATAAACAAAAAACACTGCTGCTGTACCAAGTTATGTTTTCTTTCCTTGCTGGGCCAGAGCTTGAGTTTCACCAATGGTGAAATTTTTGCCTGTATGCTATGTCATCATTTTTGCCTACCAGTACCATTACTAAGGTAGCCACACTCCGAATTTGGGGATAATATTTAAACACCACAACACTGTGCAAGCACAGAGCGAGAGAGAGAGAGAGAGAGAGAGAGAGAGAGAGAGGGAGAGGGGAGAGAGAGAGAGAGAGAGAGAGAGAGAGACAGACAGAGAGAGAGAGACAGAGAGCGAGAGAGAGAGAGAGAGAGAGATTTAAACACCACAACACTGTGCAAGCACAGAGAGAGAGAGAGAGAGAGAGAGAGAGAGAGAGAGAGAGAGAGAGACAGAGAGAGACAGAGAGAGACAGAGAGAGACAGAGAGCAAGAGAGAGAGAGAGAGAGAGAGAGAGAGAGCTTAAGTTTAGGTTTCTTGTGGTTGTAATGTTTCACTTTTCAAATGCCTAAAACCTATAGAAAAATCTTTCTCGTACTCATAGTGCATAATGAGTCAGTTAATTTTATATCCCCCTCCCCCCTTTCCAAATTTTCCGAGAAACGACAAGTATAACAATCATTTACACCACAGTTAACACATGCTGATAATGACAAATCACTGAATAATAAGAGGAAATGTATAATTAAAAGGAGGACTGTTTCAAGCAATTCCCTCCCCTTAATTAATTAAAATGGAACTGACAACTTCATTTGCACCAGAAATCATCCATGCTGAATGCAAATGAAGGTGAAAGGTCAAGGGAGAAATTAGGATATGTCTCCAGCTACTGCCAAACAACCAACGATGGTAAGACCAATACTACACAGCACCATGACATGTAGTATAATACCAAAAAAAACACAAAAACCACTGGTCACGTCAATTGTTCACAGTAACTATCTGCAGTCTGTTGAAGGTCTCCATAAACTTGACATGACTCACTGCTGTATAATTAATTCATTCATAAAGGTATCATTTTATATTTCATGACTGAGTCAAGTATTTTATACATTCTTTGCTTTTTTAAAAATATTTTAAAAGGACAAATGCTTACAGCATTAATCCCACTGACTTTGGTCAGTTTGGTTTCTTCAGATGACACCAAAAGTTTGCACAGCTGAAGTCACTTAACCTTGTTAGCTAAATAAAAAGCATAAGTTTGGTCTTTTTTTTTCTTTTGGTTGGAAAAAAATCCTGCCAAATACTGATACTGGAAGTCTAACAAGATTTGAGAGTTCTTTAATTCTTTATCCAGAAACAAAGGGTGATAATCATCACCTGGTTACAATCCTCCCATCCAAAAAAAACAACAACAAAAAACAACACACACACACCCATCCCCCCCCCCCCCCCAACTAAAAACAAAAAAAAAAAGGGCTAGAAAAAACACACCACATCCCCACCAAAAAAAAACACAAAACAAAAACAAACATAATATATATTTCAGAAAACTGTGACAACTCAATCAGAATAACCAAGAAAGACAGATTTGCACAAAAAACTGAGAAAATAAACAATAAACACTCTGTTTGTTGTTGCTTTTTTCAGAAAGACTAGTAGTAGTATGCCTCTGGATAGATCTGTTCTTCTCTTCCATGTATACAATAAGTTCTTACTTAAGGTTAAGCAATCTTCAATACAAAATGTGGCCATGTGTAATCTTCAAAAGGGTAAAACTAAAAACAGACACTACATAAAAACTTTTTAAAAAGGAGCAATGCCTTCAGTTTCAAAATAACAAAGGTGGGATATTTAAAATATAATATTATATATATATATATATATATATATTGTATTATATATATATATATATATATATATATATATATATATATATATATATATATATAATATATATATATATTGCTATACAAAATGATGATGGTAGTTCAAAAGACTGTACTCTCCACAGAGGAAAGAAGATTGTCAAGTTCAGATCTCACAGTGATGAAAGCTATTCAGATTGATATAAATTTACTTAACTGTACAAGTAATTTACTAAATCAGTATAGAAAAGAACAGTATGTTATTGATATTGTTATTATTATTATTATTATCATTATTATTATTATCATATCAAGAACTTTCAATACAGTGAAGAACATTACAATTGTGGAAAAGTGCAACTAAGCAAGCAAAAGCATGCTCAATGTATTACTGAATACATCAACATGTATCTGAAGATAGATCAGTGAATGAGTGATTTTTAAAAAAAAAGAAAAAAAGTACTCTAGCAGTATTATTTATTAACTCTTAAGACAGGCAAATGCTCAAAAAAAAAAGAACATAGTATAAATAGTAGACCATTATAAACTTAATGTTTTTAATTTGATTAATAAACTGTTTTCAAAAGTATCCTTCTCATGAATACAAGAACAAAAAGATTTTGAAACAAAGATGAAAATCTACAGATACATAAAAAAAAAAACCCACCAAAGCAAAAAAAAAAAAAAAAAAAATCCATTTTCAAAACTGAGCACTGTAAAAAACCACAGCATGGATCAATAAATCTGTACCTCAAATTTAGTCATGAATACAACACCACCATTACACCATTCCCTCCCTCCCCCCCCCTCTTCTCCCCCCCCCCCACCTCTCTGTCTCTCCCCCCCCCCCCTCCCCCAACAACCTCCCCAGCAAGTCAGACTAAGTTTATGGAGACCTGTGGTTGACTGCAACAAAAACACCAAGTGTCTAGTGACTGTAGTAGTATAATTATACAAAGATAAATTACCTTCCACCAGCCCACCAGCACAGAGAGAGAGCGTCAACTTGCAAAACGCTCACTGTCTGCCAGAGCTCTCAGTCTCTATGTTTTTTCCCCCTTGTCTTCACCAATTCAGCAGAGACACAGAGGACCCCTGCTGAGCTGAGCTGAGCTTGCTCTTCCAGTTCAGCTGTCTTCTTCACTGTGGTTCAATCCCACATGGCATGACAACAGTGAAGAAGGTGACAAATTATTGCAATGAATCAATGACCTCATTTTATTTTAGTGATTTAATTATTAAACTTACTTTTATTTAGAAGGTTCTACACATCTTATACAAAAAATATAATTCTATGAAGGTATTGTGACTGAAAGTAAGAATGCAAATGAACAAGATAATAATGAATACTGAGTACTTACAACTGCATATTAAAAAAAACAACACAATAAAGACAAATGAAAAAAAATCTACACAATACTCAATAAGGAATGACACTTGTTCTATAATCTTAATTAAGTCACCTGACTCAATCAAGCTTCTTTGATTTAGGTTTCACTAATTCACTTTAAAAAAACAAAAACACAGCTCCTAAAACTGTTGTTACAGCATGAAAAAGAGATCATTCAATGATCATCTCATTCTATCTCACTATAAATAATCTTTTTGAATCCACTGAACTTACTTTTGCCATTCTTTAATACTGCTCCACTTGCACAATCTAACATAACACATTGCTCAAGCAGCTTATATATATATGGTTTGTTACCATTTTGTTATGGTACCATTTTTTAAAAATCCTGAATTACTATCATCAGCAACTAACTGTCTATACTGTACATTGTCATTATTAATTTAATATCAGTATGTACAATCAGTGAATCACTGCAATCAGACATTATCAACACTGGCAAAGAAAAAAAGTATACTTGTAATTTGATATATGCCAGGTCCAAAACCCAGTACTGTGTGGAACACTGCTGCTTGTCTCTCAAGCTGTACAGTAGCAAATCTTTCATATCCAGTGAATTTTACTGTGAAATAAGTTCTAATTCTATCCCTCACAAAGTGTTCTGAATCTTAGTAGTTCCTACTCAGAACCTGCCTAGGAACCAATAAATATCCTTACAATCATCTAGTTCTTGAGATATGCCTTGGAAGCAGTTTATAACCAAACAATGATCCAAAAGTCCTTCAGACCTTGCCTTGGATTTGGAAGCAGTAACCTTACAATCATTCTTAAGTCCTTCTAGAAAAATTCTATCTGGTAATAGGATTTAGGTAAATCACAACAGCCTTCATGGTGTTGTCATCATTTTATTTATACTGATATTATCATCATCCATAACACAATGCACAAGTACTAGAAGTACTATGACCAATCTTGCAGATCTGTGGCCATTCAGAAAACAAAAAGTGAAAAACAAACACATGAGGGGGTGGAGGTGGAGTGATCGTTGCTTTGAGGACGTTGGGGGTGGCAGGATGAGATGAGGGGTAAATGAGAGGTTGATAAAGACTAAGAATTTATAACCGATTGCTCAGGGCTGAAGCAAAATCAGAATTTTACCTCCCAACCCTCTTCAGTCTAGGTTCTCAATGAACAGGACGTCTGCTAGCAGAAACGGTGAGAACTTAAGATCATACATTTTCTCCTGGAATAACTATCTAAAACCAGAATGAATTCTCTGCAATTCTAAATCTAAAGCATACCATATAATATTTCCTTACATAAAAGCCACCGTCTGCTTCTAAAACTACAGTTACCTGTGAAAAATCAAGCATTTTCCCTTGTTTACAGTTGGCTACTTGCTATATAATCACGCTGCTGTCTGCGATGTGCATACAGAGCTAGGCTTGTGGGCCTAACTTCCGGAGAAAGTGTTTTCTTTATTTTCGCTTTTTTGGTTTTTGGTTTTAATAATGCTCTCTAAAAGTGAAAAAAAAAGAAGAAAAAAAAAAGAAAAATAAGCACTGCCATCATTGATTGGAGAAATAGAGCAATACAGGGTAGTCATGAGATTGTGGGAAATTGTCATCATTGATGTGGATTGCTTATGCTCCTACAATGAAACTGTTCTTCTTCTGTTCACTTTTTTTAAAGGTAAAAAAAAAAAAGTGATTGTGTCCATGGTGTTGGCCACTTTCCTGTCTGCAAGACTTTTCGGGGGAATAGAGTCAGCACTGATGTTAACTCCAGAGAAAAAATCCCCTCGACCAGGAATCGAACCTGGGTCTTCAAATTGCGAGCGCAATGTTCTGACCACTAGATTATATCCTGCGTATGTTGACTAAGAGCAGGCACCGCTGAACACCACCAAAGTGACCCAGCAGCAGTGCAGGACCCCTCTGGTTGATGTTCTCTCGGCGACCTCACTGGTATTGATGGGTTCCCTGTGGACTTCCGACTTGTGGGATGTAACATACGAAATGGTTTAAACAGTTTTATTTGTTCAGAAAACAACAAGCAACAGTATATGGTATGAGTACAACCAGCAAAGCTTATATGGGTACTCAAACATCCATATATATGCAAGGATAGGCTGCAGCTGAACAACATTGCATCAAATAATGAACGATAAGACATGACAAGATAACGTAAGATACGAAATATGGGTATAACTGGGGTGGTAAGAACGTATGACCAAAAATATACAAAAACACAGGCACACTGGTTGTGTCGTGTCTAGACAATATCCCCGAAGTCGGAATGCGGCTGCTTTGGCGGTGGGCAAAAACCGGTCACATATGCAAAAATATCACCATTGGTGAACAACCTCTAGTCGAGGAAGGAAAAAAAAGGGGGAGGAGGGTTGTGTGTGTGTGTGTGGTGTGTTGTGTGTGTGTGTGTGTGTGGTGTGTGTGTGGTGTGTGTGTGTGTTGTGTGGTGTGTGTGTGTGGTGTGTGTGTTGTGGTGGCGGTGCGTGCGTGCGTGGTGTGTGTGAAACAAACAGAAAATCAAACAAGCCTTTATTAAATAGAAAAACACCCAACAAAATTTAATACCAACAAAATCGTAAACCCCCCCCCTCCCCCCCAACCAAAAAACAAGCAAAACTAACAACAACCCCCCCCCACAAAACAAAACCCACAAAAACACCCAGACATATTATTGTTTCCTTCATTATAGAAGAGAACAAAACAGGCCAGAGCAGAAAATGATCAACAAACTGTAATTACTGTGACACGAAGCAGCTTTGCAACAGGATACTATCTTTCAAGAAGGATAATAAAAAATAAAAAAAATCGATTATTATATGATATTATAAGCTCTGCTTCCGTTTTTAATACACACGCAAGGATATGTTTTTGCTATAAGGGGTCAAGTATTGGTTGTGTGTTGGATAGGTCGAATGCAAGCGCTTTGGGTTTTTTGGGTTTTTTTTTTTTTTTTAATAAGATATAGCGCTATATAAATTCCATGGATTATTATTATTATTATTATTATTAAGTATTGCACTTCGTCAAGTTGGGCGCGACAGGTGCACTGTGGTTGGGCCTCCTGTGTTTTTTTTTTTCTTTTTTCTTGCTTCCCCCCCCCCCCCCCCTTTCGTTTCTCTTTGTTTTGCAACTTGGCTATTGCTTTAACTGAGAACACCTTCTGTAATATAGCCTACATATAATATAAAATATACATGTGTGTGTGTGTTGTGTGTGTGTGTGTGTGTGTGTGTGTGTGTGTGTGTGTGTGTGTGGTGTGTTCTTTGTTTTACATTCTTTAATTTCGAGGATAATAAGCAGTGATGCGTTTTTTACACCCAATCCTTGTGTGTATGCAATTGCAAATTTTGTTATTTGTTTCCACCGGAAAACAATGACGTGTGTGTGTATGGAAAGAATACTAGTTTTTTTTTTCCTGTTATTTAGTAATGTTTTTTTTTTTTTAATTTTCTAACCTTGCTTAGCAAATATTTGTTGTTGTTTTTAATCATCTTTTTAATCTGCGTGTTTATTGAATTTTTTATATTCTTTTCAGTGTAATATACTTTTTGTTAATTAACTGTATTCAATACATAAACATAAAATTTGTTGGGAAAACTATCAAGAAATTCTTTGAATTCCATTGGAATTTTGGGCGAGTTTGTGCCATTTTTTCCCCCCTTTCTCAGCTAAAGCTCCGAGGTTTAGCCTACCACTGGGGACATTTTGCATACGCGGCTGTTGACTCACCATTAATAATAATAATAATAATAATAATAATAATAATAATGATAATAATAATAATAATACGTGGAATTTGTATAGCGCTATATCTTGTAAAGCGCTTGCATTCGACCTACACAACACACAATCAACAACAATTTACAGTTTTAACAAATTCGAATGTACACACACACACACACACACACACACACACACACCACACACACACACACGCGCGCGCGCGCGCGCGCGCGCGCGCGCGCGCACACGCACGCACGCATTAATGGTAGCTAGCTGCATTCTGACTCAGGGGATTGTGTCTAAACACGAAACTTGTATACACGCATTTTTTTTTTTAATCTGTCTAAAATAACTTGTTAGTGGATATACGTTAAAACAAAGACACACACACACACGCACACACTCAAACACACACACACACACACACACACACACACACACACACACACACACACACACACACATGCATTAAATAAAAAAAAAAAAAAAAAAAAACCCACAAGATGACAACCATTCCTACCGGTTCGAAATCGCCTGCATTTTTTCAAAAGGCGGAACATGTCCACAAGATGTTTTGCGTACGTTCGAACACAGAAGCTTGGTTGGTCGTCTCATCCGAGGGACTTGGGGGGGGGGGGGGGGGGGGGGGCGTCAGATCGCGAGCGCAACGCTCAAACCACTAGGCTGTGCAGTAGGCCTACCCCCAATGCGTTTATCGTATTCTAGGTGTGCTTTTCTCTTCATCAAAATAACGAAAGTGATCGCCAGCCAAGCTGGAGATATCTCTGTTATTGCCACAGAAACAACAATAACGATTCTTTTACAGTGCGTGTCCCATGACCATGATATCACACACACACACACAGACACACACACACAGAGACACACACACACAGAGACACACACACACACAACAGACACACGCACAGACACAGACACAGACACACGCACGCACACACAGACAGCTACACGGCATTCAAGCACAAACGTAAGTTGCCTTTATAGCTTTATTATAGCCTTTACAGATTTTGAAGTGATTTTTTTTCTCATCTGGTTTTGCTGTGTGGTTGAGCGCGGACGAATGGATAGAACTAACACATTTGATCCAACTGTCATGGGTTCAAAAACCCACTCCCCGCAACCAGGAGATGAAGAAGTTTCTGCAATAACCATTTAATCAGAACCGAAAGGTAAAGCCATCTTCACCACCTTCCACCTTCACATTATCCCGTGGTATAGAAGACCGCTGGGGCACCACTGAATATTTTGCAACCAGCTTACTCCACTCCTCTTTGTTTTCAGTTTTTCGTCGAAAATCGTTCCACCCAAGGCCAGTCCACTCTCTGATGTTGACTTCCCATTGTTTTGTCTATCTGCCTCTTCGTCTCCCTCCTTGTACCTTTCCCTCTATGACAGTCTTGGCATAGCAATAGTTATATAGTCCGTAATTGTTACCCCCCCCCCCTCCCCAATGTTTCCATAATTATGACATCAAAGAAGATTGGTTCCGTTCGAAGCCTGACTTAGTTAGCATCCATGCAAGAAACCGCAGAATGCGTATAGTCTCAATACTAGTCTGCTTTTGGAAAGAGATGATATTGTGTGCAACACAAGCGGACATATCTAATCAAATCAAATCAAGTTTTATTTTTATTTTAATCTCAAAGGGTTGTAGCTAAGCAACAAACTCCCCCCCCCCCCCCCTTTTTTTTATATTTGGTTTGGATCTAGCCTTTGATCCATTGGAAATAATCACATATAGCTTATCATACGTACGCATGCTTGTTCACGAACACACACATACACACATACACGCGCACACACACACAAACACATACATACATACACACGCACACACACATATACATATGTACGCGCACATAGTTAAGCAACAAGCTGCCCCCCCCCCCCCCCCCCCCCCCCTTTGATCTAGCCTTTGTTCCATTGGAATTATTCATACAATAGCTTATCATACGTACGCATGCATGTTCACACACACACACACACACACACACACACACACACACACACACACACACACACACACACACACACACACACACCACACGCGCGCGCGCGCGCGGGTTAAAGCACGCACACACACACACATACACACGTACACACATTGAATATGTACAAAACATTTTACAATACTTTTAATTAATGCACTTGATACATGTGCAACACTGGATCAAAAAACCCAACAACATATCATGCAATTTAAAATCATATGTGTACAAGCGCTTTGATTTGTTTTTGCAAGATACAGCGCTATACAAATTCCTTTTATTATTATTATCATCATCATCATCATCATTATTATTATCATCATTATTATTATTATTACAATACATCTTTCATTACATAGCAGCACGCGAAGTTTTTTGTCTTTCTTTTAGAGAGCACACAAATTTATTAAAAATCTTTAGTTTATGTAAGAACCGTTGCCATGGTGCAGTGGTTAGCACCTGGGATGCAGACCATACGGTCGCGGGTTCGAACCCCATAAGAGGCATAAGAACTTTTCGAACTCCGGCCGGCTCCCACCCAGAGTGAGTGAGCTGTGGGCTCAGTGGGAAGACTGGGATTACACAGTTGAGCTTCATCCACTTTACAGATGCAAGTTTGAAAGTGTCGCTCAAACTACGTGACCAACACTGCAGGTGTCTGTATCTCTCAGGGTCCTAGTTGACACTGGGATAGATAATGACAGGAAGCGTATAGAGTACAGCCCTGTCACGAAGTCTCAAAAAAAAGTGCGCGCATGCACTTACGGAGCAGCTGATCATCCTGCAGGAATTATTGTCTCTGATCTGGGGTTCTCTTAGGGTTAGAGAGAGGTTCACGGGGGAAAAAGTCGTTGGAGGGACGTTGTGGCGGTCGCCACCCCGGATAGGCGTCTAACTCGGTCTGTTTTTTGTGATGAGCGATGATTTATTTATTCTTTTATTCTTTTATATTGAGGATAATGGAATAAGCACTCATGTGCTTTTTCACATCCAGTCCCCGTTATTTTTACAAATCTTGTCATCTGTTCCCATCGGCACACTATGGCCTACTCTTACGAAAAGCGGAACAGCATTTAACGTGTGCGCAAGATGTTTTGCGTGCGTTTGCACACGGGGCCTCAGTTTATAGTCTCATCCGAAGGACTTTTGGGGAGAGTGGAGTCAGCACTGATGTTAACTCCAGGGGAAAAATCCCCTCGAACGGGAATCGAACTCGGATCGTCAAATTGCGAGCGCAATGTTCTGACCACTAGGCTATCCCGTCCCATCGTCTGCGAATGAGCGATGACTGTTGTCAGTACGGGGCTTAGTAGGTGTGCCCTGTGTATTTTAGCTCACAACAGACCCCACAGCACAGCAGTGCATGGCCCCTCTTGCTGGCGGCCCCACGGCGGCCTGACTGATGGGTGCGGTTCCCTGTGGACATCCGACCTTGGGGATGTGACATAGCAAGTCTAGGTATGGCTAGGGGAGAGGGATTGAAGTGAGCGGCGTGGGAACAGCAGGGCAGGAACGTGGAAGGCGAGGCAGCTAAAAAAACAAATCAAACAAAGAGCCCCCACAAAAACTTGTTTAAAAAACAAAACACCCCAAACCAACCACCTCAAACACACACACACACACACACACACACACACACACACACACACCATATATATACATTATTTTACATAAATATATACACACACACTCGAGTGAGTGCGTGCGTGTGTGTGTGTGCGTGCGTGCGTGTGCGTGTGTGCGTGCGTGCGTGTGTGTGTGTGTGTGTGCGTGTGTGCGTGCGTGTGTGTACGTGTGTGTGTGTGCGTGTGTGTACGTGCGTGTGTGTGTGTACGCGCGGATGCGTGTGTACACGTGTGTATTCCTAGCGGAAAGTGTCCCCCCAAAAAACCCAACCTGCAAATAGGAACAATGACAATAAAGACCAGTGGGGTGATGTGGACCCCTCATGTAGGCTAATTGTTGTTATACTATGCAGTCTAAACCCTCATCCCATTTCTAACACAACACGCAAACTGACTGTTGGTACGCGGATTTTGACCTCGTCGTGTCATTAACCTTGGCTGAGTTTTTTGTGTTTTTGTTGTTGCTGTTGTTGAGAACAATGCAGAGACTCGAAGTGTTTGTACGTTTTGTTCCTCCCCCCCCCCCCCCCCCCCCCCCCTGTTCTTTTTAAGGGTCATAAAGCGGAAGGTTGACCCAAAAAAACAAAGTTGGTAACTTGCTATATGATAGGGAGGACAGATTTTCGCCAACTACATAACACAGTCCCAGGGTGCCTGCCTGGCTGTTTCCAACGCAGACGATCAACCGAAGGGTCCGTTTGTGTGAAATTTGTGTGTGTAAGTTAGTTTTTGGAGTGTTTTTGTATTGAACAGAGGTGTCTATCCGTTATTGGATGTTAGCGTTGAGCAAGATTGACTTGGTATTGTTCGAGATAAGTTGTGCGTTTTGAGATAGGTGCTATCAAGAATGAGTGAATATTGTTTAACGTTACGTTTTCAAATGGATTTCTATGAAGGATGACTGAATACTGTTTCACATTATAGTTTTTGACAGAGTTCTATCAAGAATAACTGAATATTTTTCAACATTATGTTTTTTGGATAATTTCTGTTAATAATGACTGAATTTCATTTAACATTGTGATTTAGATAGGTTCTAGCAAGAATGATTGAACATTGTTTCACATTATACTTTTAGGTAGATTTCTAACAAGAATGACCGAATATGAATGACTGAATATGATGGATCGGTGGTCTAGGAGTAACGCGCCTGCCTAGAAAGCAAAACGTCCGGGTCGGAGGT
Organism: Stramonita haemastoma; assembly: GCA_030674155.1. Lineage (NCBI taxonomy): Eukaryota > Metazoa > Mollusca > Gastropoda > Neogastropoda > Muricidae > Stramonita > Stramonita haemastoma. The sequence goes on along the minus strand of CM060345.1, from coordinate 8,225,170 downwards.
GTGCGGTGGTTCGTATCCCGTTTGGACCCAAAACTTTTCCCCCATTCAGTAGACAGTGGTGGTCTAGGTGCTAGTCTTTCGGATGACACAATAAAGCGAGGTCCCGTGTGTGACACATCATTATTTAGCACACGTGAAAGAACCCACGGCAACAAGGGGGTTGTCCCTGGAAACATTCTGTAGAAAATAGCTACTCTGACAGGGAAACAAATACAGCTGCAGACAGGAAAAAAAAGAATAATGGGTGGCGCTGCACTTGTGGCGATGTGCTCTTCCATCTACCCGGGGAGGCAGCCCGAATTTCACGCAGAGAAATCTGCTGTGACATAAAGTGGTATAAAATAAATGAATAAATTAACAAATACATATTATTTAACACTACGTTTTAGACAGATTCTACTAAGAATGAGTGAATATTATTGAACAATTTGTGTTTTGGAAAGCTTTCTATCAAGAATGATTGAATATTGTTTAACCTTATGTTTGAGATAGATTCCATCAAGAATGACCGAATATTATTTAACATTGTTTTTACATAGATTATGCTGTTCTAGAAAAATTCTATCAAGAATAACTGAATTTTATATAACATTATATTGTTTAGATAGAGTCTATCAAAAATGACTGAATAGAATGATTGAATATTGTTTAACATTATGTTTTTGATAGATTCTGTCATGAATGACCAAATATTATTTTAGCATTGCATTTTAGATAGAGTTATCTTTAAACACAAAATGCTTTGATAGGCCTACTTCTCTTTTATCGTCTAAATGGTTGATGTTTTGGAATGAATTTTGAAATGTGTTTTAATGTGGATAGTTTCATGAAGTATTTCGATTTAAAGTGTGTGTGTGTGTGTGTTGTGTGTGTGTGTGTGTGTGTGTGTGTGTGTGTGTGTGTGTGTGTGTGTGTGTGTGTCTGTGTGTCTGTGTGTTGTGTTCACCATCTTCAGGCTGTAATTGGCAAATTCTAGGAGCCCCAAGCCTCTTTCGTTGGTCTTAGGGTTGCCGCATTTGTCACATATTTCCTTCCAGTTTTTGTTAGCTTCTAATCCTATCTCTGCATCACCTTGTACTTCAATGATGTCTTTCTTTGGGGTCTGGTCTATGGCCTCTTGCAATAGATCGTAGAAGTCTTCAACATCCTTGTCATCACAGTTAGTTGTTGGCCAAGGGTGTCTGCTCTCTCCCACCTTCCTCAACATCTTCTTTGACAGAATAATGGCTGAGGCACTTGAAAACCACGAAGGAGCAGTCAGCATTGGAGGCAGCACAATCACAAACTTACGTTTTGCCGACGACATCGACGGCCTAGCTGGGAAAGAGCAAGAGCTTGTCAACTTGGTAAATCACAACGATGAAGCTTCTTCGGTACATATGGCACGCAGATCAGCGCATAGAAAACCCAGTTGATGACAGATAGTGCCAATGGCATCAGCACTGACATTATACAGCTGGAAAATTGACACCGTCCTTAACTTTAAATATCTGGGAGGTATTGTGTAGGAAGAAGGATCAAAAACCAAAATCGATTTACCCACACTAATGATGATATTGATAATGGTGTGGATGTTGCTCTGCTGGTTATGAATTTACCCATACCAATAATAACAATAATGCGGTGGATGTTATTCTGCTGGTTATGCATTTATCCATACTACTACTACTAGGCTACTACTACTACTACTACTACTACTACTACTACTACTACTACTACTACTACTACTACTATTACTACTACTACTACTACTGCTACTACTACTAACACTAACGGGGTGGATGTTGTTGTCAGGAGGTGACGTGATGGCGGGATCCATACCTGTGGTCATAGGGGTGGATGTGGGAGGCACCAACACCGATGCTGTGATCATCAGCAAAGTGGAGGGTGAAGAAGATGTCCAGATTCTGGCCGAGGGCAAATGCTGCACCACCGTTGATGTGTCCACAGGTCTGTCTCAGTTTCTACACGTTGTAGAGTAGACTAGAACAGAATGGAACAGAACAGAACAGAACAGATGTCATGTCATCTTACATAAAGATCTGTTGTTGTTGTTCCCCAGCTTAACACTCTGGGGGGTCACCCAGAATGTGCACTCTGACTCACTTATCCCACCTGGGAATCACTGTGAGATTGAAATTGCACACTGAATGAGAAGTTTGCGTGTATGACTATTTTCAAGTACCTCGCCATATAGGCAGCCATACTCCGACTTCAGAGGATTTATTCTCCTATTAAGGAGAGTGCAGGTTGTTCTGTTAAGAGCTTGTCATGGCTGAAGGCAATCTCAACACAACATTTTACAACATTTTAGTGTAGGACTTGGCAATGAGCTGACATCAACAACTGACACAACTTCTGGCCTAGGCCAACATAAAGATCTAAACCTGCAGACTACTGGAACAATATCTACTAGCCCCTTTAGTAGTAAACTAACATCTAAAACCACTAACTGCTCTAATTTTTTTTCATCATGCTGGTTTTCAAACAGGAAAGAATAAAAAAAAAGTGATAAATTTGGTCTTTACCTTACTGTTTCATCCTGGCACAGAAATAGATTACTACTACTACTACTACTACTACTACTACTACTACTACTACTACTTATTCAGCATAGTCAGGTAAGAGACTTCCTCTGCTACTGGTAACTATGTAACCCAGTGCTACCTGCCATATGTTGAGAGTAAACCCAACCAAAAAAATCTGACTTGGAGAGGGATGGGCTCCGCCAGGTTTGATTTGCCCAAGACTCACTCATGAAGACAAGAAACAGAATCTCCATACCGAATTCCTTCTTTTCTACCCCTCTGTTTGTTTCTGCCTTGTTCCTTTTTCTTACCGTCACCTCCTTCATGTCTGTTTTCTGCCTTCTTGGTCCAACCTCCTGCCTTTTTTTCCCCCCAAAAGACCTCAAAGATAACAATTCTCTCCCAGGCCGAAGTTGAATGCACTGGGCCTGACTTACCAGGTGCTTTAATGACAGATTTGCTCATATGACAGACAACAATAGTTGCTATCTGAACATTTGGCAAAGGAGAAAGAGAAGAAGAGGAAGAAAAACAAATAAAACAAATTGACAGACAAATGCTCTAATTTTGCGGTCTAGAACAATCATCTTTTCAAGCTGTTCTCTCGTTTTACATCCTAGGCGTACGCAACGCTGTACTCTCTGCTCTCCGACATGCCAGCAGCCTGAAAGAACAACGCGTTCAGGTACAACAGATCAACATAGGAACCAGCCATCTTGTTAACGCTGTCGCCCAAAGACGAGGTCTTAGCCTCGTGTCTGTCATCCGGCTTTGTGGCCCTGCTTCTCGAATTCTCCCGCCGTTTTCTGATTTTCCATGCCAGCTGAAAGACACCATCTGTGGATCAGTCCATTTCGTCAAAGGGGGTTACAGGATCGACGGAACAGAAATCGAGGGCATTGATGAAGAAGAGATCCGGGCTGTGGTGGACGAGATCAAAAGAAAAGGGGTGAAAGGAATTGTCGTCTGCGGCATATGCTCTCCAGCCAGGCCAGATCAAGAGGAAAAGGTAATGTTTGTTGAAAGGAGAGTAAAGAGTAGACTATAATATATATATATATATATATATATATATATATATGTATGTATGTATATATATCTATATGTATATATGTATATATCTCTCTCTCTATATCTCTCTCTATATATGTATGTATATATATATCTATATATGTATATATATCTATATATCGCTATATATCTCTCTCTATATCTCTATATATCTCTCTCTATATATATACGAGAGTACAGAGTAGACTATAAATACATAATTAACGACTGTATCGAATGCTATTTCAAAAGCAAAGTCAATCTCGAGGGCAAATCCTTGTTTCTCTTCCAAAACCAGGGATTTCTGCAGCATATTCTTGGTACACCTCTGACTAGATTTCTTTTAAAATACACAATAAAATAAAATTACCTTTTGATTTTAAAAACGCTCTCAAATTTTGGGTTAACAGTTTGGGTTAACCTAGCTCCTTTTTGTTTGCTTTTATTTAGTGAGCTGTTACTTTAAATTTTTAGGTCCTCATTTAACTTCTGTATCTTCATTTCTTTGTATTATGATTGTATTTTTCCGCCAGTTCTTCTAAATAGCTGATCACGGATACGCATCTAGTCTCTTTCAGAAACTATCTGCTGCAAAATAAGCAAATTCAAGTTTGTTATTGTAAAGAAGGCATATTTGACACTACTGCCTATTCTTTAAATACTAACATATGAATCAAACATCACCAATAGTGCTGAACCTTGAAAGCACGAGCATACAAAGCCAGTTCAATTTCCACAGGTCAAAAAGTTGATCCAGAAACTGTACCCCGAGGCCAGCATCACCCTGTCCCATTCCATCAGCCACACTGGTCTACTGCAGCGGGAAAATGCAGCCATCCTGAACGAAGCTCTCAAAGCCCTGTGTCAGCGGACAGTGTCAGGATTCCGTCAAGCTCTGCAGGACATTGGTTTGAGCTGCCCCATGTTCCTGACGCAGAATGATGGAACACTGATCAGTGAACACCAGGCCAGGGAGACACCTGTCTTCACCTTTGCTTCTGGTATGTTGTTGTTGTTGCTGATGTTGTTGTCACTGGCCTATATGAGTATATTCAGTGGAATATAGATTTAAAGTTCAAAAACCTTTTAAAAAGTGTGATAGCCTTTTTGAAAAGGTAATAAATAGAGCCTTTTAGAAAATGAATTAAATTCAGCCTTTGGCAAAATGTTATACATACAGCCTTTTAGAAAATGTATTAAATTCAATGATTTACGAAACGTGATAGAGCCTTTAGAAAATGTGGCACATTCAGCATTTTGCAAAATGTAATGAATAGAGACAGATTCAACCTTTTGCAAAATGCAATAAAGAGAATCTTTCAGAAAATGGGATAGATTCAACCTTTTGCAAAATGCGATAAAGAGAGTCTTTCAGAAAATGGGATTGATTTAGCATTATGCAAAAAACCAGAGTCTTTTAGAAAATGGGATATATTCAGCCTTTTGCAAAATGTGATAGTTACATATACAGCTTTTCAAAAAATGGGATGAGGTCAACCTTTCCTTTATAAAAATTGAGTAAAATTCAGCTTTTTTAGAAAATGGGAAAGATCCAGCCTTTCCTTCTAGAAAACATGATGGCTCAAGTCTTTCCTTTTAACATGGGGTAAACTCATCCATTTAGAAAATGGGATTAATTCAGCCTTTTGCAAAAGTGGGGTCAATTTAACCTGCTAGGAAATGGAATAAATTCAGTCTTTTAGAAAATGGGGTAAATTCTGTCTAGTAAGAATGGGAACAATTCAGTCTTTTCTTTTAGAAAATGGATTAAATCTAGCCTTTTGAAAATAGGATCAATTCAGCCTTTACTAAGAAATTCAGCCTTCGAGAAATTGGAATGAATCCAGTCTCTTAGAGAGTGAAATCAATTCAGTCTTTAAGAAAATGGGATTCATTAAGTCTTCTAGAAAATGGGATAAATTCAGCCTCCTAAACAATGGGACAAATTCAACCTTTAAGAAAATGGGACACATTCAGCCTTCTACAAAATGAAAGAAATTTAGCCTTCTAGAAAATGGGATCAATTCAGCCCTCTTGAAAACGAAATCAATTCATGCACAACTAGAAACATCTGTTCATTTTCAGCCATACTAAGCATTATTTGACTCACCGAACAGTAGAGACTGAAATACTGTTTTGACATATGCGGACAGTGGATTTGGCATTCACTCCAATACCATCATAATGAAAACAGTGCAAAAGAAAACGCTTCACGGTCTCTTCTGCTGATTCACATGAACATCGTCCCCCATCAATTTGAAGATAGTTAAGTTAGTCTGTCCCGAGCCATAAGGCTCATCAGGCCGGTGCTTATCCCGGTTTCTGTGGCGTTAAGCGACTGAGAGTCATAGACTCCCCCTGGATAGGACGCCAGTCTATCGCAGGGTTAACCCCCAACACAAGGTTGGTACCCCTTTTACACCTGGGGTGGGGTGAGAAAATAGCCGTAAAGTGCCTTTTCCAAGGGCACAACGCCATAGCGGAATAGCTGGGATCGAACCCGCAACCTTTAGATTACGTGTACAACGCCCTAACCACTAGGCCACAGCGGCGGCTAATTTGAAGATAGTGGCTAACTAACTCTTTATCTGGATCACTCATAGCTTAGTTGGAAGTCTACATGTGTTCGTTTCTATTGTCGAATTTGTTTCATCCTTTAACCAGGACCTGTGAACGCAATGCTAGGCGTCTGCTTCCTAACTCGACTCCAAAACGCAATTGTAGTGGACATTGGAGGAACAACCACTGATGTGGGTGTCCTGGAGAAAGGAGTCCCTCGCAAGGCCTGTGCGGACACTTTTGTAGGGGGTGTGAGGACTAGCCTGGGAATGCCAGATGTATGCAGCATAGCCCTGGGAGGAGGCTCATACGTTGGGAGAACAAGTGGGAACAAAACTGTGGTTGGACCTCACAGTGCTGGTTACAGGCTTACAGAGGTAAGATGGTGGAGAGGGGGGGAGAGAGAGAGAGAGAGAGAGAGAGAGAGAGAGAGAGAGAGAGAGAGAGAGAGAGAGAGGGGGGGGGGGGGAGGGAGGGAGGGAGGGAGGGAGGGAGGGAGGGAGGAGAGGAGGGAGAGGAGGAGAGAGAGAGAGAGAGAGAGAGAGAGAGAGAGAGAGAAGAGGAGAGAGAGAGAGAGAGGAGAGGAGAGAGAGAGAGAGAGAAGAAGAGATTCCCATATTTGATTTCTGGTGTCTCACACGTCTGCACTTCAATAGAGTCACCCAAGTATTCTGTCATACTCTCTGCACATTCAGAACCAGACACACTCACTGCTTCCTCACCATCCACTCTCTCACACAATCCTTTCTTCAGCACTTACCTCCCCATCATCATGATCATCCATCATCATCATCATCATCATCATCATCATCATCATCATCATCATCATCATCATCATCATCATCAGTGTCACATGCCTCTTCCCTATACTCCAGTGTCACTGTGTCTGCAACACACTGAGGCACATCCGTTCCCACTAGCTGGCTAGGAGGCACAGGCTAGGAAGACTGGCAGGCAGCACACGTCAACATGTAGGAGTCAGGTCCATTTCTTAAAACTTTTTCTCCTGGTCAGCATTGTAATACAGGCTAGGTGGAATCGGCATAAAATTTTCACGTGCTTCATTTTCACGTTTTGTTGGGAATATTTCTGTCGATAGTTACACTGCATTGTACTCTGCTATACCCAGGAAACCCTGGTGTTCATTACATTGTATCCTGCAATATCCAGGAAACCCTGGTGTACACATTGCACTGTATCCTGCTATATCCAGGAAGCCCTGGTGTTCATTACATCACACTGTATCCTGCTATATCCAGGAAGCGCTGGTGTTCATGACATTACACTGTATCCTGCTCTATCCAGGAAGCCCTGGTCTTCGGCTCAGCCTCAGCCAACACAGCTCCCAGGCAGGCCGGAGGGTGACGGCAACAGACGTGGCTGTGGCGGCAGGCCTCATGGACCTGGGGGACAAGACCTTGATGGCTCATGTCCCCCAGGACAAGGTCAAGGACGCCCAGCGATGCATTCAGCAGATGGTCCTGGATGCAGCAGACGACTTGCGAGTCAGCCTCTCTGATGATCAGCTGCCTGTGGTCGTGGTGGGCGGAGGAGCTAGGTTGATGGTAGGTTTGGACGCGAGTGGTTGATCATATCGTGTTGGTTGCAGCTGCTTTTGTTGTTGATAATGCTGATGAAATTCTCTTCAGGATAATGCTGATGAAATTCTCTCCAGGATAGCCCAGATCACAGCTGCAATGACCAAACTGAAAGTCCTCTAGAACGACATGAACATCACCATCAGCTTCAAGATCAGACTGATGCACTCCCTGATCATGTCCATATTTTGTTTGCATGTGAAACATGGACCATAACAGCAGACACTGAAAGAAGGATACAGACAATGGAGATGAAATGCTTCTGCAAACTCCTTGGTATCTCATACAGAGATCATATCACTACTGAGGAAGTGAAAACCAGAATTAAAAACCCTATTGGACCATACCAAGAGCTCCTGACTTCAGTGAAGAAACGCAAACTAAAGTGATAGGGGCATGTCACACGAACATCTGGACTGGCCAAGACTGCCCTACAGGGAATAGTACAAGGAGGGAGAAGAAAGAGGCAGACAGAGAAAATGCTAAGAAGACAACAACAGGGAGTAGACTGGTCTGAAGTGGAACGATTTGCTACAGAAAGCAGAGGAGCAGAGGAGTGGAGGAAGCAGGTTACAATATCTTCATTGGTGCCCCCACGGTCTACAGGACTATGGGATAGGTGAAGGAATGTGAAGGTGAAATGATGATTATGATGTTGAAGGGTTGTTGGTATTTTTGGTGTGTGTGTGTGTGTGTGTGTGTGTGTGTGTGTGTGTGTGTGTGTGTGTGTGTGTGTGTGTGTGTGTGTGTGTTTATTGTTGTTGGTTTGTGTGTGGTGGGGGGGGGGGGGGAGGGGGGATATATGGGTTTAGTGGGATGGTTTATTATATTTCCTTTGTGTTTTTCTTTTTGGATGGGAGGGGGGGGGGGGTACTGGAGAGTTCCCCAAGTGTTTCTGTCTCAGATTCTGTGTCCCTATGTATCTCTGTGTTTTCTCTGTCTGTCTCCCTGTCTTGCCTCTCTGTTTCTCTCCATCAGCCTGTCAGTCAGTCCGTCAGTCAGTCCAATCCAATCCAATTATGTTGCTTATAGCCCCGCCGACCACATTGGCCACATCAGGGCTATCACCTCGTTAAATTTTAAAACTCGTATTAAAAGTGTGCGACTATGTACAGTTTAAAACGGGTTATAAAACCAATTTAACTGTAGTCAGTCAGTCAGTCAGTCTCTCTCTCTCTGTCTGTGTATCTATCTATCTATCTATCTATCTATCTATCTATCTATCTATCTATCTATCTATCTATCTATCTATCTATCTATCTATCTATCTATCTATCACATTTATTGAAGTTTAATAGGCAGCAACTTGTTTCTACAAGCTGGCCAGGGCCAGTGGCATGAAGGAATGCATGCTTACAGAACATAAGTATTGAAGAATGGATGAACAGAATGAATGAACGAATAAACGAATAAATACATGAATGAATGATCGATTGAACGAACAAACAAAATGAAAAACAAATGAATGAAAAAAACGAAAACGTGAATGAACTAGAACATCAAAAACAAACTAACGAAGATTCCAAATGAACGAATAAACGAATGAATGAAGAAGAAAAATGAATGAATGAACTAACGAATGCAGAAAAAATAAATAAATGAGCAAATGAACGAATGAACTAACAAAAAACAAACAAATGAAAGACCAACCGAACAAATGAACAAACAAACATATAAACGAATAAACGAACAAAATAATGCACGAACAAACGAATGATAACAACAATGAACGAATGCACACACGGACTAAGGAAGGAATGAACAAAACAAATGACAATATAAAATGAAGGAATCATCAAACGGACGATGAATGAATGAACAATCAGAAGAATGAACGAACATAGGAACAAACCAATGAACGAGCAAGCAAGCGAACACAAGAACACACACCACACACACACACACACACACACACACACACACACACACACACACACACACACACACACACAAACACACACAGCAACCCTCAAATAAACAACCAAGCAAACAAGAACCATACTGATAATTATGGAGTCCACCAGGAACTACTACCTACACCTTACCGTTTCTTTCTCTGGCTGTCAACAGGCAGAGGAGGAGGAGACCTCCGGGCGGTGTTCCCTGTCTTGGCCACAACACGGCCACCTGGCCAACGCTCTTGGAGCCGCCCTCAGTCAGGTACGTCTGCTGCAGCACCCACCTTCTTCTTCCCCTCCTCCCCCTCCTCTCCAGCTAGCTCCCATAACTCCCCAAGGAGTCCTTAACTCCCCCGAGGAGGAGTCGCTGCGGGCAGGCAGGCAGGCAGGTAGGCAGGCAGGCAGGTATGCAGACAGGCAGGCAGGCAGGTAGGCAGGCAGGCAGGTAGGTAGGCAGGCAGGCAGGTAGGCAGGTACTGCAGTGAATGTTTCAGGCCGTGTCTTCTTGGGCAAGTTGAACCTGGCGGAGCCCGTCCCTCTCCAGGTACAGGATGCATGCTGGGTCTGTTTCAGGTTTCATCTGTAACCCATCGAATGCTGATGTGAGTTGTGGGATCTTGAAATTAAACGTGCGCTGTTTGGTTTTCTGAGTGTGGTTAGGGAATGAAGACGCTGACAGGTCAGCGCTTTAGAGTTGATATTAGGGATCGTCAACATGTTGCTCTTAATTGGGATAACGACTGCACCTGATTATTTGATCTTCTGCCTGCGTATATACACGTCAGAAATTTAAGGCACTGGCAGGTCTGCATTTTAAGATGACAGGGAGATTGTAAAAAAAAAAAATCCCAGTCTTAATGCACCGTACCAGATGCCACTGTCGAGATTTGAACTCGCGATTAAATGGACCCGAAAAAGATTACGTCACACGCTCTAACCACCCAGCTATTGCCTTAACATTACCATTTCTCTGAAAATCTGCATCACTGGGCTCTGAGTTTGTATTTCTGTTTTCCCGAAAACGGAATGCAGCTACCTTAATTGTGTAATTATAATTTGATAGAGAGAGAGAGAGAGAGAGAGAGAGAGAGAGAGAGAGAGAGAGAGGAGAGAGAGAGAGAGAGAGAGAGAGAGAGAGAGAGAGAGAATGAATCCAGTATTTATCAAAACGGAATATTTTCTTCCGCAACAAACCAAAAACAGATATACAGGCCTACATCTTTTTTTTCCTTTCTTGTTCTTGTTTTAGCCCTCTCATCTGTGTGTGACCTTCCTAGCTGTTTTCACGCCGCTTATTTTATACGTGTATATACATATATATATATATATATATATATATATATATATATATATATATATATATATATATATATATATATATATATATATATATATATATATAATATCCGCCCCCAGCCATACTCAGTAATTAAGACTTGTCACGTCGCGTCCTCAGGGTCAGAAATCCGCAGAGACCTTATTATCAATATCAGGCCGCCACATGGCCACCAGCCAGAAGGGCCCTGCGGTGCTGCTGCTGCTGCTACCGGGTCCTTTTGATGATGTTCAGAGGCACGAAGGACACCACCACGACAATGATAGCTAGCCAGCTTCGTGTCGGAACCGTGCTCTTTACGCTGACATCTTTTGCTGCAGGTTCAAAAGAACAGTACTCTGTTCACTGCCGACAACATCTCTGACGCGGCGACCAGGCTTTGGACCGAACCGGCAGGAATCAACGTCACTGATATCGACGTCACTACTGACGTCATGAAGCAACATCACACCGTCACCGGGGACTGCATCGACCCTTTGGAGACAGATTCACACGCAGGGGTATCGTGGGTGGGATTGACTCCCTCGAAGCCGAATGTGGATGCCAAAACGGGAGAGTGGACGCTGAACGCCTGGGACGTGGAATGTACGTCAGTAGGAGCGGGGATTATGGGAGCAGGGGGTGGGATCACCACGCGCATAGGACGACTGCGTGCACGTGCGTTGGTGAGGTCCCTGTTAAGTGTGTGTGGTGGGGTGTGTGTGTGTGTGTGTGTGTGTGTGTGTGTGTGTGTGTGTGTGTGTGAGT
>CM060345.1:8203454-8208454 GCA_030674155.1 Stramonita haemastoma | reverse complement strand
TTTGATCGTTATTGTCATTCATATTATTATTATCGGTATCACTGTTATAATTAGTTCTATTATCATCATTAATATTATCAGCGCTACCATTCTTCTTGTTATTACCATCATTCTTATTAACATTAATAATATTTATCATCATTTTATCATAATTTTAGTATTATTTGTTTTTTCATTAGTTCTATTATCATCATTGATATTATCCACACTACTATTCTACTTGTTATCACCATCATTCTTATTATTATCAATAATATTTATCATCATTTTATCATAATTTTATTATTATTTGTTTTTACATTAGTTCTATTATCATCATTAATATTATCCACACTACCATTCTTCTTGTTATTACCATCATTCTTATTAACATTAGCCGCCGCTGTAGTCTAGTGGTTAGGGCGTTGGACTCGTAATCTAAAGGTTGCGGGTTCGATCCCAGCTTTCGGCTATGGCGTTGTGCCCTTGGAAAAGGCACTTTACGGCTATTTTCTCACCCCACCCAGGTGTAAAAGGGGTACCAACCTTGGGGGTTAACCCTGCGATAGACTGGTGTCCTATCCAGGGGGGAGTCCAGGACTCTCAGTCGCTTAACGCCACAGAAACCGGGATAAGCACCGGCCTGATGAGCCTTAGGCTCGGGACAGACTTTAACTTTTAACTTTATTAACATTAATATTTGTCATCATTTTTATCATCATTTTATTATTATCTATTTTTATCATTATTATCACTGTCATTATTACTATCATCATCATCCTTATTGCTTCAGATGTTCTTGCCCTTCATTTACGGGGAAAAGAGCCACCCAGCAGCATTGGTGGATGAAAAGGGACGGAGGTCTGTGGTTTTGAAAGCAGACTCCGCGGAAAAAGTCGAGGAGCATCTAAGGGAGACAGTCACCACTATGGGCTCTTTGGCCGGAGCTGCCATTCCTATTGTGTGTCGGGAAGGGCTGAAAGATATCATCATTCACAGGTGAGGATCGGTGTGTGTGTGTGTGTGTGTGTGTGTGTGTGTGTGTGTGTGTGTGTGTGTGTGTGTGTGTATGTATGTATGTATGTGTGTGTGTGTGTGTGTGTGTGTGTGTGTGTGTGTGTGTGTGTGTGTGTGTGTGTGTGCGCGCGCGCGCGCGCGTTCGTGCTTGTGTGTGCGCGCGCGCGCGTGCATGTGTGTGTGTGTGTGTGTGTGTGTGGACATTTCACTCCTATTAGTATTATATATAGAAGCTGATGTGGTTTGATCACACCAGAAGACACAACACCTTAGCAAGAACCATCTTGCAAGGAACAGTCGAGGGCAAGAGAAGAAGAGGCCGCCAAAAGAAATCATGGGTTGACAACATCAAAGACTGGACCGCCCAACCCCTGCAACACCTCCTACTAGCCACACAGGATCGTGAAGCGTGGAAAAAGATCTCTGTTGCGTCTTCTCTCATGTCCCCCTACGTCCTTTGGGACATGGGACTGAGTGAGTGAGTGAGTGATAGAAGCAGGGTCAGGACGAAAAAATAATGGACATCAACAGAGCCATGCTTGATCGTCATCTGATTCTTTTCAGGTCCTACTCCCGCGCGTGGGCGATAGGCGACAGCATTCTACGAGCCCGGCAGCAGAAAGAGGACCCCATACAGGCACTGATGAAGGTGGAGGATGCCAAAGTTCTGGCTGTGGGCAAGATCACTGGCATCACCTACGATCTGGTCGGAGGTTTTAATCTGGGACGGATCGACATCAAAGGCAAGGCGTATGACCCAGCATCGTCAGGACAACGGATGGCTGGTGGTGTTCGTGGTGGTGGTGAAGAGGTCTATCTGCAGGTGGACTCTTACAACGAGAACTTGGTGGCCAGACAGGTGGACAAGGTAAAAATTGAGAATATTTGAGGGATCAGTGATTTTATCCAGAGTGCGAAATTCAGATGATCCAATGTTTTAAAGTTATGTAGTTTAAAAAGTAATGGTGTTCTCCTAACACATACGGTTTTGGGGGAGTGAGATGACAGAGACCTCAGCTTCTCTAGAAGCCAGCATATTGAGGGCGGCGCCCATCTCCTCTCCATCGCTGCTTTACCTTCCCTGACCCTAATGAGGGCAGGCAACCATTTACAGCTGGGTGAGCTAGGGGAACTGTAGTGAAGCCTGGGCGCACAAACGGTCACCATCCATTTGGTAACCACGCTCAATGCTGCGAAACCTTAGCTTGGGGAAAGCGAGTGCTCTGAGTTTATACGTTTTGATGTCAGAAGATCAGGTAAATTTATGTAGCAAAGTTTGTAGTTCAGATTGATTACTATGATGTAAAGATTACAAGGTTAGAGAAACTAGTACATGTATATGACCAATCTGTATTGATACTTTGAATGTTCCGAAGTTAAGAGGACTTAGTACATGAAGTTTTCGAGGTTCAGATTAATCAAAATATCTTAAACAATAAAAGTATGTAGTTCATGAATCATTGATATATACAAAATTGTGCAGATCAGATCTTATATCATAGGGAAGTAAATATCTGAAAACTCTGAACTTTAGAGGAATTGATATAGAAAGGCGATGAAAGCCAGAGGAAGTGACAGCAACCACCACCACCACCACCAACAACAATAACACCACCACCATCCAACAACAACAATAACACCACCACCATCACCACACCACCACCACATTAACACCAATATCATCAAGCAACTTCCACAAAAACCCCAACCTCACTCCAAAGGTCTTCACTTTGTCACGCGGTTTCTTTTTCTCTCCAGAACGGAAAAGAACTGAGGGTTCTGGCCACCATTCCCGACATCATCGCCCTCGTGGACCCTCGAACAGCCGAAGCCATCCATTCCGAAGAAGCCCATTACAGCCAACGGGTGCTGGTGCTGGTGCTACCCGCCCCCCCTCCCCTCACCACCCCCACAGCTCTGCAGACCGTAGGACCTGGTGCTTTCCGGTACAGGGACCTGCAGTACAGACCTGTTGGTCAGTACCGAGAACCTGAGCCCTTGGCGCCGCTGTGAACACCGCGGGATGAAGATAGAGACTGGTGTGTTGGTTTTTATTTGGTGGGGGTTTTTATGTTTTTTTTCTGGTCAAGCACCGTTTGAGGAATGGTTTTGGGTTTCAAGAAATTTGGGATTTTCTTGGGTTGTCTGATGCAACTGTGAGATTGTGGAAGAAGGCAGGACTTGGTAGTTTTGTCCGTGTTTTGGTTTTGTAGAAATTTTGGATTCCTTTGGTCCTTTGCGCCGCTGTGAACACCGCGGGATGAAGACGGAGGATGGTGTGTTGGTTTTTTTTCGTCATGCAGTGTTTCTGGTATGGTTTGGGGTTCGTAGTGATTTTTGGATCTCTTTGGGTTGTCTGATCCAGCTTTGAGACTGTGGGAGTAGGAAGGACTTTGATCTTTCGTCAGTGTTTCGGGAAATGGTTTGCAATTTTTTTCTTTCCCTCTGTTGTCAGGTGCCACTGTGAGATCTGATATAGAAAGACATAGACATTCTGACGTGTGGTTTTCTCAGTGTTTCGTGAATGGGTTGGGGTTCGTAGAAAATTCCTTGGATCAGTCTGGTGACATCGTGAGATTGGGAGAGAAGGATGGACTTTGATATTTCGTCAGTGTTTCGGTAAATGATTTAGGTTCGTAGAATTCTGGATTTCCTTGGGTTGTCTGGTGATTTTTGTGAGATCATGGGAGAAGTAAGTACTCGAAGTTTTGTCAGTGTCACAGCTTTGTAGAAATTTTGGATTCCTTTGGTCCTCTGGTCTGCTGTGAGTCTATGGGAGAAGGAGGGTCTTGTAGCTTTGTTCAGAGTTTCCAAAATGTTTTGGGTTCGTAGAAATTTTGCTTATCTTTGGTCCTGTGATGCAGCCGTGAGCTGAGAGCATGGGAGAAGGACATGACATTTTATCAGTCTTTCAGCAACAGTTTTCTTCTTCTTCATCGTCGTCAAACGCTCAAATACCAACTACTGTTGTCTGTCATATGATGGAAAATACGTTGTGCTGCCGCTAAAAGCGCTTGACAAGTCAAAGCGAACGCACGCAGAACATCTTGCGCACACGTTAAATCCTGTTCCGCTTTTCGTAAGAGTAGGCCATCGTGTGCCGGTGGGAACAGATGACAATATTTACAAAACTGCATACACACGGGGACCGGATGAAAAAAAGCACATGATTGCTTATTCTGTTATCCTCGATATAAAAAGAAAAAACAAAAACAAAAAATAAACCCAGCGCATCCAACTTCTGCGTGGGAGAGGAATGATCTTTGTAGTCTGTCTGGAGAAAAAGGCAGGAATTCTACTTTAGTTGGTGTTTCTGAAATGGTTTCGGTTCGTTAAAATTGCGGTTTCCTCGGGCTGTCTGGCGCCACTATGATAACTGGCATGGAAGGACTGATGTCTAGTTTTGTCCCTGTTTCGGAAATGGTTTGGGGTTCTTAGAATTTTGGGGTTTCCTTTGGTCGTCTGGCGCCACTGTGAAATCGTAGTAGAAGTAAGGACTTGATGTTTTGTCAGTGTTTCTGAAATGTTTTGGCTTTGTGTAAGTTTTGGTTTTCCGGGGTTTTGAAAATGTTCTGACATCGTAGAAATTGTTTGTTTTTACGGATCCTTTTTTTTTGTTTTTTTTTTGTTTTTGTTTTCCGTTTTGAAGAATAGTGAACCGTGTTCAACTTATCTAGTAGGAAATGGAACCAAAATTTGTAAAAATATCTACCAGAATCAAAGTTATTCGAGGACTTTTTGTTTATAAATGTTATATACATTGTACTATACCCTATGCAGATTCCCAAGACTTTCAGTATAAACAGCATGCCACCTTTTTGGAAATTCTGTGCTTAAAGATTTTCTCTCTTCTATCACTCTTTTAGTTTCTGGGGTTTTTTTTCTTATCTTTTTGTACTGCATTTTTTTTCTTTTCAGCCCACTCAGTGTTTTTTTTAAAAGGCGGTTTTCTTTTTACCCCTTAACACATTGATAGTTTGCCTATAAAGTTTTGTTTTGGTATC
>CM060345.1:8183454-8193454 GCA_030674155.1 Stramonita haemastoma | reverse complement strand
ACAGTCAACTCTTCTGACCTACCCTTGGAGGTCAAAGGGCAATGTGGCCGGATTCAGAAGGTGCATGCTTCCCTCAAAACAGACAGGAACACCTTCGGCGAGAACGCTTTCTCCAATCTCCTGTGTGAGAGCACTACAGGCTAAGTTCTTTTTTTATATCTTAAAAAAAATTCCCTAAAGTCGGAATGCGGCTACCTAATTTTGAGATTTTGATTGATTATTAAACTATATTCGTTATTCTACTTTGTAAATGAAATATCAAGGCATAATTTTTTTTATATTCCTTTTCCTTTTAAATGTGTTTTGAAAACACCCAAGCCTTCATTCTGACAACCTGTTACGAAAATAAATGTGCCTGTTTCTCATTTTGTGACATCCGTTAGGTCTATCGTTTTAATTACTTTGCACAGAATTGTCCGATTTTCAATCTCTTTTTTTGTATTTAATAGCCTTTAGATTGCAGATAAATAACTTGTCAATAACTAAAAATTGACCTCTGGTGCAATGCGACTCCTTATGTGGTGGAGCGTCACCTTAATGGTGGCGGTGGCGGAAGGGGGATAATGGTGCATACGAAAAAGTCTCAGGATTGGCGAACCTCGGAACGTTAGCGGAGGAACGGGGGGGGGGGGGGGGGGGAAATTCATTTTTGATTAATGTAGGGGCGGGATAGTATGGTGGTTAGAGGGTTGCACCCACGATTTGACGGCCTGGGATCGAGTCTGGGTTTAAGCCACCACCAAGACGCTTGTTTGAGGGGATTTTTTTTTCGCCGAGAGTTAACGTTAGTACTGACTACTCCCCACGAAAGTTCTTCTTCGGATGACACTTTTATTTATAAAACGAGGCCCTGTATGCGAAAGCACGCAGAACATCTTGCGCACATGTTCAAACCTGTTCTGCTTTCTGAAAGAGTAGGCTATTATGTGCCGGTAAGAATGGATGGCAAAAATACCCAGCAAACACGCTAGTCTAGTCTCGTGTTTAGACCATGTAGACCATGCACCACTCTAACAATGTGCAACTTTTGGTTACAGTTTGACGACCACAGTTTGAGACATGGCTAATAAAGGGTAGAAAACGGTTACCAAGCACAAAAACAGACAAAATCGAGACACGATGACAGTGATCTTACCTCCACTGTTGATGGAGCCACTGCCTCCTCCCCACATAATCCTTCAGGAACACTTTAAAAACTGTCCTGCTACGTAGGCAGCACCTCTCTCAGGCACATAGTTTCTCTTGACACTTCTGCCACGCCATTCTCACAGTACTCCATTACACAGTTTTTGTCTGTCTTTTTTTTTTTTTTTTAACATTTCAGACTGTTCCGAACACGTTTGTCGAGTCCTGAAGCACTATGCTGGGATATCTGACAACCAGGCTGAGAAAAAAACAACCACCATCTTGAAATCCAAAAATCTTGAGGGTATCTTCAGCAGCAAAGGATCCGAACTGAAATTCACCCGGAGCTGTCAGGACCACAGAGTTCAACCGTTCTTTTCTTTTCTTGTCTTGCTCCAAGAGTCGCCAATTGTGAGATTATGTGTATGCAACCGTTTTTGCCCACCATTACTGTATCTGCATTCCGACTTAGGGTAATTCCCTCATTCTGTGTCAGCTGATCATGGCCTTGATCGCCCTGATCGCAGAACATCTTGCGCACACGTTAAATCCTGTTCCGCTTTTCGTAAGAGTAGGCCATCGTGTGCCGGTGGGAACAGATGACATGATTTACAAAACTGCATACACACGGGGACCGGATGAAAAAAAGCATATGATTGCTTATTCTGTTATCCTCGATATAAAAGAATAAATAAATAAATAAAAAGAATAAATGAGGGATCCCCTTCTTCACACAGTCTGCAAGAAGTGTGTGAAGAGCTTCCCCGACATGCTTGTTCACATGGCTGATGCACTCTTCTTTTCCTACTATGTCCACATACAGAGCCTAAGGTTTAATGTTCTCTTCTATTCCCTGTTCACGTGCGGACCTTAAGGCTAGGTGTTGTCTTTCTTTTCCCTCTCCACATGTGAACCCTAAGGCTTGATGTTGTCTTTTTTTCCCATGTCCATATCTGGACCCTGCAGCTTGATGTTGTCTCTTTTTCCATTTCCATATCTGGACCCTAAGGCTTGATGTTGTCTTTTTTTCCATGTCCATATCTGGACCCTAAAGATTGATGTTTCTTTCCATGTCCATATGTGAACCCTAGGGTTTGATTTTGTCTTTTTTCCCATGTCCATATCTGGACCCTGCGGCTTGATATTTTCTTTTCCATGTTCCTACCTGGACCCTGCGGCTTGATGTTTTCTTTTCCATGTCCATATCTGGATCTTAAGGCTTGAGGTTGCTCAGCTCAGTCAGGGTGCTGCAGTCACCCCCAGACATCACAAGGGTGTAGCGAAGTGTGTGGCGGTTCACAGATTGTCACCAGAAGACTCGGGCTGCTTCCACTTCCATCATACAAGAGGATGATCCTGTTAACAAGAGAAACACACTTAGTAGTAGTAGTAGTAGTAGTAGTAGTAGTAGTAGTAGTAGTAGTAGTAGTAGTAGTAGTAGTGTGTGTGTGTGTGAGAGAGAGAGAGACACAGAGAGAGAGAGAGAGAGACACAGAGAGAGAGAGAGAGAGAGAGAGAGAGAGAGAGGAGAGAGAGAGAGAGAGAGAGAGAGAGAGAGAGAGAGAGAGAGAGAGAGAGAGAGAGAGAAAACTAGGGCCACTAATGTTCTAGTTTTCAGTCTTGTGCACTTATAAAGGCCTGACACCTGGCATCATTACCACATTACCCCAAACTTGGGCACTCTTCTTCTTCTAATATTAATAATCATCATCATCATCATCATCATCATCATCATCATCATACATGAAATTTATTATATAATAATAATGCATGAAATTCATATAGCGCTATATCTTGCAGAAACAAATCAAAGCGCTTGCATTCGACTTATACAACACATAAGCAATCAATAACAATTAATAGTTTTAGCACACACACACACACACACACACACACGCACGCAC
Source organism: Stramonita haemastoma (assembly GCA_030674155.1). Classification (NCBI taxonomy): domain Eukaryota; kingdom Metazoa; phylum Mollusca; class Gastropoda; order Neogastropoda; family Muricidae; genus Stramonita; species Stramonita haemastoma. The sequence goes on along the minus strand of CM060345.1, from coordinate 8,190,425 downwards.
GCACGCACGCACGCACGCACGCACGCACACACGCACGCACGCACGCACGCACGCACGCGCTAACACACTTATAAAGGTTCTACACTTTGGCAGGGTGAAGGGGATTTCAGATGTTTAAGGCAAGGGCAGATAGGAGAAGGAAACAGAAAGTGAAAATCTGAGATCTGAAATAAGTGTGTCTTGAGGTTAGATTAAAAGTGTCGTATGTAGTGACTCCTTGTCATCATGTTGTCATAATATGCTTTTGCCGAGGGGAGAGAGGGAAGTCATTCCAGATCGATGGACCAGAAATAGAGAAAGAGCGGCGGCAAACGTAGATAGGTTGAATCTAAGTATTCTTAAGGACAAGGTGTCTGCAGCCAAGCGGAGGAAACGAGAAGGTGTGTACAAGTGAAGATATTCACAGAGGTAGGTGGGTGCAGTTTTGTGGAGACATTTGTAATGGAAGGTACTGATCTTGTAGTTTGCTCTCTGTGGTACGGACAGCCACTGTAGAGATTGCAGGAGAGGGGTAATGTGCTCAGATTTTTACTTTCTAAGAACCAGTCGAGCGGCAGAGTTTTGTATACGTTAAAGGGACTGGATAAATGATGCTGGCAGACCAGTTTAAAGAGAATTACAATAGTCCAGATGTGAACTCTCAACAATAAGAGAAGTGACAAGTGACAAGTTTGGATGACCGAATCGGACAACCGGGGTTTCCACCATCCACATAGGCGTCTCAGGGAACTTGGGATTTTTTAAAAATCAATTCTAAGCAACACACTCTCTTTGTATATAAATCAGACGAAGAAATGATGAAGATATCACACACACACACACACACACACACACACACACACACACACACACACACACACACACACATTAGAACTGAAGATGCTTACCATTTAAATTCTTGTCGCAGTCTGGAAGATGCTTTGCAATCCAAGCTACAAATTCCATCTTGTCTTTTTCCCAACAACCCGTTCTAGCGAGCATCACTTTCTAATATTACTACTACAACCACAGGCCTACTACTTTTCTATCTATCTATCCCTTAGTCTGGCAACCGTGGGGGCACCCCTGAAGACTCGGCAACCAGTTCCCTCCATTCCTCTCTCTGTTCTGCCTTTTCTCAACTACTTTTACTGCCACTAATACTTCGTTATTTTGACACTAGAATCAACAAAAAGTAAACGGAGCACTGTTGGAACTGGACAGCAAAAACACAGTCGTTTTGCAGATTAATAAAACTAACCTTCAAATTTACTCTCCTTGCGAGCTTTAGAAAGTTGCTGTGCACATTTTCGCGTGGATTGTTGCGTACAATTCTTTGAGGACAGTTTTATATGTGGCATTTTGCAACTGTAAGAGTTCACGTCTGCAAAAATCTTAAGTTGTACACAGACGACAGTTTAACTTGGTCACGTGACGAGACTCGATCAATGGTGTTCGGCAATTATGAGTTCAGAGTTCACACACATATGATTATGGTGTCTCGCCTGTATTTTTGCGTAAACTAGGTCACCGACAACCAGGCTGACAGTGTAAGGGAGATAACGACCGTTCCATTGATATGCAACACGATTAAGGTTCCTAAACGAAATAGTAATTAAAAACTGAAAAGTCGGATTTCTTTTTACAGAAAAAGAATCGAGCACACCAGGTAACTATTATGGTTTTTATTGCACAAAAAACCATATTTTCATGAAAAAAACGAGTAAAGAATCTTTAAACACATACATTTTTACTGACCAATTCTGGTAAAACCACGAAAATGGTCTGAGAGTCGATTCTTCTCGTTTTCGTTGCAAAGTAATGCCTTACAGAATTGGTCAGAATGGAATATAAAATATTACTTTTTTTCTTTTACGTTCTTCAGCTAGAGCTCTGTGGTTTACCAATGGTGAAATGTGCATGTGGGAACGTTTTGGAGACTTTTAAAGTAGCCATATTCCTACAAGTGGGATAATGGAACGTTTAAGTCATGGTATTGGCACAGTTAAACCGATTTTGATTTATGTTGTATGTATGTATGTATCTTCAGTTTAACGTCTATTCACATTTCGTGATTTTAGACTAACAAACAAGCAAACAAACAAACAAAAACAAAAAAACAAAACAAAACAAAAACCTGAAAGAGTTAACAATAAACTGAAAAATGTCATTTAACAATGCTGAAATAAGAAACTAATCCTAAAACTACAAAAACTGGATTATTGGACTTCTTTTCAACGCTAACACAATGTCCAACAGCAAAGAAGGTTCAGACAAAATCTGATCCAGTGACAAACTAGGCACAGCAGGTAAAAATGTTTTTAAATGTTCACAATGTAAAAGAACGTAAAAGAAAAAAGTAATATTTTATATTCCATTATATTATATATTATATATTATATATTATATTTTATATTATTATATTCCATTTTGATTTATGTTGTGTCTTCATCACGAGGTTGATTTGTTTTTGTTGTTATTGGTGCTGTTTGGTTGCCTCATCTTCTTTGACGCTCCTGTGCCGCTGTTCCCACGGCGTTCATTTCAATCTCTCCGCCCAGTCATACCCAGGTTCGTTGTGTCGCATCATCAGGGTCAGAAGTCCACAGGGGGCCTATATAAATGTCAGGCTGCCATGGGGCCACCAGCCAGAGGGGCCATGCACTGCTGCTGGGTCACTTTGGTGGTGATCAGTGGTGTCTGTTCTGAGCTATTTATTTATTCATTCATTTATATCGAAGATAATGGAATAAGCACTTATGTGCCTTTTTACATCCAGTCCCTGTGTGTATGCAGTTTTGTAAATATTGTCATCTGTTCCCACCGGCACACGATGGCCTACTCTTACGAAAAGCGGAACAGGATTTAACGTGTGCGCAAGATGTTCTGCGTGCGTTGGCACACGGGGCCTCGGTTCAGAGTCTTATCCGAAGCTAACACACGGGAGAACATCGCCAACTAAGCTGCCTACTGAAGACAGTACCAGCTTAGTCGCGGAGCCAGACTGAGCGGTGGATCGGTGGTCTAGGAGGTAACGCGCCCCTAGAGAGCGAAAAGTCTGGGTCGGAGTGTGCGGTGGTTCGAATCCCGTTTGGGCCCCAAACTCCCCCCCCCCCACCCCCCCCCCTCACCCCATCCATTACACCATGAGTGGTGGTCTGGGTGCTAGTCTTTCGGATGAGACAATAAACCGAGGTCCCGTGTGTTACACATCATTATTTAGCGCAGCGCACGTAAAAGAACCCACGGCAACAAGAGGGTTATCCCTGGCAAAAGTCTGTAGAAAAAAGCCACTCTGATAGGGAAAGAAATACACTTGCTGACAGGAAAAAGAAAAAAGAATGGGTAGGCGCTGCACTTGTGGCGACGCGCTCTCCCTGGGGAGAGCAGCCGGCCCGAATTTCACGCAGAGAAATCTCCCGTGACATAAAGTGGCATAAATTGAAATGAAATGAAATGGCCCACCTGGGGTGATGACCACCACAACATCCTCCTTTTACTTTCTTCCGTAAACTTCCAACCCTGAAGGCTTTGACACAAACTCGTCACGTGCACAGAAAGAGGTCAGAACGTCTTGTGCACACACGTTAAAACCCGTTCCACCTTTTGGGAGAGTAGACCATGTTGTATATATACCGGTATATATATATATATATATATATATATATATATATATATATATATATATATATATATATATATATATATATCCCTCCCCTCTCTCCCTTCCGCTGTTCTAGCTGGATGGATGTGGTAATCATTTTCAGGGGAGGCTTGCCAAGGAAAAGAAAGATGCTTTATTCCCCATCCGTCGACGTTGAACACTTTTGGCGACGATTCGGACTGCCCCGGTCAAAAACCTGAAAGCATCACCTTTATACGGGTGTGCGCCAGGAAAGGGACTGCAGTGGTAAGACCTTCTTCTATCGATTATCTTATTTATTTATTCATTCATTTTATATTTGTTTAGTCATTCATTTATACCATTTTATGTCACAGCAGACTTCTCTGCGTGAAATTCGGGCTGCTCTTTCTCCTCGAGAAGGGGAGAGAGAGCGCGTCGCCACAAGTGCAGCGCCTACCCCTTTTTTTTGTTATTGCTTTTTCCTGTCTGCAAGTGTATTTATTTCCCTGTCAAAGTGGCTTTTTTCCTACAGAATTTTGCCAGGAACAACCCTCTTGTTGCCGTGGGTTCTTTTATCTTCTGTTTTATCTCTTCTGTTCTGCTCTGGGAATGAATTTTTGATCTTCTAAGTTTTTTTTCTGGGAAAAAATGCAGGAGAATGGACCAAGAAGGCAGAACATAGACAAGAAGAAGGTGACAGAAAGAAAAAGGAACAAGCCAGATACAAAGAGTGGGATAAGAAAGAGAGAACTCCAAGCACAGAATTTCTTATAGGTGGGGATGCTACTTATACGGACAGGCCCCGGGCATCTCCACGGGGATTTCTGAGTGCTAGTCTTTCGAATAAGACGATAAACAGAGGCCCTGTGTGTAATATACGAATTAGAATTCTTTAATGTCTTAAAATGGTGAGAAATTCATGTGTGTGTGTGTGGGGGGGGGGGGGGGGGGGGGGGGAGGGGGTTGCAAGCAAGCATGGCTAAAAACAATTAACATGTAAACATGAAATACCGCAAAGCAAAATCGCAGACCCATGCAAACATTTCCCACAAATTACCTTTTTTTTCATCCGCATATGGACGCATGCATAAAAACACGCAATCATAGGCCCATGCCTCGCACGCGTGCGCACACATATACACATGTCTGTGTGTGTGTGTGTGTGTGTGTGTGTGTGTGTGTGTGTGTGTGTGTGTGTGTGTGTGTGTGTGTGTGTGTGTGTGTGTCTCTCTCTTTCTCTCTCTCTCTCTCTCACACACACACACAGACACACAGACACAGACACATACACACACACACACACACGCGTGCGCGCGCGCGCGCGCGCACGCTTAAGCGCAGGTAGGAGGACCCATGACGACAAGACAGTTGTTTCCGGCAAAAATTCTTTAGAAAAAAGCCACTGTCAGAAGAAATCATGCAAACAGTGTTGTTTATTTTTTTCCCCTAAAAAGTGGCGTTGCCCTTGTGGCGACATGGTCTGCAAAATGTAAAAGGGTGGAAGGGGGTAGGAAGTTCAGCAGCCTGAAACTCTTGCAATAAAATCTGCTGTGACTGAAGCTATTATACACAATTAAAATATAATTCTATTTTTGTAATGTGTTTTGTTGTATCACTCTTTTGGACTTGTCTTGTATGGTACTGTACTGTATTTTAGTGGATGGTATTGTTTGGTATTATATGGTATGGTACGGTATATGGTATGGTATATGGTATGGTATGGTACAGTACGATATGGTATGGTATGGTATGGTACCGTATCTTACGATATAGTATGGTATTGTACGGTATGGTATGGTACGGTATGGTAACCGTGGTGTCCCTCAGGGATCAGTTCTGGGCCCTCTTCTTTTTACCCTCTATACTGCTCCACTGTCACATATAATAGACCGTCATCATATCAATTATCACTTTTATGCTGATGACTCGCAGATTCAAAGCAGTGACACACCTGAAAATCTTCCTTCTCTCTTGACAAATATGACCAGCTGCCTTCAAGACATCCAACACTGGATGATACAAAACAAATTACAACTAAATGCAGATAAAACCGAAGCCATGCTTGTAGGCACCAAACACAAACTCTCCTCCATTCCAATAACTTCAATAGAATTCGGCAATACGTCAGTTCCGCTATCCACTTCTGTGAAGTATCTAGGAGTCGTTGTCGATAACACTCTCTCCATGCAAAAATTCATTACCCAAACCTGTCAGTCATGCTACTATCAACTACGGCGTATTAGCGCAATTCGAAAGTACCTGTCCACTGATGCAACTTCCAAACTTGTCACTTCTCTTATTCTCTCACGTCTGGACTATTGCAATTCTCTTTTGGCTGGTCTGCCAGCATCATCCATCCACTCCCTTCAACGCATACAAAACTCCGCAGCTCGTCTGGTCCTCAGAAAGAAAAAATCTGAGCACATCACCCCTCTCTTGCAATCTCTTCATTGGCTGCCCGTACCACAGAGAGTAAACTACAAGATCAATACCCTCTGTTACAAATGTCTCCACAATACTGCACCCTCCTACCTCTGTGAATGTCTTCACTTGTACACACCTTCTCGCTCCCTCCGCTCGTCGGCAGATACTTTGTCCCTAAGAACACCCAGATTCAACCTATCTACCGTTGGCCGCCGCTCTTTCTCTGTTTCCGGTCCATCGATGTGGAACGACCTTCCTCTCTCCCTCCGACAAAAGCCTACTTATGACACTTTTAAATCCAACCTCAAGACACACTTATTTCAAACCTAAGTTTTTCTCCTTCCGCTTCCATCTCTTACCTGTCCCTGCCTTCAACATCCACCTGCCAAAGTGCATAACGTTTGTAGGTGTGTGTGCGTGCGCGTGCGTGCGTGCGTGCGTGTGTGTGTGTGTGTGTGTACATTCGAATTTGTTAAAACTGTAAATAGTTGCTGATTGTGCGTCGTGTAGGTTGAATGCAAGCGCTTTGATTTGTTTTTGCAAGATATAGCGCTATACAAATTCCATGTATTATTATTATTATTATAGTATGGTATGGTACGGTATGGTATAGTATGGTATGGTATTGCATCGTTTACTACTATCAGTCACAGCAGACTTCTCTGCGTAAAATTCTGGCTGCTCTCGCTGGGGAGAGTGCGTTTCGTCGCCACAAATGCAGCGCCACCCATTTATATGGGGTAGACGTTGTGGTCTGTGGGGTGGATGTTGTCTTTTGTAGAGACGGATGTTGTCTTTTGTGAGGTGAATGTAGTCTTTTTCAGGGGTGGATGTTGTCTTTTTGTGTGAGTGGGTGTTGTCTTTTGTGTGGATGGATGATGTGTTTTGTGGGGGTGGGTGGATGTGTTTTGTGGGGGTGGGTGTTGTCTTTTGTGGGGGTGGG
>CM060345.1:8158454-8170954 GCA_030674155.1 Stramonita haemastoma | reverse complement strand
CCTACTCACTCACTCACTCACTCCCTCACCTACTCACTCACTCCCTCCCTCACCTACTCACTCACTCACTCCCTCACCTACTCACTCACTCACTCCCTCACTCACCTACTCACTCACTCACCTACTCACTCTCTCACCCACTCACCTTCGAACCATCCGGGGTGACGGAGGTCGCCGCCTCGCTGACGGGGAGCACCAGTTCCATAACCACCCTCCACCTCTCCTTCCCCGCCCCCAACGTCTCCACCTCCATCACCGGCTCCTCTTCGTACAGCGCTCCCCCCTCCTCCCCTCTCCTTCCTCCCCTGCCACTCCTCCTCCTCCTCCTTCTCCATCCTCCTCCTCCCCCTCCCCCCTCGCTCCACCTCTTCCGTGCCCCCCATGACGCAGACCGTGCCCTCCCCTGCGACCTCCATGCTGTGGAAACGTCGACCGTTGGCGAGGGGAGGGCCTTCCTGCCAGCGGTTCTCTTCCGAGATGTAGCTGAAAGTTTCGGTGGGAGAGGGGGTGTGGGTGGGGGGGGGGGGGTGGGGGGAGTGGGGGTGAGATCGAGGGGGGGTAGGGGGGGAGGGGGGGTAGGGGGAGGTGGAGTGGGAGGAGGAGGTGAGTCATCATTATTGTCACCATCATGATCATAACAATACTACTACAACTACTACTAGTACTAGGACTACTACTATTGCTATTGCTACTACTAGCACAACAACTACTACTAGCACAACAACTACTACTAGCACAACAACTACTACTAGCACAACAACTACTACTAGCACAACAACTACTACTAGCACAACAACTACTACTAGCACAACAACTACTACTAGCACAACAACTACTACTAGCACAACTACTACTACTACTACTACTACTACTACTACTACTACTACTACTACTACTACTACTATTATTATTACTGCTGCTGCTGCTGCTGCCGCTGCTGCTGCTGCTGCCGCCGCCGCCGCCGCTGCTGCCGCCGCCGCCGCCGCGCGCTACAACTACTACTACTACTACTACTACTACTACTACTACTACTACTACTACTACTACTACTACTACTACTACTAAAACATCTTGCGCACACGTTAAAACCTGTTCTGCTTTTCAGAAGTGTCGGCCATCGTGTGCCGGTGGGAACAGATGATCAAATTTTTACAAAAACTGCATACACAAGGGGGCTGGAAGTTAACAAAAAAACCAACAAAAAGCACAAGAGGCTTGCTTATTCCATTATCCTCGAAATAAAGAATAAATAAATCCAATCAAATCCAATCATGTTGTTTATAGCCCCGCCGACCACACAGGCCATATCGGGGCTGTCACCGAATAACCTAACGTGTCCCATAACCTGTGTGGTCGTAGGGGAGCGAGGCATCAGATACCCCAGCTTCTCTAGGGGCCAGCATGTTGAGGGTGGCGCCCATCTCCTCTCCTTCGCTGCATTACCTTCCCTGACCCTAAAGAGGGCAGGTACCCATTTACAGCTGGGGGAACTGGGGGAACTGTACTGAAGCCAAGGCGCGCAAACGATCACCCACCTAAATGACAATCACGCTCGACACTGCTTAACTTGACTGGGGGGAAAGCGAGCGCTCTGACCACTGAGCTATCCCGCCCCCATAATAAAAATGAAACACTCACATCCAGAGGCCGCCGCTGTAGTCTAGTGGTTAGGGCGTTGGACTCGTAATCTAAAGGTTGCGGGTTCGATCCCAGCTTTCGGCTATGGCGTTGTGCCCTTGGAAAAGGCACTTTACGGCTATTTTCTCACCCCACCCAGGTGTAAAAGGGGTACCAACCTTGTGTTGGGGGTTAACCCTGCGATAGACTGGCGTCCTATTCAGGGGGAAGTCTATGACTCTCAGTCGCTTAACGCCACAGAAACCGGGATAAGCACCGGCCTGATGAGCCTTAGGCTCGGGACAGACTTTAACTTTTTACACTCACATCCAGAAGGCCTGGGGGTCGCTGGTGCCGCCACTGACGTAGACGTTGTTGTCGTACACACAGGTGGCCATCCCTCTGCCGGGGTGGTCGGGCATGGGGGTGAGGGTGTGCCAGTCCCTGCCGCCAAGGTCCAGCGCCACACACTCCTTGGCTTTGCCCCGGTTCAGCTTGTAGCCTCCGAACACGAACAGCACTTCGGCGTTGGGGTTATACCTGCACATGGAAATATTTTGTTTTATTTTATTTATTTATTTATTTATTTACCTACTTATTTATTTATCTATTTTTTATTTTATTTTATACCACTTTATGTCAGTAGATTTCTATGCGTGAAATTTGGGCTGCTCTCTCTCTCTCTCTCCCTGGGGGGTGAGCGCGTCGCCACAAATGCAGCGCCATCCATTATTTTATATTTTTCTTTTTCCTGTCTGCAAATGTCACAGCAGATTTCTATGCGTGAAATTTGGGCTGCTCTCTCTCCCTGGGGGAGAGTGCGCCGCCACAAGTGCAGCGCCACCCATTAGTTTACTTTTTCTTTTTCCTGTCTGTAACTGTATTTGTTTCCCTATCAGAGTGGGTTTTTCCACTGAATTTTGCCAGGGCCAACCCTCTTGTTGCCATGGGCTTTTATTACGTATGCTAAATAATGATGTGTAACACACAGGACCTCGGTATATCGTCTCATCCCAAAGACTAGCACCCAGATCACAACTCATGGTCTAAATAGATGGGGGAAAAGTTTTGGACCCAAACGGGATTTCAACCACCGCACACTCCGACCCGAACTTTTCGCTGTGTAGGCAGGCGCGATACCTCTAGACCACCGATCCACATACATGGGATGAAGAAGAAGGGAGGGATGGGGTGGGTGGTGGTGGTGGGTATCTTGAATTTGTGTGTTCGTTTTAAGTTTTGTTGTAGGTTTGTTTGTTGATGCTGGTGTTGGTTTTTTTGCTTGTTTCTTTTTTTTTAGGGGGGAGGAGGGGGAGGGGGGGAGAGAGGGGGGTCTTTTTTTTTGGGGGGGGGGGGGGGGGGAGAAAGTGGGGTTACGGGCACAGCTGTCAGTTTCCCCCACTTTCAAATACTCTCAGCTTTGCTATCGATTCAGTCCCAACTCAGCTGGTGCTAATTTAATTTTAGCAAACACTGACCACACTTGGACTAGGAAGTGACCACACTTGGACTAGGAAGTGACCACACTTGGGCTAGGAAGTGACCCCACTTGGGCTAGGAAGTGACCCCACTTGGACTAGGAACTGACCCCACTTGGGCTAGGAACTGACCCCACTTGGACTAGGAACTGACCACACTTGGACTAGGAACTGACCACACTTGGGCTAGGACTAGGGACTGACCACACTTGGACTAGGAACTGACCACACTTGGGCTAGGAACTGACCACACTTGGACTAGGGACTGACCCCACTTGGACTAGAAACTGACCCCACTTGGACTAGGGACTGACCACACTTGGACTAGGGACTGACCACACTTGGACTTGGGTAAAAGGAAGGGGCTCATGTTAGCACTGGGCCCTGGCCGGACCCTTGACTGAGTTCTGCTGGATTTGGTCGCTATGGGGTGCGAGACAGGGAGTGGAGAGAGAGACAGGGAGTGGGGGAGGGAAAAGGGAGTGGAGAGAGAGACAGGGAGTGGAGAGGGAGACAGGGAGTGGGGGAGGGAAAAGGGAGTGGAGAGAGAGACAGGGAGTGGAGAGGGAGACAGGGAGTGGGGGAGGGGAAAGGGAGTGGAGAGAGAGACAGGGAGTGGAGAGGGAGACAGGGAGTGGGGGAGGGAAAAGGGAGTGGAGAGAGAGACAGGGAGTGGAGAGGGAGACAGGGAGTGGAGAGGGAGACAGGGAGTGGAGAGGGAGACAGGGAGTGGAGAGGGAGACAGGGAGTGGAGAGAGAGACAGGGAGTGGAGAGGGAGACAGGGAGTGGAGAGGGAGACAGGGAGTGGGGGAGGGAAAAGGGAGTGGAGAGAGGGAGACAGGGAGTGGAGAGGGAGACAGGGAGTGGGGGAGGGAGACAGGGAGTGGAGAGGGAGACAGGGAGTGGGGGAGGGAGACAGGGAGTGGAGAGGGAGACAGGGAGTGGGGGAGGGAGACAGGGAGTGGGGGAGGGAGACAGGGAGTGGGGGAGGGAGACAGGGAGTGGGGAGGGAGACAGGGAGTGGGGAGGGAGACAGGGAGTGGAGAGGGAGCCAGGGAGTGGGGAGAAGGACAGGGAGTGGAAAGGGAGATAGGGAGTGGGAGAGGGAGACAGGGATTGGAGAGGGAGAGAGAGACAGAGAGTGGGGGGAGGGAGACAGGGAGTGGGGGAGTGGAGAGGGAGATGGGGAGTGGAGAGGGAGACAAGACAGGGAGTGGAGAGGGAGACAGGGAGTGGGGTAGAGAGACAGGGAGTGGAGAGGGAGACAGGGAGTGAGAGGGAGATTTTATTTGATTTGATTTATTCTTTTATATCGAGGATAATGGAATAAGAACTCGTGTGCCTTTTTACGGCCGGTCCCCGTGTGTATGCAGTTTTGTAAATGTCAACTGTTCCCACCGGCACACGATGGCCTGCTCTTACGAAAAGCGGAACAGCATTTAACGTGTGCCCAAGATGTTCTGCGTGCGTTCGCACACGGAGCCTCGGTTTAAAGTCTCATCCGAAGGACTTTTGGGGAGAGTGGAGTCAGCACTGATGCTAACTCCAGGAGAAAAATATCCTCGACCAGACTCGAACCCGGGTCGTCAAATTGCCAGCGCAATGTTCTGACCACTAGGCTATCCGGGAGACGGTGAGTGTGCGTGGGCGTTAGGGACAGACAACATGGTGGATCACCACCACTCAAAAACTCAACGCAACACAACACAACAGAATACAACAACAAAAACTCAACACAACACAACGCAACAGAACACAACAACAACAAAAACTCAAGGCATCAGAAAGCAAAGCTCAAAAGGAACAAAAATGAATTTGCTACGTACTTCCGATAGTTGATACGTTTGGAGTGGAACTCGTGCTGTCTTTCCGGGTGTGAGAGATACGTCATGGCCTCCCTCACCACCTCACGGCAAACCGGGTCCTCCCTCGCCATTTCTAGAGTTTCCACCTGAAGGAAGGAAGGAATGAAGGAAGGATGAAAGGAAGAAAGGAAGGAAGGAAGGAAGGAAGGAAGGAAGGAAGGAAGGATGAAATGGATGGAGGGAGAAAGGAATGGAGAAAGGAAGAAACGGAGGAAGACAGGAAGAAAGGACGGAAGGAAGGAAGGATGGATGGATGGATGGATGGATGGATGGATGGATGGATGGATGGATGGATGGATGGAAGAAAAGAAGAGAGGAAGGATGGAATGGAGGAAGAAAGGAACGAAGGATGGAATGAAGGAAGGGAGGAAAGAAAGAAGGAAGGATGACAGGAAGGATTAAAGGAAGGAATAAAATATGGAGAAATGGGTAGAAGAAGGGAAAAACAAATAGAAAGATGGATGGCGTGAAGAAAAGAACAAACAAAACGAAACACAGCAAAATGAGAGAGCGAGAGAGAGAGAGAGAGAGAGAGAGAGAGAGAGAGAGAGAGACAGACAGACAGACAGACAGAAAGGTAGACAGACAGACAGACAGACAGACAGACAGAGAGGGGAGAGAGAGAGAGAGAGAGGGGGACACACACACACACACACACACACACACACACACACACACACACACACACACACACACACACACACACAAGACAAGCACCAACAGAGAGGCAGAGAAACACAAACACAAACACACAAAGCAGAAACAGAACCAGAAAAAAGAGAGGAGGGCGGTTCTGTTTACCTCCCTCCGGATGAACTCTTGACTGGTGAGGGGGAAGTTCAGTCGCTGGAACAGCTCCGAAGCCTCCGCCCCCTCACGGTCCGGACTTTGAGCCATTGTAGCGCCCTCCTCACCACCATCTCTTCGTTTTCCGCCTGAGAAAAAAATGACAAAGAAAGTTTCTTCCAAAATTTTTCATTTCAAAATCCGGTGGATCCGTGGTCTAGAGGTAACGCGCCTGACTAGAAAAGCGAAAAGTCTGGGTTTCGGAAGTGTGCGGTGGTTCGAATCCCGTTTGGGCCCGAAACTTTTACCCCCATCCATTAGAAAATGAGTGGTGTGTATGGGTGCTAGTTTTTCGAATGAGACGATAAGCTGAGGTCCCGTGTGTTATACATCAATATTTAGCGCACGTAAAAGAACCCACGGCAACAAGAGGGTTGTCACTGAGAAAAAAATGTGTACAATAAAAGCCACTCTGATAGGGAGGACAACTACAGTCGCAGACCGGAAAAAGAAAAAAAATAACGGGTAGGCGCTGCACTTGTGGCGACGCACTCTCCCTCCCCGGGGAGAGAGAGAGAGCAGCCCGAATTTCACGCAGAGAAATCTGCTGTGACATAAAGTGATAATAAATAAAATTTTAAAAAGGCAAAGGTGTCCCATAACCTGTGTGGTCATAGGGGAGCGAGGCGTCAGAGACCTCAGCTTCTCTAGGTAAAAGGTAAAGGTGTCCCATAACCTGTGTGGTCATAAGGGAGCGAGGCGTCAAGAGACCTCAGCTTCTCCAGGGGGCCAGCATATTGACGGCGGCGCCCATCTCCTCTCCTCCCTCGCTGCTTGACCTTCCCTGACCCGCACACACACACGAGGTCACCCATCCACTCTCCCCAAAAGTCCTTCGGATGAGACTTTAAACCGAGGCCCCGTGTGCGAACGCACGCAGAACATCTTGCGCACGCGTTAAATCCTGTTCCGCTTTTCGTAAGAGTAGGCCATCGTGTGCCGGTGGGAAAAGATGACAAGATTTACAAAAATGCATACACACAGGGACTGGATGTAAAAAAGCACATGAGTGCTTATCCCATTATTCTCGATATAAAAGAATGGATAAATCAATAAATAAACACACACACACACACACACTTACACACACGCACACTACACCACACACACACCACCACCACCACCACCACCACCACCGCCACCACCACCATCACCACCGCCCCACCCCCCCACCCCACACCACACACACTACACCCCCCCCCCCCCCACCTCCACCCCCCCCCCACCACCTCCACCCCCCCCCCCCCTTTACCCTGAGGTCCTCATGCTCCAGGATACGGATCAGCTCGGGCAGGGTGAGGTGTTCCAGTTGGGCGGTGAGGTCGGGGTGGAAGAACTGCCGGATCACCAGATTCTCCGCTTTGCCGGACAGATCCGCGAGGTCCGGAGAGCGGGCCGAGTAGCGCCACAGGGTCAGGCAGTTTTCCCGCGACAGGTGATTGCTGAGAAAGCCTCCCATCTTGCCTGCCAGTGACTGGTGGGAGAGAAGACGTGAGTTTATTATTGTCATGATTATTACTATTGTTATTATTATTAGTAGTAGTAGTAGTAGTAGTAGCAGTAGCAGTAGCAGTAGTAGTAGTAGTAGTAGTAGTAGTAGTATTGTTATTGTTGTTGCTGCTGTTGTTTTCTTCTTCTTCTTCTTCTTCTTCTTCTTCTTCTTCTTCTTCTTCTTCTTCTTCTCACAATTAGTAGTACCATTACCATCACCATCATCATCATCGTCCTCGTCGTCATCATCATCATCATCATCATCATCATCGTCGTCGTCGTTGTTGTCATGATTTCATTACCACCATTGTCGTTGTTGTGATGATATCATCATCATCGTCGTCGTCATCATCATCATCGTCACCGTCGTCGTCGTCATCATTGTCGTCGTCATGATATCATTATCATCATCACCATTGTTGCTGTTGTGATGATTATAATCATCCTCATCCTCATCCTCATCATCATCGTCGTCGTCGTCATCTGTCGTTCCTCGTATCAACATCTTAACCATGTATGAATCTGTTTTCAAAATTTTAAAACACACACACACACACACACACACACTACACACACACTACACACACACACACACACACACACACACACACCACACACACACACACACACACACACACAACACACACACACCCACACACACACACACACACACACACCACACACACACACACACACACACACACACACCACACCACACACACACCAACACACACACCCTCCCCCCCACAACCACCCACCCCCCCCCCCCGAAACACACACTCACAACCGACCCCCCCCATATACACACAACCCCCACCCACCCACCTACCCAATATTTACACAACTGCATACACACGGGGACTGGATGAAAAAAGAACATGAGTGCTTATCCCATTATCCTAGATATAAAAGAATAAAAATAATAAGAGAAATAAAAACACACACACAGACCCAATCAACCAATCAATCAATTAACACTAACCACCCCACCCCCAACCAAAACCAAAAAAAAACCCTGACCGCGATTTCCAGCTTCATAGTCAGGTTGAGAAACTCCTCCATCCTGTCGCTCAAGGACAGACGGCCCGTGTAGATGTACTCCAGCACCTCCTCGAACACGGCCGCGTCCGCGTTCTTGAAGATGATGAGGGAGCGGTCAGGGTCCTCCGTCAGCAGACGTGTGAAGAGCGGCGACATGGCGCACAGCACCACGCGGTGACACCGGTACACCGCGCGTCCTACCTTGATTGACACGTCCGTCAGCCGGTGACTGCAAGTGCAACCAGGAGTCAGTTTTTTTAGGATGTAGTAGTTCAGTAGGGTAGGGTAGGTAGGGTAGGGTAGGGTAGGGAGGGTAGGGTAGGGTAGGGTAGGGTAGGGTGGGGTGGGGTGGGGTAGGGTAGGGTAGGGTGGGGTAGGGTGGGATGGGGTGGGGTAGGGTGAGGTAGGGTGGGGTGGGGTGGGGTAGGATAGGGTAGGGTGGGGTGGGGTGGGATGGGTGGTGGGTGGGGTAGGGTAGGGTAGGGTAGGGTAGGGTAGGGTAGGGTAGGGTAGGGTCAGTAGAGTAGAACAGAGTAGAGTAGAACATAATAGAACAGAGTAGAACATACACACGCGCACACACACACGCGCGCGCGCGCGCACACAACACACACACACACACACACACACACACACTGCCCCCCTCCCCCCACACACACTACCCCCCCCCCACCCACACACACACACACACACACACTGTACCCACTTTCGATACATGGTCAACAAGCCTTGCTGAAGTTCCACAGCCGCCTGATTAGAATCTGCACGTGGCTCAACCTCCTCCTCCTCCTCCTTCCTCCTCTCCCCCTCTTCCTCCTCCTCCTCTTCTCTGTCTCCCTTGGGCGTGGAGACGGTCTGGTACCGTGGGTTCGTGTCATTCGGGTCTTGGTGATCGGGGTTCGAATCTTCATAGCCGTTTTCCGGTACGGGAGATTGCGGGTGAGGATTTCGGTCGTTGTGACGGTCACGGCGAGATTGCTGCGTGGCGGAGTCAACGTGACGGGATTGGCGGCGCTGGGATGTGGCGTGACTCATGTTGTAGGTATGCTATTACAGCCAGAGAACTACAGGCTGGAGCTTTATATGAGGGGAGAGAGCCTGGAAGGAGTGGAGGGGGTGGGGGTGGGGGTGTGGGGTGGTTATGGTGAGGAGGGTGGAATAGGCTTGGCCTGCTAGGGCTGTGTAGCGGTAGAACCTGTAGTAAAAAACTGAAAAACAAAAGAAATTAAAAGAAAGAAAAGAAAGAAGTCGTGATAATAGCCGCGCAGCAGTGGCAAAAACAACAGCATCCCATAGCAGCAGCAGCAGCGGCAGTAGCAGTAAGAGTTAAAGTCTGTCCCGAGCCTAAGGCTCATCAGGCCGGTGCTCATCCCGGTTTCTGTGGCGTTAAGCGACTGAGAGTCATAGACTCCCCTGGATAGGACGCCAGTCTATCGCAGGGTTAACCCCCAACACAAGGTTGGTACCCCTTTTACACCTGGGTGGGGTGAGAAAAAAAGCCGTAAAGTGCCTTTTCCAAGGGCACAACGCCATAGTCGAAAGCTGGGATCGAACCCGCAACCTTTAGATTACGAGTTCTAACGCCCTAACCACTAGACTACAGCGGCGGCTAATAGCAGTAAGAGCAACAGTATAGATTCATAGTAATCGCAGTAGGGGTGGAAGTTGTGGCAGTAGCAGTATCAGGAGTAGCAGCAACAGCAGCAGTAAAAACAGCAACATCAGGAGCAACAGCAATGACAATAACAAAAGAAAAAAGAAAAGAAGCATCGCCTATAGAATTGTCAACTATAGCAGCAATAGTAAGAGCAGCAGCACTAAACAGTAGCACCAGCAGCAGCAGAAACAGCAGCACTAACAGGGAAAGCAGCAGCAGCAGCAGAAAAACAGCAGTAGTACTCATGGACCCGGTTCACGTACAGCCAGAAGCGTTTCGCCACTGCCTCAAAACAACAAGCTTTGAGGCTTTTCCGTGTCATCCACCAGGCTTTCAAGCCCGGGCATACAAACAACAGACAAAACGCCAAAACCAGGGGTGCGAAACGGTACTTCTGGCCTATTAAATTTGTAATGCAGGTAGTCGATGCCTTGATTGTTTGTATTCCTACCCCCCCCCCCCCTCTTATCCCTCTCATCCTTCCATTCCCCCCCCCCCCTCTTCCCCCTTTAGTGCGTTTCGAAGCAGATAACAAAAACACAATTAGCAAGATCGATAAAAAAACAATAGGGGTGGTTCTTTGGAGCAGGTTTACATGATTTCATTGCGTTCAAAACAGAAATTGATATGTTAGCAGATAAAAGGGACACAACTCGCACGTCCGTCTTTCGTGCAGGCATGCACGCACGCACGCATAAACGCATGCCAAATCCAATCCAATCTTGTTGTTTATAGCCCCGCCGACCACAGAGGCCATACTGAGGCTGTCACGTGGTGAAATATTAAATCTCAGAACAAAACTGCGCAACTCTATACAGATTATAACAGGGTATAAAACCAGCTCTACTGTCCATCCTTGTATCAACACCCTGGACAACCATAAGGGTCAGCCCAGGACGGTCACCGCCTACACGCATGCAAGCCCACAGGCACAACATACTGAAATAATACTAGAGATAACGTTATGTTCATTCCATTCTGCGCTAAGTACATTCGTCTTTCAATATTGTTTGTTAATAAGCAGTTATTTGTTGGTAAATAATTCGTCTGTCGTCCAAAATCACACATTATGTGCATAACAGAATCCAGCAAACCATTGGTCCCTACGAAAATCTTCTATCAATCGTAAAGAAGCGTAAACTTAAATGGTACGGGCATGTCATAAGATCAAAAGGACTTGCAAAAACAATACTGTAAGGCCCTGTCCAAGGAGGAAGAAGAAGAGGCAGACCAAAGAAAAGATGGGAGGACAACAGCAGCGAATGGACAGGCCTAGAAGTAAAAAAAAAACCCTGAGAAAAGCAGAACAGAGAGAGGAATGGAGGGAACTAGTTGTCAAGTCTCCATGGGTGCCCCCACGGTCGCCAGACTAAGGGATAGATAGATAGATAGATAGATAGATAGATAGATAGATAGATAGATAGATAGATAGATAGATAGATAGATAGATAGATAGATAGATAGATAGAATACCAACAACACCAAAAAGAAAACAAAAAACCCCCATAAGACTAAACTGACAATCTTATTTTCAAAACAATGACCAAAAAAACTGTGTTCAAAAATACTTATACTTCTCTTTAAGCAAACAAACAAACAAACAACCCCCCAGTCAGAACGGTCTTGATCTTTCAAACTGTACAGCACCAACTCCAAAGGAACATGGGCTTTCTCACTAAAAAAAAAAAAAAAGACTCAATGAAATACACTAACCTACTAACAGCACAATACACATCGTTTACCTAGAGATAAGTAAATGCACGCACCAGTACAGTGGAACAGGTTATCTGCTAAAAGATCCAATAGACTTACAAACAAAACAATACACACCGTTTACCTAGAGACACAGTAAATGCATGTACCAGTACAGTGGTATATGTTATCTACTAACAGATCCCGTAGATTTACAAAACAACACAATACACACCGTTTACCTAGAGACACAGTAAATGCATGCACCAGTGCAGTGGTATATGTTATCTACTAAAAGATCCAATAGACTTACAAACAACTCAATACACACCGTTTACCTAGAGATACAGTAAATGCACGCACCAGTGCAGTGGTATATGTTATCTACTAAAAGATCCAATAGACTTACAAACAACTCAATACACACCGTTTACCTAGAGATACAGTAAATGCACGCACCAGTACAGTGGAACAGGTTATCTACTAGAAGATCCCCCAGTCTTCTCACAGCAGAATAATTATGAAAACAATTCTTGTGGTCCCAGTCCTCCAGGAAAATAATGATGGAAGTTCCGGCATCCACACGGTGTCAGGACACAGAGAAACAGATAACCATCCATAGAACAAAACTACGGGAAACAATTTGTGTCAAAAGTGTTCTACATAGTTTGTTTCTTTTTTAAATGAATAAAGTTCATCATACAGGGTATTTGCACACCATTTTTTCTTTTTTCTTTCTTTCTTTTATTTATTTATTCATTTATATCGAGGATAATGGAATAAGCACTCATGTGCTTTTTTTTTTTTACATC
>CM060345.1:8143454-8148454 GCA_030674155.1 Stramonita haemastoma | reverse complement strand
CCCCAGACAAAAAAAAATATCGAAAAAGGCAGTCAGTTATTCTCCAGCATTTGAAATTGTTGGCTGCCCCCCCCCCCCCTCTCTCTCTCTCTCCTCTCTCTCTCTCCACACACACACACACACACACACACAACACGCACGCACACACACCACGCACGCACGCACGCACGCACGCACACACACACACAATGTGGGACAGGATAGCCTAGTGGTCAGAACACTGCGCTGGCAATTTGATGACCCCGGTTCGATTCCCCATTCGAGGGGATTTTTCCCCTGGAGTTAACATCAGTGCTGACTCCACTCTCCCCCCAAAAGTCCTTGGATGAGACTATAAACCAAAGTCCCATGTGCGAACCACGCAGAACATCTTGCACACATGTTAAATCCTATTCCGCTTTTTGTAAGAGTAATCATTGTGTGCCTGTGGGAACAGATGACAAGATTTAAAAGCTGCATACACACGGGGACTAGATGTAAAAAAGAACACATGAGTGTTTATTCCATTATTCTCGATATATTATCTACAGACTGGAATATTGTATATTGCTACATATTATCCCAAAGACCGGAATATTGTAGCTACATGGCTGCATATTATCCCAAAGACCGGAATATTGTACAGAGCTGCAAAGTATCCCAAAGACCGGATATTGTACATGGTGCAAGTATCCCAAAGACTGGAATATTGTACAGATGCTGTATTAGTATCCAAAGACGGAATATTGTACATGGCTGATAGTATCCAAAGACCGGAATATTGTACATGGCTGATAGTATCCAAAGACCAGAATATTGTACATGGCTGCATATTATCTCAAAGACCGGAATATTGTACATGGCTGCATATTATCCCAAAAGACTGGAATATTGCACATGGCTCCATTATTATCCCAAAGACCGAATATTGTACATGGCTCCATATTATCCCAAAGACGGAATATTGTACATGGCTCCATATTATCCCAAAGACCGGAATTTTGTACATGGCTTAATATACCCAAATACGGAATATTGTACATGGCTACATATTATCCAAAGACCGGAATATTGTACATGGCTACATATTATCCCAAAGACTGGAATATTGTACATGGCTCCATATTATCCCAAAGACTGGAATATTGTACATGGCTACATATTACCCCAAAGACCGGAATATTGTACATGGCTCCATATTACCCCAAACCGGAATAATGTACATGGCTACACATTACCCCAAAGACCGGAATATTGTACATGGCTACATATTATCCCAAAGACTGGAATATTGTACATGGCTACATATTATCCCAAAGACCGGAATATTGCACATGGCTACATACTATACCAAAGACCGGAATATTGTACATGGCTCCATATTATCCCAAAGACCGGAATTTTGTACATGGCTACATATTATTATCCCAAAGACCAGAATTTTGTACATGGCTACATATTATCCCAAAGACTGGAATATTGTACATGGCTCCATATTATCCCAAAGACCGGAATTTTGTACATGGCTACATATTATTATCCCAAAGACCAGAATTTTGTACATGGCTACATATTATCCCAAAGACCGGAATATTGCACATGGCTCCATATTATCCGAAAGACCGGAATATTGTACATGGCTTTATATTATCCCAAATACTGGAATATTGTACATGGCTACACATTACCCCAGGGATGGGATAATAGCCTAGTGGTAAGAACATTGCTCTCGCAATTCGACGACCCCAGTTCGATTCCTGTTCGAGTGGATTTTCCCCTGGAGTTAACATCAGTGCTGACTCTACTCTCCCCAAAAGTCTTTCTGATGAGACTGTACACTGAGGCCCGTGTGCTAACGCACACAGATCATCTTGTGCACACATTAAACCCTGTTCCGCTTTTTGTGAGAGTAGACCATTGTGTGCCAGTGGGAACAGATGACAATATTTAAAAAACTGCATACACACGGGGACTGGATTAAAAAAAGCACACAAGTGCTTATTCCATTATCCTAGATACAAAACAATAAAATAAATAAAAAAAGACCGGAATATTGTACATGGCTGCATATTATCTCAAAGGGGCACCATTCCCAACCCCTGCTCCCTCACTCCCTCACTCCTATTTCGCAATCACTAACAAACTTTCGGCAAACAATCACGATGTTGCATCTGTAACTCGTATTTTTCTTTTCCCTGCCAGTGCTGAATGTAACCACTCCCAAAATGTGTTTCCCTGAAATCACGCTCGTACACCCACCCCCCACCCCCATCCCCCCCTCACCCCACCCACCCACGCGCTCACACCTGCTAGGTCACGGTCTGTTGCCTAGCCTTGAGGCCTCATGGGCTCTTGCTGGTGGAAAGAAAAGTCTCTTGCTTTTGTAGGATTACAGCAGGGAACTGGTCCCTGGCTTGAAATCTCTCTTTGGGGAAAAGCCCCTAAGTTTGGTCGCACTCCACTTTTAGAATGTGTGTCCATGTTCTTTTTTTTTTTTTTTTTTTTAAGAGGATATGTCCATCCGGTGAAGGTCGTATTGCTCACCTTTGACCTCTCTGTGGATTTCAGCACGCTGATG
This sequence comes from Stramonita haemastoma, assembly GCA_030674155.1. Taxonomy (NCBI): domain Eukaryota; kingdom Metazoa; phylum Mollusca; class Gastropoda; order Neogastropoda; family Muricidae; genus Stramonita; species Stramonita haemastoma. The sequence continues at coordinate 8,145,897 of CM060345.1, read as the reverse complement.
GCACAAAAAGCCTGATCTTGCATTGCATTAAGAGGGATCTTGTCATTCCACACAGCCCCCCCCCCTCCCCCTTGTCTTTCAACACAAAAAGTCCTTTGGATGAGACCACAGCAGAACATCTTGCCCACGTGTTAAATCCTGTTCCGAAAGAGTAAGCCATTGTGTGCCGGTGGGAACAGATGACAAAATTTACAAAACTGCATACACACGGAGACTGGATGTAAAAAATGCATATGAGTGCTTATTCCATTATCCTCGAAATAAAAGAATAAAAGAATAAATAAATAAATAAATAAATACATCCCCCCCCCCTTTCTTTTCATGATGAAATGCAATGAAATTGAAGGCGGTCAGTAATATAAAAAAAAACAAACTTTTTCCCTAACACTGTTTCAAGCAGGGAAACTGGAAACAGTCAAATATATTGCAAAGCTCTGTTTTCTTATTAGAGATAAGTTTTCACTTCACTATTGAAACGAAAGTCGATTTGCACAACTCTGCAACTAAAAAAGAAAAGAGGGGGGGGGGGGGGGGGGTGCAAACACTTCACTGGAAGGGAGGGGGTAGAAGTGAATCACAAAGCTTAGCAATGAATGCTTCCCTGAAGAAGAGGGAAAAAAGACATGGATGTGTGTGAAACCAAAAAAAAAAATCATTAAAGTAAACAAGTTGATAGCGAAAACACCTTTATTGAACCCATATCAGTCTAAAGTTTTACACTTAAAAAACAACACCACCACCAAAAAAAAGCAAACAAAAAAAAACAAATTTTTGCTGGCAAAGCTTTGAGGGGAAGCCATTGTGACCACTTCAGCGTAAAAATGAGGTCAGTAGGACACTAAAGGTTTCCCACTGTGCGAAAAGAAAAGGGGTTTAGCTGTAAATTTTGTCAGTAGGTCAGTAGTCTGCAACGTGATGAATCAACACTACACTGGAATAAAGGTGACAGCTCTGCTCTCCCCTATAGACAGCCCCCAGTAACCACATGTACACCTTGAGCTGTGACTGTAAAGGCTACACACCAGCTTTATTTCTTTGCCACTTTTTCTTCTGTTTTTCTATGTCGCTCTTTCATTCATACCCCTCATGTACAAAGGCATCCAAAAAGTTAAAAACACACAAGCAAAACACTTTTTGCAAAAGACTAGCCTTTGACTCAAAGCTCGCGTAATTTTGCACAAATTTGTAAAGTTTCTATTTTGTGTGTTTTTTAATCTCCAGAAAACGCTGTATCCCTTCAGTCCTTTGTCGTCTGCTAGCTTCTTAACCACAATAGGCATGTGTGGGTTCAGCACTGCAGGAACTACAAGCAATCCTCATCTGATGATAATTTCCAACTTTCTTGTGACTACCTGGTATTGATCTATGCCTTCAATCCCCAAAACAAGTACACTGTGCAATTTTTCGTATTGAAAAAAAATCTGCGAAAATCCGATTTTTTTTTCGAATTAACACTTAAGATACTTCCTAACCTGGAATCTAAAAGTGAAGTGTAGTCAAAACGAACAGCCAGGAAGTGAATAATCTTGAATGAGAAGGCGGGTATTGAGAAAGGGGGTAGGAAAGAGGCAGACAGGGGGAGTGAGCAGGGGATGTGTCCGGAAAGCAGGATTTCACGTCGCATATCATATTAACGAACACAATAATAATAGCATGACAGAATTTGTCAAGTCATTCATGGCAGGGCCTCCTGGGGTGGAGAAGACTAGGAGGTATGATTATCATGTAAAGGGGACAAAAGATCAAGTTTCCACTGCTATTGTTGCCAGGGCAAAACAGACCCACAGCAGATCAGTTTTGTCACCGCAAACATAAGTGTTGGTGTAAACGAAACTTTATTAAAGAAAGGCATGACAAAAAAACACAAGCATAACCTTGTCAAGGAGTCAAGTTACAACCTGCAGTGATATGAAGCCTCAAGTTCAACCTGACCCTTCAGAATAGATCGTGTTCTATCTCAAATGGATAGGTTGCATCACACGACACATCCGCACAAATCATCACTCAGTCCAGACTTGCTAAATTGAGCACGCCCCTTCTTTTTACCAAGTACAAGTGTGGTCAGTTTCTTCTATAATGAGCACCAGCTGGCCCCCATTAATTGGGCTGGGATGGAATGGATTAATTAGCTGCTGAGAGGAGCTGAAAGTGGGGGACACTGACTGATGTGATCGTTCAACCCAATCAACGCCCAATTTAATTTGAAGCTTATGATCCATCATGCTGTGTGCAGAGCGCCCACATGTGTGTGTGTTTATTTTATTTTATTCTTTTATATCGAGGATAATGGGAGTGTGTGTGTGTGTGTGGTGTGTGTGTGTGTGTGTGTGTGTGTGTGTGTGTGTGTGTGTGTGTGTGTATGTGTGTGTGTGTTTGTGTGTGTGTGTGTTGAAGTCAAGTCAAAATGATCTTTATTGAGGGGGGGGGGGGGGGGAGGGAGGTG
>CM060345.1:8126222-8134512 GCA_030674155.1 Stramonita haemastoma | reverse complement strand
TCGTATGCCTTTTTAATGTACCATCGGGAAAATAAAAGTTGACTTGACTTTATTGGAGCACAGCTGTCAGTTTCCCCCCAACCCCTATCGTGCTGTTTTTTCCCGCCCTGCCCCACCCCAGTTGGGGGGTCGCTTGGGTTTTATAGCGGGAAACTGACCCCAAACATGCTTTTTTATCTTTTTTCATTTGTACGAATTTTTTTTTTAAGGTTTTTTTTTTTAAAATTGATGTATATGTTTTTTTTCTTTTTTTTTAGAAGGATGGCTTGATGAAAAAAAAGCAATTGTATGTTATTAAACCCGGGTTCATACAGAGCTTTGGAAAAAATTTAAAGGACCTTTCAAGGACTTTAAGGACCTCATCTCTTTTTTTTTGAGGACCTCCATCGACAAATAGTGCTTGCTTTTAACAATGTTAAAACCTTTAAGCTGAAAGAAAAATTTTTATACCCTTTTGGTGCAAATTTTTTTAACAAGAATCGCATTTCTACTGCAGTTAATGGGGAAAAATCAAAAAGAATATTGGCCTAAGTGCGCATTAGCATAAAAATATTTTAATTAAGTGATCACCCATCTGTTTTTCATAATTTTTGACACTGGTTCTGGAAAGTCAAAATATGTGAAAAGCTCCCTGTGACTGTGGTTTTCTTCCAGGAGACTAATAGTTTACAACAGTAAAATTATCCTTCGTAAAAGGTGTTGGTTGGAAGGTAGGGGGGGGGGGTGGAGAGGGGGGGTAGTGATGGTATTGTTGTGGGGAAAGAATTTTCATCACAAACACTGATGGAAAAAAGGGGGATGAACCCTGCTGTGAAAAAATGAGAGAACTCTTGTGTGTTGTGTGGTGTGTGTGTGTGTGGTGTTGTGTGTGTGTGTGTTGTGTGTGTGTTGTGGTGTGTTATGTGTGCGTGTGCGTGGGCACGTGAGAGAGAGAGAGAGAAAAGACAGAGAGAGAGAAAAGAGAGAGAGACAGAGAGAGAGACAGAGACAGAGAGAGAGACAGAGAGAGACAGAGACAGAGAGAGACAGAGACAGAGAGTATGGTTGCGGTGGTGGAGATGCTCATTAAATTAATACAAACAACCAAACAAAAAAGCAGTGAGAGAGAGAGAGAGAAAGAGAGAGAGAGAGAGGAGAGAGAGAGAGAGAGAGGAGGAGAGAAGAGAGAGAGAGAAGAGAGAGAGAAAGAGAGAGAGAGAGAGAGAGAGAGAGAGAGAGAGAGAGAGAGAGAGAGAGAGAGAGAGAGAGAAAGAGTAACAGATAGAGGCAGACAGAGACAGAGAGTATGGTTGTGGTGGTGGGGAAGCACATGAAATAATACAAACAAAAAAGCAGTGAGAGAGAGAGAGAGAGAGAGAGAGAGAGAGGGTGGGGTGGCGTGGGGGTGTCTCTCCATGAAAAAGAAAGGGGAGGCTGGTGGCCTGCTGACTGTTGTGTAAACATTGCTCTCTGACCCCAAGTGGAACAGCCAGTGAAAGCCCCCCCCCCCCCCCTCCGCCTTATATTAGAGCTGCTAGTCCATCCCTATCATGAAACTTGACACCCATTGTTGGTACACATGGTCTTTCAACAGAAAAAGTTCTCTTGCTAGGCCAACCATGGCTAAGATTGCCTTGAGACATAGAGCAGAGAAGGGAAGTAATTACTAACCAGCACGGAAGAGTTAGTTCCCTTGACCTGGTTTCGTGGGGTTTCTTTTTTTTCTCCTATATTTTCTTCTCTGCTTTCTTAAACATTTGGCAGATTTCCACGAATTTGCAGAGAGCACCATGCCTGATCTTACCATGCCCATCTCTTTCTCTGTCTCTATCCCTCTTAGTCTTTGCTAAAAGTAAAATTCAAGCACTTTTCAAGCACCTGGAGGCAAATGCCTGATTTTCAAAGACTTTCAGGGCCTTGGAAATGGGGGCTCCAGTAGTCAAGGACCTTCAAGGCCTCTACTAATCCTTATTCAATGTACCATCTCGAAATAGCAGTTTGACTTGACTCGACTCGACTTGCAAGCACAGCTGTCAATTTCCCTCACTTTCAGCTCCTCTCAGCTGCTGATTAATCCATCTCATCCCAGCCCAGATGGGGCCAGCTGGTGCTAATTATATCAGGAACTGACCATACTTGGAACTTTAGCACTCTTAACTGAGTGTTGTTGGGTTTGTGCACTGTGCAAGGCTAATTTAATTTTTTCTTTAATTTATCCTTCTATATCGAGAAAAAATGGTATAAGCACTCATGAGCATTTTTACATCCAGTCCCTGTGTCTACGCAGTTTTTGTAAATTGTGTCATTTGTTCCCACCGGTCTCCGAAGGACTTTTGGGGAGAGTGAAGTAAACACTGATGTTAACTCTAGTTACATCAGTTTCATAAGGTCAGTGTCTTCATATAAGCTTTAAGCTATGGGATATTCCCAATGCATGTACACTACAAAAGAATGAATATTTGGGGCACGAAATAGACCTAATCCTTAAAAATGAAAAAATGCTTTAAAAAAAAAAAAGTATAATTGTAACAGTGATGAGCACTAAATTAGCTCCTATACCTCCCAAACACACACACACATGAGTGCTTATTCCATTATCCTCGATATAAAAGAATAAATAAATAAATGAATAAAATAAATAAAACACACACACACACAAATTTATCTTCGGTTCACTCTCCAAATCAATGAATCTGCCAACACGGGTAGAATTAGGAAGGTTTCCTATAGGAATCAATATTGCATGTCGAGCTGTTGGTTATTAGACCCATATCCTAGATGCACATCATAGCATTCACACACACACACACACACACACACACACACACATGCAGAACATGTTGCACACGTTAAATCATGTTCTGCTTTTTGGAAGAGTAGGCCATAGTGTGCCAGTGGGAACAGATGACAAGACTGACAAAACTTCATACACACAAGAACTGGATATAAAAAAGCATATGAATGCTTATTTTATTATCCCGATGTAAAAGAATAAATACATAAAAAAATAAATACATAAAAAAATAAATACATAAATACACACTATCTCCCCCAACTCTGTACTCATTTACCACACACACACAATCTCACACACACACACACACACACAATCTCCCCCAACCCTATACTCTTTACACCACACACACAACAAACACACACAGACCACACACACACACACACAAACCACACAACACACACCACAACCACACACACTATCTCCCACAACCCTATACTCATTCCACACCACACACACACACAATCTCCCACAACCCTATACTCACACACACACACACACACTATCTCCCACAACCCTATACTCATTCACACACACACACACACTATCTCCCACAACCCTATACTCACACACACACACACACACAATCTCCCACAACCCTATACTCACACACACACACACACACTATCTCCACAACCCTATACTCATTACACACACACACACACACAATCTCCCACAACCCTATACTCATTCACACACACACACCACACACTATCTCCCACAACCCTATACTCACACACACACACACACACACAATCTCCCACAACCCTATACTCACACACAACACAACACACACACACACACAATCTCCCACAACCCTATACTCACACACACACACAACACACTATCTCCCACAACCTTTACTCACACACACACACACCACTATCTCCCACAACCCTATACTCATTCACACACACAACACACAACTCTCCACAACCCTATACTCACACCACACACACACACACACAATCTCCCACAACCCTATACTCACACACACACACACACACACACACACACACACACACACACACACACACACAGACACACACTATACCCCCAACCCTACACTCATTCTCACACACACACACACACACTATCTTCCCCAACCCTATATTCATTCACAGTCACAGTCACACAGACACTCACTCACTCACTCACTCACTCTCTCTCTCTCTCCCCGAACCCTATACTCATTCACACACAGACACAGACACACACACAAAAGACACATTTCTACACCTCCCATCCACACTGATCAACCAGAAGTGACCACACTCACAGAGGTGACCACACTCACAGCTGCACTCACTTCTGAAATTCAGGATCATGTTCCTTCAGCATGGTTTCCAGTTCTTCCAGTTTTTCGTCCTCTGCCTCAGAATCGCTAGTGCCCTGTTCTGTGTTCTGCAGTCAAAAAAATCAAACAACAACAACAAAAATCAGTGTCATCCGTAGATTTTGTGTTATTTGTTGCAAACATGAACTAAATTTGATGATTTATGAGAAAACATAATTTTTATTTTTTAAATCTTTTTTCATAAGTCATTTAAAAAAAATCAGTCCTATTTGTCCATGTTTTATTTATCTAAAACTAAAAAATTCACTAAGTATTACTATTTTCTCTCCTGAAATACTTTCAACATTTTGAGGGGACTGTATGTCCTGTGTCTACAAATCCTGGTGGACAGGACATAATTTCTACAATAGTATCCCCACCTTCTGGAATCTCTGTACTAGGAATTCTCTCTTTTCTATCCCTCTCTTTTGTTTCTGCCTTGTTCCTTTTCTTCCTGTCACCTCCTTATCTATTTTCTGCCTTCTTGGTTCATTCTCCTGACATTTTTTCCAGAAAGACTTTGAAGATGGCATGCTGAAGTCCGATGCCCTGGGCCTGACTTGTTTTTTTAATTTTTAAAAATTTATTTTGTTCTTTTATATCAAGGATAATGGGATAAGCACTCTTGTGCTTTTTTACATCCAGTCCCTGTGTGTATGCAGTTTTGTAAATGTCATCTGTTCCCACCGGTACACAATGGCCTACTCTTACGAAAAGCGGAACAGGATTTAACGTGTGCGCAAGATGTTCTGCATGCGTACACACACGGGGCCTCGGTTTAAAGTCTCATCCGAAGGACTTTTGGGGAGAGTGGAGTCAGCACTGATGTTAACTCCAGGAGAAAAATCTCCTCGACCGGACTTAAACCCGGGTTGTCTTATCTATTTTCTGCCTTCTTGGTTCATTCTCCTGACATTTTTTCAAGAAAGACTAAGATGATGGCATGCTGAAGTCTAATACCCTGGGCCTGACTTGTCAGGCGCTTAGCAGCATTTTCACTTGTGTGACAGACAAGAGTAGAAGTTGTCTGAGCGTTTGCAGAAGAAGAAGGTAATCACATGGATTTGTTTACAAACATGAGAAACTACTTTTGTCTCCCACCTCCCCCCCACCAAAAAAGGTTTTAAGATATGAAATAAACCACAAAGCATACTATGACACAGGTAGTATAACATTCATAAGCTTGTACCACACACATTCACTATTCACTGACTATTGTATGCACACGCATACGCTGAACACACACACACACACACACACACACACATACATACACACATCACCACACACACACACACACACACACACACACACACACACACACACACACACACACATACACACACACATACACACACACACATTCAGCAAATCTGTACTCACAATTTCTTTATAGACATCCCAGTCGTCATCGTTCTGTCCAAAATTGTCATCCTTCTTTTTGTTTTCTGCACACACCAGACATTGTTTACATATTATACACCTCAAACACTGACAAGAATAAGAAAACAAGCATGGAAAATGTTTGATGATGAAAAAAATGACAGATAATGTTTGAATATCCAAACTGATGAACAAAAATAAGTGTAAGTACATAATGAATGAATACTTGGCAAATAATTTGCAAGTAGAAAAGAACTGTCCCACACACGCAAAAAAAAAAGAAAGAAAAGGTTTCAGTTTTAATAGTACAGTCAGTAAAAAACAAAAAGCTATTTACCTAGCACAATTTGTTCAAGGTTTTAATATGCCAGGATAGTTAAGAAGTTCCACTGTGCTGTTCTTCAAAACAACAAAGTTGTCCAACTTGTCTTCAGAAAATTAGAAGAAAAAAAACAACTGTCCTCATCCTATTTTAATAATCTGTGGAGATGAGCTCTTCACTGCATCTCACCCATGGGGCACAAAAACTTTGGTTTTTTGTGTTAGGATTTTTTGTGTTTTTCTTTTTTCCTTTTTTGCTCTGTGTCTGAGGCAGGCTGACCCTGGTGGAGCCCATCCCTTGCTAGACTCCAGGCTGTATGCTAGTCCTCTTTGTGTCCTTCATACCTGAGCACAGCTGGCCAACTGCTGGTGGGAATGGATGACAAAGTTTACAAAACCACATACACGGAGACACTAGATGTAAAAAAGCACTGAATGCTTCTTCCATTATCCTGGAAATAACAAAATAAACTAAATAAATGGATAAACAAAATCAGCTAAACATAGACAGGCACCACAGCCAAGTGATTAAAACTGTTCGACTTCAGTCCCACGTGTCTATGAAGTTGTGAGTTCGAATCTCAGTGGCATCTGGTGAATCAAGGGAGGGGATTTTTTACAATCTCCCAGATCAACACCTGCCAGTGCCTCAATTCCCTTTGTGCATATGCAGATTTTATTTATTTATTTATTCTTTTATATCGAGGATAATGGAATAAGCACTCATGTGCTTTTTTTACACCCAGTCCTCGTGTATATGCAGTTTTGTAAATCTTGTCATCTGTTCCCACCAGCACACAATGGCCTTCTCTTCTGAAGATCAAACATGCACGTTAAAGATCCCATAATTTATGTCAGCATTCAGTGGGCTACAAAAACACAAACATACCCAGCATACATCCCCCCAAACCAAGAATACGGCTACCTTCAGGTGGGCAAAAAACAGTTGCAAACGCAAAATCTCACCATTGGTGAACTCAGGAGCTCTAGCTGAGGAACGATTTAACCCTCTTACATTCGGATTCTCTGAACACAAACTGCCCTAGATTTTGCATTCTATCACGAAATCAGGTCAGGCACACATGCTCACTCGCTTTTTCCTCCTTCTAAGTACATACCAGCAGCTATAATTACTTCCAGACTCTCAGCAAGGTTTCTATCTCTAGCCTGATAGAGCTTTGGCATGTAGTAGCAATTAATGATGGTCACAGCGTGATGGAAATCTACTGTGTGTAAATCGCAGCAAATCCCGGTTCAGGATTAAAGGGGGGTAATTATTCAATCCTGGCAAATCCTGGTACGGGACTAAGAGGGTTAAAAAAAAACCCCAAACCAACAAAAAAAAACCACTCCCTTACGTGCGGCTAGCTGAGAGATGATGCGCATGCGTTGCTGTGAGGCCAGCGTTCCTCGCTTGGCCATGTTGGCTTTCTTCTGGCGGCGAGAGTTGCGGGCCTCCAGGATCTTGTTTCGCTTCTGCCGAACCTCTGTCAGCCAGCCCTGGAAGTCACACTGCCGACGCTGCTCCAGCCGTCGCTCTTCCTGAAGTTCCTGGAAAAATAGAACAACGAGAAAAAATCGTGTGTTTTTTATCAGCTTGACTTTGCTCCTGGGAAAAGGAATTGACGACTGGTTACTATCACAGCACACAAATCCAACATCACTCAGTCAAGAGTGTTAAATTTGTCCCCTGGAAGCTATTGGTGGTCTAGAGGTAACGTGCCTGTCTAGAAAGTGAAAACCCTGGGTCGGAGTGTGCGGTGGTCCGAATCCTGCTTGGGCCCAAAACTTTTCCCCCATCCATTAGACATGAGTGGTGGTCTGGATGCTAGTCTTTCTCATGAGATGATAAACTGAGGTCCCGTGTATTACACATCATTATTTAGCGCAAGTTATAGAACCCATGGCAACATGAGAGTTGTCCCTGGCAAAATTCTGTAGAAAAAGTCACTCAGATAGGAAATACAGTTGCAGACAGGAAAAAAAAAAAAAAAAAACAACGGGTGGCACTGCACTTGTGTCAACACTGTCTCTTTCCGCGAGGAGAGAGAGCAGCCCGAATTTCATGCAAAGAAATCTGCTGTGACACAAAGTAGTATAAATAAATAAATACATAAATTATATCCCTGTCTTTCTTAACCCTCTTAGTCCCAAACCAGGATTTGCCGGGATTGAATAATTGCCCCCCTCTGAATCCTGACCCAGTTTTTGCCGGGATTTACACACAGTAGATTTCCATCACGCAGTTACCATCACTAACTGCTACCATATGTCAAATCTCTATCAGGCCAGAGGTACAAAGCCTGCTGAGAGTCAGGAAGTAATTATAGCTGCTGGTATGTACTTAGAAGGAGGAAAAGGGTGAGCAAGCATGTGTGCCTGACCTGATTTTGTGATGGAATGCAAAATCTAGGGGCAGTTTGTGTTCAGAGAATCCAAATGCAAGAGGGTTAAGGTGACAAAATTCCCCATGATCG
>CM060345.1:8113722-8121222 GCA_030674155.1 Stramonita haemastoma | reverse complement strand
AAAGAATGAATAAATAAATATGAAGACAGATATTTCCAAAACTGAAAACCAGAAAATAGATAAATAAATAAATGAATAAATAAGTAAACACATCTTTCTCAATACTGAAAACCAGAAAATAAATAAATGAATAGATAAATAAATAAGAAAACAGATATTTCTCAAAACTGAAAACCAGAAAATAGATAAAAAAATATATATTTTTTTAAATAAGAAGACAGATATTTCCAAACTGAAAACAGAAAACAAACAAATAAATAAGAAGACAGATATTTCCCAAACTGAAAACAGAAAACAAACAAATAAATAAGAAGACAGATATTTCTCAAACTGAAAACACGGAAAATAAATAAATAAAATAAGACAGATATTCTCAAAACTGAAAATCAGAAAACCAATAAATAATAGATAAATAAAAAAATAAACAAGAAGACAATATACTTCAAAACTAAAAACCAGAAAATGAATAAATAAAATAAATAGACAAGAAGACAAATAATATTTCCAAAACTGAAAACTTGAATTAAATAAAGAAGATATTTCCAAAACTGAAAACCGAAAATAAACAAACAGACAAATAAATAACCAGAAGACAGATATTTTCAACCCCGACAGGCAGGACTGACTGTACCCACCTCGCTCTCGATGGGCGGGGGTTCGATTCCCAGGATCTTGGCCTGTGCTCTCTGCACGCTCATGGTCAGCTTGTCCACTGCTGACTGCAGCTCCTCCACACGCTGGAAACCTGCGTTCTTCAGGGCTGCCTGAAACACACACGCACACACATGCATGCACACATGTACATACGCACACGCATGTATACATACACACAGTGACACAGACAGACAACAGACACATACACACACACATATGCATGCATGCACACATGCAGGCACGCACACAGGCACATACGCACGCAGGCATGCATGCACACACACACACACACACACACACAAAGAGGCATGCAGGCACGCGTGCGCGCGCACGCATGCACACACACACACACACACACACACACACACACACACACACACACACACACACACACAGACACACATGTACTCGCACACACGTACACGCACACACACCACAGAAGGTGAATGAGGTTTCTGTGATGATGATGATGATGATGATGTTGAGGAGGAGGAGGAGGAGGAGGAGGAGGAGGAGGAGGAGGAGGAGGAGGCCGAGGAGAAGAAGAAGAAGAAGAAGACGACGAAGACGAAGACGAAGACGAAGGAGAAGGAGAAGAAGAAGAAGAAGAAGAAGAAGAAGAATCATGATGATGATGACAATAACAGTAATATCATCATCATCAACATAACTGTTACCAACCCCCCCCAAAAAAAAACACACAAAAACACATAATTGCTACTGTCATTATTATTATCAATATCTTTACTACTGTTATCAATGATGAAAATGATGATAATATATGTATATTTTTTTCAATGATGATGAACTCACCAGATCTAATGTACAAGACTTGATAACTGCTTGACTGACTGCCCCTGCCTGGAAATTTTCTGGGTTGAGATTTGCACTCTTAGAGAGTTTCATGAGAAATAGGCTTTAAACGAAACTGGTATGATGATTTGACAATGATGACCCAGTGCACACTGCACTCAGCTGCTGCAGGGCTGGTCCACAGAGACTGCAGTGCAGCTGTACTCATTGGGTACAAAGTGTTAATTTATTATTTCAGTAAAATATCATGCTAATTACTCTGAGCTTTCTTGAAATCAATCTACAATGTTATATATATTGTTAGTTGGGCCAAATAACAGGATTATTCTTGAAGAAGTTTTTGAGTAATACGGACATGAACATAACAAGTGGTATATAAGGGCTGTGTTCCCTAGCACATAGGGTGCACACGCACTCGGCAGTGAAGAGGTTAAGACTTAACAAAACATAATAAACACCAAAAGGCATACATGTAATATAGCACACACGATCTCCAGCTCTCTAAGATGGACAGACAGCAAAAAACTCAGCAAAAACTAGAACAGACAGTCCAAGCTGGGGGAGTGGGTGTTGCTAAGGTGACTGTCACTCACATCAAAAGCTTCATCATCCTCTTCCACCATCAAGTCCTGAACAGCCATCAGCCTCTGTAGCTCATCTTCATCCTCACGCAGCTGTGCAGACAACATGAAAAATGTCACATTATACATGTACATAACAACCAACAACAACTAAAAAACAACTGACCAATATTCCTCAAACAACTGTGTAGACAATGAACGCACGCAGAACATCTTGCACACACGCATCCTGTTCTGCTTTTCGTAAGAGTAGGCCAAAGTGTGTCGGTGGGAACAGATGACAAGATTTACAAAACTGCATACGGAAACTGAATGTAAAAAAGCACACAAGTGCTTATTCCATTATCCTCCATATAAAAGAATGAATAAATAGATAGATAGATAGATAGATAGATAGATAGATAGATAGATAGATAGATAGATAGATAGATAGATAGATAGATAGATAGATAGATAAATAGACAACAGAACAGGAAAAATGTCACCACATTATATTACATAACAACCAACAACAACAACAAGCATTGATCAATAATGATCCTCATACAACTGTGTAGACAACAGGCAAAAAAAAGTCAATGACATATTTTTTGGAAATGTGTTTGGTAATAACACACAAAAACCCTTAATCACAGCATGTAAATCCAGCATAACTCAGTCCAGGGTCCAGTGCATTATTATTATTATCATTATCATCATCATCATTATAATTATCATTATTATTATTACCTTTTCCATGCGTCGTCGTCTGTTGGCATCCTTCAGACGCATGATCTGCTGCTCTCGTCGCTCTTTCTGCTGCTCTGTGTTCACCTGACTGCCAGGTAACTGTCACACACATACACAAGACAGGTTAGTGTTTACCTGACTGCCAGGTAACTGTCACATACATACACAAAGACAGGTTAGTGTTTACCTGACTGCCAGGTAACTGTCACACACATACACAAAGACAGGTTAGTGTTTACCTGACTGCCAGGTAACTGTCACACACATACACAAAGACAGGTTAGTGTTTACCTGACTGCCAGGTAACTGTCACATACACAAGACAGGTTAGTGTTTACCTGTCAGGTAACTGTCACACACATACACTTTGCCTAGATACAAAACATGTTATTCCTATCTCTCTATGACTATGATACAACTGATACACTTTTCCATAGATACAAAACACATTACTCCTCTCTCTCTATGATACAATACTCTTTGCCTATAGATGCAAGACATGCTATTCCTCTCTCTCTAAGACTATGATACAAACAACAACAAAAAACAAAAAAAAAAGAAACTTACTGGAGTGAAAGGCAGCTGGAAGCGACGGACATTTTTCATGTAGTACTCAGTCTCTGTCCACTTGGACAGCTCCGATTTGTAGTCCATGGAATAATACGTGTGGTCCCGCTGTAGCTCCTAGCATTGAAAACAAGCAAAAACAAAGCATTACAAAACATGATCTTTACATCTTTCTTTATTCTTTTATACCGATTTGTAGTCCATGGAATAATATGTGTGGTCCCGCTGTAGCTCCTAGCATTGAAAACAAGCAAAAAACGAAGCATTACAAAACATGATCTTTATATCTTTTTATCTTTCTTTACTCTTTTATATTCTTTTATATCTATATTCTTTTATATTCTTTTATATCCAGGATAATGGAATAAGCACTCATGTGCTTTTTTACATCCAGGCCCCGTGTGTATGCAGTTTTGTAAATCTAGTCATCTGTTTCCACTGGCACACAATGGCCTACTCTTACGAAAAGCGTAACGGACATGACTAGACAATAACATAAATATGTACACAGCTGTCTGTCTCCCCCACTTTCAGCTACTCTCAGCTTTCCCCTGTGGGAATGTCAGGGGGCCTGTCAGTATAAACAGCATCCCTCACTTTCTGGAAGTTCTGTGCCAGGAGTTCCCTCTTTTCTATCCCTCTCTTTGTTTCTGCCTTGTTCCATTTCTTCCTGTCACCTCCTTCTTGTCTTTTTTTCTGCATTCTTCTTCCACGCCGAAGCTGGATGTGCTGGGCCTGACTTGTCAGGTGCTTAATGGCAGCTCAATGCATTTTTGTTCTTATGACAGACAACAGTAGCTCTTGTCTCAGCATTCGACGAAGAAGAAGCTACTCTCAGCTGCTATACATTCCATCCCATCCTAGCCCAGCACAAATACACATGCAGACAGGAAAATGCAAAAAAATATCTATAAAAAAATGGGTGGCGCTGCTCTTGCGGCGATGCACTCTTTCCGGGGAGAACAGCCTCAATTTCTCAAACAGAAATCTGCTGTGGCTTAAAGTGGTATACAATACAATACGATACAACACAACACTACAACACAGTGCAACACTACACAACAACACACTACACTACAATACAACACAACACAAATCAACACAATACAACACAACACTACACACTACAAAAAATTACCTCAGCTCTGGACAGTGTGAGAGCGGCGGCGTATACAATACAACATAACATATACACTACAACACAACACAAGACAACACAATACAACATATAAACCACAATACAACACAATATAACACACTACAATGCAACAAAACATAATTCAACACAACACACTACAATACAACACATAACACCACACCACAACACATAACACCACACCACAACACAGCACACCACACCACACCACAACACACCACACCACACCACAACACAAAATCACCTCAGCTCTGGACAGCGTAAGAGCGGCAGCGTGGCCAGGGTACTTCAGCTGAAGCAGACGCTGCATGAAGAAGTCGGCGTGGGCGCCACCGACGTTGATGCGACGGCAGTTAGCCGACACCAGCCTTCCGTCCAACACAGGCAACACGTGGGTCGTCTGGTAGCCACAGTCCAGAACCAGGCCGTCCACTGCAAACAGAAAGCAGAGAGTTGGGAGGAAAGATTTCACCACTGACCACTTCCATCTTGGGGGGGGGGGGGTTCGTCTCTGTATACGTTGTTGTTGCAGTTTGAAGAACTTTTGTTTCTCACTTCATGATGCGTGATTGTCAATTACTGATTTGTGTATTATTTTCACCCTTTTGTACTGGGGTGAAAATAATACACAAATCAGTAATTGACATTATTTTCTCCCCTATTGTATGAGGGGGTGGGATAGCTCAGTGGTCAGAGTGCTTGCTTTCCCCCCAGCTAAGGTTAAGCAGTGTTGAGCGTGGTTGCCAGTTGGATGGGTGACTGTTTGAGCACCTTGGCTACAGTACAGTTCCCCCAGCTGTAATTGGGTACCTGCCCTCTTTAGGGTCATGGAAGGTAAAGTAGAGAGGGATGGGAGATGGGCGCCACCCTCAATATGCCAGCCCCTAGAGAAGCTGAGGTCTCTGATGCCTCGCTCCCCTACGACCACACAGGTTATGGGACACCTTTACTTTTCTCTGTGTTGCAGTTTGAAGAACTTTGTTTCTCACTTCAGGATGCGTGATTGTCAATTACTGATTTGTGTATTATTTTCACCCCTATTGTATTGGGGGACAGGATAGCCTAGTGGTCAGAACATTGTGCTGGCAATTTGATGACCTGGATTCCATTCCCGTATGAGGGGATTTTCCCCCTGGAGTTAACGTCAGTGCTGACTCCACTCTCCCCAAAAATCCTTCAGATGATAAACTGAGACCTTATGTGCGAACGCATGCAGAACATCTTGCGCACACGTTAAAATACTGTTCTGCTTTTCGTAAAAGTAGGCCATCGTATGCCTGTGGGATCAGATGACGAGATTTGCAAAACTGCATACACACGGGGACTGAATAAAAGAATAAATAAAAAAAATTTTTTTTTTTAAAACTGAGGACAGTTGTGAAAAAAGCTGAAGATGGGTTTTTATTTTATTTTATTATTTTACTTTTTAAGTTTTTGTTTTTTTTTATGCTGAAGAGAGTTAAAACAACATGCTCACATGACTGGGGACGGTTGTGGAAAAAGCTGAAGAGGGAGTCCACACCGTAGCAGACACTAGGGATGCTGTAGCACTCAAACAGCAGCTCCGACATCTCTGCAAACACGCACAGAAAACAGGGGCTGAAACCATGATCACACAGCGGTCAGTTCCCCCATAGCAGGAGCCAACCACAGATGGACTAGGTAAAAGGACACACCATGACACACCTGTCAGTTTCCTCCACTTTCAGCTCCTCTCAACTGCCAATTATCTCGTCCCAGCCCAACCCAGCTGGTGCTATTTATAGCAGGAGCCGACCACACATGGACTACGTAAAAGGAAAGCGCGTGCTAAATTTAGCACTCCTGACTAGGCCCTACTGAGTGAAGCTGGGTTTGTGCACTGTGGTGAACTCTTAAGTATTAAATTTTTCTTCCTTGTCAGCCACCCACACAGTAACTACTGTTGTCTATCATGTGGGTGTAAATGCATTGTGCAGCCGTTAAGCACCTGACAAGTCAGGCCCAGCACAGCCAACTTTGGTTGAGATAGAGAATTATCATGATCTAACTCTTTCTGGAAAAAAGGCAGGAGAATTGACCAAGGAGGCAGAAAATGGACAAGATGGAGGTGACATGAAGGAAAGAAACAGAACAGAAACAAGGTGAGGGATAGAAAAGAGGGCATTTCTAGCACAGAATTTCCAGAAGGTGGGGATGCTAGTTAAACTGACAGGCCCCCGGCATCCCCATAGAGAATGAAGTCACAAATAAACTCAACATTAAACTGAAAAGAAAAAAATCATTTGTTCAAGCAAATTTTTTTTTCATCAATTTTTTTTTTGGGGGGGAGGGGATTCCTTGGCTAGACCTCTGAGGTTCACCAATGGTGAGATTTTTGCACATGCAACCATTTTTGCCCACCACCAGGGAAGCCACATTCCGACTATGTGGATAGGCCCAAATCGGCTAATAGATTCTTCAGCTTAAAGATTTTGCAGACAACTGTCTCATGATAACAGATAAGTGATTTGATTTGATTTGTTTTTGCAAGATATAGCACGATATAAATTCTAATACACAATCCCGCACACACCTTACAAATTTGTATGCACATGTTCTCTCTGTCTGTCTGTCTGTCTCTCTTTCTGTCTCTCTCTCAGTCTGTTTCTCTCTCTGTCTCTCTGTCTGTCTGTCTCTCTCTGTCTCTCTGTTTATCTGCCTGTATGTCTCTCTCTCTGTGTCTCTCTCTCTCTCCTAATCTATCTTTTCTAACATCCCTGTTCAGCAGCAGAAGGACGTAGAAATGAAGGAGTGAGTGACTCACACTTTCGATAAAAAAATATATATATATATATAAAAAAGACTCACGCTGTCGACAGTAGTTGGGATTGACCACAGCCTCAGTCAGCACCATAGGATGGTCCACAGAGCCCTCAGTGTTCACGCCCAGGTGGGTGAAAATGTGGTCAAAGATTTGCTCCTGGGGGTACAGAAATGGGAAAGAAAAAACACATGAGCGAGGGAGAGAGAGGGGGGGGA
>CM060345.1:8108722-8111222 GCA_030674155.1 Stramonita haemastoma | reverse complement strand
GCACTTGTGCTAAGTGCTACTGTTGCTATGTCTTTTGTTTTCTCTTTTGTTTTCATTACTTGGCTAGAGCTTCGAGGTTCCCCAAGGGTGAGATTTTGCGTATGCAACAGTTTTTTGCCCACCCTGAAGATAGCCGAATTCTGACTTCAGGGGTGTATGCTGGGTATGTTTGTGTTTCCGTAACCCACCGACATGAATGACAGGACCTTTAACATGTATATTTGATGTTCTGCATGTATAATATTTATTTGTGTATGTGTGTGTCTATATCTATATCTATACATAAACTGCACATGAAGTTGAACTGGGAGATCATAAAAATCCCCATTCTTAATTTCCCAGATGCCGCCGAGATTTGAACCCATGACTTCATCAACAGTATCATCTGAACAGGATCCCCTTGAAACAAGTTCCAGTTCACTTGTGAACCGTCATGCTCACCATTATTAAAAAAATGAATAAACAAAATAAAAAATTAAAACATAAAATAAAAAAAAATTTGGGGGGGGGGGGGGGGGGGGGTAAAAGCTCACCATTATCAATGACAATCGGAACCTTGCCATCACCCAAATCTGGCACTGGATAATCGTAGGTTTTGTCTGGAACTGGCTTCTCGTCCTTGAACTTCAGAACTTCTCCAGCACTCTCCGACATCTTTCCTCAGTCTCTCTTCTACCTGGAAGACAGATTTATAATCATCATCATCATCATTATGATAATCGTCGTCGTCATCGCCGCTGACTTGGTTTATTGTCTCATCCAAAGGACTAATTCATTCAGATACTGAGATAGGGACTACTAGACTAGGCTACATCTTGAGTACATCACTAATCATGTAATGGGGTTACACTCCTGTATCAGCTGGCGGGTGATGTAGTATGATCTCTAGAGTGGGGGGGGGGGGGATTAAAAAAAAAATTTCACAGATATTTTAAAGTATGAAAAAGTGCACTGTGCACTTGTCTTGGGAATTGAGGACATAGACGTTTAGAACAATACCTGGTAGATACGAAAAAGTTGGAAATGATCATCAAATGAGGATTGCTTGTGTTCTAACATCACTGACCCCAAGCATGCATGTATTGCGGTCGGGAGGCTACCAGACCACAAAGGTCTGAGGGGGTACAGTGTTTGCTGAATTTTTTTAAAATATTAAAACCTAGCAAATTTGTGCAAAATCACATGAATTTTGAGTCAGATCCTAGTCTTCGACAAAAAGTTTTTTGTTTTTTTTCTAAAGATGTTTTAGTACGTGCGGTATACAATAACAGTCATTGTATAGAATGAATTGTGCGATTTCTTAAAGGTGGTGTGTAACCCAAAAACACCAACTAAGGCCGGCTAATCGAACCTAATTTGAAAAATCGTTGTTGACCTTAAACACGAGTGTAGTAAATTTACTTACCGTCTTTTAGTTTATTTCCCTGTCAAAATTGCAATTTTTGTTTTTAACACAGTGTACACTAGTTAAATTCTACATGGCATACCGTGCGCTACTTGTTTCTTGAGTCGATCGTCTGCGTGTGGTTTAAAGTTCTAAGAGTAGTTTCCCTTGACAAGGGAGATCATTCTGCGTTACAAGGACAACAAACAAGCACCCATGCGTTTTGTTGGTGTTGAACTGGAATAGCTAACCTACTAAAGACCTGTACAGTTCTAACAGACAGTATGTCTTCGAGTTTGATAACACAACGATTTATTCTAGGCATGAGCAGTGTATCAAGATGCATAAAGTGCCCTGCCTTTCGTTTTACTTCCTCCAGATTGCTTCGCACAGGATCGAAAGCTGACGCAAGATTACAAACTGTTGGACAGCAAATTATGTTCAAGAGTCCAAGGGAAATGCTTTGTCTGTCAAGATTCTACCCATCCCTAAGCAAGTTGACAGATCCGCCACGATGTTCATTCATTATTCAACAGAGGAGACAACTAACCAGTGACTCGAGCAGATCTGGGCAAAGTACTGACCTTGAAGAAAAAACAGAACTTGGGAAAATAAGTGCTCGCATGGCAATTCAGTATACATGTAAAGTGTGTGGTGAAAGAAACACAAACTCTTTCTCAAAGAGGGCATATGAAAAGGGGTTGGTGATTGTAACTTGCAAGGGGTGCAATAATCGTCATTTGATTGCAGATAACTTGGGGCTGGTTCAAGAACGTAGGACACAAGTAAGTGTGGAAGAAACTGAAAGTAGGCCTAAATGAGATTTCTAATAGTGCTACTATATTGATTTTTAAATAGCATTTGAAAAAATCGTCATGTTCTTGTAGAAAATCCATGGACAAGTACATTGTTGTTTTGTATTGTAACCCACAATGCACAATGGGAGAAAAGGGATTATATAATCTTGATGTCATTTGGAATGGAACTTTTTTGGGGGGGCAAATCATCTGGATAAGTCAAGTGGTATTGATTGATAAACTATTAGTATCAAAGTTCTAAAAAAGTAGATAACTCTGCAGAGTGCAGTGTGAGTGTGCGCGTGTGTGTGCGTGCGTG
>CM060345.1:8100190-8108622 GCA_030674155.1 Stramonita haemastoma | reverse complement strand
GAAAAGGATAGATAGATAGATAGATAGATAGTAGATAGATAGATAGATAGATAGATAGATAAAATAGAGGATAGGCGGGGCGGGCAGGCAGGCGGGGCAGATGAAGGGGGAAAAATAAATAGATAGATAGATAGTTTGATAAAATTAGATAGATAGTTTGATGGGTAGATAGAAAATGATAAAAGTAGAAAATAGATAGAATAGATGGGATAGATAGTGATGTTTTTGCTCTTGATATTTCTTCAACTCACTGCCCTGGCACAGATTTCCGTATAGCACAGTTTGGGGCATGTACAGATCTACGTGACTTTGATGCGTGACCGGTGTCTAGTCCATGCTCTGTTGACGCCTGTGTCGTGTATGACATGTTGGCTGTATTTACTTAACGGTTATTGTACCGTTGGGATGTGACATGCGCGGACGAGTTACCATTCTTTTTTTTGTTCGTGAGTGACAGCCTGTTGTTGACACGAGTCATTTTTTTTGGCTTCTTAACTTTTTTGACACGCTCCGGTCTGTACTTACAATTTACAAGTTGGGGGTTTTTTTGTTCTGACAGGTAGTTGGTGTGATTTGGGTTTTGAAAGGCATAGGGTTAATTAATTTGCGGTGCTTTATCTTGAAAGGTATGGGGTTAATCCGTGGACGAATGCATGAAATAGAAAGGGAAATACAGCTGTCTGATTTAGAAGTGTCCTGAAGTAACCAGTACGTGTCATGGCGGTTTCTGAGCAGTTACGATGGGGTTTTTCTTTTACGACGGGTCAGTGTTTTAAAGTCTCTCTCTTTTCTGTCTGTCTGTCTGTTCTGTCTGTCTGTCTGTCTGTCTGTCTGTCTGTCTCTCCTCCCTCCCTCTCTCTCTCTCTCTCTCTTCCTCTTCTCTCTCTCTCTCTCCTTCTCTCTCTCTTCTTCTCTTCTCTCTCTCTCGTGTGAACGAGCTGGCTTAAAAAAAAAGAATAATACAAGCACGGCAAATATTCCTGTAATATATGTCAGCATTTGATGTGTGTTTTATTTTATTTTTTATTTTTTATTTACTTATGTGTTTATTGATTTTTTGTGTGCGTGCGTGCGTGTTCGTCTGGGGGGGGTCACTAAAAATAAAAAAAAAAAACTCTTGTGACATTGGGTAAGATCTTCGTCTGTTGCTTGCTTGTTGTACGTCGTACGTGTTTTTAGTGTAGATTGGCGTCACACAGTGAACTTGTGTACCTATCATGGACAGAAACAAAACAACAAAAATATCAGCTATATGATTGCCGCGCTGTAGTACTATGTTAGTGGCGTTGGACTCGTAATCTAGGTTGGGGTTCGATCAGCTTTCGGTATGCGTTGGCCTTGGAAAGGCACTTTACGGTTTTTCTATCCACCAGTGTAAGGATGGTACAACCTGGTTGGGTTAGTGCGATGAGGGCGTCTATCAGGGGAGTCTAGACTCTCAGTCGCTTAACGCCACAGAACCGGAAAGCACGGTGATGAGCTTAGGCTCGGGACGACTTACTTAGCTTTTTTTAACTTAATATGATTGACGACGTATTTCTTACATCTATTTAAACGTGGAACAATGTTTTTGTCGTATGCGGGTTACAACGTTGACACACGATTGCGACTTTATGTACATTGTGACACTGACACGACATCATCACGAATAACAATGAAATCCACCACTCGGAAAAACATCGGTAACAACGACAATAACAGTATTCCACTGATAACATTTTTTCTCATTTTGATTTTAACGTCAGCTATCACAAAAAAAAACACTTCAGACAAACAGTTAGAAGAGAGGGGAGGGAGAGAGAGAGAGAGAGAGAGAGAGAGAGAGAGAGAGAGAGAGAGAAGAGAGAGAGAGAGAGAGAGAGAGAGAGGAGAGAGAGAGAGAGAGAGAGAGAAGAGGTATACATGAAGATATATAGAGACAGAGAGAGGCAGACAGACAGACAAACGAGAGACAGAGAGAGAGAGACAGACAAACAGAGAGACAGAGAGAGACAGAATTGAATACGAAAGAGACAGAGAGAGAGAGGGCAGGCAGAAAGGGTGAGAGGGACAGACAGACAGACACAGACAGACAGACACAGACACAGACAGACAAGACAGTTGTTCTCCAGATCGTGAGACAGAAAAAAATAAAAGAGAGATTGAGATCTGACAAGCCGGAGAGAATGGGCATCGCGTCGTGGTCAAAAGAAACGTGCCACCCTGATTTCCAGATACACCCCCCACCCCCCCACCCCCACCCACCCATCCACCCCTTACCTACCCGAAAAGACCTGATCCAGACAACAACAACAACAACAAAAAAAGCACACCACCAAATGGGACCATACTGCTTAACCACCCCCGGGGGTAGGTAGTTTTTCCACCCTGTAGAATGAATGAATACCCGTGTACGGTACAATCACGTTTTGAAGGTGGAACGAGGGTGGAACGAGTTGAACAGTGTGATGGGCTTTTTTTTTTTTTAGACACTGTTGATGCTCATACTACCGTGAAGACGGCGGAACAGTATTCCTGAGAGCGTGGGTGGTGTGAGTAAGGCAGATGTGTGTGTGATAGGCACAGGGTAAAAAAGAACATGAGGCCGCCCAGGTTTTGGAATTTGAAAAAAGAGAGAGGAGAAAGTGCTGAGTAAGTGGAGGGGAGAGAGAGGGAGACAGAGAGAGAGAGAGAGAGAAGAGAGAGAGAGAGAGAGAGAGAGAGGGAGAGAGGAGAGAGAGAGAGAGAGAGAGAGAGAGGAGAGAGGAGAGAGAGAGAGGCAGACAGAAAGAAAGACAGACACACAGAAAAGACAGATAGAACGTCTCCGAAAGACAGACAGGCAAGAGAAGTCGAGGATTAAAGGAAACCAAACCAACCACACAATAATGATATATCCCGTTTCACGACCTGTCAGCTATGTTGTTACACCCACCCGTTAGGGAATCTGCTATTGTTCTCCAGATCGTGAGACACGACTTAACAAATCCCCTCGGTATAAAACCCCAAGTCTCTCTGTCTCTGTCTCTTGTCTCTGTCTCTCTCTCTCTCTCTCTCTCTCTCTCTCTCTCTCTCTCTCTCTCACTCCACACACACCCACACACACACCCCACACACACAACAAGCACACACATCACACACTCACACCACACAGCAGAAGAGAAAGAGACAGCAACAGGGGATGGGAGCTGCTTGGTCATAACAGTCCTAAATCAGATACTCGTGGGACGCAATAAATCACTGAATATCGTTACGTTTTTTGAATAAGAATCACAGAGATCACCATCATCATCATATCAAGAGTATTACTGCTGCTGCTTACTGCTGCTGCTGCTGATCTTCATCGTCACCATCATAGACATCACCGTCATCATAGTCATACCGTCATTATCGTCGTCGTCATCATCATCTTCTTCTTCTTCTTTAACATCATCATCAACATCATCATCATCACCACCACCACCACCACCACCACCACCCACCACCACCACACCACCACCACATCATCATCATCATCATCATCATCATCGGAGGGGGAGGAGGATCACAACAGCAGTGTCGACGATTTCAAGGATGGTGGTGACACATTTACATGATCATGTAATATTTATTTCTAATTAATGTTTGTCACGCTTTATTCTGTTGCCATTATCAGAACTATTGTTTGTGTGTGATTGGTTTCAGGAGGCTTAAACGAGAGACGAAGATGTTGGGACGGCACAGTGGCGGTTTCTGTGGCCGGTAGTCTTCGTGCTGTTGTGCCAGATTCTCGGCAAAGGGATGGCAGGTATGTGTTGCCATACATTAGTCACAGCTGTATCATGTCTGCTTTGTCTTTCTGCTTCTGCTTCCTTCTTTCTTTTTATCCTGTGTCTTGTCTTCTTTTTCTCTTTATCCGTCTATCTTCTTCTCTTTCGTTGTCTTTCTTCTTCTTCTTCTTCTCTGTCTTTGTCTTTCCTTTTTCGTCTTTTTTCTGTGTTGTGGCTTCTGTTACTTTTTGCTGATTAGGTTGTTTCTTCTTATTCTTTTCCTTTTCTGTCTCCTTCTCCTCCTTACACATACACACACATTATATAGAGAGAGATCTATTGATGATATATATAAAGACAGAGACAGAGCGACGTCCACCTTGCAGATTTCTCGGACAATATTTCTCTTTTCACTTGTCAATGTTTTATGTCCACGTTTCACATTTTTTTCCAAAGCCTTTCCCACGGATTTCAGGCTGGACAAGTGTTTGCCATTAAGCAGTCTCCATGATAAATGGTCTCTGTAAACATCTCTCTCTTTGAACCGTGCTCCCCATTAGGTCGTCTGTTTATAGAAGCTATCCCTTTTCCTCCTCCCTCCTTCTCTTTTCTTTCATCTGTTTGCATAAGTGCATGTTTCTTTTTTCTCTTAGTCTTGGTAGGTGTTTTTTTTTTCTCTTTTCAACAACGAGTGGGTTTTTTTTTTTCTTTGGTTTGGTGGTAGGTGCAGCTTTTTTTTTAATCTTTTTTTTTGTATTAGTTGTGACTGTGCTCAGCGGTTTTTATTTTCTGATGAAAGAAGAAAGGAAAAGATAAGAACTTTATTGCCCAGTTGTTTCCGCCTCAGTCGTTTCAGTAGCGTGGTCAGAGGGGGGGGGGGAGACTCTCTCTCTCTCTCTCTCTCTCTCTCTCTTCTCTCTCTCTCTCTCTGTGTGACTCTGTGATTCTCTCTGTCTCTGTCTGTCTGTCTGTCTTCTGTCTTCTGTCTGTCTGTCTTCTTCTCTCTCTCATCTCTCTCTCTCTCTCTTCTCTCTCTCTCTTCTCTCTCTTCTCTCTCTCTTCTTCTCTCTTCTTCTCATCTTCTTCTCTCATCTTCTATCTATCTATCTATCTCTGTCTCTCTCCCCCCTCTCCCCCTCCCTCTGTGTATCTCGTGCGTGTGTGTGAGTGTGTGTGTGTGTGTTGTGTGTGTGTGTGTGTGTGTTGAGTGAGTGTGTGAGTGCGTGCGTGCGTGCGTGCGTGCGTGCGTGCGTGCGTGTGTGTGTGTATGTATGTATGTGTGTACTTAGAGCGCTACCCTTGTGATCTGAGGCCTGGGTTCCAGCCATTACCCAGACGCCCGTTCAAGGGGATTATTTCCCTGGAGTTAACATCAATGCTGACTCCACTCCCCTGAAAGCCCTTCAGATGAGACTGTAAACCGCGGTCCTGTGTACAAACGCGCGCAGAGTATCGTCCACACTCGTGTCAAAACTTGTTCCGTCTTTTGGAAGAGTAGGACGTGTGTGTGAGGTGGAAACAGACGAAAGAAAATACCAAGAAAAACTCACGCACACAGGGACTCCATGTTAAGGAAAAAGCAGTTGAGTGCTTATTCATTAAACTTGAAATTTTTTTTTTTAATCAAATTTTTAAAAATTCTCTCTTCTCTCCATCCCTTCCAATTCCCCGCCCCTCTCCTTATCCCCCTCCTCCTCCTTCCTAATTCATTCTACCTTTCCTTTCACCTGTTTACGTGTGCGTGATTGCTTATGAAAGAAAACATTAATGAATAAAACGGTTCAGTCTTTCGCTTCAAATCAATTTTGCTTCAATGAGTTCACTTTTGGTATGCTGTATTCGTGTTGAAAATGTCTTTGGGGCATTTAGAAATTTTTTAGGGCTGTGGCTTGAGTGAATCTGAATAAGAGTGATATAAAGGTCTTGTGGGGATACAGATTTTTATAGCGATGGTAAAAATAAGTATATGTGACACATAATTCATTCTATAGGGGAGGGGGGGGGGAGCAGAAGAAGCGTCGTGGGTGTGTTTTAGTTAGAGAAATATTTGACAGCAGCAGTTTAAAGGGTGGATTGTTTGCTGATGTTGTGTGAATGTTGCTTGTGAATGTTTTTTCATCATCATCATTATCATCATCATTATCTATTATTTTATTATTATTATTATTATTATATTATTCTATATTATTATTATTATTATTTATTATTATCATTATCTATCATTTATCATACACATACTTTATATATCATTATTTAGAGTACAAATATGACTGTTTGTTGCCCTTTGCGTTAATTTTGTCTGTTCTTTTCATTGGACGGTCATTCTTATGTCTTTTCCTTCTTGCGCCCCCCCCCCCCCCCCCCCTCTCCTCTCCTCTCTTGCCCCACCCACTCCCCTCCCCCCTCAACACCACCACCCACACCCACACACTAGACACCACACACACACACACCACACAAGCAACACACACACCACCACCACAAGCACACATACACACATCACACACACAAGGGCTAGATGAAACACAAAAATGTATGTTAATACCTATCTCTGACCCTCTGCAATAAAACATCAATCTCTGTCTGTATCTCTGTCTGTCTGCTCTGTTTCTCTGTCTCTGTCTCTCTCTCACACACACACACACACACACACACACACACACACACACACACACACACACACACACACGCATACGCACACACACACACACACACACACACACACGAACGCACACACACACACACACACACACACACACACACACACACACACACCATACGCACACGCAACATACACACATGCCGCGCGCGTGAGTCTGGCTTCCCCTTTCTTACCCCATTCCTGTCGTCTCTTATACAGTATCCTTTTTTTTTTCCCTCTTCATAAATGAAGCTTCCTTTTTTTCTTTTTTTAAAAAATCTTTTCACCTAAACATTCTTCGAGTGTTATTTTATGAATGCAAGCATGCAATCATGCTGAAAATTCCTTTTCGAGCATTTTGAATGTGGTAAAAAAAAAAAAAAAAAAGAAATATGTCGCTTGAAGATGGACATAGCGATGATAAAGGACAGAAAATAGGCGACGAAGAATACAGCAGAAATATTATAGGGTAAGGGTGGGTAGGAGTGGATGGGGTGGGGGGGGTGGGGTTATGTCGTGGGTGTATTTGGCCAAGGAGAGGGTTGACAGCAATTGGAGAAGGGGGTGGATTGTTTGTTATTAAACAGCGCGTTGTCCTCTTAAGAAAACTTGACAGCGACGAAAATTTTGTTCTATCTTTATTTTTTCCTCCTGGTGGGACATTCCAGGTCAATTGAGCCTGGATGAAAGGATTGTCTGATCCGTAAAAAGTATGCACATCCACGCACACTCGCGCGTACGCACACATCAAATATATATCATACACCACACGCCGCCGCACGCGCGCGCTTACACATCACCTCTCTCTCTCTCTCTCTCTCTCTCTCTCTCTCTCTCTCTCTCTCTCTCTCTCTCTCTCTCTCTCTCTCTCTCTCTCTCTCTCACACACACACACACACACCACAACACACACACACACACACACACACTACCATCACTCACACATCACTCTCTCTCTCTCTCTCTCTCTCCTCCTCACCACTAACTCTACCCTCTCTCACACCATCCTCCACCCTCTCACTCTCTCTCTCTCTCTCACACACACACATCTACACACACACAACACACACACACACACACACACACACACACCACACACACACACACACACACACACACACACACTCGCAGTTGTGCTATGGATAGACACTCCATGCAGTAGTCTTTGTTCTGGTACAGTGTCGGTTGTGGCTGGCCAGCCCGACACGGGAATGACAGACAGTCCCTATGGCAGAGGGCACAGATGAAGTCTAACGCTGGCCCAAACAGACCAGCATAACGCGTACCCAAGGTGCTCAAAATTTAAATTGTTACTAAACCCGCACCTCATCTAGAAGAAGTTTAAGCACTTCTGAGACGGACAAGTATCTCCTCAGAAACGCACGCACGCACGCACGCACAGCACGACACCACGCACGCACGCACGCACAGCACGCACGCACGCACGCACCACGCACGCACACACAACAACACACACATACATACATACATACATACATACATACATACATACATACATACATACATACATACATACATACATACATACACACATTTTTTTTTCTTTTCTCAAAAAGAGGGTATCAGTTCAGAATCCACATCTCTTGACAGGTTCTGCGCAAACGAACTGGACACAGAACCTGCCAACTGCGCAGAAACATGTTACCATACACTAGGTAGAAGTAGAATGGGCGAGAAGGACAAACACTACACATACTGTGTGAGAGCTTCCAGTACACAGACGTTAGGAAACTCAGAGGGGGGTTGAATGGAAGTGCAAACACGCAGGTGCAAGGTGAACCCAAACTTCCATTAGGAAAACCAATACAGACCCAATAGGTTAGACTGACAAATGTTGATAGTCTAGTGCTCAACGAAAGTCTTTAGAGAGAGAGAGAGAGAGAGAGAGAGAGAGAGAGAGAGAGAGAGAGAGAGAGAGAGAGAGAGAGAGAGAGAGAGAGAGAGAGAGAGAGAGAGAGAGAGAGAGAGAGAGTCAGTCAGACGAGAGGAGAGAAGACACAGAGAGTGACAGAAAGACAGAGAGAGACACAGATAGTGACACA
>CM060345.1:8095190-8097690 GCA_030674155.1 Stramonita haemastoma | reverse complement strand
TGATGAATTGAGAATTTAATGCGCGCGTTTGTGAAGGGCACACAACCAGACAAAATATTGAATAACGGTCTGAATAGTTCCCTCTGATACTGTGTGGGTCAGAACGGCGCGAGGAAAGTCCGGTTCAATCCCGTGTATAAGATTAAGAAGGAAGGTGGCGGGATGGTTAAAACTTTCGCCTACCTAACAAGTAAACTGTGAGGTTTCTGGGTTTGATTCCCACAAGCCACGCCCTTTCTACCCAGTTTGATGGTGAAAATCGAACCTAGTGTCAAATCATTCGGGCTGAGGAAACTCTAAGACCAGTCAGACCCATGTGTTTGCGGATTTCTGCACGCCAAAAGAATCCACGACAGTCAGGTTATGCTGTTCGTGTTTGCATGATCTGCTAAGTGGAAAATCTAATGTAGCATTTATAGAATATTCCACTCGCTGTGTTCTCTTGTCAAGGAAAAACCCGAAAGCACAAGTGACTTGATTCGTGATTCGTACACACAGAAACGAGTATTAAGGACCCATGTCTTTAGCCACCGGCACGAAATGACCTACGTTTCCAAAAGGTGGAACGGGTTTTTAATTAACGTGTGCGCAAGATGTAAACCTATGTGAATGTGGGTTGTTTGTTTTGTTTCTTTTTTTAATTTGTCGTCCTCTCCTACCAGCACGAAATGGCCTGCTCTTCCAAAATGTGGAACGGGATTTTAAAGTGTCTGTAATCTTTCAAACTGACAACAAACGCACTTTACATGGCAGGGCTACTGAGCATGACATATCAATTATTTTTACCTGTAAAAACTTTGATCTTTCAGTGTTTGTTGTGCCACGCCGAAAACAATGTTTTCAACGGCTAAAGTAACACAGCAGGGCTCAAATTCTATAGCAGCTTTTGTCTCAAGCTCCTAATTCTTCTCGGACACTAGGAGAGTGCCTGTCAATCGAAGAGCCTCATGGATAATTCAAGAGCTTTTTTGTATAGGAGCTTACAAACTTTTTGTTTAATACGTAACAAAGCATCCTCTGTCGACGTGGCTCGGGTCTTTACAGGCAAAACTGAAAGCTAGAGCGAGAAGGGTAGAAAATTCCCATAGTATTGAACAACAACAACAACATCAACAACAAATCGTACCATCATGACCCCAAGTCAAGTCGAGTCTGGACAAAATACTTCAATCATCCCACGAAGCGCAAACACAAACACTGACAAGCTAGTTTCAATATCCCTTGATTCTCCACAATTCACCCTACTACTGTTCGGAGTGAGAGAGAGAGACACAGAGACAGACAGACAGACAGACAGACAGACAGACAGAGGTACGAACAGACAAACAGACAGACAGAAACTGTGAAAAATACTTGATTTACAAGAGATACAAGAAACTCAGATTGGCAGCGACTGAAAATAAAAGCATTCGGTAACGAGTGTCATTCTGTATATCAAACAAAAAAACAAAACACAACAAACCGACATAACCATGTTTCTGAAACTATTTTGAGCATTTGTTTCCTGCTTATTAGCATTTAATGCACATGTATTGTGTGCATGAAGGGACGTTGGCGACAGACAGACAGAGAGAGAGAGAGAGAGAGAGACAGACAGACAGACAGACAGACAGACAGACAGACAGACAGACAGACAGACAGAATAGGGAGAGAGACAGATAGACAGACAAAGAGAGAGAAGAAGAAGAAAAGAAAGAGAAGAAGAAGAAGAGAAAGTGAGAGAGAAAGATGGGGGGTGGGTTTGGGCGGGGGGAGGTAATGCCGCTAAGTGTATTGAACCCAACACCCAGTTGTGTAGGCTCTGGATTATGTTAGCCGAAAAATGTAAACCAGGTCACGCTGCAAAAGAAAAGGAGGGGTTGGGGTGAGAGGGGGGGGAGTGTAGGGCAAGGATATCAGGATCACACACACACACACACACACACACACACACACACACACACACACACACACACACACACAATCACGAACCAAACACCAAGTCAGCTATGTGTACATACAGATACACACGCACGCACACACAGACACACGCACACACATACACACACACACACACACACACACACACACACATATCACGAACCAGACAGCAAGCCAGCAATGTGCACATGTAAATACACACATGCACACACAGACACACACACACACAGATACATACATACAGAGAGAGAGAGAAGAGAGAGGAGAGAGAGAGAGAGAGGAGAGAGAGAGAGGAGAGAGAGAGAGAGAGAGAGAGAGAGAGAGAGGAGAGAGAGAGAGAGAGAGAGAGAGAGGAAGAGTTTTGAACGATTCATAAAACACGTACACTGCCAGTCACAGTGACACCGAAAGTTTTAAATAATTCATAAAAACACACACACACATTGTTGGTCTCAGTGTCACCCTTGTAAAGTGCAATCCACTCGATGCTGACAGCGTAACGGGATGTCTGTTGACCGTAGCGCTTGGTATTATCGTCTCGTGGGACGGGAACAATAAACAAAAGACTTCCTAGCTGTCT
>CM060345.1:8078307-8080807 GCA_030674155.1 Stramonita haemastoma | reverse complement strand
TTTTCCATCAAAGGTAATTTCGTGGATTTTGGGAGGAGGGAACTTCGTTTTCTTTCTTTTATTACATGTTATCTTGTCTGTTGGGGGAGGGGGGGGGGAGTTCAGAGGTGTGTGTGTGTGTGTGTGTGTGTGTGTGTGTGTGTGTGTGTGTGTGTGTGTGTGTGTGTGTGTGTGTGTGTGTGTTTCTTCTTCAAGCTCTGCTAGCTAAGTCTGGTTTGTGTTAAGAAGAAGTAACTCCTGAAAATATTGCTACGTTATAGTCAATTGGGGATACACACGTGTATATACACACGCAGATTTCTAGTTCTACGTACATACATGCACACGTATACCATTGCATATACTTGTAAATATGCATACATACACGTGCACATGCACACGCACACACACACACAGCGCGCGCGCACACACACACACACACACACAGCGCGCGCACACACACACATACACACACATTCTCTCTCTCTCTCTCTCTCTCTCTCTCTCTCTCTCTCTCTCTCTCTCTCTCTCTCTCTCTCTCTCTCTCTCCTCTCTCTCTCCCTCCTCCCTCTCTCTTTCTCCCCTTCTCTCCCCCCTCTCTCTCGCTCTCTCTGTCTCCCCTTTGCAGTCCCACTCAAAAAGACATTTCTCACTCTTGTTATTATTATCTGAATCATTGACGGCTGGATGCTTAGTTTGTTCTGCAACACTAGAACAGAGGCCTCTTCAAAGTTCAATGTCCCAAAGCAAAGCATAAAAACCATCTTCAAAAGACATTTGCACAAGCACGCACACACACACACACACACACACACACACACACACACACACACACACACACACACACACACACACACGTACGTACGCACACACACACATGTACGTACGTACGTACACACACACACACGTACATACACACACATACATACATACATACATACATACATACATACATACAGACATACAGACATACAGACATACACACACAACACACACACAACACACACACACACACACACACCACACTCACACACACACACACTCACACTCACACACACACACACCACACACACACACACACACACACTCGTGCAACTATTTTATTTCATTTGAAACTGAGGGAGGCATAAAACAAGTTCACTCCTCACTTTAACTGTCACCGCTCCCCCGCCCACCCCCACCCCTCCCCTTCAATTTATCCAACCGATATCTTTCTCAATTGTAGTTTTTCATCTGTATTATTTTTTTCTTTTCTTTTTTAAATAAATGCGTTCGCTTTTTTTGTTTGTTTTGTTTTGTTTGCTTTTGTGATGTTAATGTTGCGAGTTGAAATTAATGGGGTTTTTTTTTCTTTTCTAGTTCCCCCTCCCCACCCACCCATCCCTTTTTCAGTTACACCCTCTCTCTCTCTCTCTCTCTCTCTCTCTCTCTCTCTCTCTCTCTCTCTCTCTCTCTCTCTCTCTCTCTCTCTCTCTCTCTCTCTCTCTCTTATCAAAGGAAAATCTATGCATAAAAGGGTAGGGGTGTTTGAAGTCATTTTCAACACCACCACAATGCAGCAACGTGACAGAGAGCACACGTTGCATTTTGATGAGTGGGTCTACGTGTTTATACACACGAATCGTTCACATATCTATCTATCTGTGCTGTCTGTCTGTCTGTCAGTCTGTCTGTCTGTCTCTATTTCTCTCTCTTACACACACACACTCACTCACTCGCACGCGCGCACGCGCGCGCGCGCGCACGCACGCACACACAACCACACACCACTCTCTATCTCTGTCTGTCTGTCTGTCTGTCTGTCTATCTCTCTCTCTCTCTCTGTCTCTGTCTCTGTTCTCTCTCTCTCTCTCTCTCTCTCTCTCTCTCTCTCTCTCTCTCTCGCCTTTCCCCTCTCCTCCAAATTTCTTTCTTTTTTTCTCACCCACCCCCACCCACCCCCTTTCAGTCTCGTCCACGAATTCCTTCGTCCTCACAAAATGGTATCGTTTTCACTTTTATGGATTATAATCTCTCAGCAAGCGATCCATCACTGACGAAACGAAAAGTGAGGCAGTAGGGAAGACATGAATGGGTCGTGAACTGACAGAATGAGAACACCCAATCCTCGCTATGATAGTCCTCTCTTAAGCAGGCGACTGACGAGCCTCCTCAACAGTAAGATCGGAACTGTCAGGGTGAAACCGGATCCCAAATGGGACCGTCTGTCACTGTAAACGTAACGTCTCAAGCGGCTTGTGGCGTCGGTTTCAACCTCACCGTTCGGGATAGATCGTAAACTATTTGGATTAGGATGAAAGTCTGTGCTAGGAATTCCCTCTTTTCTATCCCTCTCTTTGTTTCTGCTTTGTTCCTTTTTTCTTCCTATCACCTCCTTTTTATCTATATTCTGCCGTCTTGATCCATTCTCCTGCCTTCCCCCCCCTCCCCAGAAAGACGTAAAAGATAACAATGCTCTCCCACTCCGAAATCGGATGCGCTGGGCCCGACTTGTCAGGCGCTTAACGGCAGCGCAACGCAT
>CM060345.1:8070807-8073307 GCA_030674155.1 Stramonita haemastoma | reverse complement strand
ATTATTGACATTATCATCTTTTTATCATATTACCATTACTGAAACTTATTTTATCGTTGCTACGGCTACTTTTACCACTTCTAGTACTATTATACGGCTACTACTACTACTACTACTACTACTACTACTACTACTACTACTACTACTACTACTACTACCACTACTACTACTACTATTACTATTATTGTTTTCGTCGCCATCATCATTATTATTGTTATCATCGTTATTGTCGTCGTTATTGTTCTTGTTATTATCATCACCATCGATCATTATTGTTGTTATCATCATTGCGTTTCTTCTTAATCTTATTATTATTATTATTATTATTACCATCATCATTATCGTTTTCATCATCATCATTGTTTTGCCTCTTCTTCTTCTTACTATTATTATTACTATCGTTATTATCATTATCATTGTTTCTTCTTATTATTGTTATCATCATCATCACCACCACCATCAATCATCATTGTTGTTGTTGTTATCATCATCATTGTTCTGCCTCTTCTTCTTCTTCTTACTGCTACTATTATTATTACTATCGTTATTATTATCGTCATCATCGTTATTGCTGTATCAGATGTCGCACCACAACCACGGGCCTTACACGCTGCACGTGCTGCGTGACTCCATCTTGCACCAGAGAGAGCTACGCTTCCAATCCCTCAACAATTACCGCCTCCGCTTCAACCTCGCCCCCTACACCTCCTTTGAAGACCTCACAGGTCAGACCCCATGTTGTTTGTGTTGTTGTTGTTGTTGTTGTTGTGGAGGTTGTGTGCTTTATCACAGTTCTTGATTAATTAAATCATTGACGCTGGGGGACAACAGTAAAGTGAGAGGCTGTATGATCAGTGGCTTTCTTTTCCACTCATGGATTTCGAGTTGTTATTCATGTCTTCTTTTCTGTCCATTCATTATTAACATGACATTTATAATTAGCCCCCTTTGACTGATGGGCTTGTAGCTTTTGTCAAATAAAATTCGTTCATTCATTCATTCATTCATTCATGGAATTCCACTCTACAGCTTAGTCTTTAGTGATCGACCATTACTCTCAGACTAGGAGGCTTGACTTGCACAGTCCTTATGTGCTGCAGCCCTGGGGGCTAGTTGGCCTTTGGAGAACACCTCCAAGACTGTCTGTCCTTATGCCCTCTTGGCCGAGAGAGTGGGGGTGTGCTGTGGGCAAGGCATCTCCACTATAATCAAATTTCTGCCCAGTTTCCGAAATAGCAGCTGCCTCCTCTGCTGTTTTGGAGGTTATCGTCAAACACACGGACAAACAAACATATACCATAAGTCCTAGCAGATAATTATATTATCCGATTTAGAGGACCATGGTTACAAGTCATCCCACTTTGGCGCCCGCAGGCCACCCTAAAAGTAATACAATTTTTGTTTAATGTAAGCATATGGTCCCTAAATCAGAAATTTCTGCTGGGACGTCAATTTATTTCATCACAACAGGGAATGTAAGCATAAGGGGACGGGATAGTTTAGTGGTCAGAGCGCTCGCTTTCCACCAGTCAAGTTAAGCAGTGTCGAGTGTGGTTACCAGTTGGATGGGTGACCATTTGCGCGCCATGAGTTCAGTACAGTCCCCCCAGCAGTAAATGGGTACTTGCCCTCTTTAGGATCAGGGGAGGTAAAGCAGCTAGGGAGAGAGGAGATGGGCGCCACCCTCAACATGCTGGCCCCTGGAGAAGCTGAGGTCTCTGATGCCTCGCTCCCCAATGACCGCACAGGTTATGGGAACACCTTTACCTGTCCTGTGCCATCACATTTGAACTGAATGGAATTGAATTGAGCTGAATATCATTTTCAGTCACGGCAGAATTCTCAGTATATTTTCGGGCTACTCTCCCCAGGGAGAGAGCGCGTGGCCACAAGAGCAGTGTCATTTTTTTTTTTTTTTTTTTTGGGGGGGGGGGTTGTTCCTCACTTACAGCTCCATGTAGTTTTTATGCAGTGCATTTGGTTTTTATTATGAAAACAGAGAGAGGAGAGGGGAGGAGAGAGAGAGAGAGAGAGAGAGAGAGAGAGAGAGAGAGGAGAGAGAGAGAGAGAGAGAGAGAGAGAGAGAGAGAGAGAGAGAGAGAGAGAGAGAGAAAAGAAAAAAATCAACCGTCACATACATACAAAAATCTCACCATTTGTCAACCTATGAGCTATAGCCAGAAGAACGAAAAAAAAGAGAAAAAAAAAAACCAGCAAAGAAACGAACCATTTTCATCAACTTTTCATTTTTTTTTTTGGTCTACAGGTGAAACCAAGATGGCGGCCGAGCTGAAAAAGGTATACCTGGATGTTGACGCGGTGGAAATGTACGTGGGTATGCTGGTAGAAAAACGGCGCCATAGAGCCATGTTCGGTAGCAGCATTATCGAAATCGGGGGACCCTTCTCTGTCAAGGGACTCCTGTCTAACTACATCTGCAGCCCTCAGTATTGGAAACCCTCCACTTTCGGAGGAGAGGTGGGCTTCGACATGGTCAAAA
>CM060345.1:8058307-8065807 GCA_030674155.1 Stramonita haemastoma | reverse complement strand
GACAATGAGGATGACATAATGATGCTGCTATGGAAGTGCATCTGCTCTGAGACTACTTGACAGGGCTGTACTCTATGCTTACTATAATAATATATCCTGGCGTTAACAGGCCTGAGAGATACACACACCTGCAGTGTTGGCCAGGTAATTTGACCAACACTCTCCAACTCGCATCTGTAAAGTGATGAAGCTCGACTGCGTGGTCCCAGTCTCCCCACCGAGCCCACAGCACACGCACTCTGGGTGGGAGCCGGCCAGAGTAAGAAAAATCCCTTTGACTCTTATGGGATTCAAATCCCCGACCTTCCAGTCCAAAATCCAAGGCCTATAACTATTGTGCCATGGCGGCTGGTACATCACACAAATTTGATATTGCGGTGCCACCATTAATAAACAAGGAGAAAAAAAAGAATTTAACATACCACCAGTTTCAATGTTCATCATTTGTAGAGACAAAAGAAATGCTATTCTTTCTCACTTACAGGTCATGATTTACATAAAGGCAGGGAAAAAGAAAATCAAATGATAGATGATTTTTTTTTTTGTCTTTAAATCAGACTGTATATCTGATATGACATTATAATGATTGCTGAAAAAGTAAAGATAACAGTCTGGAAAGTAATATTTATTCATTCACAAACAATATTCTGTTGAAGAGTTTTCTTTCTTCTTCGTTCCTCGGCCAGAGCTCCAAGGTTCACCCATGCTGACATTTTGCGTATGCCACTGTTTCTACCCACCATTAAGGCAGCCTCATGGTAAATCTGGGCACATTTTGAGCATGCATCATGTACAGCAAATTGCACAATTTGCACACAAAGTGCATAAGTCATTCTGGTTGACAAACAAAAAATTAAAAACAAAACAAATAACAAAGAAAATCAGCACATAACAATGGAATGAAAGGCGGAAAAGAAATAGCAAACATGATTTACAGTATGCAAACCATAATATTACAGTAAGCAAACCATAATATTACTGTAAGCAAACTATATATACAGTATGAACAAATATTACTGTAAGCAAACCATAATATTGCAGTATGCAAAATGAACCGGGGGTATGCCTCCAACACAGGCTTATATCACATTCATTAGGAGAGAAGAAACCAAAAAAGAAACTAAATTCAAAACACAATATATGAACGGATGCTATAGCCGAGTGGTTAAAACTGTTCGACTTCAATCCCATGGGTCCTTGGAAGTCATGGGATCGAATCTCGATGGCATCTGGAGAATAAACGGATGAAGATTTTTACAATCTCACAGGCCAACTTTAAGTGCAGACCTGCCAGTGCCTTAATCCCCTTTGTGTATACACACATGCAGAAAATCAAAATGCACGTTAAAGATCCCATGTTAGTGTTCGGTGGATAATGGAAACATTAACATACCCAGCATACATCCCTGAAGTTGGAATGCAGCTACCTTCACAGAGGGAAACAACAGTCGCATAATTATGCAAACACTTCATCATTAGTGAACCTCGGCATACAGCCAAAGAACAAAAACAAAAACAAAAAACATGCGATACTGATAACACACCGAAGCTAGATTTAAACAAATTTCAAAGACAGAAAACAGATAGCAAACATACTGCAAAAAAAAAAAACCAAAAAAGTCAAACACTCTGAGCAAAAAAAAACTTCCAACAACACAAGCACTCCCCCAAAATCAGAGAAAATGTGAAACAACAAAAAACCCAGCTGATTAAACTGAATAAGGTTGATAATTGACAAGGAAACTATGACACACAGAACCACAACAGAGATGTCTGGGAAATAAGTGATGTAATTTTTTTTTTTTTATTTAAGACAGCAAGATTCATCCTTCCTTTACAGTAGTGTAGAAATTCTGGAACCGAGTTAGGGAGGATTCATTCTCATTTGGGAAAAAAATGTGGACACTCTTTGCATGAAAACTTCTACTATCCACCATTTCGATGAAAAATCTGCAATTTTGTGAAGAAAATCCATATGATTCACAGCTTTATTACCCTGACAAAAATGGGGGATTTTGTGAGCAATATTCAGTACAATTTATAGTTGCTGTCCCCTGATAAACATGGGATTTTGAGAAGAATGTTCAGTATGGTTCACAGTTTTATTCCCCTGATAAACTGGGAATTCCATGAAGAAAATTCAGATGATTTAGTTTCATTCCCTTGAAAAGCCTAGGTATTTTGTGCAAAAAAAAAAAAAAAAAATCAGTATGATTCACAGTTTCTTTTCTATAAGAAAACTCTGATAATTCTGTGAAGAAAATTTCCTATGATTCAGTTTTATTTCTGTGAAAACTCTGACAATTCTGTGAAGAAAATTCCCTATATTCTTCCTATGAAACTGAATTCTGTGAAAAAATTCCTATGATTCATTCCTATGAAAACTCTGATAATTCTGTGAAAAAAAAATCACTATGATTCAATTCCCTATAAAACCTATAATTCTGTAAGAAAATTCTATATCATTCTATGAAAACTTGAAATTCTGTGAAAAAATTCCTATGATTCATTTCCCTATGAAAACTCTGATAATTCTGTGAAGAAAATTTCCTATGATTCATTCCCTATGAAAACTCTGATAATTCTGTGAAGAAAATTCCCTATGATTCATTTCCCTATGAAAACTCTGATAATTCTGTGAAGAAAATTCCTATGATTCATTCCCTATGAAAACTCTGATAATTCTGTGAAGAAAATTCCCTATGATTCATTCCCTATGAAAACTCTGATAATTCTGTGAAGAAAATTCACTATGATTCATTTCCCTATGAAAACTCTGATAATTCTGTGAAGAAAATTCCTATGATTCAGTTTTTTCTATGAAAACTCTGATAATTCTGTGAAAAAAAAATCACAGAATTTCAATTTCCTTCCTATGAAAACTCTGATAATTCTGTGATAGAAAATTCCATATGTTCAGTTCTCCTTTCTAGAAAACAAACGTAAGATAATCTTGATAGTAAAAACAAACAAAAAAAAAACAAACAACCTACAACCACTCTGCCTTTTCCTCTCTATCTTGCAACTCATCTCTCTGCTCACAATCGACAAAATCGCTTGGCTGACTAAAAACAAAAAAAAAAAAATCTTGAATGATCTAGCCAGCATGCCCAAACTACCACTCTTATTTCCATCTTTCACACCAACAGTTGTTTGCAAGTAAAATATCTTCCAGCTCTGTTCAGATAAGAAATGCACTCTCGTTTAAAACGTCGTAATATCGACGATATCGTCGTTGAATATGGCACACACACGCATTGAACGTAGCTCAAGCAGAGTAAATCATGTATACAACCAAAAACTTTAGCATCCCAGATTAGAGCCATTGCAAATATAAAATATTCTGTTTTACGTTGCGGGTATGATCATCAAAACGTAAAAGTACAGACATCATAATGTTAAAAAACACAAAACTCAACAACAAAACAGATCACAACAATCTTTAAGTACAAAGAGAATAAACTTAGAAAACATAACAAAATGATTATGTAAATCAGTCAAACGCAGTAAAAAAAAAAAAAAAAAAAAAAAATTTTTTGAAGTGAGACCAGCAAATGATTGAAGAAATGTACTCGAAACAAACATGGGTTAAAAAAATAATACTACACACACACACACACATACATACATACATACATAAAAAGATAGAGATAAAGAAGTATATATATAGTATAGAATAAATAATGAATAAAGTAAGATAAATAATAGACATACAGTAATAGATAGAATAAATCATTTTTAACTAAAAGTTGGGTTTTTTTTTTAAAGCTAACTTTCATATCAACAACAAGAACATGCCTCTATCTGAAGAATACGCTTTTAGCCTAATGTGCGAGTTTTCAGTTTATGTGCGAGTTTTCAGTTTATGAGTGAGTTTTGGTTTAAGTGAGTTTGGTTTGGTCTTTTACGTTAATAAGCGAGTTTTTAGTTTAACGTTTGAGATTTTCAGTTTAATGTGAATTTTCAGTTTATACGTGTGTTTTCAGTTTATGAGCGAATTTTCAGTTAATGCGTGGTTTTCAGTTTATGAGTGAGTTTTCAGTTTCATTTTTCTGCAGCCCTGTGGTAATTTTTACTCTGTGTCTCTATATATATATATACAGTGTTCTCCAACAGCCACAGAGCAAAATCTTCTACACCTTTAAAAACCACTTGATGTGACAAGTGTCTATTTTAAAGCTTTCAAGATGTCCCAAGACTGGGGTTGAAACCTCACACATGAACAAAAACATACACCTAAATGGCTTTCTTCTCTTTATAGATGAATTTAAAAATACAGACAAAAAATTTCTTCTTTTATACATAACTGAAAATACAGAAAAAGAACACAAAAAAAACAAATTAAAAGAAGTAACAAACAAAAAGTTGAGTAAATCAATAAAAAAAAAAAAACAAAAAAAAACAAACAAAAATTTTCAGACACGAAATAATTACAAAAAAATATCCCGCAGTCGATCTACAAAATCGGTAACCATAAAAAAAACATACCAAAACACTCTAGCATGTCATTTCAGAATATGTGTAACAAGACCGCTACACAGTTAAAAACAAAACGGAAAATACGTGCAGGACTTTCTCACACAGTGCAAACACATCCCCAAACAAGAAATTCTCTCTAGCAGGCCTAGGAACATGTTCTCTTGAATTCAAGTCACATAGCTTGCATCACTGGTAAACTTGTCTCTAAGTTCTAGCATACTGTAGGATTCACAGACTTACTGTCCATTTATCAACTCTATCCAGGAACAAGGATAGCCTAGCGGTTAGGGTATTGAACTCACGATCTGACAGCGTGAGTTTCAGCCACCAACAATCCAATCCAATCCAATCATGTTGTTTATAGCCCCGCTGACCACACAGGCCATATCGATTGGGGTTGTCACATCGTCAGATTTAAAATTCAGATTAAAACTGTACACTACAATGCCACCCTCCGAGACACACATGAGAGGGGATTTGTCTGTTGGAGTTAACATCGGTACTGACTCCATCTCACCCAAATTTCTTCAGATGAGACTTGTAGACCAAGGTTCCTGTATGAATGCATCTTGCACGCAATGTTAGAACCGTTCTGCCTTTTCGGATGAGTAGGCCATTGTAGCTGGTTAAGAACGAATGACAATTTTTTTTTCTTTTCCCCGTTACTCAAGCTAAGAGTCCTGAGGTTCACCAATGGTGAGGTTTTGTGTATGCATACAACTGTTTTTGCCCAACTTAGGGGATAAAAATTGTTTAAAAAACGCACGCACAAGGTGTCATGTTAGACATCTTCTCCTAGTTGGAATGAAGCTACTAAAAAAAATAAAATAAAATAAAGAAATAGATAAATAAATTTTTTTAAAAAGGAATGAAGCTACTAATGGTGGGCACACAGCCGCATACAAAAACTCTCTCCGGTGATTGGTGAACCTTGAAGCTCCAGTCAAGAAACACACAAAAACCCCAAACCCTTTTCAGGTGGAACTTTGGATCTTTGGCTATGTAGCCTTGTACCACTCTTACATCCTTTTTATTTCCAGTCCCTCTATACCATGTTTCATGCAACTGTACAAACTGTACAAGACTTTCAGGCGAAACAAGAAAAAGGAGTAAGCACTCTATCAGTTTGACTGACAAAATATTTGTTTTTAACGAGCAAGTCTATCTTTGTAAAATGCTATTGCAGTTTGAGGTGTTTGTCTTTTTAACCCTCTTGCATTCGGATTCTCTGAACACAAACTGCCCCCAGATTTCGCATTCCATCACAAAATCAGGTCAGGCACACATGCTCGTTGGCCTTTTCCTCCTTCTAAGTACATACCAGCAGCTATAATTACTTCCAGACTCTCAACAGGATTTGTACCTCTAGCCTGATAGAGCTTTGGCATGTGGTAGCAATTAGTGATGGTCACAGCGTGATGGAAATCTACTGCCTGTAAATCCTGGCAAATCCCGGTTCGGGATTCAGGGGGGGCAATTTTTCAATCCTGGCAAATCCTGGTTTGGGACTATGAGGGTTAAGTTACACCTTTGCATCAATGGTTGGGGTTAAAAAGTCTTTTTTTTTTCTTAAACCTGCATTTCACTTTTCATCATCATGCCCTATTGACACAAAATTTGCATAAAGAGATATGAATATGTATAGACTGTCACACTGATAACACAAACAACTGTACGTGCTGGTGTCCAATAGATAAGGCTCTAGTTGGTTTTCGTCAAGTGATAAAGAGGCATTACACTGAGCACAATCTGTACATTACCTAAAGCTAAACACACCAAAACAGCCCAGTATTAAAAATCATCTTTTTTTTCTTTCTTATAAAAATAAAAAAGAAGAAGAAGAAAAAAAGAAGTACCTCATGTTTTCCTCAACATGACAAGTTCAACCATTACTCCTTGGCTTTACATATATATATATATATTTACAGCACTCTAGCATATTCTCCAGTCTAACACTTCAGTTCTCTAAAAACAATTGTTGGTATATTCTTCATTCTTACACTTCAAACATTCTATTTAATTTTTTAAAAAATGTTGTTTTTATTGTTTTTGCTTTTGGGGTTTTGGTTTGTGTGTGTGTGTGTTTTGTTTTGGTTGTTGCTGTTGTTTTTTGTGTGTGTGTGTGGGGGGGGGGGGGGCGGGGGAGTTAGTTTGGTCACTTGGGTTGGGTTTTTTTTTTCTTCCCTAACCATTTCACTGACACTCATTTCACTCAAGACCTGTGAAACTCACACTATCTACATTTTTTTTCTGTTTCTTAAACAAAATGTCATCCATGAAGTCAGCAGGGTCAGTGAAAACCACAGCAAATAGAGAAGCAAGATCATGTCAGTCACTACCATTGGGCGTGGCGTTAAGTTAAAGTCTGTCCCGGGCCTAAGGCTCATCAGGCCGGTGCTTATCCCGGTTTCTGTGGCGTTAAGCGACTGAGAGTCATAGACTCCTCCCTGGATAGGACGCCAGTCTGTCGCAGGGTTAACCCCCAACACAAGGTTGGTACCCACCTTTTACACCTGGGTGGGGTGAGAAAATAGCCGTAAAGTGCCTTTTCCAAGGGCACAACGCCATAGCCGAAAGCTGGGATCGAACCCGCAACCTTTAGATTATAAGTCCAACGCCCTAACCACTAGACTACAGCGGCGGCTTTGGGCGTGGCGGCTAGTACCGAACATGGTGATGCCGACAAGTGAGATACATCACTTCAGTCTGTCAACTTCAAAGCAATGATAAAACAATTTTAAAAAATAAATAAATAAATAAATACATCTCTGCATCTAGGCAGGACATCTTTAAATCTCTATGCTTACGCCTATACCGCCACCTACACTTGAGGTTCCTACCCCAGTGACCCTAGAGTTCCATGTCACTATTCTGTACACTTCTCTGTCGTAAGGGTCAGATTAACCATCACTGACCTCTCTACATCTGTCCTAAGCTTGTATTCAATCTATTTCAGTCATCAAAAAAACAAAAAAAAACAAAAAGGGAGGGGGGG
Organism: Stramonita haemastoma; assembly: GCA_030674155.1. Classification (NCBI taxonomy): domain Eukaryota; kingdom Metazoa; phylum Mollusca; class Gastropoda; order Neogastropoda; family Muricidae; genus Stramonita; species Stramonita haemastoma. The sequence goes on along the minus strand of CM060345.1, from coordinate 8,058,333 downwards.
GGAGAGGGGACACAGTGCACAAATCC
>CM060345.1:8048307-8050807 GCA_030674155.1 Stramonita haemastoma | reverse complement strand
CAGTTATTGTACCTCTGGCTTGATAGACCTTTGGCATATAGTAGCAATTAGTGATGGTTTTCCATCACGCTGTGACCATCACCAATTGCTACCACATGTCAAAGCTCTATCAGGCCAGAGGTACAAAGCCTGCTGAGAGTCTGGAAATAATTATAGCTGCTGGTATGTATTTAGAAAGAGGAAAGGCCAGCGAGCATGTGTGCCTGACCTGATTTCATGACAGAATGCGAAATCTAGGGGCAGTTTGTGTTCAGAGAATCCGAATGCAAGAGGGTTAAAACTGACAGGCCCAGGCATCCTCACAAGGGGTAATTCACAGCACTAAAAAAAAAAAAAAAAAAAAACAGATATTTTCACCATTACTCACACTGCAGGAAGTATGAATTCACAGGCACTAAAAAAAAAAATTTTATTAAAAAAATTTTCTTTTAACCCACGATATTTTCCCATATACTCACACTGCAGAATAAGCACCACCCGATAACTGACGCCGACACCCCACCTCCTCCTACCCATCAGGTGCGGGCTCGTCAGATCCACCCACCCCATCTTTCCCACCCGCCGATCAAATCGTCCCGCGACCCAGTCGACATGCCCCTAGGTTTGACAGCTCCGGAGAATCGCCCTTCCAAAAGCCGGTGATGCTTCCCTTCAGGGGAAGATGGTAGATGACCGGTTGGGTGGAGGTTTGGTTAGGGTGGTGGTGGTGGTGGTGGTGGGGTTTGTAGGTGGTGGGGTGGTGGGGGATATAGCAGGTGGAGGGCTTGTTTGAGGGTGGAGGTGGAATGGTCGGCCAGGGCTTTCTGTTGCTGCAGGTTCACCTGAGACCAGCAACAGTTTAGATATGGTACAGTGAGTGAGAAAAAAAAAAAATTTAAATGTATATTTTTTAAAAATATATAAATACACACATATATATATATATATAATATATATAATATAATATATATATATAATATATATATATATATAATATATATATATATATATATATATATATATATATATATATATATATATATATATATATATATGTATGTATGTATTTGCCTCTCATGCGCATGCACAAATTCTTGCTTGCATGCATACCCCATACATACACATATATGTTAACACACAAACTACACACACACACAATCTACACACACGCACACACACATACACACACATCCCGGGGGACAGGATAGCCTAGTGGTTAGAACATTGCGCTCGCAATTTGATGACCTGAGTTTGATTCCCGTTGGCGGGGATTTTTCCCCTGGAGTTAACATCAGTGCTGACTCCACTCTCCCCAAAAGTCTTTCGGATGAGACTGTAAACCGAGGCCCCGTGTGCAAACGCACGCAGAACATCTTGTGCACACGTTAAATCCTGTTCCACTTTTCGTAAGCGTAGGCCATTGTGTGCCATAGGGAACAGATGACATTTACAAAAACTGCATACACACAGGGACTGGATGTAGAAAAGCACAAGATGCTTATTCCATTATCCTCGATATAAAATAAATCAAATCAAATCATCAAATCTCTCTCTCTCCTCTCTCTCTCTCTCTCTCTCTCTCTCTCTCTCCTCTCTCTCTCTCACCTATCCAGTCTCCTATCTTAGGGTCGTCTGGTATCACTTTAAGTGGAAAGACATTAAAATTGAATTGAAGACTTACTTACTTACTTACTTACACACATGTAAACACACACACACACACACACACACACACACACACACACACACACACACACACACACACACACACTAGTGGTCAGAACATTGCGCTGCAATTTGACGACCCAGGTTCGAGTCCGGTGAGGAATTTTTCCTGAGAAAACATCATGCTGACCCACACTACCCCAAAGTCCTTCGGATGAGACTTAAACGAGGCCTGTGTGCGAACGCACGCAGACATCTTGCGCACCACGTAATCTGTTCCGCTTTTGTAAGAGTAGGCCATCGTGTGCGGTGGAACAGATGACAATATTACAATGTACATACGGGACTGGATGAAAAAAAGTAATGACTGCCTATTCCATTATCCTCTATAAAGCATAAAACAATTAAATAAATACACACACACCCACACAACCACACCACAAACCACCCACAACACAAAACAAAACTACAACCACGACAAAAACACACTCCTACCACACCCAAATCCACAACCACCAAACCAAAATCCACACCCAACCATACCACAATCACACCACACACACAATCCACACCCCCACCCACCCACAAATCCTCACCCACCCACCCCACAAATCCACACCCACCCACCCACAAAACCACACCCACCCACCCACAAATCCACACCCACCCTCACACCCACCAACATCATCCTCATCACCCTCACTCTCACAGCGACACACCTGAGCATTTTGCATCATCATGTGAAGGTCGGCCACGAGGCAGGCATCCACAAAGTGACTGCTGGCCACAGTGGTAAACTCCTTGCCGTACGACAACGACCATCGCTTGGTCAGCCCCTCGATATCTTGTGACGACG
>CM060345.1:8013307-8045807 GCA_030674155.1 Stramonita haemastoma | reverse complement strand
GAAGAAGAAGAAGAATGAGAAGAAGAAGAAGAAGAATGAGAAGAAGAAGAAGAAGAAGAAGAAGAAGAAGAAGAAGAAGAAGAAGAACAAGAAGAAGAAGAAGAAGAAGAAGAAGAAGAAGAACAAGAACAAGAAGAACAAGAAGAAGAAGAAGAAGAAGAACCATCCGTGGAAGAAGAAGACAGAAAGAAACGACAAATTTACCTTGATCCTCAGACCGGCGTTCTCGTCGACGAAGTAATCCTCCATCTGCTCCAGCTGCTGTTGCCATGGGAACTGGTTCTGCTGCTGGCGCTCGTGGAAGGTTCCCCCCAGGCGTTTCACGGGCAGAGACACAGAGCTGCTGCCCACACACCCCCCGCTTGCTGCTGCTGTAGTAGTAGTAGGGCGGCACGGGGAAGCCTGCTTTTCTGCCCTGTTCCTGGCTGCTGGTGAAGCGTGTGAAGGTGCTCTGGAGCAGAAACATCGGGATAATACATATGAGCAGAAACATCATGTGGAGCAGAAACATCATGTGGAGCAGAAACATTACATGGAGCAGAAGCATCATATGGAGCAGAAACATATGGGCAGAAACATCAGGTGGAACAGAAACATCAGATGGAGCAGAAACATCAGATATATGGAGCAGAAACATAAGGGTATATGATGCAGAAATATCAGGATAATATGGAGCAGAAACATCATATGGAGCAGAAACATCAGGGTAATATGAAGCGAAAATATCAGGTCATATCATGCAGAAACATCAGGATATATGGAGAAGAAACATCAGGATGATATGGTGCAAAAACATCAGGATATATGGAGCAGAAACATCAGGATAATATGGAGCAGGAACATCAGATAATCTGATGATCTGATCCCTCCCCCTCTCTCTCCTTCACACATCTCCCTACCCCATTTCCTAGCTTAAAGATCAGTTATACCCCCTCCCACCCCTTCCCCCCTCCCTTCCGCACCCTCCTCCTTCCTACCACCCCTCACCTCCTCTCTTCACTTCAGTCCCTTTACCTTAAAGCCAAAAGGTCGGATCCTGCTTTCGTTGTCGATCTGATGGAGATCTCCCAGCTAAAGATCAATTGCCCCCACCCCTTCCACCCCCTCCTCCTTCCCTTCCCCACCCCTTCCCCCCTCCCCTCCCTCCCCCCCTCCTTTCCCCACCCCCTCCCTTCCCACCACCCCTCACCCCTCCTCTTTGCTTCAGTCCCTTTACCTTATAACCAAAAGGTTGGATCCGGCTTTCATTGTCGATCTGCTGGAGATCTCCCTACCCCATTCCCAGCTAAAGATCAATTCTCCCCCCCCACCCCCTCCTCCCCCCCCCCACCCCCTCCCCCCACCACCACCCCTTCCCTCCCTCCCCCTTCCTTTCCCACCCCACCCCCTCCTCCTTCCCACCACCCCTCACCCCTCCTCTTCGCTTCACTTCAGTCCCTTTTACCTTGTAGCCAAAAGGTCGGATCCTGCATTCGTTGTCAATCTGCTGGAGATCTCCCAGCTAAAGATCAATTCTCCCCCATCCCCCCCCCCCCCCTTCCTCCTCCCCCCCCCCCCCCCCCCCCCCTCACCCCTTCCCTCCTCCCCCCCCCCCCACCCTCACCCCTTCCCTCCTTCCCCCCCCCCACCCTCACCTCTTCCCCACCCCCTCCCTTCCCATCCCCCCCCCCCACCACCCCTCACCCCTCTCCTCTTCACTTCACCCCTCCTCCCTCCATTTACCTTATGGCCGAAAGGTCGGATCCTGCATTCCTTGTCGATCTGCTGGAGGTTGCAGCGACGCACGAAGTATTCCACGCAGCGCTGCTGCAGGAGGAGGGTGTCCTTGACCTCGGCCTCCTTCATGGTGTTGAACAGCCGCAGATTGCGGTCGATGGTGCGCGACTGCAGCTGGCAGAAGTGCAGGGAGCAGGTGATGTGGGCCGCCAGGAAGTCGTCGGGGATGTCCTCCCTCGGCAGCAGCACCACGTGAGCGTCGCGGCTGGCTGCAGTAGTATGAGAGGGGGAGAAATGGTGAAAATACTGCACCCTCCTACCTCTGTGAATGTCTTCACTTGTACACACACCTTCTCGCTCCCTCCGCTCGTCGGCAGATACTTTGTCTTTAAGAATACCCAGATTCAACCTATCTACCGTCGGCTGCCACTCTTTCTCTGTTTCTGGTCCATCGATCTGGAACGACCTTCCTCTCTCCCTCCGGCAAAAGCCTACTTATGACACTTTTAAATCCAACTTCAAGACATGCTTATTTCAAACCTAAGTTTCTCTCCTTCCGCTTCAATCTCTTACCTGTCCCTACCTTCAACATCCACCTGCCAAAGTGCTTAACGTTTGTAGGTGTGTGTGTGCGCGCAGCGGTGCTGCGTGCATGCGTGTGTGTGTGTATTTGAATTTGTTTAAAACTGTAGATTGTTGTTGATTGTGTGTTGTGTAGGTCGAATGCAAGTGCTTTGATTTGTTTTTGCAAGATATAGCGCTATACAAGTTCCATGTATTTATTATTATTATTATTATAAAAAATAAAAATGAGAAAAAAAAAACGAAAAAAAAAAACCAAAGAAAAGAAATCTTTAACCACTCCCACTATCTATCTATCCCTTAGTCTTGCGACTGTGGGGGGGCACCCCTGACGACTTGACAACCAGTTCCTTCCATTCCTCTCTCTCTCTGTTCTGCCTTTCTCAGGGTTTTGTTGAGTTCTAGGCCTGTCCATTCGCTGATGCTGTCCTCCCCCATCTCTTCCTTGGTCTGCCTCTTTTTCTTCCCCTTAGACAGTGCCTCTAACAGCAATGAAAAAAAAAATCTTTAAAAAAAAAAAAAAAAAAAAAAAGGTAAAGGTGTCCCATAACCTAAGCGGTCGTAGGGGAGCAAGGCATCAGAGACCTCAGCTTCTCCAGGGGCTAACATACTGAGGGCGGCGCCCATCTCCTCTCCCTTGATGCTTTACCTTCCCTGACCCTAAAGAGGGCAGGTAGGTATCCATTGACAGCTGGGTGAACTGGGAGGGAGGGGGGAGAGGATGTACTGAAGCCAAGGTGTGCAAACGGTCACCCTTCCACTTGGTAACCACGCTCGATGCTAAGCTTGGGGAAAGTGAGTGCTCTGACCACTGGGCTATCCCGTACCCTCTAAGCACGACTATTACCAACAGCAAAATCAAAACGAATTGTTCATTAGTTAAAATGAAAAAAACAGCTAAGCTATTCCAATCCAATCCACTCTTGTTGTTTATAGCCCCACCAACCACTGCGGCCATATCGGGGCTATCACCTTGTCAATTCTTTTTTTTTTTTAATCTTGAATTAAATCTGTGCAATCTTGAATTAAATCTATGCAACTATATACAGATTGAAACATGGTTAAAAACCAACAGAACTCTACTGACGTTCCTTGTATCCACGCCCTGGTCGACCATAAGGGTCAGCCCAGGACAGTCCCGGTGTTGCTCAACTCGGGTATTCAACAGCTGGTCAGAGTGTTGGGCAATGGTAGAGCCTAGAGCCACACCGCACTGTGTTGCGCTTTCTCCCAAGTTTTAAAAACACAGGCAAGAAAGGTGGTGGCCGGACAGTTTTGACGTTCACCTGCCTGACAAGTAAACCATGAGGTTCTGGGTTTGATTCCCAGCCTTGCCCTTTTTCCCCCCAAAAGTTTGACAGGAAAACTGAAGTGCATGTCAAGTGTTTCAGAGGAGATTCTACACCAGTCTGACCCGTGTGCTTATGGATTTGTGCATTTTAAAGGAACCCATGACAGTTGAAAATCAGAGAGACTAAAAAGGCATTTCCCGACTGTCCTGGCAAAGTTGGTAGGTTCAATTTCTAACTGTATCCTTAAAACAGCTATCTTATTTGTGGTTAGTGGGGGGGGGGGGGGGGGGGGAAACCATTGTATTTGCAAAAATTTCACCAATGGTGAAGCTCAGAACTCTAGCTAAGGAACAAAACAAAAAATGCAGACCTGAATAAACTAATCTTCAGTGCCTCGAACATCATCCATACTGTACAACGTGATAAATACTGTTTATGCATACATCATATCATAATCATCTCAAGTCTTCTTGAAACTGTTGCTTGCTTCCTTGCCACAACAGTGACAATGTTGAAGAGTATGATGACATGACGACGGTAGCAGTGTTAGTGGTTGCAGTGATGGGTTGATAGCATATGGTGCAGTGTGGGTGTTGATGGATGGTGGCCATAGATGTTGATGACAACAAAGAACAATAAATAAAAAATTTCATGATTCACATCATTACTATATCATTTTATTTTTATTTATGTAACAGAGTGGACATATTTGATGCCCCATCTCTGCACAAACCTTGGGAACACGGCACAGCCAGACAGACAGTTTAAGATGTGACCTCTAAAAAAGAGGCTGCATAAATACATTTCACATAAACAAATTGAGTTTTTTTCCCCTTTTTCTATTTTTAGATTCCATTTCTATTTTTAGCAGTGACTCACCACAGACGGCAGCAAACACGGACAGGAGGGCGTCCTGAGACAAAGGGGCTGTATACCCTGAACACACTGCGTACACTTCAGAGTTACCCGACTTGCTGGTGGCGGGCTTGCAGACGGTCACCTACAAGGAACACAGGTAAACATTGTTGTTGTTATTATTGTTGTTGTTTCCTAGCTTAACACTCTGGGGGTCATCCAGAATGTGCAGTACTCTGACTCACTCATCCCGCCTGGGAATCATCACTGTGAGATTGAAATTGCACACTGAATGAGAAGTTTGCGTGTATGACTGTTTTTTTAAGTACCTCGCCATGTAGGCAGCCATACTCCGACTTCAGAGGATTTTTTTCTCCTTTAAAGAAGAGTGCAGGTTGTTATGTTAATTAAGAGCTTGTCATGGCTGAAGGCAATCTCACCACAACATTTTACAACATAGCAACATTTTAGAGTAGGCCTTGCCAATTAGCTGACATCAATAACCGACACAGCTATTGGCCCAGGCCAGGGTAAACATTTATACCAAAATAAAAACAAACCAAAAACACCACACACACACACACACACTTTTTTACCAAATAAAAATCAAACAAACACACACACTAAAAGCAACAACCCCAAAAACCCCCATTTTCTCAGAACTGCTATTATATATACAGCACTGCTCTGTATTGATGTTAGGCATTCCCCGGTTTAACGCTCTGGGGGTCACCCAGAGTAGACACTCTTGTGTCACTCATCCCTCCTGGGAATCAGTGAGACTGGGTCCATGGGTCCATGAAGTCATGGGTTCAAATCCTGGGGGCCTCTGGTGAATTACTGGTGGGGATTTTTACGAGGTTTTGCAAGTCAACTTCAAGTTCAGACCTGCCAGTGCCTAAACTTTCTTTGTGTATATACATAATTATGCAGATGATCAAATATGCATGCACGTAAAAGATCCCGCAATTCATGTCAGCATTCTGTGGGTTACGGAAACACAAACATACCCAGCGTACATCCCCGAAGTCAGAATGCGGCTACCTTCATAGTGGGCATAGACAGAAAAAGGAGGAGGTGGCAGGAAGAAAAGGCAGAAACAAAAAAAGGGAGGGATAGAAAAGTAGATAATTCCTAGCAACAGAATTTCCAGAAGGTGGGGATGGTATTTATACTGACAGGCCTCTGTGGGGATGGCATTTAACCCTTTCAATACAGTAAGCCGGTTTTCTGGCTCAAGTTTTCTGCTACCCTTCAGTCCTGTAAGGAGGAAAACCGGCTCAACCAAATTTTCCTTCATATTCTGGGTTTCTGAGGTGCAGAAGAGTGCAAAGTCATTCGGATGAGACTCAGAAACCGAGGCCCCGTGTGCGAATGCACGCAGAACATCTTGCGCACACGTTAAAACCCCGTTCCACCTTTCGGAAGAGTAGGCCATCGTGTGCCGGTAGGAGCGGATGACAAAATTATAACAAACCAGCATGCACACAGGTGTCGTGTTTAGACACCATCCCTGAAGAAAAATCGGGGAGTTGGAGTTGGGGATCTTTGCGCCTGGTGGCAGCATGATCTGTGGCTCTGTAGGTCAAATGCAAGCGCTTTGATTTGTCTTTACAAGAGATAGCGCTATACAAATTCCATATTAATAATTAATAATAATAATAATAAAACGGGTACCTGGGTAAATTTTACATACACACACACAAAACTTTTCTAAACATTCTTGTGGGAAAGGAGAAACAGTGTTTGCCGTATCAAAATAACTTTCCATAATCCGTTGATGCCAGTTAGCCGCATGCCGGATCACTACAAACAAACCCTCCTCTGGTACAGTTATCGCCAGAATATCGGCTGACAGGACTGAAGGAGAGAAGAGCGTGGGGGGCAGAAATTCAGGATAGGGGAAGTAGTTGTCAGCAGACATTTAGTACTGTAAGGGTTTTTAAATTAAACTGACAGGCCTCCAGGGCATCCTCACAGGGAAAGCTCCTCCTACCTTTTCAAAGGCACAGTTGAGGAAATAGAGCAAGGCGATGCTGGACGCCTCAAACATGGTGAACAGCTTGATGACCAGGGTGCCCCCTGGTGCCAAGAGGAGACAACTGCAGAGGACCTCGCAGTGATGCAGACGGGAGACGATCACCTCCTGTTCCGCTGGGTTTTCCTGGCAGTCGATGCTTCCGTCCGCTGAGATCTGCAGAATGAACGGTAAATGTATGAGAACTGTTGGCAACACCTTAGGTTAACCCTCTTAGTCCCGAACTGGGATTTGCCAGGATTGAATAATTGCCCCCCCCCCCCTCGAATCCCGAACCGGGATTTGCCGAGATTCAGAATGCAGCTACCTTCATGGTGGGCATAAACAGTCACGCATTTAAAAAATCTCACCAAATGGTGAACCTCAGAGCTCTCTCAAAGCAAAGGAACAAAAACAAAAAAAAGAAATGTACCAACCAAGCAGGCAGACAGTCGGTTCATCCATCAACTCAACCATCCCTATGGAACATCTTGGGCGCATGTTAAATCCTGTTCCGCTTTTCAAAAGAGTAGGCCATCGTGTGCCAGTGGGAACGGAGGACAAGATTGACAAAACTGCATACATACACACGGGGGACTGGATGGAAAAAAAAAGCAGCACACGAGTGCTTATTCCATTATCCTAAGGGAACAGATGACATTTACAAAACTGCATACACACAGGGGGACTGGATGGGAAAAAAAAGAAGCACACAAGTGGTTATTCCATTATCCTAAGGGAACAGATGATATTCACAAAACTGTATACACAAGGGGACTGGATGTAAAAAAGCACATGATTGCTTATTCCATTATCCTCGATATAAAAGAATAAATAAATAAATAAATAAATACATAAATAAATAAATCCTAGATATTAAAGTTAAAGTCTGTCCCGAGCCTAAGGCTCATCAGGCCAGCGCTTATCCCGGTTTCTGTGGCGTTAAGCGACTGAGAGTCATAGACTCCCCCCTGGATAGGACGCCAGTCTATCGCAGAGTTAACCCCAACACAAGGTTGGTACTATACCCCTTTTACACCTGGGTGGGGTGAGAAAATAGCCGTAAAGTGCCTTTTCCAAGGGCACAACGCCATAGCCGAAAGCTGGGATTGAACCCGTAACCTTTAGATTACGAGTCCAACGCCCTAAAACACTAGACTACAGCGGCGGCCAATATAAAAGAATAAAATACTATTTTAAAAAAATACTATTCTTACCAGCTGGATGTCCCCCATGGAGCGTGCCCGCTCCATCAAGGCACACATGTTCTCCACGCACATCAGGTCCCCCGAGTTGTCGGTGCCGAAGAACCAGTTGCCATAGGTGGTGCGGATGAAGCGATCATCGTTGATCATGCGGCCCGTGTCGTTGCCCTCGTAGTAAGGGTTCAAGGTCGTGCCCAGCCACTGCCACCTCTGCTGGGTGTCGAACCCTGTCGATAAGCGACGCAAAAGTATATGTATGCGCACGCGCGCATGTTAAATCCTGTTCCGCTTTTTTCGTAAGGGTAGGCCATTTGCGTGTGCCGGTGGGAACGGATTTACAAGATTTACCAAAAAAAACTGCTTGCGTACAGGGACTGGATGTGTAAAAAAGGCACATGAGTGATTATTCTATTATCTTCGATATAAAAGAATAAATTGATAAATGAAACACACACACACACACACACACACACACACACACACACACACACACACACACACACACACACACACACACATCCATCTATTCTCACCCCCATCCACACACACACATGCACACATACACACACACCCTCACACCCCACACACACACACACATCCTCCCCCCCCTCCTCCCCCACACATCCTCACCCCTCCATCCCCCCCCCACATCCCCCCCACACCACCCCACCCTCACCCCCTCCCTCCCCCACACACCCCCTAACCCCCAAACCACCCCCCTCACCCCACCCCTCCCCCCCACCCCACCCCCACCTTACCCACCCCCACCCCTCACCCCCACCCCCCCCCACCCCCAATCCCCCCCAACACACTCACCCCTGGAGACAAGAAAATGGTTGAGGGAGGTGATGAAGGCTCCTGGGGCCTCGCACAGGTGGATAGAGTTGAGGGGCGCCTGGCTGTGGGGCCCCAGCAGGGATGGGGGCACCACGTCGTAAGTGGCCAGGATCTCGTGGAACTTGCACCAGGCCTGCGTGCACAGCTCTGCGCTGTAGTGAGTCTTCACCTCCCCCACCACCTTGCCTGTCAGAGAGGCCCCGGGGAGGGGAGAGCAAGAAGAGAAAAGAAATGAGCACAGAGAAAAATTGTAAAAAAAAAAATTTGTAATGTTGTTATACAGTTTGGGGGATTTTGTTGTTGTTTGTTGTTGTTGTTGTTTTTGGGGGGGAGGTTGTTGTTTTTGTTTTGTTTTGTTGTGTGTAGTTTTTTTCTTCTTTATTTTTTTTTTTTTGGGGGGGGGGGATAAATAGTATTTATAAACGGTTCCTTTTTAAAAAAAGTTATGAATGAACAGAAAATGTGTAAAAAAAAGTTATAATCTATTCTTTTGTTTAGGTGGGTTGTTTTTTTTTTGTTTGGTCAATTTTTTCTTCTTTTTTTTATAGAGAATATGAATAAGCATGAATATTTTGGGTTGGGTGGGGTTTGTTGGGGTTTTTTTTTGTTTTTTGTTTTGTTTTGTTTTGTTTTTTTGTTTTTTTTTGTGGTGTTTTTTTTTTGTTGGCCACAGTTCTGAGGTTCATCAATGGTGAGATTTCACAAAATGTGACCGTTTTTGCCTACCATGAAGGTAGCAGCACTCGGACTTAGGGGATGGTGTCGAAACATGACAACACAATTCCAAAGAGTAAATGGCTGCTTGTGCTGAGAAGCGGAGGAAGCTGGTCGCAAAATCTTCAGTGGTGCCCCAAAACCAGTCTACAACACTACAGGATAGGTGAGGTGAGGTGAGGTGAGGTGAGGGAGCTGAGGTGAGATGAGGTGAGGTGGTGAGGTGTGAGGTGAGGTGAGGTGAGGTGAGGTGAGATGAGGTGAGTTGAGTGAGTTGAGTTGAGTGAGTTGAGTTGAGTTGAGGTAAGGTGAGTTGAGGTGAGGTGAGGTGAAGTAAGGTGAGGTGTGAGGTGAGGTGAGGTGAAGTAAGGTGAGGTGTGAGTTGAGTTGAGTTGAGTTGAGTTGAGTTGAGTTGAGGTGAGGTGAGGTGAGGTGAGGTGAGGTGAGGTGAGGTGAAGTGAAGTGAGGTGTGAAGTGAGGTGAGGTGAGGTGAGGTAAGGCACCGGGTCTGGATGTCCACTCTCTTACCTGCCAGGTTGGTGGAGTTGGTGTGCTGGTGCCAGGTTATCATCTCCTTGTCGCTCAGCCGATCCTTCAGACTGTTCAGCTGGTCCTTCTCCCTCATCAGTCTGTCGCACCGCCAAGACGGGGGCAGTTCCACCTTCAGCTTGTGAAACGCTCTCTGGGCCGGAGGAGGAGCAGGGGGAGGCGCCGTCTTGCGCCTGACCTTGTTTGGAGGGCACTGCCGCCCGTAGAGAAACCGTGGCGATTTGATCTGAGGGATCGGATGCTGGAAATCCCTTGAGGGTGGTGGTACTGGTACTGGGTGTGATTTTTCAGGTGTCGCGGGCGCCGACCCGTTTTCGCAGGATTCTGCCGGCTGTTGTGTTATTGTAGGGTTCTGGACACCCTCCTGGCTGTTTTGGGGCTTGATTTCTTCACCTCTTTGTCCTGCGAGGTGTTTTCGCCCGCGCTTTTTCGGTTAGCCATGCAGTCTTCTTCCTGCTGAGTGCATGCCACTCGGATTGTCTCGCGGTCTTTGAAATTTTGTACGGTGCCCTCTCCTTGCATCAGAGGGCCAAAAATCGATGAGGATTTTAAGGACCATTTCTCCGTTTTAGGGTACACATATTTCTTGTTGAAAAGACGGTCTAAAATTTCAGAGTGCATGTTGTCGTCGTGTGGGAGATCTGCGAAGCCATTGGTCGACCCTCCATCCTTGGCTTCTTTTTGTCTCTTTTCTCTCTTGAATGTTCTGTAAAGCAAAAAATAGAGAACAATTATACAAACATCAATGCAGATTAAAAACACCACCACCTACAACACGACAACAGAGGCGTGTACACATGCAAGTGTACACACTGTGGTGGAAATGAGGTGGTTGCTCCCTTTTATTTTTAATGAATGGTGGCCTTTTATTTAAGGATTTTGTTTTTTGGTTTTTGAATGGTATATGACTTCAACAGTCTTTTTTTTTTAATGAAAGGCAACATAATAAAATGAAATGCCTCTCTCTATCTGTCTCTTTCTCAAAACACACAACCACACACAACCACACACCAACCACACACACACACACATACACACAACACAACACATACACACACACACACACACACACACACACACACAGAGTGAGTGACACACACACACACAGGACACACGTGAGTGACACACACACACACACACACACACACACACAACACACACACACACACACACCAGAGCACTGTTAAAACATATTTAAAACATATGACATATTTCTTATACTTATTTAGTTACTACTCACATACTTTCATACATGGGGGCGGAATAGCTCAGAGGTCAGAGAGCTCGCTTTCCCCCAGTCAAGTTAACAGCGTCAAGCATGGTTACCAGTTGGATGGGTGACCGTTTGTGCACCTTGGCTTCAGTACAGTCCCCCAGTTCCCCCAGCTGTAAATGGGTACTTTCCCTCTTTAGGGTCAGGGAAGGTAAAGCAGCTGAGGGAGAGGAGATGGGCGTCGCCCTCAACATACTGGGCCCTAGAGAAGCTGAGGTCTCTGACACTTTGCTCCCCTACGACCGCCTAGGTTATGCCATGGGACACATTTACCTTTACCTTTTTCATACATTTCATAATGATACCACAACTACTATATCATTATGTGTCACAACTTCACAAGATTGTCTGGGGTTGCTGGACTGGCCAGTATGTATTGAGAAGTGCTGTATTTTACTCTGGAACTAAAGTAAAAATCAGAAGTTCTAAGCACACACAGTGGCAGTGCACACATACTGATTAAGAATCACTACCATGGAAGACTCCCACCCTGCTGTTTCTACACGCCCAAACAAGTGAACAAAGCTGGCTTACCGCCTCTCTAAAAATGACAATTGCCATTTTTTGTGTGGTATCTCTTCCATGATCTGGGTTTCCAATCAAACAAATTCAACCAAACTTTCTCTATATCAAAGTTCCAATCATGATGATTGGTACGTCCAGGGAAAGACTAAGTCCGTTCATTCCATCGATCTATACAAGCACCAGTCTTCTTTATTAACTGAAGGGTAGGTAGTGTAGTGATCAAAGATACGTAGAATTTATTTATAGTCTGCAGTTTTCATATCAAATTTTCCAAGTTCTAGCGAACGAAGTTTCGCTTTCAGTTTCACTTTGTCTCAGTGCAGTTACAATCTAATTATAGGTACACGTTATTTTTTTTTTAAGTTTTAAACTGACTAAAGGAGTGATTCTACAAACCAAATAGGTCTGTTTGTCAAAATTAATAATTAATCGTACTTACAGTTAAGAAAAAGCACGTCGATTTACCGTACTAAAAAAAAATAAGAACAGTCCACTTCCTGTGGAGTTTCAAGGGACGTTACTCTCTTTCTAAACAAGGTAGTAACTACAAGCGCCTATGCATTGTGTCTATGCGTGCGTGCGCACTTGCTTACTTGTGTGTGTGTGTGTGTGTGTGTGTGTGTGTGTGGGGTGTTTAATTAGGAGGTGAGTGTGGTGATGTGGTGTGTGTGTGTGTGTTTGGGGTGATGTGTGTGTGTGGTGTGTGTGCGCGCGCGCGCTGCGTGCGTGGTGTGTGTGTGTGTGTTGTATGTGCGCGCGCTAGGTATGAGTGCGAAAGGTGTGTGCGCGAAAGGTGTGGTGTATGGTGCGGCCATTTATTGGGGTCCAAGGGTTGGGGGGAGTGAATGCTGCATGCACATGCATCTGTGTGTGTGGGGGGGGGGGGGGGGGGGGGGGGGAGTGTTATTCAACTTACCTGACCAACACTGCAGGTGTCCGATATCTCTATGGCACACTTGATGCTGGGATATAATATGATTGGAAGGCAGTATACAACCTGTCATGTCAAGTAATCTCAAAGCAGTGTCTTCCATAGCAGTAACATTACATCATCTTCATCATCATTAGACCTGGAGTGGTGGTCTGGTGCTAGTCTTTCGGGTGAGACGATAAACTGAGGTTCTGTGCGTTACGCATCATTATTTAAAGCACATAAAAGAACTCATGGCAACATATATGGGGTTCCCATATATATATTATATCATATATATATATATACTATATATATCAACTATATTATATATATCATATATTATATATATATATTATATATATTATATATATATATATATATATATATATATATATATATACACCACAGAGTTGTGAAAGGGAGTGTGTGGTGGTGTGCATTGTGTTGGGGTGTGTGTGTGTGTGCATACTCATCAGTGCATGTTTTGTGGAGGGGGGGGGGGGGGGGGTCCCGTTTTGTTTGGCTAGAGCTATGAGGTTGACCAATGGGGAGATTTAACTAATATGTGACTGATTTTGCCCATCACCAAGGTAGCTACATTCCAACGTTGTGAATATCTTTTGTATGTAAATTGCAAATGACAATCATCTTTGAAAATAAATGTTATCTATGTTTGTCCATCGTATTTGACAATGACCTACACAGAGGAGGCAGCTGCTGTTTCGGAAACTGGGCAGAAAAATTGATTATAGTGGAGATGTCTTGCCCTCAGTACACCCCCACTCTCTTGGCCAAGAGGGCATAAGGACAGTCAGTGTTGGAGATGTTCTCCAAAGGGCTACTAGCCCCCCAGGGCTGCAGCACATAAGGACTGTGCAAGTCAAGCTCCTCCTAGTCAGAGAGTCATAGTCGATCACTGAAGACTAAGCTGTAAAGTGGAATTCCATGAGTGGCAGAGAAAGCCACTGATCATACAGCCTCTTGCTTTGCTGTTGCCCCAGTGTCAATGGTTTAATCAAAAACTGCGATAAAGCCTGGGTGCTGAAGGCAATGTATGCTCAAAAATATCACACAACACACACACAACACACACACACACACACACACACACACACACACAACAATAAAAACCACAATTGTTGTTGTTAAAACATCTTTGTTCAACAAATGTCATTTTCCACCAAAATTTGCTGCAACAGAAGCATAATTTACAAATATTATTCACAATAATATCAACAATACAAACAATTATCCACAATGATAATATCAACAATAACTATTCACAATAACCATATATGAAAGGACATGGCTTCCAAGTTTTAAACAAAAACATACAAACATTCAAACAACAACAGAGAGAGAAATATATAAAAAAAGCTATACTTCGCAAAGGCTGAATAAAAATTCCTTTCCAGAAATTTTTAAAACAAATATATCCCCTTCATCTAAACCATATCCATAAGAACACTAATCAAATACTTCCCTTGCATTGCATTTTATTTCATGTTGTTTGTACTGTAGCCTCATGAACCACAAAGGCCATATGAAGGCTGTCTTAGCGTTCATGGGTGAATACTGAATATTCACCTATTAAAAGGTAAAAGGTAAAGGTGTCCCATAACCTACGCAGTCATAGGGGAGCGAGGCATCAGAGACCTCAGCTTCTCTAGGGGCCAGCATATTGAGGGCGGCGCCCATCTCCTCTCCCTTGCTGCTTTACCTTCCGTGACCCTAAAGAGGGCAAGTACCCATTTACAGGTTTACCATCACCTATTAGGCTATTCTAAATCATGATCAAACCAGGGAGGGGGGGGGAAAGGGGGGGGGGGGAAGGGGGTGAGGGGGGGAGAAACAGCCTAATGGTTAGAGCGTTGCTCTTGTGATCTGAGCCACCACTGAGGCACCCATTTGATGGGATTCTTCCCCTGGAGTTAACCGCAGTAATGACTCTACTCCCCCCCCCCCCCCCCCCAAAGTCTTCAGGATTACAGTAGACTGTAAAACAATAGAGGTCAGGGACTAGTACATTCAGCATCCATGAACCTTGGAATCTGTATCTAAAACACACACCCAGTCCCTCAAAACAATGGTATGCATTGACTCCCCACTTCCGAGGATATAAACTGGTATGAAAATTCATTTAATCCGAATCATAGTTAGATGGGGGGGAGGGGGGGGGGAGGGGGGGGGGGGGGGGTAGCCTAGCGGTGGGACACTTATACAAAGGGATTTTTACCCAATGATTAACATCAGTGCTGACTCCACTCCCCCCGAAAATCCTTCAGAAAGACCATAAACCACATGAAAGCATGCAGAACATCTAATCTTGCATCACACGTCAAACCTGTTCTGCCTTTCAGAAAAGTAGGCCATTTATGCTGGTAAGAATGGATGCCATAAATGATAACACTGGTGTTGTTGTTTCAGACATCGTCCCTGAGTCAGAATGCGGCTACCTTCAGGGTGGGCAAAAACAAGTCGCATACTTAAAAGTCTCACCTGGGAGAAAATTTTTTTAACAAAACTTGGGAGCTCTAGCCAAAGAATTTTTTTTTTTAATCCACCATTAATATTGTTTTTAAGTTTTAAAAAGCAAATCTTAAGACTCCAAAACAGCTAAAAAATGAATTTTCATCTATTCACTCTTGAACCACATTCCGAAAATAGTCCACTAACTAAAACAAAAAATATCCGCTCATTGTGAAATCAAAAAACCAGATCCGATTCCTGTCACTGAAATAATCATAACACACACAAACTTTTTTTTTTTTAAATTATAATAATAAAAAAAAATAAAATAAAAAAATTTTCATAAAAAAAATAACACACACAAACTGAACTATATCCAGTATCATCATCCTGAGCCCGTCTCTTGGTCACAATCGCGAATGTAATCAATTCAATACAATACAATGCTACGAAGAATCACAGTGCTGTTCTTATAAAGAAAGCACATTGGCTACACCACCACTTCACGCTCGCATCTGAAAGTTTCTCTCGTCTCCTTTTTCATCTCACACCACAACCCCCAAAATTAAACCAAAATAAGACAAAACACAACGACAACAACAACGACAATTAATCAACACATACATACAACCCAGGTGACATGCTACTCTGGTGTAGTGCTGTGATATGATAGCCAACGTTCTTTCTGATATGAAAACAAACAAGAAAGAAGCTATCTGATACAAAGACGAAAATAATTATTATGGGTGTGTGTGCCACATGCTAAGCAACATGCAATACGATATGATTGGCAAGCTTTCCTGCCACCGAACCACGGCAGCTAAGTAACACAATATTTGACTGTACATTTTGAGGCATAACAAACAGCAGCAGCAGTGACGCTGCGTGACAATATCGCAGAGTATAAACATAACATGCAATATAAGATGGGATAGCGGTTAATAAAAGACACTTATACACTAAAAAAAACACAATATCACATGAGGCTGTGTAATTTTTTTTTTTACAATGACTTTTTTTTGCAGTTGATTAGTTTAAATAGCACAGGTAAGTATATATATACAACATACACAGTTATATTCAGACCACCAAAAAAAAAAAAAAAAAAAAACCAAGCAAAAAAAAAAAAAAAAGCAAAAGTGAGATTTGCATATACAGAAAGCACACCCCCACCCCACCCCCACCCCAAAAAAAAGGAATAAAATGAAACTGATAAATCAGGCCCTAAAACTTGGGGTTTTCTCCGTCAAAAGCACAAATGATTTCATCTATGCTTTTTTTTTTTTATATTGTGTGAAACAGGCTATTCCCACAAGTGCTCTTGGCCTACGCACGTTAAGATCACAACAAAATCTACCCACCTAAGTTTAGGGGAAGAATTTCTGAATGCGCACAGCCTATCTGTCAGGGGGGAAGGGGGGGGGGAGGAAAGAAGGAGGGGGGGGGGGTTTGTGATTTGAAAGTTAAAGGTGCAAAGTGCAGACTATAACACTACCATTGAGACAATACATTCTTTCAAAGGCTCCACAGGCAGTTTAAAGAAAAAGGAGTTAGTTAAAGTTAAAGTCTGTCCCGAGCCTAAGGCTCATCAAGCCGGTGCTTATCCCGGTTTCTGTGGCGTTAAGC
This sequence comes from Stramonita haemastoma, assembly GCA_030674155.1. Lineage (NCBI taxonomy): Eukaryota > Metazoa > Mollusca > Gastropoda > Neogastropoda > Muricidae > Stramonita > Stramonita haemastoma. The sequence continues at coordinate 8,029,234 of CM060345.1, read as the reverse complement.
GACTGAGAGTCATAGACTCCCCCTGGATAGGACGCCAGTCTATCGCAGGGTTAACCCCCAACACAAGGTTGGTACCCCTTTTACACCTGGGTGGGGTGAGAAAATAGCCGTAAAGTGCCTTTTCCAAGGCACAACGCCATAGCCGAAAGCTGGGATCGAACCCGCAACCTTTAGATTACGAGTCCAACGCCCTAACCACTAGACTACAGCGGCGGCTAAAGAAAAGGGAGGTGATGAATACCGACACATGAAGAAAGAAAAAAAAAGAAAAAAAGAAGATGACAACATCTAGGAGAAAACATGAACACGACAGGAAAGAGAAAGCTTTATTAACCTGCGCAAGTACACTAAAGACAAATTTACTTATTTATAAAAACTACCAACGTACCTAGATATATTTTCCGGCCTTCTAAAACCATTCATCATGGCCTTCAAACACACTAAAAAATGAGCGCCTAGTTTCTTCAGAAAATGAGCAAAGAGTTATTGTAAGGGGGGCGGGAGGGGGAGAGGGGGTAGGGGGGGGGGAGAATTGGGGACAGAATACTCACAAAGCACCCCGAAAAATGTACCAACACAAAGAATGAAAGGCACACGAACAGATAGAGGAATGAATAAATATGTATACTCCATGCTGCCCAAGTCTGTCCATAAAGATACTGGTATTCTGTACATTGTTGTATTGTAAATTAAAAAAATAAATATATGTAGGGTTAAAAAAAAAAAAAAATGTCATGGTTCGTGACACAAAGTAGTACCAGATTAATATAAATAACTGCTTTGAACACACGCTCAAGAAAAGAAAAAAAAAAACCACCAAAAAACTGTGCATGATGAACTCGCACACAGCTACTTTGAGACAGATCACACTAAACCTAAAATCATCAACAACCAACCAGATCTAAATCAATGATGAAATCTCATCAGAAATCAGTTTAAAATCAACCACATGAAATCATCAAAAAATCAGACTAAAATCAACACCATAAAAAAAAAAATCGTTGAAAACCAATCACATCATTAAGCATTATTTACTGCAGATCTTATCTTAGAAATGTCGACAAAATCTTCTTTGAATTTTTTTGTGTTTTGTTTCTACCTGCGAAAACACACGTTCATTAAAAGGTTACTTCCAACTCAATTTGTTTGGCAGTTTTCTACATCATATATTAGCATTAAACTTGAGATAAAAATGGCCATGAATACATAGCATACAAGTCTACTTGAATAAAATTACAACAACAATAAAAAAAAAAGTTCATGAAACAGTTCACAATACTAAAAAACAAAAACAACAACAAAAAACTAACAAATGACACCACAAGACGCCAGAGGCTTTTCTTGATCTCCTATTCTCTCCCTTTATGATTATTTCCCTTCACTTCCCCATCACATTTCTGTTGTCACTTCCCTTCACCTCACTCACTCAGTAAAAAAAGTTAAAGTCTGTCCCGAGCCTAAGGCTCATCAGGCGGTGCTTATCCCGGTTTCTGTGGCGTTAGCGACTGAAGTCATAGACTCCCCTGGATAGGACGCCAGTCTATCGCAGGGTTTACCCCCAAACAAGGTGGTACCCCTTTTACACCTGGTGCGGTGAGAATAGCCGTAAAGTGCCTTTCAAGGGCACAACGCCATAGCGAAAGCTGGATCGAACCTGAACCTTTAGATTACAGTCCAACGCCTACATAATACACGCGGCTACTTCACTCAGTACATTGGTTAAGAAGAGGTCAGATCAGTTTTGCCATTCCTAGGTTAGAACTTGGAGGTTTACCAATGGTGAGATTTGGCATATGCGATCAAATATCTCTATCATGAAGGTAGCGCATTACAACTTCAGGGATGTATGCTGGGTGTGTTCCGTGTTTCCGTAACCCACCCAACTCTGACATGAACTACAGATCTTCAACATGCATATTTGATCTTCGCATGTGTACATACACGAAGGGAATGAAGGCACTGGCAGGTCTGCACTTAAGTTGACCTGGGAGATCATAAAATCCCCACCCTTCATTCCCAAGACACCGCCAAGATTTGAAACCCACAACTTCATGGACCCATGGGATTGAAGTCGCAGTCTTAACCATTCGGCTACAGCTTCTGTCTGAATAATTATATTTCATCTGGTTGCTCATCCTGTTTTGTTTACCAAGAAGTAGAACCCTGTTGAACCAAAATGGGCAAAAATACATGTCTTGTTATGAATCATTTGCAACTGAAATTTTTTTTTTTTAAACCCTCATTTCATTTTTATGTTGTACTTCTTAAATGTTCACTTTTTTCATAACTTATTTTCTCATTCGGTTTTTTTTGTTTTGTTACAAATACATATATACGCACGACAAACATTTTTCAATGACAACGTTAATACCTTAAAACAAATGTTCACTTCATAGTTACTCTACTGACCAAGGTATGGCTACCAGTACCCACCTATCATTTCAATCTGGTTCACACACACATCTTCTCTCCTTTCAACATGACTAGACTTCACTTCTGGCAGTATGGAGTAACCTACTGCAGTTCATTGCTTACTGAAAAAGTTCATTTATCCTGGTCTGAGATTGCTCCAATAAAAGAGAGAGAAAAAAAAAAAGGAAAAATCTTATCTCCAAAAAAATTAACAAAATGTACATGAAAACCAAACCCTACCCTTCAAGGGCTTCTCTGAATGATATCCTGTCTCAGCGTGAGCCTCAGCACGCACACACGCATGCATGCATGCAAGCATGCACACACACACACACACACCCACACACACACACACACACACACACACAATCCAAACACACACACACACACAATCTTTACACAAAGATTCCTGCCCGCGGAAATCAACGCATATAACTCACTTCTCTTCAAGCTTTCAGTCTTCAGGTCAGTCCACTGCCCAGACTTGCGGAGTTAAAAAGATTTGTATCCACAGATTTCAAAGGTGGATCGATGGTCTAAAGGTAACGCGCCTGTCTAGAAAGCGAAAAGTCCGGGTCGAAGTGCGCGGTGGTTCAAATCCCGTTTGGGCCCAAAACTTTCCCCCATCCATTAGACCATGAGTGGTGGCCTGAGCAGCGCTAGTCTTTTGAAAAGACAATAAACCGAGGTACCGTGTGTTACACATCATTATCTAGCACACGTAAAAGAACCCACGGCAACAAGAGGTTGTCCCTGGCAAAATTATGTAGAAAAAAGCCACTCTGATAGGGAAACAAATACAGTTGCAGACAGGAAAAAGAAAAAAGCACTTGTGGCGACGCGCTCCCCCCAGGGAAAGCAGCCCAAATTTCATGCAGAGAAATCTGCTGTGACATAAAGTGGTAATAAAATAAATAAATAAATAAACAAGACTAGTGTGGTGTGCTCCTTTCTCTACAAGATACCAGCTTCTGTCTGTCTAACAAACCACCACCACCATCATGTGAGATCCAAAAAATGATTTAAAAAAATAAAACCCACAATACAAGAGCTGAAAATGGATGGGAATAGCCTGGTTGGTTAGAGTGTTGCACATTGCGCTCGTGATCTGCTGACCCGGGTTCGAATCCTGATCAAGGGGATCTTTTCCCCTGGAGTCAACATCAGTGCCAACTCCTCCATTCTCCCCAAAAGTCCCTCAGATGAGACTATAAACCGAGGTCCTGTGTGCCGGAGGCATGCAGAACATCTTGCGCACACGATAAAACCTGTTCCCCTTTTTGGAAGAGTAGGCCATATGTCTGCCAGTAGGAACGGATGACAAAATTGACAAAACTGCATACACATGGGGACTGGAGGTAAAAAGAAAAAAAAAGCACATGAGTGCTTTATCCAATACCCTTCGAAATAAAAGAAGAAATATATAAAAAATAAATAAAAAATATCCACCCAACAAAGTCAGCATCATGTGAGATTATAAATAAATAAATAAATAAATAAATAAACCATTATGCAAGTGCTAAAAAACCTGCTGGGTACAAACCATTCCTGTGATATTGTAAAACAAAAAAAAATTAATAAATAAAGTTTTTTTAAAAATTAACCAACTTGAATTGGAGAGAATCCTGAACCTCGAGAAGCCAGCAAGAGAGTCAACCATACCTTCAACAGTATTTCTGTCAGTCTGGGAAAAACAGTATTATAATAAAATCTTGTATTATGAACGACATGAATATACAATTTCTATTGCCATTGCCCGATTTTTTTTTTAAAGTGTGGAGAGAGTTTTATTTCGGCACCCATTAACTTTGTATCCCCTTTTTAAAAAAAAAAAAAAAAAAAAAAAGGGAGGGGGGATAACAGAAAAGAAAGGAGGAAGAAAAAAAAAATGTTAAAACACCAAACCCTGTTGACATATAAAAACTTTTGACAAGGTTGTACAACAAGTCTTTTACAGCTTGGAATAAACCAAAACTAATAACAACAAGATTAAAACAAAAAGTAAAAATGTATATCAACAGAGAAAAAAGGGGGAAAAAAAAGATTTTGTTCTTTCACTTCTCCAAAGAAAAGACAACAATCTCATTCCAACACTATACTTACACATCACCAAAAATAAACCCACTGTGTTTTGACCTTTTGGATATATATATATATATATATATATAATATATATATATATATATATATATATATATAATATATATATAATATCATTAACTCCAGATGACACCATATTTTGTGTTATAAATAAGACATTATGAGACACCACGGTATTAAAATAATAAATCAATTGAACATATAATAAACATGGATAACTTTGTACAATATTAAATTGGGCGTCATGTACCCGACTTCCTTCATAAAGAATATGCATACAAACGAAATCTCCGACAATATTACTATTATTATTATTATAATATTTGATGTTCTCAACACACATTTTAGACAACAACTTTATACCTGAAGGATTAAAAAATATACAGAGATTTTCTTTTTTTTTCCAATCAGAATAATTCTCGATGCTTTTACAAAAAACACGTTTTGCAGGTAAAAAAATTGATATTGAAAAAGTTGATGTTGAACACCGTCTATACAATCACTTGACAGCAATATCGAAAAAGAATGTTGTCACACCCCACACACAACAGTATGTACACAAGTAAGCAATTATTCTGTTACATTTGTTTTTCTGCATTACAAAAAGACAAAGAGAGAACAAATCCCCCCCCCCCCCCCACCTCCACACCCCTAAAGAACGTCACCCAGTGAGTAATAAATATCAGAAAAATACAAAAAGTTTTGTTTTCTCATTGGCAACCACAGACAAAAGTATTAAAAGCAAAAGCATGTCCATAGAATTACGAACTAAAAAAAAAAAAAAAGGATAATGAAGATCATGAGGACTGCAAAAGTTCATTACTCCACTGACACAAACCTGTCTTGTCTTGATCAACAAATCATCTTTTCTTTTTTTCTCCGTCCTCGGCTCTGTGGTTTACCAATGGTAGGACCTGCATGCAGATCTTACCTTTACCTTTTAACCCATTAACGAGACAAATAGTTGACCACACTTGAGAATTATCTAATCCAAAATGAGAAGAAAGTACATGATGAGTAAGCTCAGGCAAGGTAGAAGAACTACTGTAAATTAGCTGTATTTAGCAGTGAAATATTTCTGTAATTTAGCTGTAAATGTGTACCTGCCCTCTTTGAGGACAGGGAAGGTAAAGCAGCGAGGGAGAGGAGATGGGCGCCACCTTCAACATGCTGGCCCCTAGGGAAGCTGAGGTCTCTGACGCCTTGCTCCCCTACAACCACATAGGTTATGGGACACCTTTACCTTTTTTTACCTTAGGATCTCAGTTTATAGTTTCATCTGAAGGACAAACTGGAAAGCAAGGGCAAGGCTGGGAATCGAACCCAGAATCTCACGTTTACTTGTTAGGCAGGTGAAGGCCTTAACCGTCCTACCACCTTCGTTATTGAACGGATCATATAAGGTGTATATGCTCACTTTCTGTTTTTCCATACATTTCGTTTCTACACATACGGATCAGGCATGAGTTTCAATAACAAACTGATACTAAGGCAGCACCATCATTTCTTGTAATTATGATCCAAACCCATGCGTTTTTTTTCCCTTCGTTTTGTTGAATATGACAACAATCTCAATAACATAATTATCACTCCTCCTGCTGTATAAATTTTCACAGGCCACAGCAAAGCTGCTTGTTGCATAAACAGACAGTCTGCAAACAAAAATTTATAATTTTTTTTTTTTTTAAAACCCAGATAGTCTGTCATAGGCAAAGTTTTTCCTCCCTTTGGAAATATAAAACTACACATCCTAAGTTCTCGTGACAAAAAAAACTTTTTTTTCTTTCTCTGATATTATGTAATAAATGATGGACGCTATAGCTGAGTGGTTACGACTGTTTCACTTCAATCCTGAGAGTCCGTGAAGTCATGGGTTTGAATCTCAGCAGTGTCTGGGGAATTAAGGGTGGGTGATTTTTTCAATCTCCCAGGTCAACTTCCAAGTGCAGACCTGCCAGTGCCCTAATTCCCTTTGCGTGTATGTGTATGTATATATATATATATATAACACACACACACACACACAAAAATCAAATATGCACAATATGCATGTAGAGCCTGTAAATCCTGTCAGCGTTTGGTGGGTTACAGAAACACTAACGTACCTGGCATACATCCTGAAGTCAAAATGTGGCTACCTTCATGGTGGGCAAAAACCGGTCGCATACACAAATCTCACCTTTGGTGAATCTCAAGAGTTCTAGCAGAGAACAACAACCAAAAAAAAGTCATGACTACATGTAGCTCCTCACCTGCGAATGGACAGTAACTACTTCACCACAAAAACTCCATACTCCGCCATGTCCGAATATACTCTAGTAGGCCGATTCCTTGGAAGAATGAAAATACTGAACAGTGAGAGACAAGCATCATACATCGTTGTTCCGAGCTGTTTGTTGCCGAGGCCATGTTCCCGCCAATCACTGCATCTAAATCCACACGTAACCACACACGACTAGATAACTACATCAGCTGTTCAAAAAAATCAAGCGACAAAAACTGTGAACAAAGAACAAACTTGGCAGTTTCTCAAAATAATTTCTTTTCAGGTAAAAGAAACGCTTTTACCTATGAACCTTCTTACTGACAGTGCACACACAGCATCAGGGCCTCATTGTTTTGTTCAGGGCTTCTCCCAAACCCAAAGGGGGACAGGAAAGCCTAGTGGTCAGAACATTGCGCTCGCAATTTGACAACCCGGCTTCGATTCCTGTTCCGAGGGGATTTTCCCCCTGGAGTCAACATCAGTGCTGACTCCAACTCTCCCCAATATACCTAGGCCACTTTTAATAGAAATTGTTCTTTTAAAACATTGAGTTATAGCTCACGACTCATTGGTGCTAATCCTCACCACAAAAGCGTAAAGAACTGAAACCCAGTATGGCATGTGTTGCATTCAGACCCTGTAAATCTTCGCTTGGAGACGTTCTCAAAAGTAACTGGCTCCATTCAACAGAACTTAACCTCTACTGTATGTGCTGTCATGTTGCAAGGGTGTAAACTGTCTCGTGTAATCTCTGTTACATGCTCTTTTTGTCACACACAGTCTAAAGGTCTAAACTGTCTCATGTAATCTCTGTTATATAATTTTTTTTGTCCTTAAAACATCTATGCCCTATGCTAAGCAACACAAAACTGAACAGTTTCACATAGCTTCTTGCGCAACACGCGGCAGTATGAACGCACCCTAAACAGTTTCACATACCTTGCTACGCAACTCAAAACTTAACAGTTTCTCACAGCTTGTAACATAGTACGTGGCAGTATGAACGTACCCTAAACTCAAATATCACTGAGAATGGACAGACATAAAATTGAAGACGTACCTCAAACAGCTTCACAATGCAACACAAAACTAAACAGCTTCATTCACACAGCTCGCTACGCAACACGTGGCAGTATGAACGTACCCTAAACAGCTTCACATACTATCACACAAAACCAAACAGTTTCACACAGCTTGCTGTCCAACACAAAACTAAACAGTTCACATAGCTGCAACACAACACAAAACTTAACACTTTCACACAGCTCGCTATGCAAATGTGGCAGTATGAAAGTACCCTAACAGCTTCACACAGCTTGCTGTCCAACACAAAACTTAACATTCGTATACTATGCAACACAAAACCAAACAGCTTCATTCACACAGCTTGTTGCCAACACTGGCAGTATGAACATACCCAACCAGCTTCACACAGCTTGCCATGCAACGCTCCTCAACACGTCATGCCCTATGCTTGCTTTCTCCTTCATCATCAGCTCATTGCCTGGCCCCAGTCGCTGTACAGCAGACAGCACACACACACACACCCTGTTAGCTCCAGGCAGACTTAGCTGCAGGCAGACTTGGCTCCAGGCAGACTTAGCTCCAGGCAGACTTAGCTCCAGGCAGACTTAGCTCCAGGCAGACTAATGATCCAGGCAGACTTAGCTGCAGGCAGACTTAGCTGCAGGCAGACTTGGCTGCAGGCAGACTTGGCTGCAGGCAGACTTAGTTGCAGGCAGACTTAGCTGCAGCCAGACTTAGCTGCAGGCAGACTTAGCTGCAGGCAGACTTAGCTGCAGGCAGACTAAGATCCAGGCAGACTAAGATCCAGGCAGACTTAGCTTTCCCCCTATCTCTCTGTCCTGAAAACACACAAGCTTCCTTCACCCCGCGTCTTGCTCAGTAGCATAGCTCTCCTGAGCCACACACACACACACACACACTCTCTGTTCCCCAGTCATAGACTACGTTCTGTATTTGGAGTTTTTAAAAAACTGCTCCGTAATACTAGTCTTACATACAATCCTTGTATGCGCCAATTTTCTTCATGCACATGCATTGACTTACATGCAGTATAATGTTATATACATTCATTTTTAAAAAAACGACTCTTCCTCCTCATCATCAAAAAAAAAAAAAAAGATTTTTAAAAAATTGTTCTTGATTTCACAGTCCAAAAACAAAAATTTCAGGATGCAGGCAGAAGTGAAAGCACTTCTTTGAACACGCTGTAGTTCACTCCATTCCCGCCCCCCCCCCCCCCCCAACAACAAACACAGACCTTTTGTTTTTCTCTCTCACAGGCCACCACAATTTGGACCCTGACGCTGTGTGTAACACACAAACAAACCGCTGATAGCGCAGACAAGCACACCTTCAACATACAGGCTCAACCCTCTTGCATTCGGACTCTCTCAACACAAACTGCCCCTACATTTCGCATTCCATCACAAAAACGGGTCAGGCACACCACATGCTTGCTAGCCTTTTCCTTCTTCTGAGTATGTGACAGCAGCTATAATTACTTCCAGACTCTCAGCAGGGTTTCTACCTCTTGCCTGGTAAGAGCTTTGACATGTGGTAGCAATTAGTGATGGTCACAGCCTGATGGAAATCTACTGTGTTAAATCCTGGAAAATCCCAGATCGGGACTTAGGGGGGGTACTTATTCAATCCCAGCGAATCCCGGATCGGACTTATGGGGGTGGTGGGGGGGTGGGGGGTGGGGGGTAATTATTCAATCCCAGCAAATCCCAGATCGGGACTAGGGGGATTTAACCCCACAGCAGCCACTCACTTTTTTTTTTTGGTACAAAACACAACCGCACCCTCCATTTTCACAGTCCCCAAAGAATTGATCGTCATCGCTCTGTTGTTATAATATTATAATAATAATAATAATAATCATAATAATAATAATAATAATAATAATAACTTCTCTTACACAAAATGCCTCCTTCTCAAAATACAGCCATTGTATTGAGGATTTTGGGAGGAGGGGCAAGGGGGGGAGGTTAGAGATCCAAGGTCAAAATCCTTGACAACAACTGCGCAAGGAACTAGTTCTCCAAACAGCGACACATTTACAACTCAAACTTCTTCCCTCTCGCTGCCACCAACAACAACCACATCCATCAACACATACATACCCCCTTCTCCAGCAACACCCCTCAAACCACCTATGTAGGTGCGTCACCCCTGACCCCACCCCCACCCTGACTCCCCAAAACTATTCTTAGACTGCATTCTCTCCCTTCAAGAGCTCCACATACATAAAAAATATTTTTAAAAAATTTTTTTCTTAAAAGCTCCACATACATACCCCTTCTCCAGCAATACCACTTAAAACCACCACTGCGTGTGTGTGTCACCACCCCTGACAACCCATCCCCACCCCCACCCAAACCAATCCAATGATGGTGCTTATAGCCCCGCCGACCACATAGGCCATATCAGGGCTATCGCCTCGTCACATTTTAAAACTCGTATGAAAAAGTGTGCGACTATCAAGCTATTCTTTGACAGCATTTTCTCCCTACATACGTACCCCTTCAACAGCAATACCACTCAAAACCACCGTGCGTTGTGTGTCACCACCCCCTCCCCACCCCCACCCCTGACCCCCCCAAAAACTATTCTTAGACGGCGTTCTCTCCCTTTAAGAGCTCCTCCACATACATAAAAGATTATAAAAATTAAAAAAATTAATTCATTTAAAAAGCTCCACATACATACCCCTTCTCCAGCAATACCACTCAAACTACCATGTGTGTGTGTGTGTCACCACCTGACCCCACCCCCACCCCCTGACCCCCGAAACTATTCTTTGACAGCATTCTCTCCCTTCAAGAGCTCCACATACATTGTTTTTTGTGGGGGGGATTTTTTTAGAGCATCACATACATAGCCCTTCACCATCAACACCACTCAAAACCACCGTGGCGTGCATGTCACCCCCACCCCTCCACCCCTGACCCCCCCTCTCCCCAAACTATTCTTTGACGGCGTTCTCCCCCTTCAAGAGTTCCACCAGGAGGCCCTCTCACTGCCAACAACAACCACATCCATCCACACATATATATATACCCCTTCAACATCAACACCACTCAAAACCACCACCGTGGCGCGCGTGTCTCACCCCCCTCCCCCCCCCCCACCCCCCGACCCCACCTCCACCGACCCCACTCCCGACCCTCCCCTCCTCCCCACTTATTCCTTGACGGCGTTCTCCCCCTTCAAGAGTTCCACCAGGAGGCCCTCTCACTGCCAACAACAACCACATCCATCCACACATATATACCCCTTCAACATCAACACCACTCAAAACCACCACCGTGGCACGCATGTCACCCCAACCCTCCCCTCCCACTTCCCCAACCCTCCCGACCCCTTCAACCCACCCCCTCCCCACAAACTATTCCTTGACGGCGTTCTCCCCCTTCAGGAGCTCCACCAGGAGGCCCTCTCACTGCCAACAACAACCACATCCATCCACACATATATATACCCCTTCAACATCAACACCACTCAAAACCACCACCGTGGCGCGCGTGTCTCACCACCCCCCCCCCCCCCCCCCCCCCCCCGACCCCACCTCCCCAACCCTCCGACCCACCCCCTCCCCACAAACTATTCCTTGACGGCGTTCTCCCCCTTCAAGAGTTCCACCAGGAGGCCCTCTCACTGCCAACAACAACCACATCCATCCACACTTCAACATCAACACCACTCAAAACCACCACCGTGGCGCGCGCGTCTCACCCCCTCCCTTCCCCCCCCCCCCTTACCCCACCTCCCCAACCCTCCCGACCCCTCCGACCCACCCCCTCCCCACAAACTATTCTTTGACGGCGTTCTCCTCCTTCAAGAGTTCCACCAGGAGGCCCTCTCACTGCCAACAACAACCACATCCATCCACACATATATACCCCTTCAACATCAACACCACTCAAAACCACCACCGTGGCGTGTCTCACCCCCCCCCCCCCCCCCCCCCTCCCTCCCTCCCACCCCCCCAACCCCACCCCTGACCCCAAAACTATTCTTTGACAGCGTTTTCTCCCTTCAAGAGCTTCACCAGCAATACCACTCAAACCACCATTGCACAAGTATCACCCCAACCCTCCCAACCCTCCCCCCCGACCCAACCTCCAACCCTCACCCCTACCCTCTCCCCACAAACTATTCTTTGACGGCGTTCTCCCCCTTCAGGAGCTCCACCAGGAGGCCCTCTCACTGCCAACAACAACCACATCCATCCACACATATATACCCCTTCAACATCAACACCACTCAAAACCACCATGTGCGCGTGCATGTCACCCCAACCCCCCCAACCCTCCCCCCCGACCCCACCTCCCCAACCCCACCTCCCCCCCGACCCCACCCCCTCCCCACAAACTATTCTTTGATGGCGTTCTCCCCCTTCAAGAGTTCCACCAGGAGGCCCTCTCACTGCCAACAACAACCACATCCATCCACACATATATACCCCTTCAACATCAACACCACTCAAAACCACCACCGTGGCGCGCATGTCTCACCCCCTCCCCCCCCCACCTCCCCAACCCTCCCCTCCCACCCCTCCCCAAAACTATTCCTTGACAGCGTTTTCTCCCTTCAAGAGCTTCACCAGCAATACCACTCAAACCACCATTGCGCACTGTCACCCCAACCCTCCCCTCCCACCTCCCCAACCCTCCCGACCCCTCCGACCCACCCCCTCCCCACAAACTATTCCTTGACGGCGTTCTCCCCCTTCAGGAGCTCCACCAGGAGGCCGCAGGTGGTGGAGGAGGCGGGGAGGGAGAGGAGGAGGATTTCCTTGGCTAGGAAGGAGACGCGGGCCAGCTCCGGCAGGCGCAGGAGCATCTCTCCGAACTTGGCCGGAGTCTGGAGGTAGTGGGCGGAGGTGTACTCCATCAGGGCGTCGGAGAGCTTCTCCTGGTACTCCTGGATCTTGGTGGGCTCCTTTAACCCTTTCACGTCTGTTGGGGGGGGGGGGGGGGGTTCAAAAACAAACACAGCTGTCAGTTTTACCCCACTTTCAGCTCCTCTCAGGAGCTAATTATCGCATCCCATCCCAACCCAGCTGGTGCTATTTATAGCAGGAGCCGACCACACTTGGACTAGGTAAAAGGAAGGAGCACGCTAAATTTAGCTCTCTTGACTAGGCCTTACTAAGTGATGTTGGATTTGTGCACTGTGAAACGCAAGACATCCTCCGAGACTTAAGTTTAAAGCTTTGTCGGACGCAAAAATGGTGCGAGAAAAATGTGTGTGCGTGTTCTTCGATTTTACATCTCTTCACAAAAAGGGTTTATTAGACAAAATGTGGAGTACATGGGTACATGTTTGGGGCATGTTCGAGTATTTATATATATGCATGTAATTGTGGATAGTGTACGTACAGTGGAGAAAAATGTCAAGAAAGTGAAGAAAAATCAAGAATAAGGACATACCAAGAAATCTGATAGAGCAGAACACAAAAATGTGCTTTCAGTGAAAAAAAGCACCAAAAAATCAAGAATCAGGAAATATAAAATCTGATAGAGCAGGAACAGAAATCTTGTAACTTATGAAAAAAAAAACCTTTAACCTTATCATCTCCACACTTCAACAGGAAATGTCTTAACCCTTTCACATCCGATACTTGTTAGACAAAGCACTTCATTTAGACATTTTTTTGTTTTTACTTGACTTTCGTCATGCAGGAATAAACTGGGGATTTTTTTTCTTTTAATATTTTAACTTTTCAAGCAGACAGCATCGATCACACATCCTCTTACCCTTACCATAAGCTAAAAAAACAAAAACAAACCCCCAAAACCCAACAATTTCTGCAAACCAAAACCAAAACCCCACATTCTTGTCTTACCTACCCCCACACACCCTACCAACACCACCCCCACCCCACACACCCCCCTCCCCAACCCACCCCCACCACAACACACTCTTACCCCGAGTGATGAGCAGCAACACCTTCAAGGCCACGTACTCGTACTGGGCAACCAACAACCCCCCAACCCCACACCCCCCCCACTACCCACCCCCCCTCCCCCCACACACACACTCTTACCTGGAGTGATGAGCAGCAACACCTTCAAGACCACATACTGGTCAACCAACACCACCACCACCCACTACACCCCCACCCACCCACCCCTACCACCACCCCCCCACACACACACCCCACACACACACACCCCCCACCCACCTCCCCCCCACCCCAACCCCCCTCCCCCCACCCACACCAACCCCACCCCAACCACACCTACCAACAACCCCCTTCACCCCCAACCCCCTTCACCCCCAACCCCCCCCCCCCCCCACTACCCAACCACCCCCCTCCCACCCACCCACCTTCCCCCCCCCCTCCTCTCCCCCCTTCCCTCCCCCACCCACACCCCCACACCCCCCCCCACACTCACTCACCTGGAGTAATGAGCAGCAGCACCTTCAGGGCCACATACTCGTACTGGTCGACGCGCAGGTTGCGCAGGCTCTGGGCGACGCTCATCAGGCGGCTGACCACGTCGCCGAACCCCAGGGCCTCGGCCTGCTCCGGGGCGATGGACCGCGTGGCCGAGATGGTCAGCACCCCCGGGGTGGGCAGGGAGCGCCAGCACACCCCCAGGGCCAGCAGGTCCGACCAGCAGTTCTGCAGCAGGAGGATCTGGTCGTCCGTCTGGGTGGAGAGATACAGACAGAGAGAGAAAGAGACAATATTGACAATATTTTATTGTGTTAAGCTTTTTAAGCCCATTCACAAGGTGACAAGCCGCCGCTGTAGTCTAGTGGTTAGGGCGTTGGACTCATAATCTAAAGGTTGCGGGTTCGATCCCAGCTTTCGGCTATGGCGTTGTGCCCTTGGAAAAGGCACTTTACGGCTATTTTCTCACCCCACCCAGGTGTATAAGGGGTACCAGCCTTGTGTTGGGGGTTAACCCTGTGATAGACTGGCGTCCTATCCAGGGGGGAGTCTTTGACTCTCAGTCGCTTAATGCCACAGAAACCGGGATAAGCACCAGCCTGATGAGCCTTAGGCTCGGGACAGACTTTAACTAACTTTTAACTATAGAGTATGAGTATGATGCTCTATGGACTAGGCTATCCTGGCCTTTAGAGAGAAAGAGAGAGACAGAGAGAGACAGAGATAGGGATTATGATGGGAGTTATAGTGAGTATGACGCTTTACCGACTAGGGCTATCTTGTCCTTTGAGAGAGATTATGGGGGGTATAGTTAAAGTTAAAGTCTGTCCCGAGCCTATAGAGGCTCATCAGGCTGGTGCTTATCCCGGTTTCTGTGGCGTGATAACATGATATGTGATAAGTTAAAAAGTTAAAGTCTGTCCCAAGCCTAAGGCTCATCAGGCCGGTGCTTATCCCGGTTTCTGTGGCGTTAAGCGACTGAGAGTCATAGACTCCCCCCCCTGGATAGGACGCCAGTCTATCGCAGGGTTAACCCCCAACACAAGGTCGGTACCCCTTTTACACCTGGGTGGGGTGAGAAAATAGCCGTAAAGTGCCTTTTCCAAGGGCAC
This sequence comes from Stramonita haemastoma, assembly GCA_030674155.1. NCBI lineage: Eukaryota > Metazoa > Mollusca > Gastropoda > Neogastropoda > Muricidae > Stramonita > Stramonita haemastoma. The sequence goes on along the minus strand of CM060345.1, from coordinate 8,013,909 downwards.
AACGCCATAGCCGAAAGCTGGGATCGAACCCACAACCTTTAGATTACGAGTCCAACGCCCTAACCACTAGACTACAGCAGCGGCTTGGGGGGTATAGAGTATGAGTATAATGCTCTACGGACTAGGGCTATCCTTGCCTGACCCGGCGGTGGTTACAGCGACTTCAGCCATATTAAATTTTTTATCTCGAGACAGTGAAAGAAAAACCTCAGTATTTGTGAACACTGGTTTGAGGGCTGAATGAAAAAAAAAGTCTTGTAACTTAATGTATTACCCTCGTAAAATAAAATTGCCTTTGCATTTGGTTACGGCTAACCTGAAATCTTCACCATCGGTTACTTTGACAGCCTGTTCTCCTTGAATGTGGGCCCTGGGGTATACAGTTGGGACTGGAACATAACAGTCATTTGGATGAGACTATAAACCGAGGCCCCGTGTGCAAACGCATGCAGAACATCCTGCGCACACATTAAAACCCTGTTCCACCTTTCGGAAGAGCAGGCCATCGTGTGCCGGTAGGAGTGGATGCAAAATTATTAAATAAAAAACCAGTATGTACACAGGTGTTGTGTTTAGACACCATCCCTGAGGGGGAAAAAAAA